>CM076680.1:79901654-81101654 GCA_038501925.1 Xenopus petersii
AGAGGGCAGCTAAATTTCACAGATTTTAGTATGCCCCTAAAAGATATTTTTAATCGGAACTATAAATTTAAAGAGGCAATCTGCTCCTGTGCTGCCTGGAGATTTAGGGAGATTTAATTGCCTCTTCTTTGGGGCGACTAATCTCCCTGTCTTCCGCCTGCTAGAATGATAAAACGCCTGCGGCATGGGCGGAAGACAGGGGGAAGTAGTTTGGGTAGATTAGTCGCCCCAAAGAAGAGGCAATTAGTTAATAAATCTCCCTGAATCTCACAGTGTGAGATTACCCTTAAGATTGCTGTATACTGGCCAATACTCTACTATATCTGACCAATCAGCCTGTGAAATCAGCCAAACTACTCAACCAAATTAGGGTATGTACCGTATATCCAACTTTAGGCTTACAAATTAGGAGGAGTTTATTATACAGTGCTTTCATTGTGGTTATTTCAACCAAGGAGGCAGAAAATTACAATAGTATCAATGTTATTGTTTAGTGGAACTGATATTAAAAAACAAAGAGATATATTACTGATATAATCAGTCCTTTATCTATTAACAGACTTGAGCATATGGTTTTGTCATGTAGTACTGGGTTGTTGCTTTGCTATCTGCTATAAATGATTTGATCTGGCTCTTCACATTTAGACCCGTGCCGTAGAAACAGGAAACCAGCATGTTGGTGATTACAATTTGAGATTTTCAAGAAGCTGCCTTGAAGTAGATTTCGCGGGTGTCTTCTAAATGGGGAATTTTCCAGAAAAGGACAGCAGTTGCTTAAAGCAGAGAAGGTAAAATGTGACATCCCTAAAAAACATCCTTGATTGTTCATGTGTCTATCATCTTTCCCAAGCATAATGAATTAGCTGGGGTCTCTAACAATAAGTGAATCTGATTGAGTGATCCGCTTCCTGCTTCTTCTTTCTTTATATGGGCGTGGATGCGCAGTGGAATAAAAAGTGGAAGAAAAACTGGATCATTCACTTTAATGCACAAGCCTTGGCCAGGGGCCATTGAAGAAAGAAGAAGCGGGAGAAGAGGATCGTTCCTCGGTCCTTACCAAAAAGTACCCCCCAGCCAGTGAAGTTTTCTGCTAACAGGAGCACCAGCTAGGGTATCAGGCAAAGTGATTACAATAACTGAGGGGTGCCTAATATTTGGTGACCTACAGGAAATAGAGTGCATTTTATATTTTAGGCTGGAGAAATTGAGCAAATAGTTAAAAAACTACAAAAAAGTAACTACAGGTATTGTCAAAAAAAATTTCCTCATGGGGCAACTTCGAAAAATGAATTGTGCCACACTGCAGGTGATGTACATTTTAGCCGGCGGGAGGCAGTTCTGGGAGATTAGTTGCCTTGAAGAAGAGTAGATTTGTCTCCGGGCGAGTAATCTCCCCGAATTACCGCGTGTGTCTTTGCCCTTAGGGTGAACTTTACCTAATAGTCCCATTATAAATTAACACAGAAGTATTTTGTGTGCTTTTAATATAGCAGCTTTGAAAGCATATCAACCAATGAATAGTGGTGGGTTGGCTGTACAGTATATAATGTTACATTGTTTATTATATTACAGGTATGGGATCTGTTATCCAGAATGCTCAGGACCTGGAGTTTTCCAGATAACGGATCTTTCCGTAATTTGGATCTTCATATCTTAAGTCTACTAAAAAATCATGTAAACATTAAATAAACCAAATAGGCTGTTTTTTGCTCCCAATAACAATTCATTATATCTTAGTTCAAGTATAAGGCACTGTTTTATTATTACAGAGAAAAAGGAAATTTTTTTTATATTTGGGTTATTTGGATAAAATAGAGTCTATGGGAGATGCACTTTACATAATTCAGAGCTTTCTGGATATCGGGTTTCCAGATAATGTATACCATAACTGTACTAGTATCAAGCCCCTTTCACTTACTTTAATTTAAGGTTAGATTTTGCCAAATAAGCACAATTGTGTTCTTTAATCTTCACCTTTTTACGCTTAACAGTTCGAAGTTACACTAGTGTTGGCTAATTAGCATATAACGTGCAGTTAAAGTACAATGGACGTATATGCTGCAGCAAATACATTACACTACACAAGGCCAGGGAACCTTAATAAAATTAAATAAAGTTGTTATAATGCCCTACACATGTGCCCACAGTATAATTTATGTGCCATATGTTAGCAAATGTAGGGGGGAAGGAGGGTACCCCCAAAAAATTTTCAATCTTTTTCAGTCTATCACCCTTTAAATAGGAAAAAAAAATTTCAACTTTTTTTTGAGGAACTCCTGTCTAATTCGCCTGGTCTGAGGTGGAGAAGGCAAGTCTGGCGATAGAGGTAACGGTCAGTAAAATCAAAAACGTAGTGAATTTGCATAGTAACTCTCTTTGCCAGACCGAAAATTTGCCTGGCTTTAGAGTGCAAAGTTGTGCCAGAGTCTATCTCCTTGGCGAAATTACGCCAGCGACATCAAATTTTTGCCAGCGTTAGCCACTTCGCCCTTTAGTAAATTTCCCCCTATGGGAGACAGCCTTTTCCTTAATTTCCAGATAACGGATTCCATACCTTTACTATTTTCTTTGTTTCTACAATTTAAAGTTTGTGAAATAGAATGTAACTGTGTATTAACATTTGCAAATGCAGGTATGCTTTTTTTTAATTACAAAATTAAGCAAGTATGTAATTTGGCAAGGGGTGCCCAAACTTTGTTACATCCGTTCTCTTTTTTTAAAGGGCAGTTTCCATAAATACATACAGGACATATTTATAACATTGTTAAAAAAGTTGAATTAAAATGTGCGCAGTGAATGTGTTGCAGAGTGTAAAACCACAGTTTACTCGAAAATTTCTCCAGAGCCCCGTTGACTTTAAACACAAGCTCTGAGGTGGTTTAAAATCATGTTGTACATTTCTGGAGTAAATCAAAATATAAACCTTTATAAATATCCCTACTTTTATTGTTGTAATGGATTATTTCTGCTGATTTTCAGTAACGGGCAGTGTGGAATCAGGTGTAAAGACACATACACAGCTTTTACTTACTAATTATAAAAAGCTGTATTTGTTTTTTGGTGCAGAACATTTTCATACACCTTTATAAATCTGCCCTACAATTTTCAGTGGAGTGACTGTCTGTTTTTGGTCTTTTTGGGCCTTTTTGGTTGTTTTTAAACAATATGTCATTAAAGTTTGCCTTTTTTTCCCAGTTAAAATGTAAAAATCTATCTGTCCAGGCTAGTATTATTATTATCTTTTATATAGCTCTGACACTATACAGAGATTATACACTTTACCGATCTTTCATTCATATCTTGTCCCAGGTGAGCTTACAGTCTTTAATACCTATCACATTCACACACCCAAGGGCCAGTTTTATCTAGACCGAAATTAAACTGACTATAGAGGTAATTTATGTCTGCAATTTCAGGGACCAGAAAAAAAATGGTGTAAAATCGAGAAAAATTTAAAATCAGGGAAATTTATTATGCATAATATATAGGTGGGACCAAAACAATTGTAAAATCAGGGAAAACTTAAAATCAGGGGATGTAAAATTGAGGTTTCACTGTACTAGGAAAAGAGAGTTTATGCTGTTGCCCTACTCTTACGTCCCTTGCCCTTCCATGCAGCGCATCTAGGCCTGTAAGAGAAGAAGTTGGCAACCTCATTAGTGTATCTACCAGCATTGTTGAATTCAGGATATTTTATACCATGTTCCATATCAGCACTACTCATTAAAGGGGTCTTCCACCTAAAAACTTTTTTTTTTTTGAATGAAGAAAGAATTAATTTGCAAATATCAAAATTTCTGTGGTGTCTGGAAAGTACAAAATTGTATAATAAGAAATATATTGTCCTCGCAACTTGCTGGCGCTAACTGCTTCCACAGTGTTTTATTGTAGCATTCAGTGAGGATACAGCATACAGACTCCTTACCACCACCGCAGTCATGGTACAATATGATTAGCTAAAGTGTGTCAGTCCTAGAGAATGCAAATATAATGGGACTTGGGCGCAAAGGCAAAATCTAGGCACGCCGCCAAGAGTCATATATTAAAGCTTTCCTTTGACAGTCTGAAAGATTGCTTCAACCTTAAGCTGTTTTAGAATAACAGAAGGCAAATAATAGTAATATTCAATTATTTTATTTCACCTTCTGTTCTGCAATAGAGAAAGAAAGCAGCACTAGTTTATAATACTCTATAGAGCCCCAGGCAGCAGGAAGTGAGTTTGCAGGCTCTCACAGAAGTGTCATTCTCATTTTAGAGTTTCCGGCTACGTTTGGTATTAGATGAGCAAAAAAAATATACATTAAATGTATATAGTTATATAAGTCATCCACTACCCAACTCAATGGTTCTTTTTGTACTTTTTTTGTAAAATTAAACTAGATCTCTAGACAAGACTCATATGGGTAGCCTTTAGAGAAATGGATTAGCTTTTCTTCTCTAACATAATTACTTTTCTGATTATGTTTTACTGTATATGTATTTTCATTTGGTTCAGACTCTCAAATAAGCTAAAATTTGTATCCTCCTCTACAATCTGGAAATGGTAAGGGTGGCTTCTGTTATTTGTGAGATGCCTACCCAAAAGTCCTCCTTGTGCCATAAAGTCTGCTGCAAAGATTCTCATAATGCCTGGAATAGTCCAAACTCTAAATATTACCTTGCTCTCCTGTTGCTGTAATATAAATATAAAAGGGCATATAATTATTTATATTATACAGGTATAGAATCCCTTATATGGAAACCCGATATCCAGAAAGCTCCGGATTCTCCATTTTATCCAAATAATCTTTTTTATTACCTTTTTCTCTGTAATAATAAAACAGTAGCTTGTACTTGATCCCAACTAAGATATAATTAATCCTTATTGGAAGCAAAACCACCCTATTGGGTTTATTTACTATTTAACTTAATTTCTAGTAGACTTAAGGCATGAAGACCCAAATTACAAAAAGATCTGTTATCCGGAAAACCCCAGGTCCCAAGCATTCTGGATAACAGGTCCCATATCTTTATTATTAATATCTTTAAAGTGACACTGACACGCTCCTGTCACTGACATTGTTAACGGATCTTCTGTGGTTGTTTCATTGATGCTGGACTGGGGGCAAAGTGATCCTTCCATAGGTTGAAGTCCTGTTTTCATTTGTAATTAGCCTATGGAAGGATTGCGCAGCCCCCAACCCATCATCACTGAAACAACGCAGTAGATCCATTAGCCATGTTGGAGGGCTCGGGGCAGCTATGGGGGCTTTTAGAGGAAAATATTCGGCGTGTAGCACCTCCTTGATACGGACAGGTTCCTATCATTTTGATAGGAACATGTCCGTATCGCTTTAATTTTCTGCTCATATGTACTGTTTTCATTTGGGTGCTGCTGTATGCCACATCGTTTGGTAAATCTATACATATTGGACATCAAACTGTTCAGCAGACTCCTGGTATTCATATTTAGGATGTTTTATGCTGGTACTTTACAAAATACTTGGAAAATACTCCACATGGCTTAGCAGTTTAGTAGTTGCAGTAAAAAGACATATTTACCTGTTTTAGATTCATCACAATGTGTACTTTCAGAAAATATATGATTTTCTAGGATATCCATACTGTTAGGAGGGTCTTGTGGCACATAATACACATACCTGGTGCTTATATTGCAGCAGCCAGAGTGTCAGCAGTGAAAATTCATATGCGTTGTTTTCATTTGGGTGCCTCTGTAAGACACATTGTTAGGTAACCTTGGGTTCCTGCCAAGCACAGTATATATATATATATATATATATATATATATATATATATATATATATATATATATATATATATATATATATATATATATATATACATACAGTATAAATAAATAAATATACACACACACACACACAAACAGTTGTCTTTTTTTAGTCCACAATCACAACATAAAAATATCATTTAACCTGAAAACAATGTGCAGGTATCAAGGGACAGATTTATTAAAATTAGATACATTTTTCCTCAAAGTAAAGCATTTGTTTTTCCATAAATCCAAATATTCTAATTACATTTTATTTTCCTTCTGCTTTGCTAAACTAAATCATTACATGCTCAAAACCACTATATTTTCTCTTGCATGTGATAAAAAAAAAAACTCTCAAAAAAACTTGATTTAGTTTAGTATGTATATACAGGTATATGTGCACTAGGGTTCGTCTGGACAGGTTGAACTTGATGGACTTTTCAATCTAGCTTACCTATTAAAAAGTGTAATGTATGAGAATATAGCATCCTTTACATAGGCTCTATATCACTGATTTATATCTTTGGTGATATTTCTTTCAGCAGCATTTCTGATGCAAATCTGTAAATGTTCTTATTTAATGCTGTGAAGTGAGCTCTATACAAAAAATAATGTACATGGAGAAGGGTTTCATTTTTGCTGTACTTTCCACTGTGACTTCTATATAAAGACAATTATTATGACCTGGTTTAGAGAAAGTCCTTTGAGACAGCTATTGTTATGAGCACCTTTATTGTTTTACTGATTCAATATTTTATTCTGTATTTTGGCTTGCTACCATGGTTCCTCCTACCCTTTCAGCCTTTTGTTCTTGAAGCTGCAGAAGCTGCATGTGTGTACTTTATGCTCTGAGCACAGAGACACTAATAGACCTCACAAACATGTGTACTGAGCAATTATTTATTGTGATTACTTCTCGGAATTGTATTCATTTACTGAATGGGCTGCACTGGCAGCTTTTCAAATCTTTTACAAAATAGTAAATACTGTGGGATATGCATGTGAAATGTAAGAAGTGCTTATTGAATGAGCACTAAGGGCCACGCTCTTATGAGATTATGTTTATTTACAATTTCCAGGATATATTATATTGGGCAAAAGGCTATAAGCACAAATCACAGAAGTTTAAATATGTGGTTAATTAGAGGGAGTCATTTATAAACCCTGGGAAAATGTGCACCTGGGAGGTTACCCACGAATCAAATGATTGCATTCAGACCTGGATTTGTGAAAAGGCCACAAAGGCCCAGGCCTAGGGTGGCACAAATTAAGGGGCAGCATGCCACCCAGCTGCATCTGCATATTTTTACCAATATTGCAGAATTGGGAGCACAGCAGATTTATATCTCCTGCACTGTCCAGAAACAGGAGGAGTGCACAAATGAGCGAGTGGAGGTGGAGAAGCGACCGAGCCAAAGGGGAGTTGATCCCAGTGAGCTGAGCATGAGCATGGGGGTGTCTGGACCGTCCAAGGGAGACTTTCCCTTGGAATCACCTATATGTTGTTATGGGTTATTGCCCAGGTGCACATTTTCCCAATGTTTATGATAGAGCACAAGTATGTTTATTGGTAGGGTTGGTATTTATCAACCCTGGGCAAATATGCACCTGAGCAGAACACCATAAAAACCAATCAAAGTTTTGCTTTTATAGTTCTACCTGTAACTGGCTGAAAGGAGCTAATCATTAATTGTTTGCTATTGGTTACTCGGTAGACATTTGCCCAGTATTGATAAATGAGCCCCAATGAGTTTGTTCTTTGATGGGCTAATTTTTAAGATGCGAGGCATTGGACAAGATATAGTTTTTCTTTTTTTAAAACCTGATCTGTGGTCCCAGTTCTTGACCATCCGCCTTAACCTCTATATGGGTTTAATGGTTGTAGGGCAATTCTAATATCAACACAGGGTTCCTCACATTCATTCTTTTTAGGGCAGTGAAAGAATAATAAAAGGAAATCAATGTAAAAAGTATACCTAGCCAAGAACTGATGTACACCTCTTCCTGTATCCCTCTGTACTGTATCTTAAACCTCATGTTCCATAGAGTGTCACTTCTTTTGTTTTGACCAATGGACCAATTTGCCTGTAAATGAGATCTTATGATCATTTATCCTTGAAATCTGCCAAGATATTGATTACAGTGTGGGAGGATGACCTGTGACCTTTGTGGAGCTTGCTCTATTTACTATCTAGCTGCATTGACACCATTTGGAAGGCAAGCTAATAAGTGTGCAGCTATGTTTCTAGACTTCATAGGAGATTTCATTATGATGCAGGGTGAACTGAGCAAATATGCCCCACTTAACCAATCTTAATGAATGACCAATGGTCACCAGTGCAGGCTTGTAGTATGGCATTTCATCAGAAAGACATCTTTGCTAGGAAAATGCTACCAGCTGACAAGTGTATTAGCACTTTAATTGATTAAATGCTGGATGAAAGATAAAACTGGCCCAATACTGATACTTGCACAGCAAGTTCTGCACTGTTCTACATATGATCCCTTTCTTGAATTTCCCCAAACATATCCGAGAATTATTAAGTAATGTGAAACCTGTCCTACGTCAACATCATATCTCGTTGATTCTATGCAGCATTATATATTTTCATTTTACTCAGCTGATTTTTCCATCCACAGAGCACTTGTTCTAAGATTGTATTTTATTACAGACCCTTCCCATGTCATTATTTTATAAAGCACATTTGTGCTCTGAACTGGATGGTGCATGACTGGGAATATGAATGGGTCAGCAGGACTTGTTTCAGAGACATCATGCTTTCTAGCGATCATGCAGAGTTCTCGGAATGGGCAATGTTCCCTCTCATTTGTTTGTATATTCAAAAATGTTTTGTTCAGCTTTTTAGACTAATCATGCAACATACAGCATGGTTAGTGGGGCTGAGCAAATACTGAAACCACATTCATTATCAAATAACATGGCTACCCCCTGAGTTAACTGGTTACCATTACCATTGAAAGAAATAGCTAGGGGGAAAATGGACATCTACATCATACTCTGTGTTGGATGATGAGTGGTTGACTCTCTTTACAACATAAGCTTGGATGCTGTTTTATGCTGTATCTAGAGATATACCGTATCTGTAGCCGCAGTGAAAGCTGAGAATATAGTTATGTTTTTGATTTATGGGACACAGTCAGCAGCTCATGTTGTTTTACACCTTTTGCTATGACGTTGGTGCCTTAATACAATTCTGCCAAGCCCATGCCAAGCACAATTGTCTAATATAATGTTTCAGTGGGCTCTTTGAATCACAATGAAAACTTGTGAATCTTACTACACTCTGTGACTTTAATAGTTTTCTTTAAATATACAGCCATTAAATATGTTAGTGCAATTCTGCTTTAGATGGATTTTAGCGAAGCACAGTGGATTCGTAACAGATGTGTTTTTCATAAGGCTGCCATTTGGTTTAGCAAGAGTTTAAATGTAATACATAGAGTGATGACAAAGAAATTCATTTTAAACAAAGTGAAGAAATGAAGTACATGTGTGGATATGCAAGGTATGCTTTCCTTTGGAAAAACAGTCATATTTTGTGTCTGATGTTTCCAGGGATACAGCCTTTACCCAGTTGGCGCAGCTGCCCAGATACAGTTAAGTGGTGTTTCAGCATGATGAATATATTTTTTTGAGGCATTCGGTTCTGTTTTTATATCATTCCAAAGTAATTTCATTGGCTAACTTCAGGATTTCAAATATTATCATGCAAGAAAATGATGCCTGAATTTCCTGTATGATGTTGTCAGTGATTATAAAATGATTCATACATATTATTGCATATTTCTTCCAAGGTCTGTAAATCAGATGACTTCTACCTTTGTTTCAAAAGTCAGAATTGGCAGTGCAGAAATAGCGAAAGACAATGCCTTCAATAGCAAATAGATTTACAAATCTTTAATATTGTTGAAAATTTGAATTTATATAAGATATAATATAATATTATAATCTAAGTTAAAAATATGAGCAGCACTTGGGACATAGCAGTGAGTTATAACAGTAGGCCTAGGGATCCTAGGTGAAACATTTCTGCAAATATAAACTTTAAAATTCTCTTATAATGAGAAGAATAATGCATGTCAATCTAATTTAGGCCCTTCTAGGCAGAATGTGGACAGGGTAAACATAGATACCAGATTAGTTCAATATTCAGACTCACTTTAAGCACACATACAGTATATAGCTTTTTTGTGGTTCAAGAAAATGGAGGCTGATCCGGAGATTATACATCGCAACAAATTTGCCAGATTGTGTGAAGATGATGGGAGTATGAACTCTGGATTGGCAATTCTAGATGGGGCTGACCTCTCTAACAGCCGGGAGACCAGTTCCTCTAGTAGTGGTGGGGAGGAGAGTAGTGTCAGGCCTAAGCAGATTGTGGTTGTAGGGGACTCAATTATTAGGAAAGTGGATAGGGTAATTTGTCGTCCGGATCGCTACAACCGAACAGTTTGCTGTCTACCTGGTGCCAGGGTTCGGCATGTGGTTGATGGGATAGACAAATTATTGGGTGGGGCTGGGCATGAACCAGCTGTCTTAGTGCATATCGGTACTAATGACAAAATAAATGGTAGATGGAAGACCTTAAAGAATGATTTCAGGGATCTAGGCTCTAAGATCAAGGAAAGGTCTTCCAATGTCATCTTTTCTGAAATTTTGCCTGTGCCACGTGCAAGTTTAGGAAAACAGCGGGAGTTTAGGGAGCTAAATGCGTGACTCAAGTCTTGGTGCAGGAAGGAAGGGTTTTGGTTCCTAGAGCACTGGGCTGATTTTTCGTTGTGGTACAACCTATACAGTCGTGACAGTTTGCACCTCAATGGAAGGGGGTCCGCGGTGCTAGGGGAAAGAATGGCTAAGAGGTTGGAGGAGAGTTTAAACTAGGCAAGAGGGGGGTGGGTGAGATAAAGAATTATGGGGAAGCTAGGGAAGACGGGGCAGTGGGGTTAGTAAGGGGTCATGGGGGAGGAGTGAGGGGGGCATACAGTTTACCAGCTAAGAAGGTCCCTCTGTTACAAGGAAAACAGAATAATACTAACTTAATGTATAATTCTTCACTAAGTAATGCAAATTTCAAAAGTAAAAGTAGTAACCTCCGCTGTATGCTGGCAAATGCACAGAGTTTGTCAGGTAAAATGGGAGACCTGGAATTAATTGCATGCTCTAAAAATTATGATATAATTGGTATCACTGAGACCTGGTGGGATGAAACATGTGACTGGATTGTGAATTTAAATGGTTACACACTTTTTAGGAGGGACAGAGGGATTAAAAAGGGTGGAGGAGTGTGTTTGTATGTAAGGCCTGAATTAAAGCCATGCGCTAAAGAAATAACAATAGCTGGCACTGGTGAGGGTGTAGAATCACTCTGGGTAGAGATTTTGACTGGGCAAAAGGTAACAAAAAGAATTATCATCGGTGTATGCTATAAACCACCTCGTATAAGTGTTGAGTATGAAGCCCAGCTACTCTTGCAGATACAAGCGGCTTCACAGCTGGGTCAAGTTGTTGCTATGGGTGACTTCAATTATCCAGACATTGACTGGGGTAATGGGGTTGCTAAGACAGAAAAAGCTAGTAGGTTTGTAAATATGCTGAATGACAACTTTTTATTCCAGCTCGTTCAAGAACCTACTAGGAATAACTCTCTTTTGGACCTTGTAATAACTAACAATACTGAACTCATCTCTAACATTTGTGTGGGTGAGCATTTAGGGAATAGTGATCATAACATGGTCTCCTTTGAGATTCTGTTGCAGAAGCAATTCTATAAGGGAGTAACTAAAACACTAAATTTCAGACGTGCAAACTTTGACAGTATAAGGGCATCTCTGCAACATATTAAGTGGGAAATGCTTTTCTCAGGGTTAAACACAGAACAAAAATGGGAAGTCTTTAAAATGCTGCTTAATAAATATACTTGTCAGTATATTCCACTTGTAAGCAAGGAACGTCGTTGCAAAGCAAAACCTTTTTGGTTCAATAGAAGCGTTGGTGTTGAGGTGGGTAAGAAAAGACGTGCTTTTAAAGCTTTCAAGTTAGCTGGTACAGCCGAATCATTTATAAGGTACAAGGAGGCCAATAAATCATGCAAAGAAGCTATAAGGCAAGCTAAAATTGCTATAGAATAGGATATTGCAGCAAGCAGTAAAAAAAATCCAAAATTATTTTTTAAATATGTTAATAGTAAAAAAATGAAGCAGGAAGGGGTGGGTCCCTTACTATCAGAGGGGGGTCAGCTGTTTGATGAAAACAAATCAAAAGCGCAGATTCTGAATTCATATTTTTCATCTGTCTACACAAATGAGGAATCAGTAAGTGAAGGTTTCCTTCTTAACAGTCCCAATTCTAGTAATACAACTAGTGATGCATGGTTCACACATGATGAAATTCAAAAGAGACTAGAACATGTTAAGATTAACAAAGGTCCAGGGCCAGATGGTATTCATCCCAGGGTAATTAGCGAGCTTAGCTCTGTGATTGCCAAACCTCTTTACTTAATTTTTCAGGATTCATTGAGATCTGGCATAGTGCCGAGAGACTGGCGAATTGGACCCCGTACTCAGCCTCAAAACTATAGGCCAGTTAGTCTGACGTCAGTGGTAGGAAAGCTTTTCGAAGGGTTAATAAAGGATAAGATACTGGACTTCATAGCAAATCATAAGACTATGAGTTTGTGCCAGCATGGTTTTATGCGTAATAGATCTTGCCAGACTAACTTAATTTCTTTTTATGAGAATGTAAGTAGAGACCTCGATTCTGGGATGGCAGTGGATGTGATTTACTTAGATTTTGCTAAAGCATTTGATACAGTGCCACACAAAAGGTTACTGGTTAAATTAAGGAATGTTGGCCTGGAACATAGTATTTGTACCTGGATAGAGAACTGGCTAAAAGATAGACTACAAAGAGTGGTGGTAAATGGAACATTTTCTAATTGGACCAGTGTTGTTAGTGGAGTACCGCAGGGCTCTGTACTAGGTCCCTTGCTTTTCAACTTGTTTATTAATGACCTGAAGGTGGGCATTGAAAGTACTGTTTCTATTTTTGCAGATGATACTAAATTGTGCAGAACTCTAGGTTCCATGCAGGATGCTGCCACTTTGCAGAGTGATTTGTCTAAACTGGAAAACTGGGCAGAAAACTGGAAAATGGGGTTCAATGTTGATAAATGCAAGGTTATGCACTTTGGCAAAAATAATATAAATGCAAGTTATACACTAAATGGCAGTGTGTTGAGAGTTTCCTTAAATGAGAAGGATCTAGGGGTCTTTGTAGATAACACGTTGTCTAATTCTGGGCAGTGTCATTCTGTGGCTACTAAAGCAAATAAAGTTCTGTCTTGCATAAAAAAGGGCATTAACTCAAGGGATGAAAACATAATTATGCCTCTTTATAGGTCCCTGGTAAGGCCTCATCTAGAGTATGCAGTGCAGTTTTGGACTCCAGTCCTTAAGAGGGATATAAATGAGCTGGAGAGAGTGCAGAGACGTGCAACTAAATTGGTTAGAGGGACGGAAGACTTAAATTATGAGGGTAGACTGTCAAGGTTGGGGTTGTTTTCTCTGGAAAAAAGGCGCTTGCGAGGGGACATGATTACACTTTACAAATACATTAGAGGACATTATAGACAAATGGCAGGGGACCTTTTTACCCATAAAGTGGATCACCGTACCAGAGGCCACCCCTTTAGACTAGAAGAAAAGAACTTTCATTTGAAGCAACGTAGGGGGTTCTTCACAGTCAGGACAGTGAGGTTGTGGAATGCACTGCCGGGTGATGTTGTGATGGCTGATTCAGTTAATGCCTTTAAGAATGGCTTGGATGATTTTTTGGACAGACATAATATCAAAGGCTATTGTGATACTAAGCTCTATAGTTAGTATAGGTATGGGTATATAGAATTTAATTAAAAGTAGAGAGGGGTGTATGTATGGATGCTGGGTTTTCATTTGGAGGGGTTGAACTTGATGGACTTTGTCTTTTTTCAACCCAATTTAACTATGTAACTATGTAACTATGTAACTATGTAAGAGCATGTACCCATAGTAACATGCTAATTTAGTTTGAAAGACACATGCCTATAAAGTTCTGTCTTTTGGTCTAGATACCTGCCTAACTGCTATTGATCCAGAGAAATCATTATTATAAGATTATTATATGATACCCTTATCACCTATTTATACATAGTTATCATATCTCCCCAGATATTCCCAGCTTGCCACCCTTTCTCTATAACTGAGACTATAACATGCCCTCAACCTTTTTTTGAATTCTCTTAACAATAACCTGATTCAGCACTGCATCAAAACAATACTGCCCTGCATCTAGCCTTTCCCTAGCTAATTTTTATTTATATTTATTTATTTAATTCTTCCTCACCTACTCTAATTCTTTGCTTCTCTCAGACACACTAGGGGGCTTTACTTCAGAATGTAAGCACTCATCCACTCTTCTCACTAAGGAGGATCCAAGAGAAAAATTTATAATTACTGAAGTCTATTTGACTTTCACACATTTCCCCACAAAGAATCTAAATGACAAGGCTTTTAGAAGAAGCGCCTTTAGAACACTAATGGGCACTTGCAATACTCCAGAATTTGTTATTGGTGCTGGAAGGTATAGTTCAACACCTGGAGAGACGCCATTGTCCAATGACACCTTGAAATGTTTCAAATTATAGACAAAGCCAATTCAAGGTTTAATAAAACTGAATGCTTCTCCTAAAGGCAATGCATAGAAGACATTTTCCAGCTATAGGCTCTGGTCAGTGTATAATAGCTACAAACAACAACGCAATTGCATCAGTCTTCTAGTCCATATCACACTGTGCCTTGGGAGATCTCAGTGCTCCCTGATGATTTTCCATATGTTGCACTTGCTGGATTTTCACGTGGTCGATGCAGGTTCATTTGTTTTATAACAGTTATGAACTAGTTCATGAATTGAGAAAAAGTCATTTCTTATAATATTTTACGCTGTACACTGTATCTGTTAAAACAGAGATTTATGCTGTGCAGGATGAATTATAGAGTGTTACTGAGATCTGGCACTTGGTGTTCCCTCTGCAAATATGTCTTTATTGTTGCACCTGCTACCCAGCTAAATAAGTAGGGCAATGGCTACTTTCACCTGCTTCTTTCTCTTCTCTTTTCTTTTCTAATTGGCTGTTTGTTATTTATTTTCAAACTTGAATTTAAGTGTAGAAGGACAAGATATGCCAAGTACAGCCAGTCTCCTACATAACTGAAACCCCAGGAAAGTCTTTGTGACACAGACATATTAAGAATCTAAAACATCCTGTTAAACAAAAACAGTTTAATTAAAACTGTGAAATGTATAAAGGAATGTGCCTGCAGCTCAATGGGACATTGCCTAATGACTCAGCCTTAAGTTACTCTAGGGCACTGTGTCTTCTAGACACTTGGCTTTATTAAAAATCTCCTTCTTACAGCAAATTGCCAATTTTACAACAAACATAGATCAAAGATTAACATAAAATGAAGGGAAATAATCTCTGTGGTATTAGTTGTATTATTGTACTATTGTATTTTTGTATAGGCTTTAATTTTCTTTCATTGATCAATCAAGTAGATCTTCCCTTTCACTTAATGCTGAGGCCCCCCTCTGTGCCCACTAAGCTGGTGAGGAATCTGAATGCTGATTCATACAGAAAACATGATTGATTTTAAACAATGCTCCTCTAAATTGATATGCAAGGGAAATTTCCTTGTTACAACTGTGACCTCTGGTTGGGCATAATTAAGGCTAAGACAGTGATTTTTTCTCATAAAGTTAGACCATAAATGATCACTGGGCTTGTGTATGTTGTGTATGTTGTTGTGTATGTTATGTATGTACTTGTGTATGTTGCCAATGATTATTTGGGAATGTTAGGCAAGTTACTGGTGGGCGCATTTCATTCTAGGCAAGCCCAGTTTTAGTCTGTTTAAAGCACCATGCCAGTAGAATAAGGGTAAGTCAAAGTAAAAATGATTTAAAAAGACTTAGGAAGCATGCCTCACGGGTGCCTATAACATGTGCTTTGGTGTACTCTCACTCAAGCCCTGAATACCCTTCACTGCACCAGTGTGACTCCTGCTTTGTTAGGGCATCAAGCACTGGGGCATGAAATCTTTGCTCTACTCAAACAGCAGATATATACATAATTCACCAATTTACCAGTATGACACGATAAGAACTGCAGATCTTTCCCGATATGCCCACCTATGGCAGGGATGATATCGGGTTAATCCGAACAATCCGACTACAATGAAGAGAATTGGCTCTGGCGGATTGTAGGACCATGTAAACTGGCTGATGCGGTCCTCTATCACTGGAAAAATCAAACCTGCCCGATCAATATCAGGCCGATTTTTGGCCTGATATAGATCGGGGAGACCCGTCGGAAGCTCCCACACACGTGTAGATAAGCTGCCGAATCGGTCTAAAGGCCCGCGTATGGCCACCTTCACTGAGCCTTTATAATATAAAAGTGAATATAAACCATACATATAAATCACATGAAACCTTTCTGTGCTATCTACTGTACTGTATCTGTACGAATGTCCTCTTTTTCCACGTTATTCTGTCTCTGTTGTTTTGTTGTAAGGTTATAAAATGTATTATGATTCGGATTCATATAGTTATTTTCTTGCTTTCTTTGCCCTCGTTCATATCCTTTGCTTGAACGATTATAAAATTGAAAATAACAGTATGTTACCATGCTGCATTTGCTATTGACCATGTCCTAGTTAGACTTTTGCTGCACGTGAGTAATCTTGTGTTACTTGCTGCACCTGCCCTCCAGGCTACATTTTCAGAGCCTTAGTGCTTGGTGGGTGGTTGGCACAGGTTCATACATGTGATAGGAATCTTTGGCTGATTAGCAGCACATAATTTATAGTGGTTTCTATTATTTTTATCAGTTTTCTTTCCAGTAGACAAATTATTTGCTTACCCTAGTTCATACAGTAAAATATAAGATTACAAACGGCACAGCTACTGTATTGTGTGTAACCCCTTGCTTTTACTTGTAAAAAATCTAAATTTAATCCCACAGAATATGAATATGTTCAAACTTTTTTTATTTATGGTTATGGTTCTGTGAGAGAATATATTTTTAAAAATGTGTTAAAAATGACAATGGTGTTTCTCTACCATATAAAATGTGTAATCTGGCATGTACTGAAACCCTGGGATAGACTCCAGCTGGCTCACTATTCAGCTGTTCCTGTGCTTATGAAAGTCTCCCTGCTGTGAGCCTGACATCAGCAGAACCATTAGAAAGCTTGCATGTATAACATAAGCTTCCCACAGCACGCTAATGATGCTAAAATAGTGCTACAACATATACAAACAAAATGGGCCGATGATATGTCAATGTTTCAAGCAGAGCAACAGTACAAATATAAGAAGCCCATATCTTAAATGTCTTCAATTTTCCTTGGAAGGAAAGTCTCCAATAGGGAGAAGTAAAGCCTTAAAAGGATTATGGCTACAAATGCTGTATTTTAAATAATGAATTAATGTACCAGCCCAGAGGTTCAGCAGCTAGGTAATGTTAATTAACTATGACTGCTGTTGCTCACAACAAATCAACACCTTTGATCGTTGAGCCATTTTTGCAAGGTAGTGACTCAGTACTGAGAAACTTAAATTAGGGATTGTCAAAAATTTGCAGACACATTATAAGAATGTGCATTGAATTTGCAGAAAAGAAGATGGAGAGCAACAAGGGACATCATTGGCAGCACAGTTCTTTACTGCTAAAGGGTTGTAGCAGTCCTGGGCTGGCACAGAAGCCCATAGCTTATGGTATAAAGTAGATAAATTGTTTGTTTTGGTTCTCTTTTATTGTAGCTTTAAACACTAGAAATAAGTAGAGATAATTATTTTGCATTAGAAGTATAACACATGTTATTTGACAGCATATAAAGCAGGGTATTCATGGAGTGATATGTGGCCAAATGTTATGGTTCAGTACATTCTATCCAACCTCATGTCCACGTGTGGTATCCTGGGCAGCAGTTTCAGCTAGTGCCACATGGGGCTGATTATTGGCCTAGGTCTAGAATCATCCTTCTTCCTTGCCTGCACCAGGAACCACAGTGTTAGGCCAGACACAAGTACACATGGCGCTGCATCGGTATGAATATTGGTGCTGAAATGCACTGTGTAGGCGTCTGCATCTGGGCAAACGCAGTTGTTGTAGGTGCAGGCAAAGAAGAAGGCCGACGCCAGTGTAGGGGCTGATTCTAGGCCTGTGTTTATCTACAGGCTAAGAATCAGCCCTCTGTGGCCTTAGCCTTAGAGAACTTTTTTCTGCAATTTCATCAAATCACCTGTAAAATGTAATCTGGCACTCTCTTCTTAATGTGTGCGTCACGGTACTGACTGGCCTGGAAGATTCCTCCTCCTCCTCTTTCTTACCTTGAGCCCCATGGGCCACATAAATAGGTAACTGCAATTTGTCTATTCACTTTTACTTTTATAACCTGTTTTATTTCAATATGCATCAAACACAAACTGGAAACTAATATACAAAAAATGTGAAATTTGAGTTTGGGGGGCTTTGACACATTCCTGGATGTGCAAAGTAAGGCAAGGGTTAGTAATTGCAACAAAGGGTTTAAGTTCTCAGATGTCTAATTAGGGCAATGACACATGAGGAGGTTATTCATCCATCGATTAATCTCCTCTAGCGTGGGTGACTAATCTCTTCCAAATTCTTTCCCATTGGCTAATATCTGAATTGCCACTACATGGAATGGTTACTTTCCAAAGAAACCCACATTTTTCTAGTGAGGAAACTTCAGGCATCTTTGTTCCACGTATGTTTGGCTAGGAGCAATTTGCATGTTAGTCGCTAATTTGGAGGAGATTAGTTGCCCGCAGTAGAGGAGATTAATTGCCTTGTGATGTCTCCTCATGTCATTGCCTTTAAATAAGTTTTAAAGGATCTAAGGACTTTCTGTAAGTAAACAGAATTATTTTGGACACATGGGGGTTATGTAATAAAAGGCACTAAGTTTGCCAAAGACCAGTAAACTATAGCAGCAGGAAATATTTACTGCTCACTGTTTAAAAGAAAACATCTTATTGGTTGCTATAGGTTACTGCTCATGGGCAAACTTCGTGACTTTTATTACATATGGGGGATGGTCACTTATTTTTTAATTCAACCATCTAGACTCATGGCACTCAAGGTGTAGAAGAGACGCCCCAAATGTTACTCGGCAAGCTTTCATATATTGGCATGCACTCCACACAACCATTGATAAGTGGATTTCATTCAAGTAAATCACAGGCTGCCTTACTTTCATAACACAGATTTACAAACAACTACGTCAGAGTCATCCCTGGTCTGGCCAGTCCTACACTCATTTTACCTCTCTATTGCTTCATTCTACATTTTACACAGGGACTAAGTTTTACCTGCAACTTGCTTGCTGCTTTCAAGGTTAAAACGCCCAAACTTGGTTGCCCTTTGACTTTGACATACAGTAGCTGGCCAGATTAAATATATTGGACAAACAATCCCTGTTTTGTTTAAAGGGTGAGGCATTTTTAGTTTCTTAAAGGAGAACTAAAGTCTAAAATTGAATATTGTTATAAATGCTGTATTTTGTATACTAAACATAAACATGGACTTACGGCACCAGAAACCTAATTAAACAAATGATTTATGCTTTCAAAATTGGCAGCAGGGGGTCATCATCTTGTAATTTTGTTAAACATCTCTGCAAGACCAAGACTACGCACATGCTAAGTGTTGTCTGGGTATCTGTTGGGAGGTTAAGCTTAGGGATCTTCATAAATTATCAAAACAGCACAAGTCAAATAATTACTGCTATAGAAGCCGATACAGCAAGACTAATTAATAATCAGAATATGCAGACTGCACTGGGTCTGGGGATACAAATCTCTACATAGTCGCCAGCTGCTCTACAGGGAAACAAACAAAGATGCTTTAGTTATTGGAAGTAAGGTACCCCCTGCCGTTTGAAAGTATGATTGTTTCCCTGCAGAGCAGTTAGGGACCATCTGAAGTTTCCTATCCTCAGCAGTCAGAGCAAGTACAACGAAGGGGGAATTTCACTGCATACAGTCAGGTTTATTATAAGAACGGTACCGATTTTTTAATTAAAGTATATTGGAAAAAGATTTATTTTTCATTAAAGAAAGTAAAAATGGGATATTATTTTTTTTGCCTTTACATCCCCTTTAAGGCACAAAATGTCTCAATGTCCTTAATATATTGGTAATAGGTTGAGTACTGAGGACCTCATGGCACCCCCGCTTATGTTTTTTAAAATTAGTGTTAAGCACAACTATCCCTTGTTTGTTATTGTATTTGCTCATATAAATATAATATATTTGTCTTGTACAAAATCCCGGTGTTGCTGATCATTTTAAATGCTGTGTTATTTTACTGTGTACCTGTAAATATAAATATATATATTAAAAATTAATACAATTTCATACATGTAGGACATTCTGATATCTTTGCATTTATTGGTGTGGTAGGCCAGATTACCTCACAGTTGTCTGGAAGAGATTACTATATTGTTATTTGAATAGATAATTATTGCACTGAACTGCTGTCATCTTCTTATATTATATAAAGCCTCTATGTGACATTTCACACTATGTCCCTGAGTTATAGGCAATGCTACCATCCGTCTATGTCTAAGACCCTTGACCCTTGCTGATGTAAGCCACACTAGATTTGACTAAATTCCTGCTTGGTGGGTAACCTAATTTCTCCCACTGTGCTATAAATATCTGTGATTGTGTTAAGAGTGATTTTAGAGAACAACTGATGTCTATGTGATAACTCCTTTAAAGCCAAGGCTGGTGGCATACTACTGACTCTGATTGCCATTCCCATGATATGCATTTAAAGGATAAGTAAACCTTTAAAATAAGTGAATGTAAAATTGAGGATAGGGCTATTCTAAGCACTTTAGTAAAATGCATTCATTATTTATTTTGTTTTTATTCCAACATATTATGGGATACATGTACTGTTAATATGAATACATTTTGTAAAAACAACGCCACCTGCTGGTCAGTTTCCCACCAGTCTGACCACTAAGTAGTCAAGGAAGTTGTCAGGAGAAAGAAAGAGGCTGCCCTGATGTTCTTCTGCTTAGGAAAGATGTTAGAAAAGTTTCCAATTTTATTCCTAAGCAGAAGAACATCAGAGTAGCATCTTTCTCCTGACAACTTCCTTGACTACTTGGTGGTCAGACTGGTGGGAAACTGACCAGCAGGTGGCACTGTTGTTACACAATTATTCATATTAACAGTACATATATCCCTTAATATCTTGGAATAAAATAAATAAATAATGGATGTACTTTACAAAAGTGCTAAGAATAGCCCCCTCGTTAATTTTACATTCGCTTATTTTAAAGGTTTACTAATCCTTTAAAGGCATTTGGGCACCAAAAATTGTTTATCTAGTAATTATCTACGAGACTTAAAGTGGACCTGTCACCCAGACATAAAAAGCTGTACAATAAAAGTCCTTTTCAAATTAAACATGAAATCCAATTTCTATTTTTTATTAAAGCATTCATAGCAGTTGTAAGCTCATTTAAAAATCTTAGCTGTCAATCAAAAATTGTCTGCCCCTCCTCTATGCCATAGAGGCGGGGCAGGCAATTTACTTTCACTTTCCATTCAGCACTTCAGTCACTGCTCTCCCCACTTTCTCCCGTTCGCTTCACCATTTAATTGTGTAGCCAGTGCATGGGGATCGACATTTGGGTCCCCCATTCTGGTGTACAAACAAGATTTTGAGATGATGCAAGGCTTGCCTTAATAATAGTGTCCACAAAATGGCACCTGCCTGCTTGCTATAAATATGAATTCTAAGACTGATGGAAACAAGCTTCAAATAACTTATAGATCAAAATAACAGAAAGATCTGTTATTGGAAAACCCCAGGTCCTGAGCATTCTGGATAACTGGTCACTTACCTGTATTTATTTAGCTGTGTTCATGCCACCTGAAATACAAATTTTTTTTTCAGAAAAGGCTGTAAGCTATCAAAAGGGTTCCCTATTATGCAGCTGCAGTTTGAAACGTAGCGTAGTGTTGATACTACCGATCCACTGCTAATTACAATCCATTAATTATCTCTATGGTAAACAAAGGAATAGTGATTATGGCAATGCTCGAGTGAACTCTTCAATTACATTAATTACTGGTGTTTGCAATGCTTGATGTGAATGCTTGCCATGTACGATACTTATTTTAAATATATATTTCCTGATTAACTTACATACTCGCTTTTAACTCCATATAATTTGTCCTATAAAGTAACAATAAGAAGGAAAATGTAGCTTATATAACCTTTTTAATATGTTATTTTTGCATAGTACTGGCTTTTTTTATTGTGAATTATTAATTATTTAATGCTAATTATATTGTTGTTCACAATGTTATAAGTTCTTACACAGGAAGAAACAGAGGGTCAATGGTGGACAATATGTAGGGATAAGAAAGCAGATAGAAGAAAGGTGTTGTATAAAGAAATATTAAAAGTTAATTAACTTTATACTGCTTAATTTCAGCTGAAGTAAACCCCCCCAAAAAACCATGATGTCATCTCCATTTGTCAGTGATGTTTCGAGACAAGAATGCCATTACCTGAGATAGCACACTGATAGATGGATAAATCTGGATCCATCTGTAGTTACATAGTCATTAGGCTGAAAAAACACATTCATCCATCAAGTTCATCCATACAATAACAAATAAATCCCTTTCTGTTTGACTGAAGGAAAGCAAAAACCTCAACAAATCCATTCTAGCACTTTAAAAAGGAAATCTTGAGACAAAAAAGTGTCCACTTTGCTGCTAAGGAGTGAAGCAAGCCATACCTTTAATTATTGGTTCACTGTTTTTTCTGTACTTTTTAAAAATAAAATGGTTCATTTTTTTCCACACTGGTTCAACATTGAAGGGCTTTAAGATTTTGGTAGCGAGAGTCTGTTTAGAGCAGCGCTTATGCATGTCAGTTACTGCAGAGCAGTGTTCCTTCTGTTTCTTTGGTAGGCACAGAGTAACAGAGTTAAAATTACAAAACAAACATTTTTTCCCCTTCTCTCTGTAATAATACAAAAGTACATTGTATTTGAGGCTAACTTAAATATTATTAATAATTACTGGAGGTAAAAAAAGGAAGTTTTGAGATCCAAATTACAGAAAAATCCCTTATCTATAAAACCCAAGGTCCCGAGCATTCTGGTAAACTGGTCCCATATCTTATGAAGAATAAAAATGCCTTTATTACAAACTTTTTTTTGTTGTTGCAATAAAGGCATTTTTATTCTTAAGATAAGTGGTGCTGTTCTATGCTGGCGATCGTGTATATACCAATGGGAAATGGACATTGGAGGAACCTGCACTATGCAAAGATTTGAAGTGTTGTGGCAACTACTTTCTAGCAGATGTTTTGCTTAACATGCAACGATGCTAAGGATTTTACTTGGCATTGATCAGGTTCCCTCTTAGGAGAGGATCCTCGTAGCAGAGTTTAAGACTGATTGGAGGGGAGTGAGATGGGAGTCAGGAAGACCTGTTAATAGGAGATTGCAATAGTCTAAACGGGATAGGACAAGGGCATGGATAAGTGCTTTGGTTGTTATTTTTGAAAGAAAGGGGTTTATTTTGGCTATATTGCGGAGGGAGTAGCGGCAGGTTTTGCCAGTAGTGTTGATATGATTAGAGAAGGAGAGCGACTAATCAAAGATAACCTCCAGGCAGCATGCTGAATTTACAGGGTTAATGGTTATCAATAGTAATAGTGAAAGGATGACTAATCACTACAAATAAGCAACAGAATGGATTCATGAAAATGTTCATGCTGGCAAAACCACAAATTTTGTAGCGATGATAAATAACCACACTACTTATGTTATCAATACAATGTATAGTTTCTTCATGGTCATGTAGTGGGATGTAGTTTATACAATAAACTATTTTGTTTACATAAAAAACGATATAACATTATTCTTGGAAAGTTATGACATCAGTCTTGAGGCAGTGATTCACATGTTTCTGCAGTATTTTACAAAACTTGTGCAATACATTGATGTGTAGGCTGCAGCTTTGAGTGTTTCCCAGTTAATGTGATTTGTGCTCTGCTTGAAAATTTCACAAAATGTCTCCTTTGTGATGATTATCAACGTGTTTCTTTTGTTAAAGTGCAGGATACAGTTTTCTAATACAAATATTTGAACAACTTTCTAAGTAATTTAAACACTTAAACTCTTATATTCTGTCTGGCTTGGCAAAGGTTGACTGCAATGCTGTTTGATTAGTTAGACTCACAAAGTTAGTCTTAATAGGGAATTCTGTAAATTGTTTGGATTAAATATAACTCTGGTTAGTTAGGGAGTATTATAAGCATGGTAATGGCTTCACAGAAAAGGATCATCTGGGATTTGCAAAATAGCTGTTGTCACCCTCCTAAGAATGAATAGCAAACATAACTAAAACATTCCAATGCCAGCTAAAATGTGTTCTGCTTCAGTTACTACATAATAGTGCTACATCATAAATTACACTGGATGTGTGAAAAACACCAAAGTGCCCACTTGTTCAGAAACTGCATCAACAATATATATTTTATATGTTTTTTTTCTGTGTATCACAAAAAATAACATATTGTTGGAGCTCAAAGGCTGAGGTCAAAGCTGTCACTTGAGGCGGCCCTCAAGCAATCCTTTATTCTGGCACTTACACCCTCCATACCTTTTTTAAGGCCTCATTAGAATTTCCTGCAAAGTCACTGTAACTCAACATAAAATCATCACACTTTGTGAATTCTTGGTGGCGGTACCAGCCTCTAACATGACATACAGGGCTTATAAAAATTATTTTCCGCCCTTGGAAGTTTTATTATCACAGCACATTGAATCACAGTGGATTTAAATAGTGAATTGACCTCTGAAAGTGAATTGATCACAATGAAAAAAAACCCAAAACGACTGATTGAATAAATATACACCTTCCTCTAGTCAGTATTTAGTAGATGTACATTTGGCAGCTCACATCAGACCATAGAAGCTTCTCCCTGCTGATGTCAGAGTCTTATGGCAAAATGTAGATTAGATGTTTTTGCTAAGAGTGCCTTTCATTTTGCACTTTCCCAAAAAGCCATGACTGGTGCAACACCCTAGCAACAGTTGTGTTATGTATAGCCCACCTTCTTGCACAGTCACTCGATTTTGATGGATGGCCTCTTCTTGGCAGATTTATAGCTGTGTGATACTCTTTCCAGTTCTTAAAGGGATCCTGTCATCAGAAAACATGTTTTTTTCAAAACACATCAGTTAATAGTGCTACTCCAGCAGACTTCTGCACTGAAATCCATTTCTCAAAAGAGCAGACAGATTTTTTATATTCAATTTTGAAATCTGACATGGGGCTAGACATATTGTCAATTTCCCAGCTGCCCCATGTCATGTGACTTGTGCCTGCACTTTAAGAGAGAAATGCTTTCTGGCAGGCTGCTGTTTTTCCTTCTCAATGTAACTGAATGTGTCTCAGTAGGACATGGGTTTTTACTATTGAGTGTTGTATCCCTTTAATGATTTGACTGATTTAACAGTACTCCAATGGATATTTAGTGAATTGGAGATTGTCTTATATCCATCCCCTGCCAATCACATTTTCATGGAGTTGCCTGGAGTGTTTTTTTGTCTTCATGGTGTAGGTTATGCTACATGAATTGATCTACACTATATCCATCATGGGCATGTGTATAAAGGTTTTTATAAAGTTTACATAAATATGTGGTGAGGTGAGTTCATTATTATGTCATAGGAAGATGTTATAGGATCATACGGTTCATAGATTATAAACTGTTCTGGGCAGAGACTTTTCCAATTGTATTGAATTGAGTTAAAGTCATGCATCGACATCACATAAATCAGTGTATTTTTAAAAGAGTATGTTTTTTATGCCAGACTAATATGAACAGGTATACCTATATAATATAATAATAATAATATGATAATAGTGTATAATATGAACCAGTTTAGACCTGGTGTAAGCCATTTAAGTCAATAGGACAAAAATAAAAAGCACCTCTTTTTATGGCCTTCTTATAATTCAGAGTTTTCTGGATAACAAGTTTCCAGATAGATGATCCTATACCTGTTAGTGTTATATAGGCATATATAGGCATACTCATTCAGCCAAGTCAGTCCTGGAGCATTATATAGTATTTATCAAGTGTTCTTCATAATAAACAGCCTTTAATAACTACCTTCATAATATTCTTGTACTCCACACTCCTGTGTTACATTATCATGTTTACAATAACAATTATATTTAACTTATCAGATATTATTATATGTGAATCTTGTTGCTAAGTGCTGGTTTCTTCTTTAGTCAAATCAGAACCTTAGGGAACAGGAATAGGCATTGTTTTGTGAATGTCTTTTAAAGATCAAATGCAATTTACAATTTCAAGCATTACAAGAAGAAGTAGGGCAGAAAGTTCATTATGGTTTTAAAATTATGTTTTGGGCGTCTATACCAGCCCAAAGCAGCCACAGCCCTTTACCAGTGAAGATCTCTGCTTCTGAATGTGCTCCTAATAGCCCCCATGGTTTTGTCTGCTGATTCACTACACATTCTCTGTGTTGCTTCATTTACCTGAGCTTAGGGGCCAACTCACAATATACTGTATATAGAATAAAAAAGTCACAATATGAGGATAATTAGTAATAATCAGCCCTGTAGTATCCGTTGCTAAGACAGGTGATCCTCGTTTTCTAGTAGATGATTTGAAACAATCCAAGATGGAGCATAAAATTATGCAAATTTTAATGACATATGTTTTTAATTACCAGTGCTATATAAGGTAGAGAGCATTGGCTGAGCTACACCTCTGATGAAGTGCCAGAATGAGGCATGAAACACGTCAGGTGACGTGATAGTTTAGCTAAAGGTCTCATGATGGATACTTGTTCATGTTTTTAATGTAAACTTAGCAATAAAGTTTTTGATCTTCACCCATGGCTTTATAAGGCTCCCGTTCATCCCCTCCTCTATTGAACGTGACTGACTAGGGCTGTAGCGGAGTCCTGTCGGCGGGAGGCCACTGCACAGGCAAAGCTACAAAACCGCATGACATGTAAGTTCTTTAAAGCTAATGGAGCCACTGTGCACACGTTTTAAGGTCTGGATTATTACTGTTATACGGATGCCGAACATGGATATAGGTACAGGATGTTCACTATATGAAATACAGCATTTCTGGCCATATTCATTTTTAGGATTCAGTTATTCTTTAAGATTTTTTTCAGTGTAAAAATAAAAACTGTAATTTATAAAGACTGGAGTGAGCAGATGTCTGACATAACAGAGCAGAAAACAACTTCCTGCTTTTCAGCGACTTTAAGGGGGTCCACATGGGACATAAGTGTTCAGTAAGTTTGCAATTGATGCTTTCCACGAAGGTCAGATTCAAAAGCAAACAGTTATGACCCATATGCCCCCCCTCAAGTAATTGATTGGTTACCAGGCAGTAACCAATCAGTGGAAATCAAGAGACCTGCAAAGCAGGAAGTAGTATTCTGGCTATTATGATAGACATCCAGTCATTCTAGCCTTTATACATTACATTTTTGGCCAACTAAGTGTATTAAAAAAAAAAAATTCTATTTTGCACAGCCTATCTATTTACCCAGTTTTTATTTTTATACTGAACAATTCCTTTAAGATTTGAGATTGATATGGTAATTTTTTAGATTAAAGTAAAGTAAAAAGGGGATGAAAAATGTAAAGAGAGGTTAAGGCAAATATAGTTAGTCGTCGACTAACAATACAGAATGCCTAAAACGAATACATGTATATGTTCTATTTGTAAAGAGATTACCTGGTGGTCTAGTGGGGGTATAAGGGGGACGCCCATAGTACCCAAGGCAGTGATGCCTGCCGCACTCCTCTTCCCTTGCGCGTGCGCTAACGCCAGTTGCTGGGTGCTATTTCTCGTTTGTGTTTCTGTGTTTGACCATGCCTTATCCTGATTCTTGTCCTGATTGCTACTCATCTTGACTCTTGCCTGTTTTTTGACCATTCTCCCAGATCTTGATTTGTATCCGCTACCTTTGTGTAATGACCCGGTCTGTGACATTGATTATGCTCCCGTCTCTGGATTTTGTACCGCGTGCATGATCTGGTATTCTGAATTGGCCTGTGACCCGGACTACATTCCTGTCTCTCGATTGGGTACTGCTCATTATCCAGCTTGGTATTGACTCGGCCTGCCTTTAACTACGCTTCTATTTTCCGTTCCAGTAGTACATACGGTTCCCTTGCTTGCCCTGAGTTCTTCCCTTGATCCTGGTGGCATCTGAGTAGTGGAGGGCTCCTCCCGAAGTGAAAGGCGGTTGTTAATGCCAGAACAGTGAGCTGAGACCTTGGGGTTTACTCTGGGTTTGGGAGACCAAACAACTGTAAGACTATAGAATCTCAATCACTAATAGAGATGGCGCGAACTGTTCGCCGGCGAACATCGGGTGTTCGCGCTCGCCGGAAGTTCGCGAACGTCGCGCGACGTTCGCCATTTTGGGTTCGCCATTGTTGGCGCTTTTTTTTGCCCTCTCACCCCAGACCAGCAGGTACATGGCAGCCAATCAGGAAGCTCTCCCCTGGACCACTCCCCTTCCCTATAAAAACCGAAGCCCTGCAGCGTTTTTTCACTCTGCCTGTGTGTGCTGAAGAGATAGTGTAGGGAGAGAGTTGCTGCCTGTTAGTGATTTCAGGGACAGTTGAAAGTTTGCTGGCTAGTAATCGTGTTGATACTGCTCTGTTATTGGAGGGACAGAAGTCTGCAGGGGTTTGAGGGACATTTAAGCTTAGGTAGCTTTGCTGGCTAGTAATCTACCTTCTACTGCAGTGCTCTGTATGTAGCTGCAGTGGGCAGCTGTCCTGCTTCTGATCTCATCTGCTGACTGCTGCAATAACAGTAGTCCTTGTAAGGACTGCTTTTATTTATTTTTTTGTTCCAAGACAGAGCAGTATCAAGCAGATTACTAGCCAGCAAACTTACTATCATCTGTCCCTGAAATCACTAACAGCTCTCCCCCTACACTATCTCTTCCAAGCACACACAGGCAGATTTTTCAGATACATTTTTGCCCTTGATCCCCCTCTGGCATGCCACTGTCCAGGTCGTTGCACCCTTTAAACAACTTTAAAATCATTTTTCTGGACAGAAATGTCTTTTTTAGATGTTAAAGTTCGCCTTCCCATTGAAGTCTATGGGGTTCGCGAACCGTTCGCGAACCGCTCGCATTTTTGCGCAAGTTCGCGAATATGTTCGCGAACTTTTTTTCCGACGTTCGCTACATCCCTAATCACTAATGTTTGTGTTCAGTGAGTTCAGAATCCAAGGAGCTCGTGTCAAATAAGTGTTATCTTTTTTTACTTCAAGTGGTCTATCGTAAGTGAATTTCCATGACACCATGATGTTATGCCACTGGCCAGCAGAACTGGTCGGTAATAGCTGTAGCAGTGGTGAAACTATAGAGGGAGCAGACCCTGCGGTTTCTGGGGATTCATATCACAGGATCAGCTTCCTTTATGGGGGGGGGGGGGGCAGGCACAGCCTTTTTTTGCTACTGCTGCAAAGTGGCCTGTACTGTAATCAGATACATTAAAATAGTTAAAATTAGGCCTTCAGCTTTTTTTCACACTTGCTCTAAGCCATTTTTCTGAATGAAATGTAATTACTGAAATTTTATGAAAAAGAAGCAATCTATTTTTAACTTGCTACTGCTTCTATAATGATTCAACCCTGCCTAATTATATTTGTAACTTGTCTTCTGCACATAAAGGAAATTAAAAGTTAATATAATATCTTTTTTAGTGGTCTATTGCTTTTTATTGCAGACAATGCCTGTACTTCTGCTCTAAACTCATGAGATAGCTATTAAAAACTAGAATTTGTTGGTTAGTTACACTTTGGAAAAAATGTATTTCTTTCTAAAGAGTATGTCACGTTTAACTTCATCAGGTCAGCCAATATGTCAAATTATGTCACACACTATTTGCCAGTTGATATTTAGCCAGTGCATCTAAGTACAATATGATATATAAAATTTAATAACATTTGCAAGCTGTCATCCAATTATAATTTCTGCTCACAGCGGTTTAAGAGTCATTAGAAACATATTGTTTTTTGAAAGATCAGCACATTCCTTGCAGTCGTGCCAGCTTTAAAATAAGTTCACGGTGTCACACAAATCACCTTCATTAAAAATGTGTTGGTTCCAAGATCTTACTGAGGATGCTTTTACTTAGCAGGAGTAGAAGGATTAGGAGCTGGGCAATAAAATACAACATTCGTGATACTGAAGGCAAACAGGACTAGCCACAGATAGAAATGCAACAAAGTACACTAGTGTCAAACAGCGAATGAAAAATGGTGTCCATTTTAGCAGTGTACCAGTATGATTACCTAGGGTTGCCTCCTGGCTGTATTTCACGGGAATAGCTGGGGTCAGAATTACACATTTTTAATTCCCTGTCCTTCTTTCCTCCCCCTGACCTGCTCTGTTACCCAACCCAGCCTTTTAAACCCTAGTTCCTGCTCCCACCATTTATAGCTTCCAATCCCTTGACCAACTCAGCCCCAATCCACCCATTCTCTGCCCCCATGTCATTACCAAATTTTGTTTTCCCACATGGGCTTCTTAAATACTGCAGTCAGGACTTAGGGAGCACAGTGGTAAATATTACAATGAAAAAAGTGCTTACTTTAAAGGGGTGGTTCACCTTTACATTAACTTTTAGTATGTTATACAACCTTCTATTCCTAGCAAATTTTCAATTGTCTTTTTTATTTATTTTTTATAGTTTTCAAATTATTTGGCGTCGGCATCTTTACAACACTACTCTGTGAGCTTCCAATTGTAATTATTGTTACTTTTTATTATGTATCTTTCTATTCAGCCCCTCTCCTATTCATATTCCAGTCTCTTATTCAAATAATTTCCAACCTTCCCCCCAACTTCCTGTTCTTACATAATTATTGTGGCTCAAATAAAACACATGAACATGCAAGTCAATAGGTAACTATTGGTGCTGTGTTTTTTTTGGGTAGTTAAATACTAGTACTGGAATTGCCATTTGTGCAGCTGCTCTAAAAACACATTATACACCTTGAAGAGGTTGTTTACCTTTAAGTTAACTTTTTGTGAGTGATATTCTGAGGCAATTTGCAATTGATCACTTGCTAAAAAGCCATCCAACCCCTTCTTAAAGGAGTTCAACTCCCCTAGGTGCAAAAATCCCTCCCCCGTCCCCTGCGTAGGCCCCTCTCCCCCCCCGCCTACCCCCCTGGGCAAATGCCCCTAACTTGTTACTTACCCCTCCTTCTAGGTCCTCTCCAGTGGAGTTCACGGCAGCCATCTTCTCCTGAGCGCACTTCTTCCTGTATTCAGCGGCATTTGGTGGCGCATGCGCAGTATAAAGGCATTAAGAGTAGCTCAGTACCGGCAAATACCTCCAACTGCGCATGCGCCCGAAAGTCACAAGGTTTCCGATTTCTTTTTTCAGAAACTTTGTGACTTTCGGCGCATGCGCAGTAGATCCTTACCGGTAAATGCCTCCTACTGCACATGCGCCACCAAACGCAGCTGAATACAGGAAGAAGAGCGCTCAGGAGAAGATGACTGCCGTGAACTCCGCTGGAGAGAATTCCACATCTTCACAGCTCTCACTGTAAAAAACCCCTTCCGAGTATTTAGGCAAAACCTCTTTTCTTCTAAACGGTATGGGTGACCTGGTGTCAGCTGGAAAGACCTACTGGTGTTTTTAAGAGTATTTTAAGAATGGCTTGGATGATTTCTTGGACAAGCATAATATATTGTGATACTAACATCTACAATTAGTATATAAACTGGTGTATATTATTTATGTGAGTGTATGGAGGGGTTGGTGTGAGTACGTATGTGTGTATGAACAATGGAGTTCATTTGGAGTTGTTAAACTTGATTGTCTTTTTTCTCTTTTGTAGTTCTGGGATTGACGAGGCTGATACCCAACACCAGTAACTTTTAGTTAGGCTGATGGAACAATATAGTTTTCAGGCTGAGAAGCACTAGTAATAATGCTAGCATATATAGGAGGGAAATTTTTTGGCACTTTTTTTTTAGGCAGTTGAAAATTTCCCAGAGTGTCATTAGCCAAAATTGAAAAGCATTGTTAAACAGTGTAAACCAGGGGCATAAATACAGAGGAAGGAGACCCTGCGGCTGCAGAGGGCCCATGAGGTACAGGGGGACTCATAAGGCCATAATTAATGAGCAATTTCAACATATGTTGGTAAAACAGAAGAACCTCTGGATATGTTGGGGGGCCTAACATGAATTTTCTGTGGGCCCATTTACATCTAGTTAAGCCACTGGTGTAAACTCTCTTTAAAAGAAGTCTATGTGGTCAGAGTGAAAACGTAACCACCAGATGATTTCTATCCTATTAAATTCACCAAGTTAGAATATATTTTACATCTTAAACCATTGTTTTGTGATGTTCTGTGTGTCATGCACTGATCAGCTATCAGAAAATAATGCAGGTTGTAACTGAATCAAGGTTTAAAGCAGAAGGAAGGGTGAAATTACTGGGGGTGCCAAAAGTTAGGCACTAGTGTTTTTATTCCCTTACCTGATACATGTTAGTAGAAAACTGCACTGACTTAGTAACCAACATTGTGCGATCCTCTTCTTCTGCATTGTTATTCATTGCTACCCCAGGGCCAACGCATGCACAGTAAAGTGATAAGCCACTTTTTTGTTCACTCTACTGGACGTGTGCACCAACTCAAAGAAAGACGAAACAGGAAGAGGATCACTCTGTGGTACTCGCTAGACCCAGGCCATTGTAGTTTTTCTGCTAACAGGAGCATAGGCCTTGGGAACCAGGTAAATGAATAAAACTAGCTTTCAATCGCTTACTTTTGGCACCCCCAGTGTTTTCACATTTCCTTCTCCTTTAACAGCACATGCTATTAAAAGATTCTATTTTTCAGGAAAAGGCTTTATTAGTAACCAGGAGTTACAACCACAAACTGCACAAAAATATATGCAGTTGTATCATGCCTAAAGAATAACATGCAGATCTAATTTTGACACTAGTGCTGGAAATTGCCTGGCCCATCTCAATTTAAACTCTTGGAAAGTCAGGTAGATATTTGCTTACAAAAAGGAATGCGGGCAGCATCTGGGCTACCACGAATTAAATGAGACCTGAAAGCCCAGGCTGTACATTTAAAGGAAAAGGAAAGGTCTTTTTATTTGGGGGTGCCAAAAGTTAGGCACCCCCAAATGATTGCATGTACTTACCTGAAACTCCGGGCCGGTGGACCTATTATGAGAAAACTTCACCGGCCCGGAATTCTTTCAGCGAGCACCATGGTGCGTCATCTTCTGGCTTCTTATTTATTCTCACGGCTGCGAAAAGCTGAACTTCTGCTGCACATGCGTCCGCACTGGGAAATTTGAAGATAGAAGAAGCTAGAAGACCATGAATCCGTGGTGCTCACTGGAAGAATCCCAGGCCGGTTCCGTTTTCTCCTAATAGGTGCACTGGCCGGGGTTTCAGGTAATGCGATCACTTGGGGGTGCCTTACTTTTGGTACCCCCAAGCAGGGCCGCCATCAGGGGGGGACAGGGGCGACAAGCGTTCCGGGCCCGGGCATGAAGGGGGGCCTGGCAACGCTGCATTTTTTGAAGATCCGGGCCCCCCTTACGAGCGCCCGAGCCGTACGTCCTCCCTCTGCGTTGCCGAATGCGGAAGTGCCGAAAAGCCGAAGCCATTGCGCCGAAAAGACCCGAAGTCACGGAAAAAGCTGAAGTCCCGAAGCACTGAAAAGACCCAAAGTCCTGAAGCGGCGCAAAGACCCGAAGTCACGAAAGGAGGCGAAGTTGAAGTACTAAAGCCATGAGTTCAATTCTACTGAACACCAGTTTGTGTATTTTTTTTTTTTTTTAATCCCCTGGCCACCAATGTATTATTTTAATATTCTATAGGCCCCTGCCACCAATCTTTTTGTAAAACATTTTTTTTTGGGGCCCCAATTTTTTTTTAACTTGTAAGGGGCCCCTTGCCACCAATGTTTTTTTTTTTTAATTGTTTTTTTAAAAAAAAAAAATTTTGGGGCCCCCAATTTTTTTTAACTTGTAAGGGGGTCCCTGCCACTTTTTTTTCAAAAAACTTTTTTTTTTAAATTTTTTTTTTGGGGCACCAATTTGTTTTTAACTTATAAGGGGGCCCCTGCCACCAATGTTTTTTTTTTTCAGTTTTTTTTTTACATTTTTTTTTGTTAGGGCCCCAAGTTTTTTTTAACTTATAAGGGGGCCCCTGCCACCAATGTTTTTTTAAAAAAAAACATTTTTTTTTTTACATTTTTTTTTTGGGGCCCCAATTTTTTATAAGGGGGCCCTGACCATCAATAGCTTTTTATAACTTGTGTGGGGGGGGTTACTTTTTTAGCGCTGATGTCTGTGTGGTATTTTAACTGCAATATGGAGTGGGTGGCATAAAGGGTGGAGCTTGGTCGTCAGTGTGGGAGGGGCCCAGGGGGCCCCAAAAATTTTGTTGTACGGGGCCCCGTGATTTCTAATGGCCCCCAAGTAAAAAGACGTTTCCTTCTCCTTTAAAACAACAAGTGTTTCATTGCAGGAAAGCTGAGTTCTTGGGATGATGGCATGTTTATGCGTTAGTACAGGTATAGGACCCGTTATGTGGAAACCCATTATCCAGAAAGCTCAGAATTACGGGAAGCCCATAGACTCCATTTTAAACAAATAATTCAAATTTTTGGAAACGAATTCCTTTTTCTCTGCAATAATAAAACAGTACCTTCCTAATTAAGATATAATGAATCATTCTTGAATGCAAACAATCCTATTGGGTTTATCTAATGTTTAAATGATATTTTAGTAGAAAAATCATGGAGATATGTTAAAAGACCTCAGTGGATTCCGAGCATGCTGGATAACAGGTCCCATATCTGTATATTTATAACCATTAAAATACAACTAGAATTCTCTAGTAAATATCTTGATAATATGGTGGAGAAAATTTGTAGTCAATATATGGGTAAAATATGTTCAAGCAACACTGTTTACATTGCCCTTAATCTCTGTCAGACTGAATTCTGTTGAGAGCATGTATTTTAGATGTAGATGACTTATAATGGTATTTTTTTAAATGCTTGGCACCATTAGAGAAATATTATATTTGAGTGAGATCATTCAGATAAACAAGATGGGACACACACAATACACCCATCTAATAATAAGTATAACAATAGCAGTCAATATTTAAAGAGTACAAAATCAACCTATCCACTACTGTATATTTTTAAATAATATACTGTTATTATTAGACAGGCAGAAGACACAAATTGTGTAGCACAGATATAGCAAGAGTATGTAAAACAGGCACATGGTAGTGTATAAACATTTACAATATATTGCTACCAAAAATACCCATAATGTTTCCTATACAGGATACGGAGGCACCTAAATCTCACTGCTGTGTTTGTTGGAATGGAAACATTTCATTATTGCTGGGCCTTGTATGTCATCTAAACAAGTTCACACAATACTGTATAATGAATAGTTCAAATACATGTAAAACCGAACATTCTCAATAGGAAACTTGTGCTTGGATTAATACAAATCTTTTTTTGCCCCATAAGAAATATGATTTTAAAAAAACAGGCTACTTTCTATTTTTACTGTGCAGACATGGGTAGGACATTCTACTTGTGAAAAGTGCCCAGCTCTTAATCAAACTCAAGGCTAGTACTGGAGCAAGCAGTCTTTTGTGGATGTGTTGATGCAGCCACAAGCAGGGCTTTATGTATTTGTGGGGTAGGTACAGAGTACAGAACCATGGAAATGTGCCACATTTTACACAAGAGGAACACGTGATCTATGCCTGTACAGGTATGGGACCTGTTATCCAGAATGCTTGGGACCTCGGTTTTTCCAGATAATGGATCTTTCTGTAATTTGGATCTTTATACCTTAAGGCTACTAGAAAATGATTTAAACATTAAGAAAGCCCAATAGCATTGTTTTGCTTCCAATAAGGATTAATTATATCTTAGGTTCATTGGATCAAGTGCAATGTACTGTTTTATTACTACAGAGAAAAAGGAAATCATTTGTAAAAAATTTGGATTATTTGGATAAAATGTAGTCTACGTGAGATGGCCTTTCCATTATTCAGGACTTTCTGGCTAATGGGTTTCCGGATAACAGATCCTCTCTTTCATTTTTAAATGCAGGGCTCAGAGCAGCTGCCGCTATTTGGATTGCTTTGCCCAGAGCTCCAAAATGATGCTGCACAGTTTGGTCATTTTCATCTTTTGCTCTTCAAAGAGAATCAGGACTTTGTCTCCAAATATATTTTTAGTCCACAAACCTAAGCCAAAGAATTCCAGGCATTTTTCTCCAGGCATTATTCTGGGTGGTCTCACAATCCCTTAGTCATGGCAAAGAATGAATGAGGTACACTTTCTTCCTAGATCCATTATCAGTCAGTTTTTAATGATCAGTTACTTTAGAAACTGACTGGGGAAGTTCTTTTGCTAGAATTTACATTTATAGGGCATTGTTCTGCACACTAAAATGCCAATGATTGATTTGGCCTCTGCAATTGCATCCATTGTGCCAATAATAAAGGCACAAGGTACTTGGGGCTCTGTACTTGAGAACTGCAGGTATAGAGTTGAAGAATTCCATTGCGCATCGTACCTACACAATTAGTTTTGCAACAGATAAATGACAAAGTAAAAGTTATGTATCTTCATGCCTATTCCCACACACATGACACCCATTCTGTTGTTGGTACAATCACATGTCATTTATAAACCAGCACACATTTAGAATGAATGTACAGAATCCCTGATTTAGCAGGATGAGCTGACTTTCTTTTTTTTAGGATTTTGGCCATCATATAGATGAGTATCTGCAGTCTCTTGAGTTGGTTTTCTTGTACCTTCCTTAAATTGTTGCTAAGTGTACAGATGAAAGTCTGATGGATGGACAGACATAGGGAAAAACTGATTCCAGAATTTTTTTTACAGGGGTTCTATAATCAAGGAAATAAGGTTTATATTTGTGTTCAAAAACCTTTTAGTTACTTTTGTGTTTCCTTCCTCTCTTTCCAAAGCAGCAGTTCTGGCATGTTTTATGTCCGGGATTTCTAGCCTTCTTTATTACAAAACATTCTGTTGCAGCAGCGAGAGATCCTGTATAAAATTAATTGTAGGATTTATAGCCCTTCACAGGATTAAATAACAAAATGTTGGAGATATTAATATAAGCAAGGCAAAGGAAACACCAACATTTTATTATGTCCTTATTTTTTTACTACTCTGCTATAGCAATACAATTAACAGAGCATCCCAGATTTTTCCATGTATTTTTTCCTTCAGCTTCATCTGCATATAAGTATATTGTCCTAAAGATTTAATTGGGAGACCTACAGCACTTGTTTAATAACCCAATAAACCAAACGATTTATGAACTGTGTCTAACGATGGCTGGTTAATCTTGTAACTTTGATCTATTATTTTATCCCCACATCCCACAGGGATTACAGTATGTTTTGGTGCTGACCAAATATAGAAATAATGCCTATCGTTTATGTAGGAAAACAAATGGGCCAGTAGAATTCGTCATTCACAGCCTGGGCCTAAAAGTTTGTTTTTTTTTTCCTTCAAAAAAATAAACTATGGTCAGACGTTAGTATTTATTAGGCATAACAAAAGAAACAATAGTGAAATATAGTGGGCATTACTGTCTTGGCACATACTTTGTGCTCAGTGACATAGCTAGAAGGGCCACCCATATTTTGGAAATAACACACTTTTCATAAACGTACTGAAACTGTTTATAAATCAGTGTCCTACTGGGTCTCCTATACTTCTTGGACCTCCCAACAGTAACAGTCTGCAGTCACTGCATGCCTTTAATTGTTCTGCACACAACAAGTGTGCTATTAGGCTGGTATAACTAATGTGGAGATATACAAAATGTATCCAATGATACAATGTAAACAATGGACACATGAATGCATATCCTAGATAGCCAACTTAAGATCCATGCTACATGGCTAGTCAGAAATTGCTGCAGTCTGCAGAAAGCATCTTAATTAAGTACCAATTAGTAACACAAGGTGTGGATTCAATACGTGTCTGGCTTTAAGGGGACATGCATAACACTGCTGATATTATACCTAGAAACTCTTTAAAGCTATGTTCAATGTTACAGAAGGCATTTAGAACAAACAAATATGCTTTATTTTGATAAAAGTAACTTTTCTATTCACACACGTTTACAGTCATATGAAAATGTTTGGGAACCCCTCTTAATTCTTTTTTGTTTTGTTTATCATTGGCTGAGCTTTCAAAGTATGAACTTCCTTTTAATATGTAACATGCCTTAAGGAAACAGTAGTATTTCAGCAGTGACATAAAGTTTATTGGATTAATAGAAAATATGCAATATGCATCATAACAAAATTAGACAGGTGCATAAATTTGGGCACCACAACAGAGGTATTACATCAATACTTAGTTGAACCTCCTTTTGCAAATGTAACAGCCTCTAGACGCCTCCTATAGCCTTTGATGAGTGTCTGGATTCTGGATATTTCTGACCATTCGTCCATACAAAATCTCTCCAGTTCAGTTAAATATGATGACTGATGAGAATGGACAGCCTGCTTCAAATCATCCCATAGATTTTCGTTGATATTCAAGTCAGGGGACTGCGATGGCCATTCCAGAGTATTGTACTTCTCCCTCTGCATAAATGCCTTTGTAGATTTCGAAGTGTGTTTAGGGTGATATTCTTGTTGCAATATCCAACCCCTGCGTAACTTCAACTTTGTGACTGATACTTGAACATTATCCTGAAGAATTTGTTGATATTGGGTTGAATTCATCCGACCCTCGACTTTAACAAGGGCCCCAGTCCCTGAACTAGCCACACAGCCCCACAGCATGATGGAACCTCCACCAAATTTGACAGTAGTTAGCAGGTGTTATTCTTGGAATGCGGTGTTCTTCTTCCGGCATGCAAATAGCTTTTTGTTATGACCAAATAACTAATTTTTGTCTCATCAGTCCAAAGCACTTTGTTCCAAAATGACTGTGGCTTGTCTAAATGATCTTTTGCATACAACAAGCGACTCTGTTTGTGGCGTGAGTGCAGAAAGGGCTTCTTTCTCATCACCCTGCCATACAGATGTTCTTTGTGCAAATTGTGCTGAATTGTAGAACGATGTACAGATACACCATCTGCAGCAAGATGTTCTTGCAGGTCTTTGGAGGTGATCTTTGGGTTGTCTGTAACCATTCTCACAATCAACCGCATATGCCGCTCCTGTATTTTTCTTGGCCTGCCAGACCTGGGTTTTACAGCAACTGTGCCTGTGGCCTTCCATTTCCTTATTACATTCCTTACAGTTGAAACTGACAGTTTAAACCTCTGAGATAGCTTTTTGTATCTTTGTTTTTAGAGAGTTGCTTTGAGGATCCCATGCTGTCACTCTTCAGAGGAGAGTCAAACAGAAGCACAACTTGCAATTGGCCACCTTAAATACCTTTTCTCATGATCGGCCTATGAAGTTCAAGGCTTAACAAGCTAATTTAACCAAGTTGGTGTTGCCAGTAATCAGTATTGAGCAGTTACATGCATTTAGCAAAACTACATTTTTTGCACAGCCAGTTTTTCACATTTGATTTTATTTCATACAACTGAATTCTGCTTCACTAAAAATCTATGTTCAGAAAACACCCCAGTATGGGAATTGAAAGACACACCACTTTCGTTAAAAGTGGAGTAAATTATTTTGCAGGCTGAGAGGGGTTCCCAAACTTTTTCATATGACTGTATATCTATCCATTCAATATATAGGTTCACCTTTTTTACTTTTACTTCTACAGGTATAAAATATGGAATGACTTTATTTACACAATACTTTATGTACTGTATGGAGGGATGGATGTTTTTTATTTATAAAGTACTGCGTGCACACACAGCACTGTACAGTTGAATATATAATTACTGGTTTGTTTCTAACAGGCTTTATTTCTGACTGTTACTGTTCCAGAGGATTTCGCTTTCTCTAATTATTAGGGATGCACCGAATCCATTATTTTGGATTCGGCCGAACCCCCAAATCCTTCGTGAAAGATTCGGCCGAATACCGAACCGAATCCGAACCCTAATTTGCATATGCAAATTAGGGGTTGAAAGGGGAAAATATTTTTTACTTCCTTGTTTTGTGACAAAAAGTCACGTGATTTCCCTCCCTGCCCCTTATTTGCATATGCAAATTAGGATTCGGATTCGGTTCGGCCGGGCAGAAGGATTCGGCCGAATCCGAATCCTGCTGAAAAAGGCCGAATCCTGGCCGAATCCCGAACCGAATCCTGGATTCGGTGCATCCCTACTAATTATAGCCAATTGTTGATTCAAATAAATGTTAAAGTTAAATATAACTACGTTGTGCACCTGGAACCAGAGAAACAGGTGTTCAGCAGCACTTTATGCATCTAATTTTTAAGTATAACGGTTTTCGTTTATGAATATATTTATATAACTTTGTGTCCTGCTCCTGCTGTGGATTTCTGCTGCATTCCACCACAGGGGAGTGCAGGACAAAAACTAGCCCATTCCTATTGGACTGTACTCATTTAGGTGCAATCGTCAAATGCAGGAGGACCCCCATTTGATGGAAAATTTTTATTCTTTAGTATTGCTTTAAGCACACAACCCTAAAGTTGCCTTACTAAATCTCCCAGAATGTTTAAACTGTTTATAAAACATTTACTGTATATCCTTTATATCTTCATGTTTCACTCAAGTTGAACCAAGTGAATTTGTTTCATGTGATATTCCAACTTCACTTAGGGTTACCACCTTTCCTCCCGTCTAACTCCCGGCAGGGGAGGCGGAACCATGACGTAACGGGGCAGGACATCAGGATGTGACGTAGTGGGATGTGACGTTCAGGGAATGGCAATCATCGATTGGCCGATTGCCGCGTCAATGACAGGGAATCCAAATTTGGAACCGGACTGTCCAGGTCAAAACTGGACAGGTGAGAACCCTAACTTCACTACCTTTCGGACTGTTCTTTCACAATGCAAAAACTTTTGAGATCAATCATTCAAGCTAACTCCACCTGCTTGCAGACCGTTCTGACTGAATTAAGTATCATGTGGTATAACTGAATCATTGAAAGCACATCCAAAAGAGGGATATCTCATCTCTGCTGTGGCTGCCAAATGCTACAGATCTTTAAATATAATATATATATATATATATATATATATATATATATATATATATATATATATATTATTAAATATAATACTTTTGCTTGTTCTGTACTACATTTACTAATTATGTTTAGATGCATTCCTTCTGGCTCTGGGTCTCAATTTATCAAACTGTTCATTAATTCGTTCATTTAACAGTTGAGTATCTAAAAAATAATGTTCTAATAGTAATTTAATGTCTTTGGTTTGGAAAACCCTTTTGAGCCTATTAGACTCATTATAGCTGGTTACGGTGCAAAGTGCAAAGATGGATGCAAAGATTGCATTTTTTCAGCACTTTGCAGTTGTATCTATCAGATGTCTATCTTGCGCCTATATACACCATTCTTTGTGCTACCACAATGAAGCAAGAAAAGGTGTGTTGGTTTTCTGTATGCAGCATGTACTGGTGCTGGGTGGGATATGGGTGTCATTTAGACTCTCAAGTAGGCTGTGCCCGTGGGTATGAGAGCACTGTACTTGCTGCCAGCCTATGACATGAATTAAGTACAGGGTTGGCTTGTGCCTGACAGCACTGTTCTGATTTTTAATCAAGTGCAAGATACAGAGGTCAGCCAGCTCCTTGACTCAAATGAACTCAGCATGCATGGGTGTCCACAAACAGGGGCAAGGGGAGGCGCTTACCCCCTCTGGAATTATGCATACCCCCACAGCTCACTGCCTGCTGTCCCAGATCTCATGTTGCCCTGCTTGTCCTTGGTTCTTCTCAGCACCCTGCTTCCAGCAAACAAAAATCCAAGATGGCGTTGCATTCCACTGTGGAATGCACAGCTATCTTGAATTTTTTTTTAGAAGCAGCAGGATAGAAGAACTTTCGTGTTGGTATCAGTGGCGGAACCAGGGCCCACACCCCGGCCAGAAGTTTGCACGCCCGCGTATCCGCACAGAAGATCACTTCCAGAGGGGAAAGAGGTTTGCTGCACGGCCCGCACCCGGGCCCGCTGCCACTTAGTTACATTACTGGTTGTCATTCTGCCTGTGCAAGTGTAGGTAAGGGAATGCTTTCAATTTATCCATTTCTGCATTTTTCTTTCTGGAATGTCTGGAGTTAATGGAGTGTTCATTGGCTATTTCTACAGTGCTCTCACTGGCTTGTCTGGGCTTAAAGGAGTGCTTATTGGCCATTTCTACAGTGGTTATAATTTTCAACAGTAATAAAACTGGTATGTCTGGGGTTAATATGCAAATTGTCCATTTTCTGTAGTAATTATGCTGGCAAATCCTGGATAATATACGGATTATACATTTTCTGTAGCAATTATACTTGCATGTCTGGTTATATTTTGGTAAATTGGGTGTGGTATTTAGGGGTGTGTTGGAAAAATGCACACAGCTTAATAATTTCCACAGTGCTGCACACAGCACATTTTCATTATTTATACTCTCTACTTAAGAGAGTTATACAATTATGTAAGTTGTAAGCAGCTTTATGGGCTTTGCCAATAAATTGATTTCCTTACAGGCTTAGTCTTAGAAACACAGGTTGTTTTTGCTTGATGACTGAATCCACCTGAAAGATTTTCTGCGAACGCTCATGTCTGCATGGGCACGATTTTGCATCCTTTCATGCCCTTTCATTTGTGTGTGGGGTAATAATAAATAATCCCTAAGGCTTCATTTACCTTGAGAAAATTCAGAAGCATCCCTTATTAACAGAGTAAGCATTTTAGGATTTTTTTTTCTCCATACACCATGGAGGATATTCGTAGTCTTTGAAATAAGAAGGGTTTTTTTTTTATTTCCTTGTTAAACAGATTGTCAACATGTAACAACAGTGTTTTATATATTTTTATAGACTGCCAATTCCATATACAAAAAGGCTTGTCAAAATAGAAATGCTGGGATATCTACAATAGTATAAATAAATAAGCAGGCACCTGCTGAACAAATAAAAAAGTACAGTACTACACAGTACTTGCACATTCTACAGTGACGGAGAAAGGCTGAGGTTGCAATTTAGCAATCTCTGCATTATTCACAAAAGTGTACTAGTGTGTGCCCAGCATTTCTTCTAAATGTGCTATTTTGTACATATACAGGTATGGGATCATATATAGGCATAGTACCTGTTATCCAGAATGCTGGGGACCTGGGGTTTTCCAGATTATGGATCTTTCCATAATTCATACCTTAAATCTATTAGAAAATAATGTAAATATTAAATAAACCCAATAGGATTGTTTAATATGATCCCATAAAAAGGATTAATTATATCTTAGTTCAGACTGCGAATCTTGACAGTGCTATATAAATAAATGATGATGATGATCAGGTACAAATTACTCTTTTAGTATTACAAAGAAAAAGGAAATCGTTTTAAAAAATTAGAATTATTTGGATAAAATGGAGGTTATGGGAGACCACCCATAACCTCCATTTTTTATTTTTTTTTTTTTTTTTTTTTATTTTATATATTTATTTATATTTTTTCCTGTTTTGATCTGTAACTGGGATAATGAGTGCTAGCAAGATTGAAGGTCTGACTCAGTGCACAGTCTGCCATATGTATGCAGATTTGGAACAAGAGATCCAAAATGCTTACCTCTGTGGTGGTTGTGAGCAAATTGCCACTTTGGAGGCTCAAGTTAGAGCACTAGAGCAACAAATTGCAACACTGCGGTCGATTGACAATCTTGAAAGGAGTCTTTTGCTCACTGAGCAGGACCTAGCGGGGTCAGATAGTTTGGGGGGAACAGAACAGCAGCAGGATGTTGAGGCAGCTAGCTGGGTGACAGTTAGAAAATCTAAGGTGGGCAAAAGGAAAATGGAGGCTGATCCGGAGATTATACATCGCAACAAATTTGCCAGATTGTGTGAAGATGATGGGAGTATGAACTCTGGATTGGCAATTCTAGATGGGGCTGATCTCTCTAACAGCCGGGAGACCAGTTTCTCTAGTAGTGGTGGGGGGGAGAGTAGAGTCAGGCCTAAGCAGATTGTGGTTGTAGGGGACTCAATTATTAGGAAAGTGGATAGGGTAATTTGTCGTCCGGATCGCTACAACCAAACAGTTTGCTGTCTACCTGGTGCCAGGGTTCGGCATGTGGTTGATCGGATAGACAAATTATTGGGTGGGGCTGGGCACGACCCAGCTGTCTTAGTACATATCGGTACTAATGACAAAATAAATGGTAGATGGAAGACCTTAAAGAATGATTTCAGGGATCTAGGCTCTAAGATCAAGGAAAGGTCTTCCAATGTAATCTTTTCTGAAATTTTGCCTGTGCCACGTGCAAGTTTAGGAAAACAGCGGGAGCTTAGGGAGCTTAATGCGTGGCTAAAGTCTTGGTGCAGGAAGGAAGGGTTTGGGTTCATAGAGCACTGGGCTGACTTTTCGTTGGGGTACAACTTATACAGCCGTGATGGTTTGCACCTCAATGGAAGGGGGTCCGCGGTGCTAGGGGAAAGAATGGCTAAGAGGTTGGAGGAGTGTTTAAACTAGGCAAGGGGGGGTGGGTGAGAGAAAGGATTATGGGGAAGCTAGTGTAGACGGGGCAGTGGGGTTAGTAAGGGGTCATGGGGGAGGAGTGAGGGGGGCATACAGTTTACCAGCTAAGGAGGTCCCTCTGTTACAAGGAAAACAGAATAATACTAACTTAACGTATAATTCTTTACCAAGTAATGCACATTTCAAAAGTAAAAGTAATAACCTCCGCTGTATGCTGGCAAATGCACGGAGTTTGTCAGGTAAAATGGGAGACCTAGAATTAATTGCATGCTCTAAAAATGATGATATAATTGGTATCACTGAGACCTGGTGGGATGAAACATGTGACTGGATTGTGAATTTAAATGGTTACACCCTTTTTAGGAGGGATAGAGGGATTAAAAAGGGTGAAGGAGTGTGTTTGTATGTAAAGCCTGAATTAAAGCCATGCGCTAAAGAAATAAAAATAGCTGGCACTGGTGAGGGTGTAGAATCACTCTGGGTAGAGATTTCGACTGGGCAAAAGGTATCAAAAAGAATTATCATTGGTGTATGCTATAAACCACCTCGTATAAGTGTCGAGTATGAAGCCGAGCTACTCTTGCAGATACAAGCGGCTTCACAGCTGGGTCAAGTTGTTGCTATGGGTGACTTCAATTATCCAGACATTGACTGGGGTAATGGGGTTGCTAAGACAGAAAAAGCTAGTAGGTTTGTAAATATGCTGAATGACAACTTTTTATTCCAGCTCGTTCAAGAACCTACTAGGAATAACTCTCTTTTGGACCTTGTAATAACTAACAATACTGAACTCATCTCTAACATTTGTGTGGGTGAGCATTTAGGGAATAGTGATCATAACATGGTCTCCTTTGAGATTCTGTTGCAGAAGCAATTCTATAAGGGAGTAACTAAAACACTAAATTTGAGACGTGCAAACTTTGACAGTATAAGGGCATCTCTGCAACATATTAAGTGGGAAATGCTTTTCACAGGGTTAAACACAGAACAAAAATGGGAAGTCTTTAAAATGCTGCTTAATAAATATACTTGTCAGTATATTCCACTTGTAAGCAAGGAACGTCGTTGCAAAGCAAAACCTTTTTGGTTCAATAGAAGCGTTGGTGTTGAGGTGGGTAAGAAAAGACGTGCTTTTAAGGCTTTCAAGTTAGCTGGTACAGCCGAAACATTTATAAGGTACAAGGAGGCCAATAAATCATGCAAAGAAGCTATAAGGCAAGCTAAAATTGCTATAGAAAAGGATATTGCAGCAAGCAGTAACAAAAATCCAAAATTATTTTTTAAATATGTCAATAGTAAAAAAATGAAGCAGGAAGGGGTGGGACCCTTACTATCAGAGGGGGGTCAGCTGGTTGATGAAAACAAAATAAAAGTGCAGATTCTGAACTCGTATTTTTCATCTGTGTACACAAACGAAGAACCAGTAAGTGAAGGTTTCCTTCTTAACACTCCCAATTCTAGTAATACAACTAATGATGCATGGTTCACACATGAAGAAATTCAAAAGAGACTTGAACATGTTAAGATTAACAAAGGTCCAGGGCCAGATGGTATTCATCCCAGGGTAATTAGCGAGCTTAGCTCTGTGATTGCCAAACCTCTTTACTTAATTTTTCAGGATTCATTGAGATCTGGCATTGTGCCGAGAGACTGGCGAATTGCTAATGTGGTGCCTCTATTCAAAAAAGGATCCCGTTCTCAGCCTCAAAACTATAGGCCAGTTAGTCTGACGTCAGTATTAGGAAAGCTTTTCGAAGGGTTAATAAAGGATAAGATACTGGACTTCATAGCAAATCATAATACTATGAGTTTGTGCCAGCATGGTTTTATGCGTAATAGATCTTGCCAGACTAACTTAATTTCTTTTTACGAGAATGTAAGTAGAGACCTCGATTCTGGGATGGCAGTGGATGTGATTTACTTAGACTTTGCTAAAGCATTTGATACAGTGCCACACAAAAGGTTACTGGTTAAATTAAGGAATGTTGGCCTGGAACATAGTATTTGTACCTGGATAGAGAACTGGCTAAAAGATAGACTACAAAGAGTGGTGGTAAATGGAACATTTTCTAATTGGACCAGTGTTGTTAGTGGAGTACCGCAGGGCTCTGTACTAGGTCCCTTGCTTTTCAACTTGTTTATTAATGACCTGGAGGTGGGCATTGAAAGTACTGTTTCTATTTTTGCAGATGATACTAAATTGTGCAGAACTATAGGTTCCATGCAGGATGCTGCCACTTTGCAAAGTGATCTGTCTAAACTGGAAAACTGGGCAGCAAACTGGAAAATGAGGTTCAACGTTGATAAATGCAAGGTTATGCACTTTGGCAAAAATAATATAAATGCAAGTTATACACTAAATGGCAGTGTGTTGGGAGTTTCCTTAAATGAAAAGGATCTAGGGGTCTTTGTAGATAACACGTTGTCTAATTCTGGGCAGTGTCATTCTGTGGCTACTAAAGCAAATAAAGTTCTGTCTTGCATAAAAAAGGGCATTAACTCAAGGGATGAAAACATAATTATGCCTCTTTATAGGTCCTTGGTGAGGCCTCATCTGGAGTATGCAGTTCAGTTTTGGACTCCAGTCCTTAAGAGGGATATAAATGAGCTGGAGAGAGTGCAGAGACGTGCAACTAAATTGGTTAGAGGGACGGAAGACTTAAATTATGAGGGTAGACTGTCAAGGTTGGGGTTGTTTTCTCTGGAAAAAAGGCGCTTGTGAGGGGACATGATTACACTTTACAAGTACATTAGAGGACATTATAGACAAATGGCAGGGGACCTTTTTACCCATAAAGTGGATCACCGTACCAGAGGCCACCCCTTTAGACTAGAAGAAAAGAACTTTCATTTGAAGCAACGTAGAGGGTTCTTCACAGTCAGGACAGTGAGGTTGTGGAATGCACTGCCGGGTGATGTTGTGATGGCTGATTCAGTTAATGCCTTTAAGAATGGCTTGGATGATTTTTTGGACAGACATAATATCCAAGGCTATTGTGATACTAAACTCTATAGTTAGTATAGGTATGGGTATAAAGAATTTTAATTAAAAGTAGGGAGGGGTGTGTGTATGGATGATGGGTTTTCATTTGGAGGGGTTGAACTTGATGGACTTTGTCTTTTTTCAACCCAATTTAACTATGTAACTAACTATGTAACCTTTCTGTAATTTGGAGATTTCTGGAAAATGAGTTTTCAGATAATAGATCCCTTACCTGTATCCAGAAAATAGAGTCCATTTAAAAATGATTGTCTTTTTTTCTGTAATAATTCAACAGTACCTTGTACTTGAGTACAATAACGTTTAGTTATCTAAGCTGCATTAATCCATATTAGAGGAAACGCAATCCTAATGGTTTTAATGTTGAAATAATTTTTTTTAGCAGACTTATGGTATGAAGATCCAAATTACATAAGTATCAAGAACAACCCAAACAGTTTTAAACCTGAATTGCCTTTAGATATTCATTGAGCACTATAGTAAATAGTGTTTCTCCAGGTTTAATAAACCATAGACACCTATTCAGTGCTTACTTTTGATTATCAGACCAGCAAGTGCAACCTGCTGTTTGGTTGCTGTGAGTGACTAGATGTAGAGCAAAACTTTGCATGTGTTATGTGTCCCGTATGCTGAGACTTTTATACAGCAAGGTGAGTATGGCGTCTTAACTCTACAAAAAGCAAAAGATGAATTAGTGCTAAATGGCTGCATCTTTGCAGTCATATCAGTTAGGCTATTAAAATTCCAGATAAACTGAACATAATGAATGTGGGAGTATTTTGTTACCTGGCCTTACATTGCCTCACATTGCTCACTGTTTTGTGACTCAGATTCTTTTTACAGGTATTGGAAAGAAAACACATACAGTCCAATATTAGCATTAGCAAAATAATTGTCTGTAATTCTTCTAGGCAATGTATTTGCATTACTGGAAAATGGTATCTCACTGATAATCAGTACAACATGTCCTGGTGATTGCAGTGAAGCAGATACACTGTATGCTTTTGTTAAAGGAAAATATTGTGTCATCCTGCCTACTAGATTACAAAGTTAGTGTTCTTGCCTCTACTATTGTTCATGCTAATTTGCTTTAAAACTGCCTGCCAGGCATAATTACATTTTACATCTCATTGTAATCTTCTGCCTTTTTCTGTGCATGTCAGTGGGAGATAGACTGACACTTCTAAGTTGTATTAAAATGTAATGTGCCTTGTCTTTTGGAAAACCTAGTTTGGATTTGAAAATTACTGCCAACACATGCAAACAAAATGAACTGTAATTAAAAAATAAAGCAACTTGGCTTGTGGATATATGTTGTAGTTCCTGCTGTGATAAACTGAAACATAAAAGCAGCCAAACAAAAAAAAAAAACGAGAGAATTGTAGATATAAATTTGGGAGTTCTAATTAATGGAAGCACATTAACAAGCAATTTAATTCTGTATATGATTCAAAAAAACAAATAAAGAACCACACTAACAGATTTTCTTTATAAAAAAAAATAAAGTAAAAAAATTAAATAAAAAAGGAATAAAGTGAATTAAAGAACGTTCCCATATTATCGTGACAATAAATAATGCACCCTCCTTCAGTGAGACATTGCAATCAAGTAAATAATTACAAAGTGGTCTCTAACCCCAGAACATGTGTATATTGCAGTGGGACAGAACAAACAGCTCTTATCTCAATCTTATCTCCATCAGCAGGAGTCCTTCATGGAAAGGAAAAGCCCTTGTAGTCCCATCCTTGGAGACAGACTGATTTATGGTGCTGACCTTTGCAACCACGTATACCCTATTCCAGCTGTATTGATTGTTCTACTAGAACCCACGCACTATGTTCACAGTACAACTAGTCACGCCCATCTGACTTCATACCTTGTATACTACACCACTTACAGCAGAATGATCAGGTCTTATCATGGAAAAAAGAAAGGGCCAAAAATGAGTCCCTAATGTATAATGGTGGCTGTGCATCAATAGTGTGTAGACCCTTTGTTTGCACAATACTGTTCATGGGTGAGGGTGGTGTTAATTGTAAAGTGCAGGGCTCGCATATACTGTACCTCCAATAAACTGAATCATTAGCCAATCATAGGGACAGCTAGCTGGTTTCATATTCATTTAGAGGTTCAGTGCATCACTCCGTACCTCCTTTTGGGTCCTTTCGCTTTAGACAGCCAAATTACTCCTTGTATGATTGTGTGTGTTGGCCTGAAAACAAGATAACAACAATCTATCAAATGGAAGAGCCAGGTTAAGCTGGCCATAGACGTTGAGATTTTTAAAAGATCCGATCCTGATTATGAGACCACGATCTTCTCAGAACAATCGTATGATCGTACGAATTTACCATCAACTAAAAAGACCAATTTGCCAGGAAAACAAAGGGGAGCTGCCTGCTTGGCCCTGCAAACATAGATAGATTGCACTGGGACCGACAAAGAATTTTTGACTTGGCCGATCAATTTCCTGACAGATGTCGGCTGAAAAATTGTAAGATGTACGATCGTTCGAATCCCACTAACCGATAATTTCGAAGGACTGGTCGGATTTGAAGATCCACATAGATTTCTTCCTAATTAACAAGGTCACAATTGCCTCCTCTAGGTGAAGCAGGTATGTTGTCTGTAATCATGTGTCTAAACTGGGGCAATGTATGTTTCCAACTCAACCAATGTTTAGCCACTGGTTGTTCTGTCTTCCCAGAGGCAAGTGCTATCCTGATGGCACTCCTGTGATTGTTCATGGGTGTGTAAAATAAGTTCCTTGTAGCATACCACTGCAGGTTAGGCAATTAGCACACTTATAACATCCCTTCCTCTCTTTGTTAGTATATTTATCCCATCCCCTTGGTTTGTCCAACCAGGTAGCTCCTTTTTTCCAGGGATCAGTTCTTAACCACCATCAGATCACTCAAATTTCTAAATTCCTAGACAAATTTAAATCTGTATTCACAACCTCCCATCTATAGGCCAATGATTTTTTTAAGTTCCAAACTTGTATTCGACCAAGTAGTGGTGAAGATCAAATCGGGCCTAGAGTGCTCTTTGTCCTTATTCTGGTTGTAAAGCCCCTGCCTGCAAATTGTTGTGCGAAAGTTAAGAGTTGGAGTTCAGCTTGTAGCTTTGTCTGTATTGTTGTAGATCTCTCTCAAAAACTGGACATTAAGGCCCTCTCAGGGACATGTGAGGTGGATGATGTGCGTGCGCATATAAAAGACTATTTTTTTATCTATTTTTTTTTATAGAGTGTAGACCCCACTCTATTCCCTTGTTTGGATGACTCTGTCTATCATAAGTCAATTTAATAGGAGAATCAAGGTTGTTTAAGGTCTGGGTTAGGGATAATAGTTGTTCTTCAGTCCAAAAAAGTAATAGATTACAAAAGAGCTATAGGGGGGAGCTACATTCGAATCCATAGCAGTCCCTGCCCTTTGTAGATAACTAACCCCAAGAAGTAGTTATGGGAGAAAATCAAGTCTAACAATGTGGCCAAAAATGTTTTAGGGCCTCACTACCTACTGCAATACTCAACTCATGTGGAATTACCGTGCACAGGCTGGAAACATCCATTGTCACAAGAAAACAGTCAAAGGGTATCTCCAGATCAAGATTTTTTACTTGCCTGTCCATGGGATCTGTGAGTGCCTGTCATTTTTCTTATTTGGGGAATACTTCCACTTTAAGCTTTAAGTCTGGGGCATGTGCAACCAGACACCACATTTAAACTAGTGAGATAATATACCCTTTGGCTACGCACCAGGGATTTTTTCCCTTTCTACCAACAAATTCAACCACTAATAGCACTAAATTCTTAACCAGCAACCTGGCATTTCTATTGGTGTGTGCTCTCCTTTTATATATATTTATTTATATATATATAGATATATATGTATATATATATAGATATATAAACACACACACATAAAACGTTAAAAGATCGATATAAAGGGAAAGGGGAACACAATGTTGTTAGTTCCCCATTATAATTTTACAATGACAACCTCAACCATTCAAAATGTTTCTCTCTACCTCAACAATGTAAAGGGTGAATAATATAAAATTTGCATATATCCAAAAGGATTAGATATTTGTTTTCTTACTTAAATGGCACAAAGTGGAAGTTGTTCTTCAATTATAATGATTCAATGCCTTCCCATTCGGTTACTTATGAATGTTGGTTTCCTCTGCCCAGATTTTGCTTTCCAGAACCAGAAGCATGCTCACATCAGATGACTGTGATCCTCCTAGTGAGGGGTGAATTTGGGGCGTTTCGCTTCGCCAAAAAAATTAACAAATTTCCCGCGAGATTCACGAAACGTGGAAAAATTAGCGAAACGTGTCGGCGTCTCGTTTTTGTCGCCGGTGAATAAATTTGTCCCATCACTAGTTGGAATTAGTTGAATTTACTGTGTATTCATCTTCCCACAGGAAAACTGCAGAACTGTGAAGAACAATGCATGAGTAACAAAGACCATCAATTCTAACCCATTACAAGGAGAGAAAGATAATACAACATAGATCAATGAGACAGTGTTAGATAGATACTTATGGAGCAACAGAATGATAAGTGGTGCATTTTTCTCTTCTGTTGTTTAACTACAATCAAATCATGGAAGACCTGCAACTAGTTTCTCATATTTTCAACGCAATCTTGTGCCATCTTGAAGTGTTTACTTGCAAAGCACAATGTTTGTGTATACGTAATGTAAGAGATGCACAGGACAAGATCATTATTATGTGTATTTCTCACCAGTGTTAAACCTGGTGTACAGGAACTCTAGGGAAAATGTATTGTGTTGCAGCAAGTATGGTTATGTTTGTTTGCTGGCTCAGGAAAAGCTGGATAAATGTGTCCCTGGAGTGAATAGAGCGGAGAGCAGGATGTGCCCTCCATTCTATACTCCATTCAGTGTTTTCAGCTGCCTAGCTACAGGTAGCTGTTTGATTAGGCTGCAGATGAGCAGCAAATGAAAGAATTGGGGGACTACACCTCAAAAGCTTTACAGTTGTAGAAATGAATTATATGGAAAATTATATTTACTATAAAGTGGCCCACATCCTAGAAACCCCAACCACAGTTGCTAACGGAAGAATAAATGCTTGAAAGTATAAGCATGTTTCAAAATCACTAAAAAGGTGACTTTATGTTCTATTGACCTGAAGAAAAGTTGGATCCAAAAAAAACTACCATATATTTTTTGCATAGATTTGTATTTGCCTTTTAGAAGAGAAAACTTCTCCAGGTTTCTCTCAAACAAAAGTACTTTTTGTAAACTCTGTTGCTCAGTGGCGTAACTCTAAGATAAGCGAAAAAATGTTCAGAGGGCTGGTTCACACCACAACCCTTCTCTCCTGCTGGCTCTCTTGTGCTGTGACAGTGACAGTGGAGGGGAGATTTATGTGCAGCAGACACTGCAGCCCCAGCCCCCTGTCCCCCCAAGAGAACACAGGTGCCGGGGGCTGTTGTCTCTATAGTTCCTATAGTTCCACCACTGCTGTTGCTATGATTACTGATACTAGCAGTAGTCAAATTAAAGAGGCACACACTAATAATTAAAATGACGTTTTTCTTCTTATATTTCCTTTCTGAAAAAGGTGACATTTGATGTCTGCGTTTGTTTTTCAAGAAGGGCAAATCTATAATGTGTATATATATATAACTTTTATTTCCACCTAACATATTGTACAAATATCTGAGCATTATAGGGGATGGTGTTCAAAAAAAGATTGGTATAAATGGACTGTCCCTTTAGAGTTCTCTTACTAATACACTGGGGCACATTTACTAATGTCGAGTGAAGGATTCAAATGTAAAAAACTTCGACTTTCAAAGTTTTTTTTTGGGTACTACGACCTTCGACTTACATTCGAACGATTCAAACTAAAAATCATTCGACTATCCGACCATTACATAGTCAAAGTACTGTCTCTTTAAAAAATACTTTGACTACATACTTCGGCAGTTTAAACCTACCGAGGTACAATGTTAGCCTATGGGGACCTTCCCCATTACTTTTCTAAGGTTTTTTTGATTGAAGAAAAATCCTGTGAATCGTTCGATTTGAAGGATTTTATTGTTTGACCGAACGATTTTTACTTTGATCGATCGATCTAAGTATTCGCGCTAAATCCTTCGAATTCGATATTCGAATTTGAAGGATTTAACTTCGAGGGTCGAATTTGAGGGTTAATTAACCCTCGATATTCGACCCTTGATAAATGTGCCCCACTATGTCCATTGTCCATTTGCATTATGCAAGGGCAATGGCACTTGGAACATTTTGTCACCCATGATAAATCTTGACTACGGCAGGTGACAAAATATCCCCTGTTTCCTTCCCGCCGGCAGTGGGAAAACACACGTGGTGAAAAGTTGCTTTGGAAAGTAACCCTGTTGCGTAGGTTTCCCCACCAATTATTTGTATTTAAGCTGGTGGGAAGGAAACAAAGGACATTTTGTTGCTCACACTAGCCGATAATTATTGCGGGCGATAAAACATCCTGTGTGCCATTGACATAAGAGTGTGAGGAGATTCAGAAGGATTATAAAACTATTAATTAATGTCTAATCTATTTACCTGGAGTCTCTTCAGGTCCCAGAACTATAACTTCACTCTGGCAGAAAACAAAGAAACCTCAGTCATGCTTATGGGAATATAGATTTTCAGCAATCATACACTTAAACCAAAAATTATAGCTACTGTTCATTTCCTTACTAGAGGAAGTTAGTATTACGTATAATTTCTTTTTAAAATATGATCAGCCCCCAGCTTTTTAGTTGTATTGTAATTTGTTTCTCATCCATGACATTCTGGAAAGGTGAAAATGTTTACAGCTAATCATACCTTATCGTTCAGGTTTCTCTGTTAAATATGTCAGTGTTTTATGCGAAGCCTGAAACACAAATACTCCAATACAAGTTAAAACCACCCTGTGCCATGCTCTCCTTTCTGTGATTCTCAGGGGATTTTAAGGAGACAGATTGCAGCTGCTTTCACACTGGCTAAGAACAGAAGTGATTTAGTAAGCATATACCAAAGAAAAAGATATTCACATTTTGTACTCTTTTTCCAGAAGACTACACATAAATGATTAAATGTTTTGTCTTTTGAACTGAATTTAGAATTTTAGAATCTTGTTATTACGCACCCGACAAATATATATTTAGATGCACAAGATAAGCCTAGGGGTCACTTAACACCTCAGAGGCAGCGTCATGTGTGCACATTTTTTTGCTGACTTCTGCTATTGTAAAATTTCCACAGGCCTCTGTGCTTCAAAATGTTTGGAAACACTATGGTGCAAATTCACTAACCTGCGGAGTTGCTTCGCCACACTTCGCCAGGGTGCCGCTAATTCACTAAAATCCGAAGTTGCGCTCAGGGAAGCGAAAGGTAGCGAAGTTGCGCTAGCGTTAATTCGTCAACGAAAGCGAAGTTACGCTAGCGATGCCTAATTTGCATACGACGCCAAGTTAAAGTACAATGGACGTATATGTAGCAGCAAATACATTACAATACACAAGCCTGGGAAAGCTTTATAAAATAAAATAGAGGTGTTATATTGCCCTACACATGTGGCCACTGTATAGTTTAGGTGCCAAATGTTAGGAAATGTAGGGGGGAAGGAGGGTACCCCCAACAAAAATGTACGATCTTTTTCAGCCTATCACCCTTAAAAAAGGAAAAGACGCCAGCGTTTTTTGGGACTTAGAAAAAATTTACTTTTTTTGAAGCAATCCCTATCTACTCTATTGCACTTCTCCTGGTCTGAGATGGCGAAGGCAAGTCTGGCGCAAGAGGTAATGTTCAGTAAAATGCGCAAGTTATTGAATTAACGTAGTTACGTCCCTTTGTCATAGTGCAACTTCGCCTGGCTTAAGGGTGCGAAGTAGCGATAGAGTAGGTCCACTTCGCTAGCGAATTTACGTCAGCACCCGTTAGTAAATCGGCGAAGTAACGAAAAAAATGCGCTAGCATTAGGCTCTTCACACTTTAGTGAATTTGCCCCTATATGCATTAGTGGCTGGGGGTAGGAAACCCTGCACCCTGCCGTTCCTTAACATGCAGAAGTCTGTGGGTGTATAATTGGGTGTTGTTAGATATCTATTAGGCCTCATGAAGGCTGCATTGATATATGTGGTCCCTGACTGGCGCCACTGCACAGGTACCCCTTGTGTGGTTTGATCAATGACCCAATGGATGAATATTCAGATCAGGCTGACTTATGTCCAGGGAAATTGGCTACAGTGCAAATGGCTGGGCCTCAGATTTCTTGCAAATGGAAAGGAATGTGAAGGCCCACTGTTTTAAATTAAATGTTATCAGACAACACCCTTATTGAAGATCATGGTGGTATGATGTTAACCAACCAAAGTTAAATGAACAATTTGTCTGGAACATTCTGCACCAATAATATAACTGTGTTTCTACTATAACAAGATGCAACACTATTTGGAATCCTGACGTATTCTAACTCTGTGTCAATCTATTTCCACCGCTGTTTAATGTTCTATACTTACTGCTGCTCACTCACACTGGGGTACAGTCTAACTATAAGAGTGATAATAACATTTTGTCTATGCAAATAAAATAGAAACTCATGAAATGCTGTGTAATAAAGACAATTGTGACTATTTATATTGATATGTTGTGTGTTCAGTACTGCAGGGAGAGTAATCTATTTTAATTGCACTATATGGAATTACAAGTGCTGAGTGATAGTAAAAGTTTTTTTTTTGACTGGAGTCTCTCTCCAGCTTTAGGGTTTTTTATTTGTAAATGTAATTGTTATTGAGTAGTAGTAGTAGTAGTATCTATCGGTCCCTTGCTATTCTTTGTATTGCTGATTCTGTCTACTGAAATAATGTAGTGGAAGCAAGCCAGACCTGTGAAAAAACACGCACAGCATTGTGGGAAACAGAGTCTTAGCTGGAGGGGAGATGACATATTACATTGACTCAAGAGTCAGACCCAATAGTGCAGGACAGAACAAATTAATACTGCTTTCAATTGCAATTTACAAATACAATTAAAACCACCATATATTTTTAATTAATGTCTATTGAAAAGTTGCTTAGAATCACATTTTCTGTCCTTAGGCAAAATGTAAGTAATTGGTTTCCATTCCCTTTAATGCATGTTACATTTTTATATTTAAAGAAACATATTATTTCCAACAGTGCTATTATTATTCCATTTATATTAAAAATGTATGAGCAGATTCCTATTTACTGTCATCTGGGACTATACACACAGTGATACCAAAAAAAAAAAAAAACAAATGCGGATTTATGTCTGGAAAGAAAAAAGGTTAATGTTAAGTAATGTAAATATATAATTTATTGTGCATCTGTGCATTGATGTAATCCCCTTATTATACTAACTGATAAGACAGAAATAAAGTGGAGTATAAATTATACAGGAATAAACATGGTAAGGGCAAGGTTGGCACTTAAGAGTCAATGTCATTATAATAATAATTTGTTTAACTGTCTTAAACGTATAATTTTTTTTTTTATAGTTAAAAAGCCTATTTTCAGTTGTATGTGCATTGCCCAAGCTGGCTTGGTGTATACATTTCCCTGTCTAAGCCTTCATATTGTTGTGCTCTCCTGGCTTTGACTTTGTGCCTGTTATCTGACTATGCACACTTGCTGCCTGCTCTGACTTTTTGTCTGACCTCAGCCACAGTTCTGTCTGGTACTATGATTTTGGATTTGTTTCAGCATACTATGATTTTGGATTTATTTCAGCAGTGTTCAGTTTCCTTGTCAGTCTGCAGCAAAAAATTCCAGACCTCCAAAAGCTCATCACTTCTGGCAGGGGTCTCCTCTACTAAAGAGAGAGACCACCCAAGTAGTCTCCAGGGTTTCTATCTAAAAGATTGCAGCAATTAATCTTTTTCACATAAAGTTTTCATGAATTTTGTTTTGCCATTTTTTTCCTGCATGACTTATTAGCATCATTTTTCTGGTGCAAGGAATTTAATCATCCTTTGAGTCACAGACTGATATCGGCTGCAGCTGGTAATGGTGAAACTATGGGAATACTGTAAGGTTGAAGGTGCATATTTCAGTAAATTATTTTCCTGCTCTACAAACGTGTTTGCAGCAAAGAAACCAAATTATTAAAAATTGCAATCATCTATACAGTGCCACTGCTTTCTACATAGTTGTACATAATGGTACATCATCTTCAAGGGCTTACAATCTACAAGGGTGCGGATAACTGCTACACAAGGTATACAATTATGTGGCTGCAGGGGAAAGTATTTGATAATATATAATGTTGTAGCAAGGAGGTAACAAGTTAGCAGAATGTGATGTTCAGAATGTGATGTGCAGAAAGTGATGTGAAGTTAGGAATATGAGACATCCTCCTTGAGAAGTAGGAAAAGATATATGAAGTGAGAGGTGGAAGGTTAGTGCTTTCTGTCTATTTAGCCTTGAGGAAAGTTCTGCTGAGATTTAAAGGGATTGTTGTTGTTTGTGTATCATGATGCTAATTTTATTCAGCATTACAAGTATGTAAGCAGTCAGGAAATTGAGTAATAAAAGGATATAACAGTGTGCGGATATTACATATTGATTATGGTGAGTCAGGCAGATGGTGAAAGTCTTCCAGGCAGACTATAGTTGGATTTTTTTGCTTTGTATTCCAGCAGGTAAGCCCTTGTTACATAGTAGTTTATTTTGTTTCCCTCTTGTTTAACTGATGTATAACTAATTTATCCATGAGCCAATATGAGTTCCCTTCTTGTGAGCCTCTCCTTAAAGGCATACTAGATTTATAGGCCTGCTCAATTAGCAAGGACCAGTTGTGGGCTAATTAAGAAACACAGAATGCAAATCATATGTTAAAGGGGTTGTTCACCTTAGAGTTAACTTTTAGTACAATGTAGAGAGTGATATTCTGAGACAATTTGCAGTTGGTCTTCATTTTCTATTGTTTGTAGTTTTTTTATGATTTCACTTTTTGTTTAAAAACTCTCCAGTTTGGAGTTTCATCAGATTGCTACAGTCCAAGTTATCTTAGCAACCAGGATGGGGTTTAAATGAGAGACTTATAAATGAATAGGCAATGGCCTGAATAGTAGGTTAAGGAATTAAAAATAAACAATAAGAATAGAGTTGTAGCCTCATAGAACAATAGAAAGAGTCAGAAGAAGGAGAAGGCAAATAATTCAAAAACTATAAATAATGAAAACCAATTAAAAAATTCTTAGAATTGGGCGTTCTATAACATTACAAAAGTTAACGTAATGGTGAACTACCCCTTTAATTAGCGACAACAGACTGCACATCAAATAACTAAAACTCAACGTTTAGAACAGCACCATAAATTATACGCTTACAAAGCCTTGATTCAGCACTTAGGGCATTACAGAAACATTTTGTTATTAACAGACCCTGGGAAGAGTTATGAGATGATTTTGACCGTTGGCAGATAGGACAGGAGTTAACAAAGGCCTTTGCATCCTGTTTGAAGGAAGACCACCAGACATAACGGGATAACAGAGACACCGTCTTAGAAATGCCAGGATGCCCCGCCATCCTAGAATCGTGCACCTCCTTCAATACTTGTTCCCTTAACTCCTGTGGAACGAACAGCCTCCCAGAGGGAGTATCCACCGGAGCAGATGATTGTACAGGAGACAATAAAGAGGAAAGGTCAGATTCAAGTGCAGCTACAATTACCTCCTGGGGATGATGGGGATGCACTCGCTAGACTCAGAGGGATCGGACTCGAAGCTTTGAGAGAGTGCATCCGCTTTGGTATTCTTGGAACCAGGCCTAAACGTTAAAGAAAAATTGAACCTGGTGAAAAACAGTGCCCATCTAGCCTGCCTAGGATTTAGTCGCTTGGCCGACTCAATGTACAGAAGATTCTTATGATCAGTATAAACCGTGATCATGTGTTTTGCACCCTCCAGCAGATGCCGCCATTCCTCAAAGGCCCATTTAACAGCCAACAATTCTCTATTCCCAATATCATAGTTGATTTCAGCAGGAGAAAATTTCTTAGAGAAGAATGCGCAGGGATGCACCTTGTTGGTTGTTGGATGCCTTTGAGAAAGGACTGCCCCTACTTCAGAAGCATCTACCTCTACTATAAAAGGAAGCGCAGTGTCGGGGTGTCGAAGAATGGGGGCAGAACTGAATTCCTTCTTGAGGAAATCAAAAGCTTGTACCGCTTCAGGAGGCCAGATGCTGGGGTCAGCACCCTTCTTAGTCAAATCAGTAATGGGGGCCACAATTAAGGAAAAATTTTTAATAAACTGACAATAGTAATTTGCAAACCCCAGGAACCTTTGGGTAGCACGTAATGATTGGGGTTGGGTCCAATCCGGTACAGCTCTCACCTTGCCTGGATCCATTTCAAGACCCTTGCTGGAAATATTAAACCCTAGAAACTGAACGGAAGTAACCTCAAAGATACATTTCTCCAGTTTTGCATAAAGATTATTCTTTATGTCTGCACAAGACTTGATGAACATGATTTCTATGTTCACCCAAATTAAAAGGAGAAAATCAAGATATCGTCAAGATAGACCACTACGAATATCCCCAGCAGGTTCCGAAAGATGTCGTTGACAAACTCTTGGAACACTGCGGGTGCGTTACAGAGACCAAAGGGCATTACAAGATATTCATAGTGGCCATCTCTGGTGTTAAATGCAGTTTCCACTCATCCCCCTCCCTAATACGTATGAGATTATAGGCGCCCCTAAGATCTAGCTTAGAATAGATCGTAGCACCCTTAACCTGGTCAAACAATTCAGAAATTAACGGGAGGGGATAGCGTTTTTTTATGGTGATCTTATTGAGACCCCTATAATCTATACAGGGGCGTAGACCACCATCTTTCTTTCCAACAAAGAAAAAGCCCGTCCCCGCAGGGGAACTAGAAGGCCTTATAAACCCTCTTTCAAGGTTGTCCTTTATATACTCTTTCATTGCCTGGGCCTCCGGCAAGGAAAGAGGGTATGTTCTACCCCGAGGGGGAATAGACCCAGGAATTAGATCTATAGAGCAATCATACTGCCTGTGTGGAGGTAGGGTTTCTGCAGCTTTCTTAGAAAATACATCAGCATATTCAGCATATGCTGCAGGTAAACCTTCTAAAGAAGTGGTTGCCACTACCTGAGGAATACATGAACCACCACACTTAAGACCCCATTGCAGAATCTTCCCCGATACCCAGTCAATATGAGGATTATGGGTCTGAAGCCAAGGTAACCCCAAAATAAGAGGAGAAGATGCACCCTCAATGATAAAGAGGGCTAACCTCTCACTGTGATGATTATCAGAGCACATGGAAAGGGACACAGATTTTTTAGTTACCAGGCCTGACCCTAAGGGTTTTTTATCAACTGCCAAAATCCTCATAGGAGGAATTAGGGGGATTAAGGGAATACCAAATTTTGCCGCAAAGGTGGCATCCAGAAAATTTCCCTCCGCCCCTGAATCCACAAAAGCGGACACCCTGACAGAGCCCGTAGGCCAGATGAGTTTAACAGGTATCAGAGGGTTAAACAGAGGAGGTAGTCGGTAATCAGGCAAGGGTCGGAATCCAGAAGTCAGAATAGTCAAAATAGCCAGGCAGGGGTCAAAAGCAGGAATCAAACAGGTTCAGAATATAGCACAAGGCTCAGAAGCACCAGGAAACAATATCCTATCACGGGCAAGGTCCCACAGCCCTAATGGGCTTTAAATAGGGTTTGAATTGCGCGCCATTGTGTGCTGACGTCACTACGTCAGCGTGCCTGCACCTTTAAATTACCCCAGAGCGCGCTGCGCACGCCCTAAGACGCCGGCGCCTGCGGCCTACAGGAAGCTGCTCGTCGTGGCGGGCGCCGAGGGGGGGTTGGCAATCGTCCCTGCCATCCCCCCACTAGACCACCAGGTAAGTTCCTTACAAATTTCATCCCATGAGGCCTTTTATCAAGTTTGATAAAAGGCTTCATGGCCTGAAACTTTGCTGTAATGCCCTAAGTGCTGAATAAAGGCTTTTTAAGGGAGACATTTATGTTGCTGTTCTAAACGTTGTGTCTTGGATAAGGCAGTGGGACGTGGCCATTGGAGAGCGTGCACCTTTTAGACAAGATTCCATTCGATTCATGCTGACTGCTTGTACATGCATCAAATAACTAAACAAATGGAAAACTACAAAAGTTGATTGTACATACAGTATAGCAGCTAAGAAGCAGCAATGCAACAATGTAATGCAAAACAATTTCACTAATAAATAATTGTATAAGAGAAGTAAAACAATGGCAGAAGGGCAATTTAATATTGGAAAGACCTAGCACATTTTTTTGTTAGAACCTGTTTACCTTTACAGTATATATTGGGCAGCCAATCTGTTCTATATTCTGAGCAGCATTTTGTTCATTATTTTCAAAGAGCAAGGATCAAAATAACATAAATGGCCTTCCCTACGTAGACTACACAGTGCTCAGGTTGCTTGTTAGTCTGCAGCAAAGCTCCAGAGCTCCAAAAAAGTGATTCCACAAGCAGTCTCCAGGGTTTCTATTTAAACAACTGCTCTGTTTCCCTAAAAGTTTTTTTTTTCTTTCTCTGTTATCATTGTAACAGTGCAGAGCTTTATGGCGAGGCTGCTGAGAAATGAGTTGTTGGGTCCTTTTCACCATGAAGAACAAGATGTAGATGCAATTATGCAGCTCTTTTTTTTAACTTTATTATTGATGTAGTCTTGTAATTTAGTTTAGTTTCTTATAAACTGGTAGATGTGGAAGCACTAAAGCATAACCCCAAAGAATGTAGATGCTGATGAGGAGAAGCATCTGTTGCCTATAAAGATACATGCACAAATGCAAAGACATATCAAAAATATATTGAATTAAATGACAACAAACTCATTCTAGAATATGATGGTGGTATGCTGTCATTTACATGTGGTTGGTTGGCATTCTAGTTAAATAACCTTAAGATAAAGAGTTAACTTTGTATTGTGCACTAATGATTACATATAATATTTACATTGCTAGCAAGTACTCACACACACACACAAGTACAGGCTTATTAATCTTTATGTGCTTAGAAAATTGGGTACAATATGTTTCATATGAACTTTTAGGTACACAAGTTCTTACACAGACTGTTAATTTCCTAAAATGATTCTGCATAAGGCACCTCTCATTAGTTCCTTTATTGGTAAGAGCTGAACAGTGTTGTAGCATCATTAAGCTTGGCACAATTTTGTTCTTTGCTCAGCAGTATATGTTAACCTATTCGCTCCAGTCCTCATTATGAGACGTGCTGAACAGATGTTTGGATGCTTCCAAAGGAGAAATAAATCAGATTACACAATTTACTAAATGATCTAGGAACATTTCTCCAGCAGCAGCGGGAAATAAGGGGATCATTGCCCACACCCGTTCTCAGTAAGGTAGTGTGAAATAGAAGAATGTTTGTACTTGAGAACTTCACTGTTTTTAGCTTTTTTTCCAACTAAGAAGTTTACTAGGTTTGAAAGGGTGAGACCAGACTCCTCCATATCTTAGCCAACTATTTTAGATTATTTAATTAGTGTCATTAATCAAGCCATACGCTGGGGCAGGCAAATAGAACCAGCTGTAGTTTTCAGCCAGAGGTGAACTAGATAAAAGCTAGGGAACGAGGAGCACAGCCAACCATGCTCACTTGAGGTTAGATGAAGAAAAGATGGCAAATCTACTGTATATGGGCAAAACAGTGCAGTTTGTATATTCACCCCTATGTAACTGTGTATCAGAACAGCCTCAGATATGTGTCCATCCCATGAGAGCACAAAAAATGTAATTAATCAACAATCCAAGCAAATGCCAAATTGAGGAAAAAGAGTTCCTGAGCAAATCCCCAAGGTTTCAAACTCACATGGTAAAAATACGTAAGCTATTGTACTAATTTTAGCATAGATAATGTTGGAGCACCAGGCAATAAATAGTTGTCATATGGATATACAGTATGCATAAGCATAGGATGAAATACACTCATATTGGATAATTGCTTTCATAAAACATTATTTCAAGATGAAATAAATTATTAATACTAAGGGTCTGATTTATGGAAATAGGTGCTGAATTGCACCAGTGCAGTTACCCATAGCAACCAGTCAAAACTTTACTTTTATTTTCTAACTTGAAGTAGACTGTTCACAGCTGCTAAGGTATTAGTTGCTACCGGCATTTCCACCTGTGTTACTAAATCAACCTTTAAATAGTGTTACATTTTCTCCATCATCTGCCTTGCCCATTTCCTTTTTCTCAAGTACCTACTATTGCAGAAAACTCTGCAATAGGTCACCAAAGCGTTTCATATTCTCCTTGGAGGTGAATGATCATTTCCTGCTGTATTAGAATGCAATAGCTGGGCAACCATTCTGTTAACAGTCACTTTATTACTACCACTAGACTAAAATGCACCTGTTACTGTCAACCAGCTGCCAGTAGAAAAATAAAAGCAAAAATAATTGCTTCTATGTTGGTAAAGGACGTGTAATTTGAAAGAGTGCAGTGTATGAGAATGTAAGTGTGTAAATGCAGACACTGTATATGTATGGGGGGTTATGAATGTTGGAAAGTGATGTGTGGAACAGTGCAATTTGGGGGTTCAGCCACTAGAGGGCAATACAGTTGTGTTAATTGTGTTATATAGTGTAATTTTTACTTAATATTATAATTTTATAATATTATATTATAATATTATAATATTGTAATTTTTACCTAATATTTTAGAAAGAGAAAATTATGTAAAGGGCAATAAATAGGGAGGCGGGGTCTTTTTGTAGGTGGCCATGGTCCAGTGAAGAACACCTGCTGGAGGAGAGAAGTCCAGCCTTGGACAATAAGTGACACGTTTAGACAGAAGTAGAAGTTAGGAAGGACAAGAATAGCACGGGCAGCAAGGGCCCCAACCAGGAGTTATGAGGAAGCAGCCATCACCAGTTAGGGATAGAGTTAGTTCCATTGGTTATAGGTCATGGCCACTGTGAAAATTCCTGTCCGGACTAACAAGGGGCACTAACAAGGTGCATAGGGTTGTTAAAGGCAGGTGGGGATGGAGAGATCCGATTGAGGTTGTGTCAAACATGATATGAAGGTAATGTTGCATAATTATCCTGTGAGTGCAGGGAAGTCTGCTTGTTGGTACCTTAACAGTTATTGCTGAATGTCTGACGAATAGGAAGCATGTGATTGGATTGGATGCCTGTCTTATAACAGCTGAAGAATAAAGTGTTAATATTTACAAAGGTTGCCTGTCATGTGTGATTCTGGTTAACTACGGTAACTCCTACATGCTATGGGTTTCTACCCAAGTGCAAATGTGCCCAATGTTGATAAATTAGTCCCACTCTGTCTTTCATGGATTGCATAGCTGCAAATCAGTGAGATTGCTGTGTAATGACAAATTTACAAAGCATTCTGCCCCATAGCAGTATTTTTTGCAAGATAAGTTTTTAACGAAATCTGAACCCCTTAGGGGCAGATTCATTAAGGTTCGAGTTGTTTTCAATGTTTATTTTTGAGGTTATTTTGGAATCAAAAATCGATTTTTTTTTTGGATTAAAAAAAATAAAATGTTCTAGTTTTTTTTTAAAAAACTACAATTTTCAAGATTTATTATACTCAAACACTGAAAATAGCACGAATCTTAAAATACACCATTGGAAACTGGTCTAGGTCATGTAGAAGTCAATGGCAGAGGTCACTTGAACCACTGGAAGATTTTTCAGATGGTTTTGCTCAAAAACCCTATCAATTCAAGCGATTTAAGGTTTTTCCGCTGAAAATTCAATTAGAGTTTTCGAATTGTTAACCCTGAACTCAATGATTCAAGTTTTTTTCTTAAAGGATTGTTCAGTGTAAAAATAAAAACTGGGTAAATAGATAGGCTGTGCAAAATAAAAAATGTATAGTTAGTTAGCCAAAAATGTAATGTACAAAGGCTGGAGTGACTGGATGTGTAACATAATAGCCAGAACACTACTTCCTGCTTTTCAGCTCTATTGGTTTACACTGACTGCATTCCAGGCAGTAACTTGGTGGGGGCACATGGGTCATAACTGTTTGCTTTTGAATCTGAGCTGAATGCTGAATATCAATTGCAAACTCACTGAACAGTTTTGTCCCATGTGGCCACCCTTCAAGTCACTGACTAGCTAAGAGTTATAGAGCTGAAAAGCAGGAAGTAGTGTTCTGGCTATTATGTTATACAATCAGTCATTCCAGCCTTTATACATTACATTTTTGGCTAACTAACTATATTGGAATTTTTTTTATTTTGCACAGTCTATCTATTTACACAGTTTTTATTTTCACACTGAACTGTTCCTTTAAATTAGAAACCATTCGAGTTGTGAGTTCATTCTAGGTCTAAAAAAGTCTAAAATTCGACCATTGATAAATAACTCCCTTAAACTCAAGCGCCTTGAGCACTGAAAGCAACACTTTTTGAGGGGGTATATTTTTTTATAGATAAGATCACATAGGGGGTTATTTTTAAAAAATCCAAGTGTTAAAATCTCAAAAAACTTGAGTATTATTTCACTAGAAAACTTTAATTTTTAGAACGAAAAAAACTCACACTTTTCGTGATTTATTATACCCTGATGCTGCAAAAAGCCAGACTCTGAAAAATCTGCAAATCTTAGACCTGTCAAGGTCTGGTATAAGTCAATGGGGGAGACACATATGTCAATTTGAAGTTTTTGTTGTCTGATCTGGCTTTTTTGTGGGTTTTGACTAAAAACTCAAAAGATTTGAGAGATCTAGTAAAAAAAAGCAAGTAAATTTGATCCATTTGGGAAAAAATTCAGGTTTTTTCAAGTTTTTACATGATCCGATTAAACACAAGGTTTATCCGCATGCTGAAGGGTGGGATTGACATCACTTTTGGTATGCTAATGTGTGCAACATCATTTTAGCAATTTGCATTTGTGTTAGTAAATGAAGCCTTTTGTGTAACACATCACTTTTCAAGAAGCATTAAAAATATGCTCTTTTAGCATTGTCTTTTATGTATGGTTTGTTTATTCTCCTCTAGATACAAATGAAATGAACAGATTCAAGCAGAATTGGTGCATTTCTTAGCAATGCAATGTACTGCATGAAAGTAAAATTTGCTTCAGTTTTCAAGCTTTTTTTTTTTATTTTAAGTTGTTTCCAGTATGGTATGTTAAAACTATTCAGAGAGCTGAAAATCAAAAAGAAATCCGTGTGCAATCTTTTCCTTTATTAGAGGACATCTGTCAGTAGTTACATTCTAAATATCCACACAAGACGTCTCCAGTTATACACTGAGATTATTCCTTCGTTTAATCACAGCAGCTATTTCTGGTGCCTGATCCCAAATGGTTTCGACTGTAAATGTAAAAAAGCATATGGAGATAGGTACTTAAATCTTTGGCTGAGATACTGGTAGGAAAACAACTGTTGTTGTGGAACATTTTCATTTTCTTAGTTACATCTTTAACACAAGAATGGAGTAACAACTAACCTTCTTTCTTAGTGTTAAAGGCCAAATGAAATGCTTTCTGCTTTTTATTTAAGGGTATAGCTCTTTTTAGGATGACGATGATCAAGTTTCTTTATATGTAGCATTAGAAAGGATAATATTTATAGAACTACATGAAATTAAAAAAGCAATAATAAGTAATAAAATAATAATAAAAGCATCAGAATGAGAACAAATGCTAAACACATGTACATAACTGAAATGATGCTAACACATATATAATTCACACCTAGACAATTCACTAATATATTCAAAGATAAACACTGACAGAATCAGCTGTTCATATTTACAGACTGTTACCAGAGCACACTTGAGATGTTGCAATGAGAGAATCTGGGTTCCAAGAAGGTGTCTATGAGTTATTCTTTATACACCATTAAAGTTACAATTTTAAAAGAGATTGATGTGATCCACAAAAAATTAAAAACTAAAACTAAACTAAAAAAATATAAATATACTGTATAGAGAATGAGAGAGAGAATTGTTCTCAAGACTTCTTGAAAAAATATTAAACAATTAAAGAGTGGTAATAAATTAATCCTTATTGGAGCCAAAACAATCCTATTGGGTTTATTTAATGTTTACATGATTTTCTAGTAGACTGAGGGTGAAGACACACAGCTACTATTAGCAGTTACTTGTTACAGCTACAAAATAGATAATAATTGGCTTTGCTAAGACACTTGCGCAAAAAAAGGGGCAAAAACTTGTGTAAAATATCGCATGGTGTGTGTAATTTTATGCAATTTGAACGCCACATTTGCTGCCATTATTTTACGTTGAAGTCACTCTAAGAAAAAACCTGTAAAAATGTTACGTTGTTTTTTACACAGTGAAGCCTGCCGATGAGTGGTATATTATCCCCTCATTTTTTACACAGTATAATAAATATGCCCCTACGTGTGTTTTAGCATTGTCTATGGCAGGTTATTTTCTGGCGTTTTGTAGCAGTGACAAGTGGCTGCTACTAGTGGCTCTGTGTATCTTCACCCTTAAGGTATATAGATCCAAATTACGGATAACAGTTTCCATACCTGTAAAAACAACGCAAGCTTTAAAAACCTAAAAAGAAGTCATAGTTTAAATATCATTTTTGCTATATTTTCTCATATGATTGTGTCTAATGTTTCTCTTGTTTATAAAGAAGAAAAAAACATGGGCTATGAGTAACACTTATGGGCAGATTTATCATTCTGTGTAAAAAGTGGAGTGAAGTATTACCTGTGATGTTGCCCAGAGCAACCAATCAGCAATTAGATTTCTACAGTAAAGGTTTCCACACTCATTGAGATCCGCTCTTTTGATTTTGTCAAATGAGCAGATCTCTCCCCTATATGCCCACCTTGAGGTGGGCGATATCGGGCTGATCCGATCATGGGTCCTAGGCCCCAACAATTGGATCATAACGGGGCTCTCACTTGGGCAATGACTGATGTGAATGATATATCATCTCGATAAAGTACTGTGGAATAAATAAATAAATAAATAAATAAAAATAATAATTATAATAAGGCAAGGAATAAATTGCTATGTAGTGCCTGGATATATGCAGCAGGAAATGGTTAATGCACTGTTTTAAAGCACAGAGGGAAGGAATTAGAGAAAGCAATGCTCAATATGGGTTTATGAGGGTCTTATGAGTTAGACTATTGCCTTATTTCAGAGAGGCAAACAAAATCCAATTTTCAAAACAAAAAAATGAAGGTTTGTTTTAAATCTGGCAGGTTGAAGGTTAGATGGCTTTTAAGTGGAGTTTATTTGCCCTGGGCAAGTCATAGATTGCACTGAGGAATACATGAAATTGCTTCTATCACTATAATATAGAACTGAAACCAGTTTAGTTACGTGTCCTCCCAGAATTTTACATTTATTTTTGTCAGTATTACTAATCCAGCTCCCAAGAGTAAGCCTGAGCTCTCAAACACTATAGTAAAGAACCGTAAAATGTCAATAATCTTATGATTGACTACTGCAGGTACAATATGCATTGTTCCCTGAGAGAACAATGCATCAATCAAATTATTGCTCCCTGACATAATTACCAAGAGCTTCATCTGCTTCTGTAATAGCACATACATCTTAGGAAACATAGTGCAGTGCTGCAGGTAGGTGCTAATGATTTATACTATTGTTTCCTTATAAATTGCCACAACTTTTTGTGCTGTTTCAGTGTTTAGAGAACAATTAACTATATAAACTATGGAGAAAGTATAAAGCTTACTGATCTCAGACAAACATTAATTTTAAGGATGGTTATGGTGTGCGGGTGCATTGGCTCTAATTTGAGTAAACCCTCATTATTCTTGTGTTGCTTTTCTGTATTGGGATATGACATTTATTAAGTTTAGAAGTAACATCAGGCATGGAGTAGAAGTAAAAAGCTGATTTGGTCTTTGCCACTTGCCCATGCCTGACTTCATTAATAAAGCACCTATACTTCATTAAGTTTTGGATTAAAACTCAAATAATGGAAGTGGCAGGTGTCACGGTTGGCGCCCTAAATTCAGAACCAATGCTAAGCACCCTCGACTCAGCTCTTGCTTCTGCCTTTAACAGCTGCCTTTCACCTCGGGAGATGCCGCCAGGTCTTATTAAGAGAGGTGCTAAGCGAAGGGTTCTGAACGAGCAAAGGGGCACAACGATATTGCAAAGTCTTTTGGGCAGATGGTCACGGTACAAGGCGTAGACAGAAGCGTAGTCAGATCAGGCCGGGTCGGGGCAGGCAGAGTACAAACGGAGTCAGGCAGGCAAGGGTCAAACGAGGAGATCAATCAGAAGGGATACAGAATAAGCGAAGTCGGTTACCAGGCAGGGGTCAGGATACAGAAGTCAGAATCGTCAAAAAATAGGCTCAGAAACAGACAGAATACAGGCTCAGAAGCACCAAGAAATCACTAGAAATGATCCTATAACGGGCAATGCAAAAATCCAAAATGTCTCTTTAAATACTTTAAATTTCGTGCCATTGCGCGCTGGCGTCAATACGCTAACGAGCATGTGCCTATAAATAGAAGGAATGCTCGCCGCGCGTGCCCTAAGAAACCAGCATTCTAGAAGAAGAGGAGTGGCGTGGCGGGCGTCCCCACCTCAACACTAGGGGGCAGATTTACTAAATTCGAGTGAAGGGTTCGAATTAAAAAAACTTCGAATTTCAAAGTTTTTTTGGGCTACTTCGACCATCGAATGGGCTACTTCGACCTTCAACTATGACTATCGAACGATTCGAACTAAAAATCGTTCGACTATTCGACCATTCGATAGTCGAAGTACTGTCTCTTTAAAAAAAAATTCGACCCCCTAGTTCGGCAGCTAAAAGCTACCGAACTCAATGTTAGCCTATGGGGAAGGTCCCCATAGGCTTGCCTAAGTTTTTTTCATCGAAGGATATTCCTTCGATCGTTGGATTAAAATCCTTCGAATCGTTCGATTCGAAGGATTTAATCGTTCGATCGAATGAATAATCCTTCGATCAATCGATCGAATTTCCTGCACTAAATCCTTCGAATTCGATATTCGAAGGATTTCAATTCCTAGTCGAATATCGAGGGTTAATTAACCCTCGATATTCGACCCATAGTAAATCTGCCCCTAGGCCACCAGGGAGGTGAGTTATCACAGTAGGGCAGAGGCAAGATTTTTGTTTCAGAAAGTGCCAGAAAGATTTTTAATGAAACTGTGAAAATCCAAAATGTGTCATCCAGGGACATTTAGTGGCCCATTTATTAAACCTTGATTTTTTTCTGATCAAGGTTTTTAGAGATTTATCATACCCCAAAGCTGTGAAAAATCCAAAAATATGCAACCTCAAACGTGTTGAGGTCATGTAGTCAATGGCAGATGAAGTTGTCATGATATTGTGATCTGTGCTGGATAATCTGAAAAAGTCGGGGTTTTCGTCCGATAATCTGAAAAATCTGATTTCTTCGAGAAAAATTATTGATATATGAGTTCAATTCATGGAAGGGAGTTTGGTCAGCTTTATTTTCGTAAAAAAATTTGACTAACACTAAATTTTGTAAATAAGCCCCTAAAGCTAAGCAACTATACCAGATGTCGCCAGAATGTGCATAAATGTAATTGTATAAAGTATATACATTATGCCACTGGATATGCACAGTATTTAAAAAATTATATGCTCAGATAATGTTTGATTCGGGATTTATTTTATTCTCAGTAACGTTTATTTGCCTCACTAAATGCACATAATGCGTTTTCAGAATAGTTTAACACAATTACACACCAAATTTGACCAGGTCATTGTGTTTAGTCACCTGTTAATGAAAAAAATAAGGGCTCTAAAAAGGATTATACTGTAACTTGTTTTGTCATTTTACTGTGAATATGGATGCTATTGCTCTATATAAGAAGGTTTTAATTGCAAGAGAATTCTTGTATTGACTATTCAACTATTATTTGTTCTACTAACTCAAATTATTACTCTAATTGTTCTAATAACTCATTTAGAGAGTTACCTTAGTTAACTGACTTATAGGGGCAGATTTATCAAAGGTCGAGGTGAATTTTCGAATGAAAAAAATTTGAATTTCAAGCTATTTTTTGTGTACTTCGACTAGGGAATAGTCCAAATTCTATTCGAATTTGAAAAAAATTCGAAAATCAAAATTTATCATGTACTGCCTCTTTAAAAATTTGACTTCGACCATTCACCATCTAAAACCTGCCGAATTGATTTGGAATCAATTTGTGGACTTAGAAAAATCAAAGGTTTTTTTGTGAAAAACTTTGAATTGAATTTGATCAAATGCGATATTCCTTCGATTCGAACGATTCGAATTCAAACTGGCCTATTCGACCCAAAAAAAGGCATTTGGCATAACAGCCTTGCCATAAAAATGGCTGTGGTTGTGCATAACAGCTAGAACCACAACCCATTCTCTTGTGCTTGGACTATGGCAGACTAAAAAACTAAAAGGAATACAGATGTACTATGTAGAAGAATTCCCTCTGGAGAGCTGAATAGTAATGCAGATGTAGTCTAGCTATCTTTATCCTTGTACTTGAAAGAATGTATATTTATAGTAGTTTATATAGTTATCCAATGGCTTGCATCTTTAGATTGCAAGCACTTTTGGGCAGGGCCCTCTTCACCTTTTGTATCGGTTGCTGGCCAACATGTATGTAATTCTGTTTGTTTTTTGTATAAACCCATTTATTGTACAGTGCTGAGGAATATGTTGGCGCTCAAAAATACATGTTATTATTAATATTAATAATAATAACAATAATAATAATACAATAATAATTTTACATGGTCTGACGCATGGTAGAACAGTTTCTTTTTTATTGCCATATGACCAGCCTAAATTAATCTGACCTTTCAGTACTACAGATTCTAGTATTAGATCCTATACTCTATTGTCTTCTTTTAACTTTAAATATTTTGATACCTCTGGGGTAGACTGCCATGATTGATAATGTAAAGCTCTGGCTAAACTACTAATAGGAACACCAGAAACATAGGGTACACTTTTTTGTATAGGTATTTTTCCTTATTCTATAAGCTCTGAATATGCAGGAGTTTCCAATGTGTTACATAAATTTATGATCAATTTCTAAAGATGCAAACCAATAATTGCTCCATTAGCAGGAGATATATAAAGGCTATTTGTTGTGGTTTTTTTTCTTTTCTTCTGAAAAGGGATAAAATAGAACAGCCATTGCAAAGGTGCTGACAGCAAAAGTTATTAAGTTACTTGGGGGAAAACAAGCGTGAGGGGACAAAGACAGTTCTAAGAGATGTTTTAGAAATGTTTAATTTAAGATAATGACTTCAAGGCTTAGCAGCAAAACAAGTGGTAGGTAAAAAGAACACACATATCATGGGGTAATTGATGCACTATTTGGATAACATCTGGGTACAGTGGCCTCGCCAGGTGACAGGGCCCTACATGGAACATTTTTTTCAATAAAAGATTGATCAGCTATGTCAGAGGCGGAGGATACATCAATCAGAAAAGACCATGCATAAAGAAGTGCATTTTAGAATTGCAGTTAATTGGATATTGTGAACTGAGGACAAATCTGTGTCAGCTGAAGTGGAAACACCTATCCCCTCTGACTATTTAAGTATAAGTATTAGTTTAAAAGTAGAATACTTGATTTCACATACATTGTGAGGACAAAATAATGGAAACATCTAAATCTCTCTCTCGCTCTCGCTCTCACTCTCTCTCTCTCTCTCTTTCTCTCTCTTATTCTCCAACAATATATATAAATGCAAAACAGTGAAAAAAAATTCTGTCCATGAAGCAGGTTGATGAAGACACTTGGGGAATATATATTTATGTATTAACCCCCATTAAATAGGATTCTGTACCTGTAATATATGTGCTGTACATATTTTAATTTGTTTAAAAACAAAACCTGAAGTTATAACTGAATTATAAATACCACTGTCTAAAAAACAGATGTTTCCTACTAAATCAGTTCTGAAACTGATTTAAAAACTACTGCTCAGTATAATTTTAATTCAGAACTTGTTATTTATATCATTAATATTGTGTTACAAAAACATGAATCATGCAAGGTCAGTTCATTGCCTTTTCTTCATACTCATATAAATTACAAGTTATTCAGTCATCTACTAAAGAAAAGGGTTCTGGAAAAATATTGTCATAACATTCATTTTCCTAATAGTTTTGATGTTCAATGAGCCTTCCAGTCCTACTAGACTTTACAAGCAATTAGAAAAGCTAACACTATACAGTATGTGACAAATGTAATGGCCTTTGTTCCAACATTGAATCATTACTGATTATTGGGAGAGGTGGACCCAGTAGCCATATATAATATATAGTTCTCCCAGTTATCTGCATACCTGTATAAAGATTTCTTTCTTCTGTATGAAAGAATTTACTATTCATTCAGCACAACTGATGCTATTCTAACTCATATTAGATCAGTTAGTATTAGTTGGGTTATTATAATTTTAAAAACAAATGAAAGGTCCGGTATACCCTAAAAGTATGGTTATGTGTATTATACTGATTATATTCCAACATTTATGAACATAGGGGCTGGGTTCAAAATTCCTGGCGGTAGCAAATAAGGGCTGTGATTGGCTATTTGGTAGCACCTATGTGGACTTGCCGTCTACAGGAGGCTCTGATTGGCAGTACACTTAGTTTTTATACAACCAAAACTTCCTCCAAGCCAGAAATTAAAAAATAAGCACCTGCTTTGAGGCCACTGGGAGCAACATCCAAGGGGTTGGAGAGCAACATGTCGCTCATGAGCCACTGGTTGGGGATCGCTGCTCTGTGGTCTTCTCCTCATGTTATTCTATTTTTTTATGCATGCCTCTGTGCTGCTGGCCAACTTTATGATCCAATGTATGTACTAAAATAAGTTCAGGCTCTGTTTCATGGTAAGGTAAGTTATGTGAAAGAAGGACTAAACCCTGAAAAGTCATCTAAAGCATATCAGCACAGTACACATGCAAGAAAAATGCGAACTGACTTTTTTAATGTACAGTCTTGTGTCAGCAGCCATTTCAGTACAGATAAAAGAGAAGATTGGTGCTCTGTGGAAAAGTGGTACAGTAATGGTCATGTAAGAGGGAACAACATGCCCACTGAACATTAAATAGCAGATATTAGTGCTAAAATACATGAAGATGTTTATAAATTTAAAGGTGACCATTAACTCACACAGGATATATTCAGGAGTGTCTGTCCCTTCATTCCCACAGCGCTCATGCCTCCAGTGTACAAGCAATCCCTGTAAATCAGCAAGGACTGGAACAGGAAATTGCAGGATATGTTCAGGAGTTATGACACTGAATGAATTTCTGTGACAGTAAAATGAAACTTCACTGTTTCAAAATTGAAACCATGTTATTATTCTGCTAGCAGACTAAATCATATTAATTTCAAAATATTTTTATTTTTTAATTCAAGAAATTTGTAAAAATAAGGGAAAAATACTGATATGACAGTACTTAACTGCAGAGTTTGTCATCTACTAGTACCCAGTGATGTACATTTTCAAAAATGTATATTATCTTGTCTATATGCATTTTAGTGCGCGGGATATTTTTCATCCTTATAGCTGCTACCTCACCAGTTTAATGTTTAGTCTGGCCTCAACTTGTGTTTAATTACATTCCCAAAGTTTATTCCATTTACTTTATAAGAGCATTCTTCTATTTAGTTCAGAAATGCCTACGTATGCATTTAAGTAGGCTTAGCTTGCTAAGTTTATCAAAATGCAGTATTTCAATGTTTCTCTTGACAGAAAATGGTTTATTTTGCATTTTTTAGCATAATTCAGTATCATATCCAGAGTTTGGCATCTCTGCCACCCCCCTCCCATGCAAGATTTTTGAAAAGGTAAATACAACCTTCAAAAGTTATTTAATTCTAAATCCAACTTTTTGTTCTCTTTGCTTTCACCTGTCTTCCAGACATACATGATTGTATTTCATTTTGAGAAGCATTTCTGTTGGAAAACAAAATTGCATACTTGGACTGCATGCACAGAGTAGTTTAAAATACTTCATACAGCCATTATACAGGTATGGGATCCATCATCTGGAAACCTGTTATCCAGAAAGCTCCAAATTATGGGAAGACCATCTCCCATATGCTCCATTTTATTCAAATAATCAAAATTTTTAAAAAATGATTATCTTTTTCTCTATAATAATAAAACAGTACCTTGTACTTAATACAAACTACGATATAATTAATCCTTATTGGAAGCAAAACAATACTATTGGTCTTATTTAATGTTTGAACATTTTTCTAGTAGACTTAAGGTATAAAGATCCAAATTACTGAAAGATCCCTTATCCAGAAAAGTCCAGGTCCCAAGCTTTCTGGATATTCAGTCCCATACCTGTTTATTAAATCATTTACCATCTCAAGACATTTCCCAGTATTGATGTCAGATATTCAATAAATTCACAGCTTTGATCTTGATTCCATTATAAATAATGGGGCTAAAGTTCAGTAATCTAGCAATATAACCCAAAGAATTTTTCTCTATATTCATGCTATTTTAAAAAAATATTTATTGTATCATATTAAAATACACCCATAATGACCCCACACGGAGCCTAATATGTTTTATGCTTACCTAGCACTTAATCATAGGCAAATTCCAAAAGACAAAACACATTTTCAAATAAACCCTCCCATCAGTAAAACCAATCACAATCGGGCGAGATCATTCTTGTTTCAACACCTCATTAAGCTATCCCAGACCAGCCCTTTCAGCTATAATATCATTATCATTATACCTATTTCATTTGAAAAATCCATGTTCAAAGGTAAAACTAGAGTAATACAAAACCATAGTAAATGACAGTAATGCATATCAAGTACAAGTATATTCATTATACAAAGCAAGTCACATCGAATATAAAATTCATCCCCAATGGTAGTAGTGTCTCTAAATAAAAGATCCAGTATACTCGTTCAGGCAACAAAGTTAAAGTATCTCGTCCTCTAATACCTGTTTTCACCTATTTGATCGCTTAGACTGAAAAATATTTTAAGTCTCTATTATTACATTCCATAAAGTGCCTGGTGACATTGGTCTTATTACAGTGCTTGATATTACTAATCTGATTTACATGTTCTCTAATGCGCTCTTTTAAAGACCGAATAGTACAACTCACATACTGTGTTACTTATTGCACTTTCTACAGGTTATTAAGTAGATAACTCCTGTACTTTTACAATTTATTAATTGCTTGATTTTTTTATATTTTACTCATAACTGTAGATTTGTGTTCCTGAGAAACCTGCAAATATTTGCAGGTTATACATCGGTTACTTCCACATCTATAGTACCCCTTAAAATTTAGAAAATTAGCTGTTTTGCTAGTATATAGACTAGGAGACAATAGCTCTCCCAGAGTATATGTCCGACGAGCCATACTCCTCACTCCTTGGTTTAAAGTTCCAAAAAAATCGGCATTTGTGTATAAAATCTGAAGAAACTTTTTTTTTACAGTATGTACTATTTTTTTTTATACTTCCTGCTGTATATCGTAATAAAGGACACATTATTAAATTGAACCAAAAGTTTATCCGTATCCATATTTGCTGCTGTCAAGAAGGCCTTATTATGTTGATTTTATTATAACCGCTCTCTCTGAAACCGGTTATTCATATCTCCTGTTAGGCGATAAAATTATCCATCAGTGGAACAGTTCCTCCTCAATATAAGGAACTGACCCACTGGTATTCCACCTATCAGATTCTTGGGATGGCATGAACGGGCATGCAACAGAGTATTTCCACTGCATGGCTTACGGTAAATTGTAGATTGTTCCTTATTACCTTTAGACATTAATCTCACGTACAGAAATTCTATCTCTGTCTGTGAGAACCTGTCTGTGAACTTTAAATTCAAGGCATTACCATTAATTGTTTGAACAAAATCATCATATAGTTTATTGCTATCTTCCCATACACAGAGCAGATCATCAATATAGCTAATATATAATTTGAGATTTTTTTTCCATTCTGCAGCGATGTGTGTCTCCTCCCACCAGCCAATTTAGAGGTTAACGAAGGAGGGAGCAAATTTCACTCCCATGGCCGTACCACATCTCTGCAGGTAGAATTGCTTATAGTGAGTAGGCACTATATTTGTGAATCTGAGTAGGCACTATATTTGTAATATAACAAATCTAACAAAAGTTTCTGAACTGTGTCCAGAAGAAAATGAGAGCTCACTTGAATAGTAAATTAGCCTATTCACTTCTTATATACACATGAGAAAATACTAAGAACAATTAAGGTGTAACGCTAATCTGGGCTATCCACATCACTTTCCAGCTAGTGAGCAGAGCATGGTTACATTTGGACTCACACTTCAGGATCAGGGCCTTCGCTAAGTGGAAGCATTCCCTCTAAGGTGTAGGGCAACTACAACACTCATGCTACTGTGCATACAAAACATACAAAATAATTGGGCGCCAGGATTTTCTTATGATGCAAACAAGAAACTGTTTATTAGTCCCCAGCTTTACTCACGTACACAGATGAGGTATTAGCACATGACACACAGTCACATCAGGTAATAGGCAATTGCAGTATTCAGTACGCCATTCCCATCCAGTGCACTGTTCAGACAGACAATATAACACCCTCTTCACTGAGGTCCCTGCACTGGAGGCATTCACACAGAGCCTCTGGGAAGCTGCTCCCTGCTGCAAATCCTTATTGGAGCTTCAACTGTTCTTTCTCTTTACCCAATCTACCATTCTCTCCTAGAGAGACTATTACAAGTCTGCCCTACTATAGGGTTTCCTGGTCCCTGGCCTCTCTCCAGAACACTTGCTTCTCTGGGCCTTGCTGTACCCAGGCTCCCCTGGGCACACCCAGCTGGATCAGCATCCAGCAGCCAAAGAGGAAGAGGTCACTCCTTACACACACTATACTGCAGTGTGGCAGGAAGTTGTCACTACACCTCTTGGCCAATAACACTGAGCTTAAACTCAAATGGATACATAGGCTTTTGCCTAGTAACTAAGGAAAAGGGTAGAGCCTTAAAGCCATAGGGGCAGATTAACCCCTATGGGCCTCTACAAAGGAATGCCTCACAGGTCAGGTGCTTTACATTCATTACTGCAATATTAATTTTAATTACTTTTATTTCAAATCACTGATACAGTTCTTAACTCTGGGTTGACCTGTGTTTCTTAATCAAATTATACAAATTTCTTCATACTAATGAATTATATGATAATTACAGTTAATGGTGTTGTACCATGTTAGCCCAAGAAACATGACAAGAGTGGTGTAAAGGTGATACCTTAATTGGCAAAGATAATATTCACAGCAAGCTTTCAGAACATTTCAGATCCTTTTTCAAATTTCCATAATTTAGTAAAGGTATTGGCACCACTTGTGTTTCATCTGCAAACTTTTACCCTATAAATATATAATGATTATAAATACCGTAGAACCCCCATTTTACGTTTTCAGGGGACCAGTAAAAAATGGTGTAAAATTCAGGAAAATGTAAAATCAGGGAAATGTATTATGCTTAATATATAGGTGAGACCACAAAACAACAATATAAAATGAGGGAAAACTTGAAATCTGGGGATGTAAAATTGAGGTCCCACCGTAGTTAGTAATAGCATATAGATACTCATTAACAGTTGTTGAACTGTTCTAACCCAGTTGGGTCCTGTATTACTGAGTTGCTATATTTTACATTTTATTTAACTGCAACCTGTAATGGAGTGGCACTTGGTCTGGGTCAATATTTGGTTACAAGTTGCCCTACAGAAACCCTGCTTATTCCCTGGGTTGTGATAATAACAGGTCACTTCCTGAAAATACTGTCAAAAATATACATTTGTGCCCAGATTACAGTGAAAATAATGACCAATAATAAAACACCCATGGGACTTAGTAGAAGAAAGTGCTGGCAATCTTTCTATTGAGATGCTTCTGCACAGACAGCTAATAACAGGAGTTCAGCACCTCTCTACATTTTCTGATCCCTCCAAGTAGCATTGCTGGAAAACCTGGGTAGCAGTACAAAAACAAATGCAATAATTTTGTTGCTTTGTTTACAAGCACGCACAAGCATTTTCCTTTTCATAATAAAGGCTTCAAAAAATAAATATTTATTTTGCAGAGAAACTCAACACAACAGACAGGCAAGAGACAAATAATTTCAAACAAAGCTATTGTCTTTGGTAAGACAATTTGTTGCGTATGAAAACTATTCAGTGTCTTTTATAAGGTAATTTGAACAATGGTATTCTGTAGAAACAGGCTCCATAGCATCTGCCAAAAAGCCTCTGGTCACTCATATTTTATTTAGAACTGTTGTGTCCCATTGCTATAACCCTTTAGATCTTAATGCCCATCTGTCACTCAGGGGCTTCATTATCTTTGCTAATTCTTTACAGGTGCTGTGCTGTACTTCAGGTAACACTGGGAGCTTAATATACAATAAATGTAAAGCAGCATATTATCATTAATTATATATTAATGAGAACTGTGACTCATTTAAGTCTCACATTGAAGCAAAACATTTTCAGGTATGATCATGGAAGTGGATGATGGCAAAGTGTGTCCCAGTCCAGTAACTAAGCACAACTAACAACAATCTTTGTTGGTATTATATAAACTGCAGCAGACTACTAGATGTTGACTGGTTGCTATAGGATTAATAAACCAGGGCAAAGCTTACACCTCTTATTACATTGCATTAACCACGGGACACAAAACATGTTGGTTGTTTTTGTTAGAATTATTAATTGAGTAGGGTTTCCTTTTAAATAGGTTTCCTTCCGTTGTGAGCACCATATTATAACAATTATTTCACTTTGTGTATAACCAAGTTTAAGTAGAAAGCTGATCGAAGCAGTTGAGCTTTCCCAAAATTATTAGCAATATCAGCAATGCTCAGTTCACACGAGGAGATAGCACAGAAGTAATGGGCAACCTAGAAAGAAGGAGGTAGAGGTGATACACGAGTCTTCCCTTGATATGTTATCCACAATTACAACCAGTATTCCCTGGAAATGTTACCCATAATTACAACTGAAACCCTTTCTGCATGCTAAGCAACAACGTAGAATTATTGGGGCAAATTAATTATACTTTACAGCATGACTAAAACCTGTGCAGTGAGAGTATTTGCATGGTGCAAATAAGGGCCTTACCAGAATTTTATTTTTTATAGGTTTTTATTTTGCATTCTACTAACAAAAAACAAACGACAATAGAATTATAAAATAACAATCGCTCTTGGCACTTACAAAGAAGACTGGGTACAATTGTTTACATATCATATCACATTAGAAGGCACAAGGCCACAGATCACTTTAGTAAATACCAACTTATACTTAAGGTTTAGTTGTCTGGTAAAGATACTTGAGGGTTGCCATCCAGCCATGGGTCCCATATTTTCTCAAACTTCATTGTTCCCCGAGCATTATAGGTCAGCTTGATTAGAGGCAAGGTAGCATTTATTAAATCAATCCACTGTTGGAGTATAGGGCAATTGGGGCTCATCCATTTCATAATCACCAGCTTTTTTGCATAGAACATGCTAGAGCATAGCAGTGTTCTAGTTTTTGTAGGGGCACTAAATCATATATTACACCCAGTAAGCATATTTCAGGAGATCTAACTCCAGGGAGAGACAGACATTCGCTATATCGAGTTACTTCTATCCCATACAGGGCTTTTCTAGGGCTCTCCCAAATTAGGTGAAGGAACCCTGCCTCCCCTGTACCACATTTTACAGATTTAGCTCCTTCTAATCTTCCCATGTGTTTGAGCCTCTGGGGTGTGATGTATATTTGGTAGATCATCTTAGATTCAACCATTCTGTCCCTTTGAGAGATTAGAAAAGGATACACAGTAAGTTATCTGTGGCCTATTCCCACTGTTCATCATCTAGTGAGGGGACCACTTCCTTTTGGCTTTGTCAAAGGCGCAGGCTGAGAGACCTGGATTACGCTATATAGCTGAGATAGTAGTTTAGCTGGGTCTGGGACCCAGAGTCTGTCCTCCCATGTCAGCTGTGTTGGTGTCAGCTGATAGGATTGTAATTGATCATAAAATACATGCCTCAGCTGGAAGTAATGGAACAGCTGCATGTCCTGGAGGTTGAGTTTGGTTTTTTAGCTGTTCCAGGGAAGAAAAACAGCCCTCATTTAGCAGGTCATCCAGGCGCCTTATTCCTAAGAGTTGCCAGTATTGAAAGTCTGCTATAGTTATACCATGTATCAGGTTTAAGTTTCTCCACAGAGGTGTTTTGACTGATAGCATAGGATAGAAAGTACCTGCTTTAGTTTGTAGCTTTGCCCAAACTTTAATGACAGTAGTAATTACCTCTGGTTATGGAGGGAGAACACCCCCCACCTATAGGGTGCATTATGTATAGCTTCTAGGGAGCCTGCAGTTGTTGCATGTAGATTTGTTAGGGAGTTGCTATCATATGGGTTAAACCAATTATGTATGTTGGATAACTGGGATGCAAAGTAGTAATTTTGCAGATGGGGAGGACAAGACCCCCTTTGTGCCTAGATGCAGTGAGGGTGAACCATGACTGTCTTGGCAATTTATTGGCCCAGATAAATGAGAGGAACTATCTTTTTACTTTCTTAAAATAATGGAATGGTTATGTAAACCGGTAAGTTTCAGAGTGGGTAAAGAAGTATAGCATTTAAAGAGATTGATTCTGCCCCATAATGTCAGAGCTAGTTTGACTCAATATGGGATTGCATTTTTGAACCTTACAAGGATGGGTTCCAGGTTCTCAGCTACATATATTGTTGGATTGGTGCTAGTTATGATGCCCAAATAGCGGAACCTAGTTACTGGGGTGAAAATAACCTTCTGCAAAGATTTTGTTTCCTTGGGGAAATAGCACTGATTTTGTTTTGTTGATCTGCTTAGCATTCCAAATCTCTCAAGTACCTCCAGTGTTGCACATAGCGATGGGCCAGCATCTGCCAGGAAGAGCAGTACATTGTCTGCATATATTATTATTATTTTATTAACATGTATTTATATAGCGCCAATATATTGCGTAGCAATATATATAATACTGGAATTTTATTTACATATATAATTAGAGGACTGTGTTCTAAACTTCTGACTGGATGATGTGATCACAATTGTCTAAATGATTTATCCTGTAGTGAATTTCTATTCATATGTTGACTATGGACCAAGCAACACGTGGAGATCAGGAGTTAGTGTGTACCTAAGACGATATTGATGCATTAAGATAATATGTTGAAACTCTTGATACAAAGAATGCCTTGCTATTTTTAATACTATGAGAATATATGATAAGGTGTATTAAGATGTGCCCCTCATTGAGGTGTATTTGGTGTAATGAAAATATTAATATAGTATAGTAAATTGAATTGTTGTCCTTCCAAGGTGATCACTATGATAATTTCCAAGCACTATAAGATTTCACCCACTGAGTGCCCATCATACTTTTGGTACAAATATTTAGTATAAGGCCAATATTTTTAATGTCACCAGTTACTTTCTGTGTGATACTGTATCAAATACTTTAAAATCTAAGTAGATCACATCCACTGCCACCCCAATGTTCTGTTTGCCTCCTCATAGAAGCCACTTAAATTTGGCTATTTTGCATAAAATTATGCTTGTACAAACTCATAGGGGCAGGTTTACTAAAGGGCAAAGTGGCTAACGCTAGCGACTTTTCACCAGAAATAACATCCGCAGAGACAGCGGCAATTGACTAACAAGTGCCAGACAACAATTCGTTAGTGATAGAGACCGTCACAAGCGTTCACACTCTTTTTGCTCAGGCGAATGGTCGTTCCTTGGGTTTTACTGAACGTTACTTCTTTTGCCAGAGTTGAGTTCACCACCTCAGACCAGGTGAACTGCTAAAATGAAGCTAGATCTTCCTCAATCTTATGTCACTAACATCAAATCCGGTCTGCCAAAAATGCATTAAAGTTGAAAAAACTGCTCTAGAACCGCTAATTCGTTTCCTTGATCAATCCAAGTCAATTTCGGGAATTACCATTAATAGAAGACATCTCAAGGTATTAGCCTTTGCCGACGACTTATTACTAATTATAAAAAATCCTGAGTCCTCACTTAAGGTTGTTTTTGATTTATTCCGAGACTTTCAGTCCTTCTCTGGTTATAAAATTAATGTTGAGAAATCGGAAGTAATGAATATTTATGGTTCTTTTTCTAAATCTTTACTTAAGAAATTCCAACTTAAAAACCCAAAGAATCAGATCAAATATTTAGGATTAAGAATTCCATCAGATCTAAATAATTTATATTCTTTGAATATCACTCCAGCCTGTCAAAAGGTTTTTTCCATGTGTGAAAAATGGGCTAATTCTCCCCTTAATATAAAGGGACGAGCACTCTTTTTTAAATCTTTGATATTTCCCAAGTTAATATATCCATTAATTAATCTCCCCTTGCTTATAAAACATTTTGATATTAAGAAACTTGACTCTGCCTTAAATAAATTTATTTGGAATGGTAAAAAGGCAAAAATTGCACTTCATAAATTAAGAGCTCCAGTTAAACTAGGAGGGTTAAATCTTCCTAACTTTAGAGCTTTTAATTTATCAGCCTTCACTAGATACTGTATTGAGTGGATCTCTCAAGGCAATAAATTTACCAACCCTGACATCGAGATCTTTCAAGAACCCTTCTTTGATATTTTATCTGTTTTACATAGCAAATGGGGAAATGTTCCTTGTGACTTTAAAAGGAATCCTCTTTATCGTGATTCTATTTTTGTGTGGAAACATTTATTCTCTCAACATGGGTATAGTTATACAGAAACCCCTTTCATGCCAGCAAAGCTCTTACTTAAACCCTCAGATTATCAAAAGTCTGATTCCTTTCTATTTTCTGCTAAGAGAAATTTACTAGTCTTAGTTAAGGACTTATTTGATCCACATAAGAAAACTTTATTGTCTTGGTCAAAACTCAAAAATGAGAACAAGCTTAATGAATCTGATAGATATTATTACTTAGCTTGTCAATGCGGTCTTTCTCTACTGCATGATAAAAACAATTTGATTTTAGCTGACCACAAGCTAGCAGATGATTTGGCAGAATTTTTGGAACTCCCCTGTTTGATTTCAATTAACTCTTTATCTAAAAAATTTTGGAATATTTATGGTACAGACTCACATCCATTATCTAAATCGTCCATTAAATGGACCGAGTTTTTACAATGTCAAGTGTCTCCCTCAGATTTGGTGAAATCTATTAATACTTATAATAAATTAATTTTGGCAGAGAGTTGGAGAATACAACACTTTAAGCTTATTCATTTAGGATATGGGAAAATGTTTGCTAAAAGTACCTCTAATAGTCCTATATCATTTTGTCCTAAATGTGACGAGACTAATGTGTCAATTTTTCATTATTTATGGTCCTGTCCAAAAATTAACCTTTTTTGGAGGGAAGTTACTAATTTTTTGAATTCTAGACTGAAGATAAAAATTAAACTATCTCCGTGTATTGCTTTACTGCATCTAGATATTAATATGCTTTCTGCAAATCCTAAGTCAAATATTATCTCCCATGAAAGTAAATTATTGACTTCCTTTTTTCTAGCTGCTTCTAGGAAAGCTTTATTTAATTTCTGGTTACAAAAGGAACCCCCCTCATTATCGGACATCATCTCTTATATGAATCAGCTTAGTTGGCAAGAAGCCTTAATAACTAAAACTAAAGGAAGTATTTCCAAAGATTCTTTTAGGCTGGTTTGGTCTCCTTATTTTGAAATCTGTAACGCCAATACTGGCGATCAAATAATGCGCTTTCTTCAATAGTTAGATGACCTATCTGACACTCCAGATGATAAATGGGCTTTTTCTTTTTTTATTACTTGTGCATCTATTGGCTTAGTTAATTTTTAGTTCGTTTTTTGTTATTTTTCATGAATGATATAGTTTTGATACTATCATGCCATTGTCTCCTTTGCAACATATTTTCTTCTTCTGCATAACATTTGTTGTCATTTTGATTTCATTTGTTTAATATGAAAATCAAATAAAATATTTTAAACAAAGGAAAAAAAAAAAAAAAAAAAAGTTGAAAAAACGCTGGCGACTTTTCATTTTATTAAGTGAGATTGTCTGCAAAATTCCTAACTTGAACTTTTTTGGGTTAACATAAATGGTACAAAATTAGCTCGCATGGTGCAGAGAGGTTGGCCAGTTGCTATCAAACAAAATGTTACAATATGAACTGAAATAGTTTAACCCTGGAGTGGATACAATCTTTGTTTACTTTTTCTTGTGATCTTCCTAACCAGCCATCAATACTTAAAAGCCATCAATACTTAAATGATGGATCTATTAAAAAGGAAACTTTAATAGAATGTTTTTTCAGTTGTTTAAACAGAATTTAAAATAACAATTTAGATATTTAAAAACATAATTTGTGATATTTTTAAATTTTTGCTACAATGCTAGCATTTGCATTTTTTCATTTTAGCTTATCTGATTGTCTTGTTGTATACTTTATTGGGAAAAAATGCCATTGTCAGACCTTTTCTTAAACTCAGAGCCCTAGACATTTTTTACAATTATGTGGCAAATCTGTACGGATGCACACACCCAGGATCAGCCTCTCTCTTCCGCTTCCCCACACTAGTCTTTCCTTCTGTCACCTAACTGACTGTTTCATCATCCTGCAGATGTTCTTCACCCCAGCTATCTGTTCCAAATACGTCCTGCTCGTTTCAAGAGTGTCAGTTGATCTCAGCATTGCAATTTGCTACTCTAAGCGGGTTATTAAAGATGAAGTTGATTTGTACCGAAAAATTCTAATTTTCGTGGGTATTTTGGAGTCAAAACACTAAGGGGCACATTTACTAAGGGTCGAATATCGAGGGTTAATTAACCCTCAAATTCGACCCTCGAAGTAAAATCCTTCGACTTCGAATATTGAAGTCAAAGGATTTACCGCAAATCACGTAAAAAACGATTGATCGAACGATTAAATCCTTGAATTCGAATGATTTTAATCGATCGATCGAACGATTTTTCTTCGATCAGAAAAAACTTAGAAAACTTATGGGGAAAGTCCTCATAAGCTAACATTGTAGCTCGGTAGGTTTAAAGTGGCGAAGTATGTAGTCAAAGTTTTTTTTAAAGAGACAGTACTTCGACTATCGAATGGTCGAATAGTCGAACGATTTTTAGTTCGAATCGTTCAAGTCGTAGTCAAATTAGCCTATTGATGGTCAAAGTACCCGAAAAAAAACTTCGAAATTCTAAGTTTTTTTACTTCCAATCCTTCACTTGAGCTTAGTAAATGTGCCCCTAATTTTCAAGTTAAAAAAAAACATGACTTTTTTGAGATTTATTATACCCTGAAGCACGCGTCTGAATATACTCCAGCTAAATCCTGTCAAGATCATGTAGAAGTCAATGGCAGAGGTCCCGTAAACCATTTAAAGATGACCATTGCCATTATGTTCAGGTTTTTTTCAGTGGTTAAGCTTGAAAACTCGATTAATTCGAGTGATTCCAGTTTTTTTTCACCGAAAACTCGATCAATTCGAGTATTCACATTTTTTCCCAAATTCCCTGATTTGAGATTTTTACATTCCAGTTTTGTAAATTAGAAAGCAAGTTGTGAGTTCATTCAAGGTATAAAAGAACATCACAAAACTCACAAACTCGACCTTTGATAAATAACCCCCTAAATCTCTAACTGAGCTGAAACTAGACTCAAATTCACCACAGAGTTATGTACTTTTGGAACTCCTGTTTCAAATATGCATCTCAGTTTCTGTGCACAGAACAGGAATTTGTTATAACAAACCCTTTAAGTTATTAAATTCGTTGTTTTGAACTTAATTTAATTTTTACTCTGCTGTATTTATCTTACAGAACCACAGTTACAGAGCGGCTATCTGCTGGAGTCCCAGGGGTTCTATTTGTAGATGCAACTAATCAAAGCCCACCCACCTCAAACTGTGGTACATTTAAATGTAAAATATCACAGCTTCTAGAGTAACTGTAACCTGTTTAGTCTCACCAACCTTTGGGGAAAAAAATCATTGGACAAAATAATAATACATAATATAATAAATATCTCTACAGTCTGTAATCAAAGTTGTCCAATTTGTATTTCATTTCTGTATTAAAGAAGTAACAATTAAGGAATTACTTATTTTATGCAAAAAGTGGAGAATGCAGACTTAAATAAAAGATTGATAAGTGCAGTTAAGGGCACATCTCATTTTGAACAAAGTTTGGGCAGCAGGTTAAGAGTAGGTACGACTGTCACTTGCAGATAGGGCTCTGTATGATTAACTGTGCGATACTAGGGCAACCCTGAAGCATGCTCTGTCTTCCATGCAGCCTGCTCCAGTTTTTAGTCTAAATTTATATATGTCATTAGTTTTCACATTTCTGTAATGTCTGACTTATTATTTTACTGCAATATATAGCATCTTTAAGAATGAATGAGTGGAAAAATAAGGCTGTTGTTGCTGCATCTCTCTTAGGTTCGTCCACATAAACATCAGGTGCATCTGAAGCCAAATTCCTTAGTGGTGTGATACAATTGTGCTCTTTACACTACAAAGCCTAAGGTTTGGTTAAAAAAAGGAAATTAAGAGCCATTTACTGCCCTGTTAAAGTGCTACTACAGGAAAGTTTCTTGCCGCATGGCAGAAACAGCACGGTGCATGTACTTAAATAAACAGTAAACTCTTAACAACAAGGTTCTTTTTAAAGATCTGGAACAATTCCTAGTAGTCTAGTGGTTCTTTGGGGATGCCCGCAGGATCAGGGAACAAATATGCCCTCGTTCTTTCACTTTAAGACCTGACAGCATCCGTGTAGCTGAGGGCTACCAGCGAAAGGTGGTTGTTATAAACAGAAGCGTGAGCCATGACCTTGGCTCTTGTTCTGGGTTTTGTTCTGGGTCTTGTTCTTGTTGCATTCTTCTTTATGTTCTTGTTTCTTTAACTACAGATAAGCATGATACATACTGTTTTATACATGAAATGTTACAGCTACTGGACTGTATTTCTTTTTTAAAAAATGGCTAATTTACAGAGGAGCAGGATGCAAAAAACAGTTGCAACCCACCATGTAGGCATTCCCTATCCCACCCATTCCCTATCCCACCCCTTAACACGTTTGTCATTGAGAGAACACGTTAGGGAGCACTGATGAGTGCAGGACGCATGTCTGCTTTATGTCTGTGCCTGAACTGCTGCACCTTATGGAAGATTTAGCACAAGAAGCAAGGCACAGGCTGCAATCAAATCCTCTTTCTCACATGAACTTTACATAGCACTAAGAAGGGCAATTTTGAGCCCCTTAGAGCTCAAGCACTTGTGGCAGAGGATTTGAAAAATGACCTTAAGCCAGATTTTTAGAAACTAAAAAAGAGTGATGATGAGATATTTAAGTGAGTCGACCCATTAATACAACTCCAAATCAATGCATTTTATTGCCTCTTTAGGAAATGCATATGGTTCCAGAGAACCAAGTTGGGTTATGAACTTTATGGTTAAAGTTTTGCTCTTGTTTAGTAGCCCACAGCCCTTGATCTGGCATTGGATCCATCCGATTTGGGCTGAGACCAGCGCCTTTTCTACATTACTGCTATTAGTTTTATATGTTTCAGTTATTTTATTTAAGTTCTGATTGGATTTTGTTTTAGGACTCTCAGTTGTCCAAATGTCGTATTAGCCCTATTAGGCACTTCAAGCCCAATTAAATAATTTAATAATATGTGCAGTCATCCTTTGAAAACAAATTCAACACTGTTTTCATAAAGCCTTTAACAATTGATCAGTGGGCTGAATAATCAAGCCGCACATGCGTACAATATGGATTTGCAATAAGCTAAACGATTAAAAGAAATACTGTACAGAGAAAAAGATTACAGAAGCATTTAAATGTTGTTTTATTGTGGTAATAAAGTCATGTTCTACAACACATTTATTGGTAAAAACAAATAGTTTTTTTTTATGCATGCCATTTTCACTGTTTATTAAACCAGACTTGAACACATGCATTTACCACTAAAAATTGTCACGTCTCAACGACTGCCAAGTCATTCGGTTCAATTCGCCTATCTGCAAATTGGGCTATGGCTAAAATAAAACATGGCCTTTTAAGAGCACTCAGACTAGGGTAAGGAAATTGGTTTATTCCTCTGACATCCAATATAAACCTTTTTACTGCTCAATACAGACATCCAATTATTTCACTATAAGAAGCACTTCAGGCATCGAACACTACTATAGAGTAATCTAATTTCCATACTACATCTAGAAATAATATATTGTTGTAGTAGGAAGTGAATTTAATATAAATTGAAAGAATATAGGGTAACGGGAAAGTGAAGGCAAAGAAAGCAATAAAATAATGACATGAGTTTTCTGCTGAATCAGTTCCTGATGAACGACTAACCTCCTGAAGTTTGCTGATACTAAAAAAGATAGAAAACATCAGTTACAAACTTGAAGGAAGATTAAGAAAGGTCTATTTATGAATCGCTATTTTCTGTAGTCATAGGTGGTCTAGTTCTACATAACTGCCCAGTAATGTTCACCCTTGATTTAGGGGAATCAAGAAAGCAAACCAAAATGTAACAGTTATACATTGTCAGATTTTTTTTTTTTTTACAAATTGTGAGAATTTTGTATTCTTCCTTCTTGCTGAATATGTTAATTGAAGTGCAAAAGTAACTTTTAAAATAAAATCATTTGGCAATTAGACTTTTGTGCCTCTATATTTAAAAATAACCTTGCAAAAGCTTTCATGATCCCAGTAAAGCTTAACATTCAAAATAAAGTGCAATGTAATAGTGAAATGTACTAGATGAGCACTTTAATAAAGAAGAGTTTATTTACCATACTGGAATATCAGTAAATGATTGTAAATTTAGCATGGGAAAGATCTCTTGATAGGAGAAGACACAATCCTCTGCTTTCCAACCTATCTTTAGAATAGGGATGTGCACAGATGAGGAAGATGTTGGTGTGAAAATGCATCAAAAGTACCCCTGTGTGCACTGCCTGTGAAATAAACTCACTTTTAACCAGTATATCTAAACCCATGCAAGCTATTTATTTGCAATTTTTAACCATTATCATATAATGGTTATATTTTTCTCTCTGCCTTTAATTGCATATTTTCTTTAGCCCCCGGGTATTTGCAATCATATTTTATTTTCCTTATTTCTATTTATGGAGTTTTAATGGGAGGTTTTATTAATAAATATATGTACATTTATGAACCATGTATCTTTTGGCTTTATTTCCATTTTTATTAAGTTTTGTATCCAGCCAAGGATTCTCTTTTTATTGTTTCAGTCCTATACTTATATAATTAAGTTCTGACTGTGCAGAGGCCAGTTAGTCATTAATGACAATTATTTGTTTGCAGCATTTATTATCTGGCATACCATTTGAGCAGACTCCCAGTGTGTTAAATGGAAGAGTGTACATTGCTGTACTTATTTTCTGGGGGTGTATTTCATTTTGGTAAGTTTCAAACTCTTTCGGATTTGTAAACATAACAAAAAATATAAAGTGAAAAGCAAAGTGCTTAGAGTCATATTTTTAACTGCTGGTGAAATAAGGAGGATATTTATGTAGGCACTCACAGCCCTCATGTAAATAAATCTGATATTAGCTTCAACTCTGGAGGAAGGGAAAGGAGTGTGCCAAACAGACATTGTTTGGAGATCAGAATGATGTATTTGTTGGTGCTATGTCCAGGGAAGGCACTCATAACTTAAAAGAATATAAACTTGAAAAAAATACAGGAATCCAAAAGCTTTGCCGCTCTTCAGTGTCTACACGACTAATTGAAATGAACTGTGGGTAACTTCTTATGCAGCCAACTTTCTGCAGTTAAAATAGGAAGGGAATTAATTATAAGTAAATTGTAAAATGGTGGGTTATTCCCTCCAGGCATAGTAAATACAGCAACTGGCTTCAGTAGTGCTGCTGTGGCACTAGAAATGGTAGACAGAAATGGATCCTTAGGGCGGCTTATAAATAAATGAGAATACAGACTCACTGCAGCATCCAAAACTTTTTCACGAAACTTTTTTTTTTTTTTAAATAAGTTTCAGAGCCTTCCCAGTATCTTTATAAAGTAACCTTGAATTGGCACTGCAGGAATCTGCTCTATCCTGCTCGTTATTTCCATGGCCTATGCAACCAATGTCTCTGGAAGGAAAGGAAATCTGTTTTCTCTCTCTGTAATCCTAGACAAGTCACTTGATCTTTCTCTCTGTCTAATATAATGATTTGTTAACTTTTCAGGGTTAGGATTAATTAATGAAACTGTACCATGTGCAGAGCTATGCACAAGTCTATATAAGAGTATGTTTTTGGAAAGTGGCAAGGTATTGGCATTTCTCCTAACCGTACTTGTTCCTTTGAAGCTGTGGAAAAAGTGACTACTCTGCAGACATTGCCAATCGCAAAGGATAAGCATCATCCTGATGTGTATCTCCAGCACTAACAAATTAAATTAGAGTCCTGATCGCTAGTATATGAGCATACAAGCTAAAATGAAGACTGCAAGACGGTCAACAATCCTTCTGTCTATAAGTAGTTCTATGGAAAATGTCGATGGACTCAGCACAAAAAAAGCTGAAGGAAAATGCAGGGGGCCTTATGCATGTGGCTGGACAGTTAGTAGCAAGTTGTTGGTTCATTATCAGTGCTAATTTATGCAAAACAAATAAGTCTCTTCAGTTTCATTGCACATTAGTACAGATGCAGGACTAATTATATAGGAACAGAGAAGCATTTTTCATTGAACAAAAGTATGGGTACAGAAGAAGCTGGAGGAATCGGCTAAATTATATCTTGAGACTGCAGATACAGGTATTGGGGGGCAATGTATTTTTTCTGTATGCTGGGGGAATACATTTATTTTTTATGTTGTATAAAAGAAACACAGTTGGCAATAGTTTGCTTTTAGATACAAAACAGTTGACTCTGGCTATACTCAGAAACACCTAGAGTGCTAAAGATGATCCATGTTTTCCTAACTAAACAATTCTGCCTACACATTTAGATGCAAATGGTTCATGCCAGTAGAATATATTTTATGCTTCAACTGAGCGTACATGGTGTGAACAGCATGATTATACCATGCCCGAAGAAAAGAACTAAACAGTCACAAAGCTTGTATTATATGATTTAGTATGTTAGCCAATACAAAGCATCACTTACTCAACACTTTTCTATTTTGATCAGTGGCTAACACTGTACAGCATTCTATTATTACAATTATGGGATCCAGAAAGCTCCGAATTACAGAAAGGCCATCTCCCATAGACTCAATTTTAATCAAATAATTCAAATTTTTAACAATGATTTCCCTTTTCTCTGTAGTAATAATAAAACACTACCTTGTACTTGATCCCAGCTAAGTAATCCATGGGGGGGGGGGCTCATTTATTGGATTTAAATTATGTTTAAATGATTTTCTACTAGACTCAAGGTATGGAGATCCAAATGACAGAAAGACTCCCTTATTCGGAAAACCCCTTGTTCGAGCATTGGCTGGTGTATTTAAAGGGATGTTGGCATCAAAATGATGAAAAAAAAATTTTAGGCCTGAAAGTAATGTGTAAGTGTAACATTGTGCAAATTAGCGTAACTTTGAAAAAAACAAGATTATTTTTAGTTCAGAAAACCATAGGTTATTTTACTAATCCCAGAAGTGATGTCATCCATGCACATTGGTGGAAATTCTTCAATCTGTGTAAAAAAAAAGTTATTTGCTTTTTTGATTCATAAATGAGCCCTTATATTCTCAGCGGTTGCTTTTGGACAGGGAATGGATTTGTTGGTGTTAACTCTTGCTTTTCTTCCTTTGTGGGACTAAATTGCCTTTTATATGCACTGTTGCTCAGAGTTGTCGGATTAACATACAAAAGTGAAAGATAATGGTTCCGTCTGATGTTGGACAAATCCACCAACTATGTAAATACACAGCTAATGTATATGATAGCTTTGCTTAAAAAGAAAAACTCATAAGAAGGTGTGTGGTTAATTTGGTGGAACATCTGTCTACAGATTCTTTCTTGAAAGGTATCAATGTATTGCAATGACCCAGACTTCAGGCTCTACACAGCTGCTTCATCCTTTGTATTGGAAGGAGGGACAGTATAACCTGAGCTGGAAGAACAAATCTGTAGGAAAACTAAAACAACATGCAAATATACCACTATTCTCATAGTCACTTGCATTCAGTTTTTTGTTTAAGCACACAACACAATATACGACGAAAGCATGTGTAACACACTTCAAACTAAATTCTAGACCAGGTAAATCTGTTTCCAGTTTGGCCACTAGAGGTCATTACAGGAAATCCATTTACTGTCACAAAATAGCTGACATTATAATATATAACTAGACACCATTAAATCTAATTTCCCCACACAGTGCTGAAAATATCCGCCTGTGATAATTAGTATTTTGACCAGTGGAATATTTCTGCAGTTATAAATAGAAGACCTAATAATTAATAGATGCAGTCAGCTAAATCAGATTTAATTTTAACTCTGTCTTTGTACGTTCATTTAATGAGCTGGCCTTGTGAAACTGCAACCTGTGTTTGAAAGACAATGATAAGTCTCTATGTTGTGTGACTAGTTATGCATCCTTTTTGCGTGCAGTTCATTACATGTGTACTTTTCCGCCTCTGTCACAATGAAGCCTGCAATTTAAATACCTAGACACATAAATATACACAAATATTTATACATACACTAAGTCTAGTCTGAGCAGGGCTCAATTAATCTACCAGTATATTTGTGGAGACTGGAGCATCTCCATGAAAAACTACCTAAACACAAAGAAATCACAGACTCAACACATCTGTCACTGGTTACAATCAAAGCTACACAATCATCGTCATCATCATTTATTTATATAGTGCCAACAAGTTATGCAGTGCTTTACATTAGATAACAAACAGTAAATAACAAACCACGGTTTATAAAGTACAATAGGATTAGAGGGCCCTACTCGCAAGAGTTAGGGTACAATTGAGACGTAGGGATTTTAGAACAGGTAGGTCTATAGGAAGCGTTGGAAGGAAGGAGAGAGTCTCGAGGCAGAGAGTTCCAGATGAAAGAAGAAGCCAGAGAGAAGTCTTGTAGATGAGAATTAGCTAAAGTGATGACAGGAGAAGGTCAGAACCAGAGCTTTTTTTTTAGACCAGAGATGAAATATAGGGAGGGGCTTCACTGTTACGGGCCTTGAATGTGAGTGTTAGTAATTTGAATTTGATTCTAGAGGAGATTGGGAGCCAGTAAAAGGATGTGCATAGGGGAGCAGATAGTGGTGTGGGAGTGGTGAGATAGATGAATGATACATGAGTCTAGCAGCAGCATTTGGAACAGATTGGTGTTGTGAAAGGAGACTTGTTGTATCTGAAAAAACAAAAATCTTCAGAGGGGCCCTGCACACTTTGATCCCCACCCTCCCACCAACTTCCTGCCCCGCCTCCACCCATGCCCTGTCCCAACCCTGCCAACTCCCGCCAACTTGCTTCCCCCTTCCTCGCTGGAAAGCGAGAGTGACAGGGGAGGAGGTTTTTTTTATTAGCTATAGAGGAAGCAGACCCCACAGTCCAAGCTCCCCTGTTCACCAGGCCCCCCTGCGACTGTGGGGTCTGCTTCCTTTATAGTTATGCCTCTGGAACTGAGATACAGTTGTATTCGAGCAATGTTACACAGCTGAATGCGACAGGATTTTGTGAGTGTTTGGATGTGTGGTGAAAAAGACAGATGAGAGTCTAAGATAATTCCTAGGCAGCGTGCCTGTGTGGTCGAATGAAAGGCGATCTTGTTAACTGTGAGTGAGATCTACAAAATCATTGCCAGATATAGTCCCTGTGCACCATACACCCCTAAATATACCATACAGTATATATAATGTAAACTTTGTTGTTCACCTTTTGCTATGATGTAGAGAGAGATAATTAGAGAGACAATTTGCAACTGGTTTTCATTTTTTGTCATTTGTGGTTTTTCAGTTATTTAGCTTTTCATGCAGCAGCTCTCCGGTTTGCAGTATCAGCAACCTAGTTGATAGGTTCCAAATGATCCTAGCAACCATGCATGATGAATAATTAAAAGTAGCTATAACAATACATTTATAGCCTTACAGAGCATTTCTTGGAATAAGTCTTTTAGCTGGAAAAAGTCTGAAGAAGAAGGCAAATAAGTCCAAAAACTAAAAAGAAAGAAAGACTAATGAAGATCAATTGAAAAGTTGCTTAGAATTAGCCATTCTATAACATACTAAAAGTTAACTTAAAGGGGAACCACCCTTTTAAGGCTCATGGTCCTCCATGTAAGTTATTATATAAATATACGTTTTCTATTAGAGATACAATACGGGTTGTTCCTTACACTTGTTATTGCCTGCTGTTAATGACCAGTCTGCTGTTACCAAAACACCAGTCACAATTAAACTGATTTGCTGGGTAACAAACCAGACAGTTTTTAGGACAAACACTGTGGCGCTTTATTGCTTTGGTAACCTTTCCTAGTCATTACTATGCATCTTATGACATTTTCTTACTTGTAACTGCATTTTACAAACATATTTCTGTTTCTTCTAATGAAAAATAAATTCAAATAGCACTGCAATATTATCAAAACTGGGTCTTTACAAAGGTTAAAAGACCAGAGATGAGTGTCTTCTGTGTCAGAACCTTACACTGCAATGTGGCTGCTAGGAATCATGTTGGATAGGAGAATGTATTGCACATGGGATCTGGGGAAACCTGCATGTATCAACTACCTTTAAACGCTTTAGACATCTCAAAAGTGGCTACTGGAAATGTAAAGGTGATTGGACTTGATGGACATGTGTCAAAGTACATTAGACAGCAACATGAAATGCCCTGAATAATAAAGCACACCAGCCTATCTGCATAGTGGCAGATGTGAATAACTGTGAGGATAATAGAAAACAAGTTTAGCTGCAGTTAGGGCTCTTACACATGACCGTTCCGACCTGCGCTCCCCTGCGTTCAGTTTTTTGGCGTTCAGCCGCAGGGGAGTGCAGGAATAGACGCAAGTAATTATTTGAAATGGGGCTGTACTCACTCAGGCGCGTGTAGGCGCCGAACGCAGGTTCAGACGCAACATGCTGCATTTTTCCTGCGTTCGGCGCCTACACGCGCCTGTGTGAGTACAGCCCCATTTCAAATAATTACTTGCGTCTATTCCTGCGCTCCCCTGCGGCTGAACGCCAAAAAACGGAACGCAGGGGAGCGCAGGTCGGAACGGTCATGTGTAAGAGCCCTTAGTGTGCAGGTCAGGTGAACTAGCGAATAGTCACGGGTGAATTAATTCACCAGATGAATTTTTGCGTTTCACCGGCAACGAATACATTTGCGAAACTGCGGCAAAAATTCACCTGCTAAAAATCTGCCACGACAAAAATAAATTGTCACACATCAGAATAATTGCGCACATAAAATTGTTGCAAGTCAAAATTATTTAGACGGACATTGACTTTAATGCATTTGGACAAAATAGTCGTGCGTATAAAAATTTACACTCAAATAAAATTTGTTTGAAATATAATTGACTTTAATTTTCGGTTGTTTTACTTCTTAAAACCATAAAGAGTTTGAAAAAAAGATATACTATCTGTATATGGTATATACTGTAGCTGTGTGTGGCAAAGGTCATAACTTGACCACATATACTTCTGGGGATTAGAAATATAGTAATAATCCCGCTAGACCCATATGACCCTGTATGAGGGTACAGATGCCAAATGAAATTGTGGTGCTCCTGGTAACTACCCTTCTCAAATGAGGAAGACTATAACCAGAGATCATTGTCAGAAGCAGAAAAAAAAATATCAGACAACAAAAGTGCACCTAAGAACTACTACTGCCAGGAACTGAACCCTGATTCTGGTGGTCCTTTTATTTTGTCTTTTTATTTGACCCTGTAAGTGCCATGATATAGTACCAAGATGGGCATGAAATGTACGCAGGCACATTATACAAGACCAACTGAAATAATCTGAATACTTTTTTGAGGAAAAAAACAGAAAGCATTTCAAAAGTCAAAAGCTGATCATCACTGAGCCCTACTATAACTAAGTGGCCAAACTTATTTCCCCAAGGTAACAGTATTGCTAAAATGCCTGTAATTAAAACTGTTAAGCTTCTCTCATGTAGATAGTCTTAATAGCTCTCATCTGTCATATTGCACACGGCATGAATATTACAAATGGAAATGACTTCAACTATTATTTATAGCCAGGCTTTTGGGCTCTGTATCAGAACCAAGTTATTTTGCTTTATTGTGTTCCATAGAATAAAACTGCTTTTTAAATGTAATTCACGCAACATCCTCCTTGTCAGTGTCCCAGTTACACACCTATTCACTTTTTGTTTTTTAAGAAGCAACATTTTACATATGTATACCTGTGTTCATAGCAAGTGGCCCATCGTGTCATATGTAGTGATGGTCAAATCTCTCCCATTTCGCTTCCCTGAAAAATTTGCGAATCTCCCGCAAAATTTTGAAACGGTGAAAAATTTGCGAAAAATTGTGAAATCGGAAAGTTCATGAAAAAATTGTGAAATTCTACAGTTTTCACGAAAAATAGAGCAATTTGAACGTTTTCACTAAAAAATCGAGCACTTTGAACGTTTTCATTCCAAAATCGAGCAATTCAAACGTTTTCATGAAAAAATCGCGAAAATCGGAAATTGACGCCGGTAAATTTTCACTGGAGATTCGCAAATTTATTCGCTGGTGGCGGAACGCAGGAATTAGTGCCAAGTAGTTTTTAGGTCCATTAAAACACAAGCTACATTCCAGGCTGTTGTATATACAGTATTTCCATCCCTTCCCCAAAATACTCTACCTCATTTAGTAGACACAACAGTAATGCTTATCTTGAATATTAGTCCTATCTACTAGAAAATCCAGGTAATTCACAGTGTTTTACATTGCTGTCTCGCTGCTGGGGTCTTGGGTTTAATGCCAATGCAACATTCGTGTTGCAATTCTATATTTTCCTTCAGTTTGCACGTATTTCTTCTAGGTCTATTTATGCCTCATCCAGTAGTCCAAAAAAGTTAGTTGGCTCATAATGAATTTGTCCAAGTGTTTGTGTAGGTTTCTGGTAGTAAAATTAGATAGCACCTGTACAAATGCCATTTTGCCCATTTATTAAGAAGACAGTGTACAAAATAAATACAAAACCCAGTTTTCATAGAATGTAAAGCAACTGGGACTCATTACCACCTATGAGCAAATGTACACTAGTGCATTAACCCATAATAACCAATTCAATTTCTCCAGCTAACTAAATAAAGCTAAGATTTTATACATTGCTATGGGTTACTTCTGCCCAGGTGCAAATTTGGCTTAATAGAAAAGCCTGCAAAGGAAAGGGGAGCGGCAGGGAGAAAAGAGTGAGGCTTATTCACTGCAAATCAGCAGGAGCACTTAGTAAGTTGGTAAGTATCAACATTTTATAATTTTTTGCTACTACAGGTATGGGACCTATTATCCAGAATGCTAGGGGTTTTCCGGATAAAGGATCTTTCTGTAATTTGGATCTTCATACCTTAAGTCTACTAGAAAATCATGTAAACATTGAATAAACCAAGTAGGCTGGTTTTACCTCCAATAATGATTAAATATATCTTAGTTTGGATCAAGTACAAGGTACTGTTTTATTATTACATAGAAAATGGAAATCATTTTTAAAATTTGGATTATTTCATTATAATGGAGTCTATGGGAGACAGCCATTCCATAATTCAGAGTTTTCTGTATGTCCGGATAACGGATCCCTATACCCATGCATGAATAAACACAATAAATCCTGCAATAATCAGATCCGAAACATAACTCACCTCAGCCAACTAAATGTTATTACTTTACTCTGCATTTTTAAATATAGAAATTATGTTTTTCTAATAGGCAAAGATTTTGTACAACGACTATATTTTCTGCTTTAAAAGAGATGTGAAACCCATTGTGCTAACTGTGTTTATAATTACAAAAATAAATCCTATCCCCACTATTTATGCTAGAAATTCAGGTGCGGACATAGACTTCAGTAAGAAACTTTTCATGCCGTCTGTGGATGTATCAAATGTCTAAAGGCTTTAAATCACTAGGTCACAATTTATCAAGCGTAAAATTTTGCATTCTAATTAATGCAATAAATAGAAAACAAATGCACGATTTCTGGAAGTGAGCCTGCATATGTTCTCCTTGTAGGCCACCATATTGGTTTCATAATTAGTTACCCGGTATGTCTCTATCCATAGTTATTATTCTGTGCCAAGCTCAGTGGGAAATGCTTACCGTGCAACCAGTTTGTTCCAGCTTTGATTTATATATAGATACTCAAAGATCATTTTGGCCATGCACTGCGTCTAGTAAATAGAACATGCAATGTCTAAATCATTCATCATCAATCAACATAAATAGCATGGCATGAATAGAGCTTCCTAAATAAGCATTACTACTGCTACTGTACACTATTCATTTGTTTTTTTATTAAAATAGATTTACATCTAGTATAGTGTATATTTTATTGAATAATATAATATGCATTGTCCCACTGCTGTCTGTTACAACTTTCCTTCGGAGGTTAAATCTATGTAGAGCTGAATTATAAGGGTCACTGTGGTGGCCAGAAGGATCTGCACCATCTTTTTGACAGTGAAACTCTGCAGTTAAAAGAGTAGATAAAGGCACATCAGAACACCACCCCCATCTTTGTCAAAAGCTGATCAGTAACGTGCGACATTTATACAAGCTAACATTCTACAACAGAAGAAAATGCCGCCAATGACATTTTAACATATGAACAATACATGGAGAAGATACTTTACCTTGTCCATTGCCCTTTCTTTACCCCAACCCTCTCCCATAATCTCTTACTGTTTCTCTCACCTTTCAGATTTGTACATGTTTATGTGAAAACCAAAAATGAAACCTATGAAATATATAAAAAACAACCTAAAAACGTACCATCCAGCCCATTGTCTGGATGGTACGTTTGTAAACTGTGGGAGGATCGTGGCTCATACTAGATTTCAAACCACACTGATCTGATTTTCATAGATCTATCTTGTTGCATTTCATAAGGAGGTTTAAAGTAGTTTCATTATCACTTTTTAGGCAAAGTAGGCAAAAGAAATGCAAATAAATAAATAAATAAATAAATACATTTCTTTGGGCTATGATATAGAAAATAAAGTCAGCCCTGTAAAATTCATTATTACATTTGACAAGTGAAAGATGTCAGCCTCTGCATAACCTCTTGGGAAGCAAAGATGTCAATGACTTTTCTTGATTTATAATAAAATTAGGCTTCAAAATACAGAGCAGTAAACCAGGGGCGCACAAGCCACTCTGTCACCAAGGACTTCTATTTCTGACAACGAGAAATGAAATGGAAACTCTGCGTGCTTCATTTGTGTACATTTCCTGTCTGCCTTGGATTTTCATTCTCTATCTCAAAGGAATACAGTCTCAGATTTGACTTCCTTTGACAATAGGCCATGATTTATAGTCATTGGAGAAATCTGATTCCCATATTTCATTTTAATATGGTTTTAGTATCCAGCGTAATAGATTTTAGATACTCCAGTGCATTAAGGAGACAATAGAGATGCAGAACTAAATAAATCATGCGCAGGTGTACACATTTAGTAGAATTTATATATGGAAAGTGATTTGGCCTCAGATGCAAGACTAAAAATCCTGCATCTCACTAGTACAGTATATCTCGCTGAACCTTGTGCATGTTCTGAAAACAAACCAAATAAAGTTAAGTAGTTCTAATAATTAAAATATCTAGTAAATTCCCTTATGAATATATTAGAAAGGAATGAGAGGAAAAACATCTATGTAAACGGCAAGTACTGTTTTAATTGCATCCTATTAATAGAGTTCCTTGTATTTCAAAACCTTAATAAAGTCCCTTGTGATTCAAAAGCATTTTTAAAGCTAATAGACTGTGCAGTTTTCCAGCATTTAATCACTTTCCATATTATTTGTGCATAGCCAAAAAAAATCATAATAAATTAATTAATTAATTCTTACAGGTCTGCAACCTGTGAGAACAATGTTATGTCATGTGACACCAAGAATGTTTATTGCATGCCTGACCCAACACTGTATACAGTGTACACATCATTTTGATCAATGTGAAATAGAAATATAGGCAAAGTAATAAAAGCTGAAAAATAATATGTCATGGTTATGGAATGTATTCTTCAAGCATACACTTAGGGAGAGATTTATCAATGTTTGAATTAACATTTTCGTCTCAAAATCAATTTTTTGAACTAAAACATCAGAATTTGTTTTGGAGGGATATTATTCAATACCTGGAGAATAGCCTAGATTTTCCAAATTTACATATTCCTGAAACTTGTTTACTAGGCCTGGTAGAGAACTACTCCCCACTAAATAAAACTAGGTCCTTGGCCAGAGTACTACTATGTTTTGCAAAAAAATTAATTATAATGAACTGGATGGGCAACAATGCGCCCACAGTGGTCCAGGGGTTAACCTTGTCAACAAAATCCTTCCTGCCATTAGACTCACCTAAGAAATTAGAGGCTGCCCAGACAAATTTGAAATGCTATGGTCCCCTTGGCTAGATATACACCCAACAGATAACGAAAATCATCAGTAAATCTTAAACGATCCCTGGCATTCCACAGGCTGAATAGAAACTTGTTTTAACTATGTATGTAAAGAATTGGCTGCTCCAATAACTATTGCTGTATGAGAAGAAAACCAGATGCACACCATTTTTCTTACTCTTGTTAATGTGTTCTTGTTTTTGTTAAGAAAATGCAATAAAATAAAACCTTAAAAAAAACCATCAGAATTCAAATGATGCTATCAAAAACTCAAAAGTACAAAAGCGCAAAAAAATGTTTTAATGTAAAACTCCTAAAAGCTGCTGAGTTCACGTAGAAGTAAATGGGTAGCTGTCAATGACAAATTCAAAGTGTTTATTCATTACGAGTTTTTAGAATTTTTTGAGCCATAGGAAAGAACAAATAGAATACAGATTTGTGGTATACATTTTTGTTTTAAGATTTTATCTAAACAAATTTTTAAACATATAAGCAAAAAGTTTGATAAAATTTCGAGTACATTAAAGGGGCTATTTATTAAAACAAATTTTTCTAATTTTTATTTAAAAAAAAATTCAACCAATCTCCCAACCACAAATGGCCTTAATTGACTTAAAAATCCAAATGACTAAAGCACGTGCGGGAAAAGTCGCAACAAAATCATGCCACAATTTGAATTGTGGGACTTTTTCAAAATGTCACTCAAAATCCACAACTTTTTTGGATTGTCAAAATGCCTGAAACCCTCGACGATCATGAAGGCAAGAAACATCTTCTAACTGTAAAAGGGACATCTGCCATTGACTTCTAAATGACATCGACTTTTTAGCCACATAATAAATTCTAAAAAAGTCTGAATTCTGCAAAAAGGATTTATATCTGTAGCAGTTTAATTTGTCTTTTACTGCCAGGATGTTGAATGCCCATTTGTCTTTAGAAGTGGCTAGGGTGTCTTCTTGGATAGACAAAATATGCAGGGCTACAGATAGTTGTGTGTATTTAATTAGATCTATGTGTATGTCTGTGTATGTACAGTATGTGTGACTAATAGTCCCATGGTTAAGTGCCACCTAAGGCAAGGTTCATATAGGTTTAACTTAATAGGCAGTTGTATATTTTTGATTTTAAAAAAATGGTTTAACCAGGTGCAATAAAATGATGGTACTCACTTAAATTTTAAGATAGATGAGGGACTGTTGAGAAGAGTTAGATGACCACTGAACTTTCAAGATACATATGGACAGAAAAATATAATCCACTGTGACCGGAGGTATTGATTTTCTCTTATAAGAAACTGTGATGACATATTTTAAACATACTAGGCTGTGTTTGGTTACCCCAATTTTGTAGATTGACTATGATAGCTTTATACCTTTAGAAATATGATTTTGACATGAAAACTATTTTTTTTACCATACAGTTTGCTATAGAAGTCTAGTATATTGATTTGAGCCAAGCTAAATAGTTGCTATAGCAACTCAAGCTGTTCCTTTTTGTTCACAAGTAGCAAACTAATTACTAGGCTTAGGCTTGTAAGGAGTAGATATATTATGTTATGTTAGTGCTGCTATTTCCAATTGGTGATGACCAATTATTGGGTATGGGGAAGTCCCATCTAGTGGTTCTATAAGGGGGAGAGCTGATAAGAAAATCAAGGGTAGGACACTGAACAGCCTGATGCCTGTGGTAGAAGAGGAGTAAGCCGACAGGCTTGGTATTGTAAGAGTAGCTTGGTTGAGCTTGCTGCAGGCAGTCAGGTGTACGTTATGTAGGTGAGCAGCTGAGCTCCAACGAGGAGAAAGAGAAGTGCCAGTGTCTTGATGGTATCTTGTCAAGGTAGGGACCCAAGAAGGAGATGGACCAGGACAGCTAGGGCCTGGTATCTTTAGTAGATAGGCCAGCAGGGCTTAGAACTTGGGATTCTGAGTTTTGGTTATATTCTATTGGGAAGATGTGCATTGCAAGTAATTCTGTGAAGGTGTATTGATGACTAATAAAGAGCTGGGTTACCTCGGTTATCCAGTCTGAACTTTATATCTAAGATGCAAAGTGGGACCTTGTGATGTGAAGACGTGCTAGTATGCTAATTTGCACCCCAGAGTGCTTTAATAATTTGGCAAAAAAACACAGGGAATATAGGGTGTCCCATCACTGATCATTGCTCTGCCATTGTAAATCAGCTCCTCTAGTCTATTCATGTCTTATTTAAACACAATGTTGGTGGAACCTGCAGGTAATAAACAAGGACTAAGTGAATCAGTCTTTTCTATGAAAGGGCCTTAGGGCAGTAACTCCAGGATTCCAATGGCATCCTGTGTCAATACTCACAGCTCACTTGCAGGTGCACATGTCACTTTCACATTGAACACTGGAAATTACACCGACCAGCAAAATTGTGTACAGTTTACAATGAAGTGCAAGAGCAATCTTGCAATTTTGACTCATCGCCTACATTTGCATCTTTGTAATTCCCCCGATGAGCATAACAAAGTTGGTGCCTTCTGGTGAAAAATGTTGCATTATGGAGAAAACTTTATACAAAGCACACGGTGTCATTCATTTCTATCTGAAGATGGGTGTTGCTCTTTATAGTGAATGATTCCTTTAAGCCTGTTCCTTTCATAAATCATCATCATATATTTTAACTTAGAAACACATACATGCATAAGAAGTCATGCTCATTATGTACAAGGAAGATGTACTTAAAATCTGATAATTTTGTCTATTTAAAAAAAAAAAAAACAACGGCAAGAAACCATTAACAGTAATACCCCAAAAGCAAAATCACATATTAGCATCAAGCTCAATACCCTCGCCACCTTTTAAGAAGATGCACCACAGAATAAATTGGAGAATGAAATTATGCCACAGCTGTTCACACAGATTGCTACATTATATAAATTAATTTCTCAAAAACGCATTTCATTGTAATGTCAACCGGTATTATAGATTTTACACCCGAGATGCGGGAATAGTTCTTGATGGGCAGTGTCAAGCTGCACTAATGTCCCTAATGTGCTCTGTTTAAATATGCAGATCTCATGATAAACTTCTCGGATCATGTAATCACTTCCCATATTATTGATTGACTGTTATTAGTCCTGCAGGTGAGCTGGCACCAAGATTGTCTTATCCCTTTTGTTAAGGTATAATGCAGGGCTGTCAGGCCAGCTGCTGTTGAGCTAAAATTTCTTTATACAGATGAAGAGCTAATATTGTTTCCAATGACACTGTGACATCAACAAGCATTTCCCCTCCTCCAAATTCTTAAAAACTTGATGCAGGCAGAAAAATTGGTTGCCAATTTGGGGTTGAAATTGGGTTGCAGGTCTCTATCTTTGCACTGGAAACATGTGTTCTTAAACATTCTGTATTTAACTAGCTGTCTTCTCAGACTCGTTCAGTTGTTTGGTTACCTTGTATCATTTTCCTGAAGCTGTTAAATAAATTCTAAGTGCTTGATTTTTCATTTTCAGTTTTGGATGAGGACCAGAAACAGGATCTCACCTGCTCTGGGATGTGTGACAGCTAAAATGAATTCTATAATCCTTGGCCTGCACATCATTGCCTGGGAGCTGTGAGACTACAAGGGCACTCGTGACAGAGGGCAGACTATCATGGCAGCGGACCAGTAAAGTTTACTTTTCATTAAATAAATTCCCACTATTATATAATATAATGTCTTTTAACAACACAGTTAAACTGTATTTCTTTTTTTATTTAAAGAAATAGTATATAAAAGATGTAAATCCCCCCTGTAATTAAAAAGGGAAATGAAATAGCATTTTCATATTGGGCAAATAAATCTCCATTTTTCTGTAAGTACAGTATTGGGGTTTTGGGAGTACAGAAAAAAAAGAGCTAAAATGATATCATGACAGTAAGCTCAATACAAATATATCCCTGGGTGCTGCAATACCCATCTGTTGTGCAAAATGGTTAATTGCCATGTACCCTGTGCTATTATGGAGCATTAAACCATTAACTCTAGTAATCTATGTTATTTATGAGCAACTCTAATAGCACTGGGGCACAAGAAGTTGGCAATTATACAATGTATAACTCGATTCCTGTCCAGTAATGCTTGCTTAAGGTCAGTCTTGTATTCAATTAATACACTCTCTTTGTATTTTATTATGAACAACCTTGGAGAAATCCTGTATTGGAAACATGTGACGTTCCCAATTTATTTTTACAGAAGACAGAGATAAAACGGATGGTAGTGTAGTGTATCTCAAGTCAAATGCAAAGCTGTGGGAAAAAGAATATTTGCTATATTAATAGATAAGGCCATACTTCTATAACAGCAAATGTGAAAGAAATGGAATTCAAAGTGTTAGCACTATTTAAAACAAATTGGTTTGCAAACCAGTAATTAATCATTGTTTGTCATTGCTCCGTGTTACATGTAAAGTATCTTCTGGAAGCTACGAAAGAAGTCACTTTTTTGGGTTATGAGTCTAATCATTTGCTGGTGACTTTTCCATTTGATCTTCAGAAATTCCTTATCTTTTAGAGGTAATTAACATGGTATGATTGTTACGTCAAAGTGAAGGAGCTGTTTATAGCTTATGGTCTTTTTTTATCTTCGTACTAAGAATAAAGAGGTGCATTTGTATTCAAAGAGCTTTTCCCTGTGCAACACAAAAACAAAAAAAGCTCAGAGATGTAATGGCAAATTGCCTTCAGCCCAGAGGTACAAAAGCCCTTTGCCATGTTAATTCTGAACCTCTAATGTGCCCTAGTATCTTTCCATTAATTCTCTGTTATCAGTAGACCATGCTTTGCCCCTCCTGGGCCACCATAGCTTACCTGCAGAATATACAACATAGAGATACTAAGGATTTCCAAGGTACAGTGGGAAAGTTTAAGGGTCCATAACTTGTTCATAAATGTCATAAGGCCACTGTTTTTGACTGATGGCATATCATCCCCATAGCACAAATACAAGGGAAGCTATGTACTAGCAAAGACTATTTGCCCTGACAGGTGACACACAGAGGGGCAAATTCACTATGATGCGAAGTTGCGCCAGGCGCAACTTCGCCGCACTTCGCCGCACTTCGCTAGGCGTAGTTTCGGCAGCGCTCTGCAAATTCACTAAAATCCGAAGTTGCGCACAGGGGTAGCGTAAGGTTGTGAAGTTGCGCTAGCGTTGATTCGCTATGTAAAGCGAAGTTACGCTAGCGAAGGCTAATTTGCATACGGCGCGAAATTCACATTTCAATGGAGGAACACGTATTAGCACTACAAATGCCTAGAAAACCTTCAAATCAGCAAATAAAAATTTTATTTTGCCCTACACATGTGCCCACTGTCTAGGTAAGTTGCCATGAGTCAGGAAATGTAGGGGGGAAGGGGGGGAGCCCCAAAAATATTTTCGATCTTTTTCAGCCTATCACCGATCATGTAGAAAACACCCCAGCATTTTTTGGGACTTAGAAAAAACTTTGACTTTTTTTGAAACAATCCCTATCTACTCTATTGTGCTTGCCAGGTCTGAGGTGGCGAAGGAAGTCTAGCGTAAAAGGTAGCGTTCAGTACACTGCGCAAGTTAGTGAATTTGCGTAGTTACGTCGCTAGTGAAAATTCGCCTGGCGTAAGGGTGTGAAGTAACACTAGCGAAACTACGCCAGCGTTCGTTAGTGAATTTGCGCAGTAACGAAAAATTACAAACGCTAGCGAATTAACGCTAGCATTCGGCGCTTCGGTGCTTAGTGAATTTGCGCCAGAGACTCTACCAATAAGTAGTTGCAAACAAAAATACCTTTTGAATCACACCCTAAAAGGTGTCTTGTTATGGAATTTCCGTTTAGTAACTACAGCTATTCTCTTTTGTATATTTTCTCCCAACAGGAGCGTATTAATGGTAAACCAAATAACAACAAAGTAAGTATAGCACATAGAATCTCCTTATTAAGACCAGAAAATCTAATTAAATGATCATTCAATCAATGCAAATTATAAATGGGAAAGGAAATTGCACATATATTATCAAAACAAAAATAGATATGAAGGCCCATTTCACAAAATTCTGATTTTTGTTGTTTTATAGGTTTTTGAAACCATGAAAAAAAACATTTTCACTAAAACAAACTTTTTAGATTTCACAAATGAAAATAGTAAAAAGAATTCAAAAAAGAATCCAAAAACCTTGAAATTCTAGTTTCGTAAGAATTTTTTTGCGATAACAAGTGTCAAGTCAAAAAACCTCTAAAACCATATAGTAAAAAAGATTTTACGATTGAAAAAGGACAGCTTCCATTGACATCTACATGACCTTGGCATGTAGACGTGTTTTTTTACCACGGCAAGTAATTTGTATAAACCACACTTTTTTTTTTGAGATAAAAAATACAATTGGGAACAAAAAATACATTAGTGAATCATTAGTGAATCGGTCCCTTAATTTTAGATAAAGCTAGATCTAGTCAATGTTAAGCAGAGAGCATAATTACCATACCCATTAAAAAAGATTTTTATTGAAGAAAGCACCATTTACTTACAACTAGTGATAGGCGAATTTGGGGCGTTTCGCGCGAAACGGCGTCTGTTTTTGGTGCTGCCATCCATTTTTTGGACGCCAGTGCACATTCGTCAGCAAAAATGCACCGGCATCCAAAAAAACGGACACCTCCGTCCATTTTTTTTTCGTGACGCCGGTGAATTTTCGCGAATAAATTCGCCCATCATTACTTACAAACAGCACCATTTCACTTACATCAGTATATGCATATGCACTATAATATATTTTTCAGTAAAAGCATTATGTCTATGTATTAACAATATTTTAACACTCCAGTGTCCTGGTGCACATTCATTCAGAAAGACCATCACATAATATAATACTTGTAACCTACCACCGTGTACCTCTATTTATAGGTATATAGTATAGTTTTGTTAAAGAATAAAAATGATTTAATTACTGTAATGTAATTTAATTAAAATAAATACCTTCTGTTCTGATTAATTGTATTATTCACCCCATCAGCAGTTGCTAGTGCTGTGAATATCTGAAAAAGAGAGGTTAGTCACTTTTAGTTTGCTCCCTAATTAAAAAGACGTATAGGAGTGCACACCAGGGGTATTGCGCGTTTTGAGTTGCTTTCCATTAAGGTTCTGCTTATTTTTTAATGAAAATTCCCATTACAGTGGAACACAAAAGTAAATGGGAACAGGCAGTGCAAATTCCACTGCGGGAAGTGTTCATTAATCATTTAATATTTGCTTATTTGGACTTTTATTAGAAATGAGTGGTGTAGCATAAAAATATTGTAATGGTTTTCTCCACGAGCTTTCTGTTTTATAAAATAAATGTGTTTTGAAACTTATAGGTCAAATAACTTTTTAACATTTTAAATATGTGCATGTTTATACAATTGAAAAAAATATATATTCTCTAATTTTACTAAATAAATCCTGCACTGAAATGTTGTTCTCTTTATATTTTTATTTTAAAGGAGAAGGAAAGGCTTCATACACTTGGGGGTGTCACTAGGCACCCCAAGTTATTGTATTGACTTACCTGAAACCCCGGGGATATATCAATGAGCATCATAGAGTGATCCTCTTCCGTCTTCTTCTTTCTTCACACAGCTGCACTTGTGCAGTAGAACGAAAGGCCGGAATGTAACTAAAAAGTCGGCTATTTTGTTCAACTGCACATTTGTTTCCCCAGTGAAATTTGAAGAAAGAAGACGCCGGAAGAGGATCTTTTCATGGTGCTCGCTGGAATAACCCCAGGCCGGTGCAGTTTTCTGCTAATAGGAGCACTGGCCCAGGGTTTCAGGTAAGTATATACAATCACTTGGGGTGCCTACCATTTGGCACCCCAAGTGTACGAAGCCTTTCCTTCTCCTTTAAAGATTCTGCTAACACAAGCATCAATTCCTCACACTTTACTACTTGTTGTAGAGCCTTCTTTTTCAGAATTTTTTTGGTGTAAGTACAGGGTTTAGGAGTGTGTTTAACCTGGCCTTCCAGGCAGATTTGCTTCACGCTGTTCAGGTTAGTTAGATGATGCTTTTCCACCTCAATTTTCAAATAGTTTCACAGATTCTCAGCTGTATTGAGACTGGGTCATTGTAGGACATTTACCTTTATTGCTGTTAAGACAATTTGGTTTTATTTTCACAGTTTGTCCACAACGGGAAAATAAATGTATAATAGCCGTTTAAAATACAGATTTCTTCAGAAATTTGGTACAGGTATGGGACCTGTTATCCAGAATGCTCAGGACCTGTGGTTTTCTGGATAACGGATCTTTCTGTAATTTGGGTCTTCATGCCTTATGTCTATTAGAAATTTATTTAAACATTAAATAAACCCAATAGGCTGGTTTTGCTTCCAATAAGGATTAATTATATCTTAGTTGGGATCAAGTACAAGCTACTGTTTTATTATTACAGAGAAAAAGGGAATCATTTTTAAAAATGTGGATTATTTGGATAAAACAGAGTCTATGGGAGACATTCTGTAATTCGGAGATTTCTGGATATCTGGTTTCCGGATAAGGGATCCTATACCTGTATATGCTTTTTGTTTAAATACTTTTATATAAATATGCTGTCTGTTATGCCAGCTATTAAATTCTCAGGTTATGGTCAGTATGATCACAGACATCACAGCAAATGTAGAAACTTGAAAACATTGTTTCATTTCTAATGTACAGCACTATTAGGGAAGCTTATTTACCATGCTATTAAAACTGTGATGCCTTTCAAGGGATTTTAAGATAGGGCCAGAACAGAAAAGATACATGATAATGAGAAGCAATGCCTGCTTTGTGTAGTTATAAGCTCTAACTGGTGGGTTTCCAACCTTCTACATAGAAAGTATGTGATTGGGATCTTATACTGATGTGCATGTCATACTGTACAGTATAACAGACTCAATAACTGTGCATCAATTTTGTGAGCGACAGTTTGTTGTGTGCTTATAGTAGTACTGACCCCCAATAACCATCAAATATCTGTGGTAAGCCCTGAGTCCTTGAGCACTATTGGTGAATGAGCTCTAACGTGAGTTGAGGACAGTGGTTCATCTAATTCTTTTGTGCGTACAAATTAAAATTGTATGCACATTTTTAAAAACAGTGTGCCTAGGTCAGAGTGGATGCAACATGTTATGTTTTCACACAAAATTCTTTGTGCGCAACACAATTTTGTTGTGTGCGCACCACATTTGTTGTGTGCGTTGTGCACAGCTTAGAGGGAACATTTGTTGAGGACCACGTGTGAAAATTTGCCTGCCCATCATTTATGTTTCATTCTGTTTACAGTAATACCATTAAAGAGTAACCAAAATAATAGATAATAGGGGTCATATAAGTCCACAAGTGCAGTGAGCAAAGTGCAGGTTCAAGCACATCAGCATGTTCTTTTCCCCCTCAGAATTCCAGCATCAATGAGGTTGCAAGTGGGTGCTGTGCCTGAGGCAAATGCACCAAGTTTCAAGAGATATTGTGCAGCATGTTACAGATATTAGCTAAGTCAGCTGGGCAAAAAAACTATAAACCTTGAGAACTTTTTCATCTGAATTTCTTGTGAAGAACCCTGAGGAGTGTGTCAAAAAATGTCAGCAATTCCTGTTTTTTGCCAAGAGGCTTAAAGGAGAAGGAAACCCTTTTGCAAAAACCCCGTACCCCCTCAGCCCAGGCTAACTACCCCCCCCCCCCCCCAGGGAAATGCCCCATACTCCATACTTACCCCTCGGCGCAGATTCTTCCAGCGGAGTTCCACGCATCCATCTTCCACGTCCTCGGTAAGCTGACTAGGAGATTGGTATTTCTGTGCATGCTCAGTTGGAGCAGTTTGCCGGTTTGCGACAAATGCGCATGTGCGGAATTACACAGAAATTGCCGATCTCCCAGTCAGCTTACCGTTTTCTGAACAAAGATTTTTAGTAAAGCAGTATTCAGTTGTATGAAATACAATCAATGTGAAAAACTGGCTGTGCAAAAATTGGGGTACCCTTGTAGTTTTGCTAATTTGAATACATGTAACTGCTCAATATTGATTACTGGCAACACTAAATTGGTTGGATTAGCTTGTTAAGCCTTGAACTTCATAGGCAGGTCTCAATCATGAGAAAAGGTATTTACAGTGGCCAATTGCAAGTTGTGCTGCTGTTTGACTCTCCTCTGAAGTGTGACAGCATAGGATCCTCAAAGCAACTATCAAAAGATCTGAAAACAAAGATTGTTCAGTATCATGTGTGGTAGAGTGACTAGGAAAAGGTGGAAAAAGGTCACTCTAGCCTTTAATTTCTCCCCAGGTACTGAGAGAGGCTCCAGGAAGGGAGTTATTAAACAGAGCACCAGTGCTCTATTTAAAGACTGCGCTCTGTTTAAAGAAGCCAGGGACTCCATTCCGCAGATCCAGTGCAGAGATTGGAGTTCACCTTTCACAGGAAAGCTGTCCTGTGGAAAGGCTATTTAAAGTTAATTGGAATGGGAGAGTGTGTCTCTCAGCAGGGCACAGCAGGTAGGAGACCTGGCTGTGTAAAGAACTCCCAGAGGAGCTGGGAGTGGCACCTGATACAGCATGAAGCAGAGGGAGCCCGTGGCTGTGACTAAAAGCCAGATTTGTTGTCTGTGTGGGACATTGAGGAAAAGCCAGGAGGCTAAAAAGTTCACTCAAAGACTGTGAGTACAGGGATGAGCCACACCATTGTTTTGTTTGCTGGTAGTCCACAAGGGGCCCAGCCTAGTCAGGGACTGCTCCAAAGTTGGAAGGTAGTGCCCAGTGGGCTAGGTTTTATTTTATGATTCGTTTGTATGATACAATGGTCACCCCTGTGTCTGTGGATAATTCACTGTGTTTGTTTAAAGTGGGAAAATAAACTGCTGTTTTCCTGGAAGAAGCTGTGTGTCCCTGTCTTTATGCTCCTTTGTCCTATGCTGCCTGCCTACCATTGACTAATCCCCCCAAAAGTTACGTGTTCAAGCTGCCAGCTTGCCACACATGGCTTAGGGGAAGGCTACAAAGAGCTATCTCAGAGGTTTAAACCGTCAGTTTCAACTGTAAGGAATGTAATCAGGAAATGGAAGGCCACAGGCACAGTTGCTATAAAACCCAGGTCTGGCAGGTCAAGAAAAATACAGGAGTGGCATATGCAGAAGATTGTGAGAATGGTTACAGACAACCCAAAGATCACCTCCAAAGACCTGCAAGAACATCTTGCTGCAGATGGTGTATCTGTACATTGTTCTACAATTCAGAGCACTTTGCACAAAGGACATCTGTATGGCAGGGTGATGAGTAAGAAGCCATTTATCCACTCAAGCAACCACAAACAGAGTCGCTTGTTGTATGAAAAAGCTCATTTAGACAAGCCACAGTCATTTTGGAACAAAGTGCTTTGGACTGATGAGACAAAAATTTAGTTATTTGGTCATAACAAAAAAAGTAGTTTGCATTGCGGAAGAAGAACACCGCATTCCAAATTTGGTGGAGGTTGCATCATGCTGTGGGGCTGTGTGGCTAGTTCAGGGACTGGGGCCCTTGTTAAAGTCGAGGGTCGGATAAATTCAACCCAATAACAACAAATTCTTCAGGATAATGTTCAAGCATCGGTCACAAAGTTGAAGGTATGCAGGGGTTGGATATTCCAACAAGACAATGACACACTTGGAAATCTACAAAGGCATTTATGTAGAGGGAGAAGTACAATATTCTGGGATGCCCGTCACAGTCCCCCAACTTGAATATCATCGAAAATCTATGGGATGATTTGAAGCAAGCAGTCCATGCTCAGCAGTCATCATATTTAACTGAACTGGAGAGATTTTGTATGGGCGAATGGTCAAAAATACCAAAATCCAGAATCCAGACACTCATCAAAGGCTATAGGAGGCGTCTAGAGGCTGTTACATTTGAAAAAGGAGGCTCAACTAATTTGGAGTGCCCAAATTTATGCACCTGTCTAATTTTGTTATGATGCATATTGCATATTTTCTGTTAATCCAATAAACTTTATGTTACTGCTGAAATACTACTGTTTCCATAAGGCATGTTAAATATTAAAAGGAAGTTGCTACTTTGAAAGCTCAGCCAATGATAAACAAACTCAAAAGAATTAAGAGGGGTTCCCAAACTTTTTCATGTGATTGGCATTATGTGCAAATGCAAGGAGCGGCCTTGGATGAAATTATAAAGGCTCTCAACAACTGCTCACAGAGTCGTTGCTTTATCTTCTCTGATTGAGACCAGTAACTGTGGTGCCCGCCATGACTAGAGGGCATCTTGGATTGAAGGCAGATCGTGAGTTGTCCATCAGGCAAATGAACATATGAAAGTTAATAAAGTAGCACCCTGTGATCTAGATAAAGTGACAGCTCCCTGAATAATTTGTAGCTCTTTCCCCACACCAGTTTCATAATCTTCAATAAGTGGTGCGGACTGCTGAGAGGCAATCCATATAGACATTGTGGATGTGAGTATTGATGGAGCAGTGGTTTCGCTTGGATGGATACGTAAGACTTGCTTGTGTTCACTTTTAATACTTTCTATATAGTATACAATCTTTTAGCGGCCTCAGACTACTAGCCCACAATAAAATGACTTACATATAAGCTCATTTACAGTGACCCTCCTAATGCTATAAGATTAACAGGTGACCACTGCGCATGCCAAGTTACTGAGCAGATTCATTGATTTTATGATGTTGGGGAAGGTTTTTTATAATGTGTATTAATAAATTTGAGTTTTTATTTATATCATTGGACGTAGTGTTTAAATGACTATTTGCATTCTGGGCCATCAGTCATTTTTTGATTCCTTTGCAAGTAATACTGTATGTTATTGACCACCAGCTGCCAATAGTTGGACTATTTCTTTTTCCCTTCTATTATTTTCTTCTTGAAACATTTGCTTGTGTCTGTGAGTGTGAAGTAATTAGAATTTGGTTAAATTTGATGGTTATTTAAACTCACTACTTCAGAGTGAACAGCTGTGGTTTGGGTTTTGCAGATTATATATATGTGTGACGAAATCTGCAGTGCAAGAGTACAGAAGCAGTTGAGGGATCTGAGTGTCATAATTTTTATTCCATTCCATTGCCATTATGTCTATGAGTGACTGCTAAATATATGAAGAGTAACTGATGGTCTTTAGATATTAATATGTAGAAATTGTGAATTTGGACTCAGAAACCCATTTGAGAGAATGTCACCTTATTCCATCTCATTCCATTATAATCTGCCATTTGTGACTCTTATTTTCATAAACTCTTCTTAACACAGTAAGACATACCTTTTTTTTAATAGTGAACTATGAAATGTATGGGATAATTTCTTGTGTATTTGTGTATGTGTATTTACTTTTTTATATTGAGGTATTAATTAATGTTATCTTGTGTCAGGGAGCTCTTACCCGGGTACCTTTTATTGCTCAACTGATGGGCTGCTGAGGGGGCGAAAGCCAACTTGCGGTGCAGCAATAAAGTGTGACTGAAATTTATCAGAGCATGTCACATGACTGGGGCACCTGGGAAACATAAAAATATAAAAAAATCTGTTTGCTCTTTTGAAAAATGGAATTTAGTACCAAAATCTGCTCTAGCAACCCTATTAACTGATGCCTTTTGGAAAAAAAAAACATGTTTTCCCATGATAGAATTCCTTTAAACAATTATATGGGCAATTTATTTTTCTATTTCTCCCTTGTCATTTCGCTTTTATGTGCTAGATTCATCTGTTATTCAGAACTAGGTATTTTCTAGTGTAGTGTAAGTTTAGAAATAAAGAAGGGAACTATTTGTCTCTATATACATAACACAAAAGTAACTGCTATCCCCTAATGTTAGGTTTTTTGGAAGATGAATTGCCAGTCTAAGTAAATTTGTTTTAAAGCTGTATTTATAAGGAATAACACCTTGTTTCCAATCCTTACTGCATCCGTTCAGCTCAGCAACTTTACACAAAGCATCAATACCTACTGTATATAACACCAGACTGGCCTTACTATGCTTATTTATAGAAATAAAATTGTGTTTTGGATGAAGATACAGAATGGCAAATTGATCTTTATATAACATGACAAGAACATTATCACTTTTGTAGAATGTTTAGAAAGTAAATTCGTACATTTCTGTTCCAATCAGTATCTGCTTTGGACACTGTATGGCTGCCTTTCTATTCTTTTGTTATTTTGGGCTGACAGCTCGATTTATCAGAACCGCAGCCAGGAGAACTAGTGGATTTGGTCGGGATCATTAGGTCCCCCATGCATATACCAAAAACTTTTTTTTAAAAAAAAAAAAAAAAAAAAGTTGCTTGAAATACACTTTCCTTCAATTGCTATAGAAACAGCAACAAAATATGGCTTGAATTAATGTATAAAGAGCTTTATAAAAACTCCATGTTCTTTACACAAACATTAATAATGTTTCTTTGTAATGAATTATATTACACAGCTTTATAAGTATACCCTGAATCTCCAGTATATGTATTGCATTAATAAGTTACTCTAGTACCATTTATCACATGGATAAATTGGGTGAAGGTCAGAGAATTATGCAAATATCTTGCAACCTATTTAGTAAAGTGGACTCATTTCCTGGAATTAAAAATGGTAACTAGACAAATTTTCAAGACCCTTATTCCTAAAAGCAATTTGTCATATGTTTGCTGATAAATGGTCCATTAATGTTAGTTTTTTTATTAAACTCTAGCAGTAATCTGCAGTATAATCTATGAGTTTTTTCTTAACTGTATGGCAATTTCTCTTTACACTGAACTTCCCAAGATACAGATGCAATGGCTAAATAGAGCAGACCAAACCACATCCAGTGGGATAACAGAGTTTTCCTTGCTTTTTTAGTCCATGTTCCAAAACTACCCTTTTTAAGTAAAACTGTTTCTTACTATCTTATGATGTTTTGCGATATTTTATTATAACGTTCTCCTAACAATTAAGCTATGTTATAGTGTGCTATATTATACAGTAGCAATATTTATTGCTGGTTAAATTAATTTGCTTTCCTCCAAATATGAATCCATATAATTGGGTTTACCGCATCATAATACTTTGAAACACTTCAGAAATGCACCCATTGCTCACCAAGTATTCAGTTTTTGGAATTGTGCCTAAAATCACTGTAGTTTTTGAATGGTACATTTAGCATAAATATAAGATTCAGTGAGGAAAAATAGCTGTTCCTCTGCAGGTCTCTAAAGGCTTCTGCATCAAAAGTCAAATACATATTTCATTCCAAGGAGAACTAATAAAACTGGCTCAAGTACCAGGCCCAAAGGCAAACAAGGTGAGATTCACATAGTACCTCCCATAATTCCTTGGTATAGTCTGTGCTGTTCAGATTTTGTTTTTCTTAAGACAAGCACAATACAAATGAATATGTTAAAACCCATAAAGCTAAAAATGTTTAGTTGGCCTCTGGACTTACCTACATTAAGGAGGTATAAAAGAGGTATACTGTATTTAAGGGAAATTGTATTATAAAATATACTACCCACAAAAGCATCATATGTGATCGTTTTTTTTAAAAGCTTCAAATCAAACCAGAAATAAATCAGTAACCGAATAATGCATTACATTCTTAGAATAAAAGTAAATAATTTCACAACTGACTCTCATTCAAATATGGCACTTATACTATACTATTAAGCTGTAATGGCTGCTTGAGGATACTGAGGCATGTCGAAATTCAATAAATGACTAATCACAGTTCTAAATTGTATTAATTATGAAAAAAGATGCTTATATTAAATTACTTGCATATATAGTAGAATGCTTTTCTTAATAAGCCACTAATGCCCCATGTACAATAAAACAGAAGCTAGTGAGAGTAATTAAATATACAGTATAAGTATGAGGAGACCATACTAACACAACTGGTAAAAATTACGTGTTTGCTTAAGAAACACTAATATTGTTTATATAAATAATCTGCTGTGTAGCAATGGGGTCAGCCTTTCAAAGAAGAAAAGTCTCAGGTTACACAGCAGATAAGCTCTGTAGAACATAATGGTGTTATCCACTATTTAACCTGTGCCATATTGCCTTTTTTTTTTTTTTTTCAATTTCTGCCATTGCTACACAGCAGCTTGTTTATATGAACTATAGTAGTGTTTATGAAGCAAACACAGCAGTTTTACCAGTGCAGGGCAACATTACATGATATTTTCATCACTTTAACACTAGGATGCAATGTTGAAGGGGTGCTAAGATCTTAGTTACATACCTTTTCTGCCTCCTCTAATTCTGGTTGTGCAATGCAGATAACTACAAATACAAAAATGGGGGGTTATGGGTGCACACCTGAGGCCAATTTCAAAACGTTTAGAGCCTTGTCTAAATGATTCAAGTAAAAATGCAAGTGCATGTAATTTTGAAACAGGGTTTTTTTGTTACAAAGTTATGATCATAATATTGATAAGCCACCATACCACGTCAAGGTAAACCCCCACACGTGCAATGCAGGTAACTTTTGCACAACTGGGAGAGAAGTGAAAGTTGGTGATTATAGAGGGGAAGAAGTTGCTGATTGTATGGGTGGAAGGTGTGAAGGGAAGATGATAGCCAGTGTCTGCCTTGGATGTTCCTCAACTTTTGCCGCATTCTAGAGGATATGGTAGCAAGTAAGGCAGTGAGGCTTAATATTCAACTATGATAGTACACTAGCAGGCTTGTTCTTTGACAAACGGATACCATAACTGGAGCTCTTTAACTTTCACACTTGCAATGAGTAACCCAGATGATCACATTGATCTCCTTTTGGACACAATAGGCATTGGACTGGATAACCTTAATCGGGATTCAACTCATTGGTTCTCTTAGATCTTATATAATGATAGAAAATTATTTAATACCTTTAATTACACCATGGGATTTAAGACAAAACCAAGTCATTTATAATTCAATAGTTTTACTACACCACTGTGTTTAATTACCTCTTTACACACAGTATGATTAGTTTATTTTATTCTCAGACCTTGCTTTAAACCTCTTTGCTGTTTGCTGGAAATCCGGTGCTAGGTGCAGAGTGCAGTGCTTCGGTTTATGCCAGTTAAGGGACATACAGTAGCCTCCCCAGCCCAACCCTCATAAATACAACGCTGCCGAATACAGGTACACAGGTCCCTGGCTCCATTTTGGTATTTGCGGCAATTCAGAAAAGTGCAGACCAAGGCAGAAAGTGCCTGGGTACTACAGAAAATATATTTGTAACAAAATCCACTACTCTGGGCAACATGAATACATTTTGAGTACAAAGTTGTATTAAGCTAAATATGGCAGAATAAAATGAAGTGATTTATAAGGTAACTACATGCTCAATAAAATTTTAGTGGAGTCATAAATTAACCTGGATATTAATTACCATGTTTTTCTTCTACAAAATATCTGTTATCACAGCCAGCAGATTTTTTTTACGAGGCAGCAATGAAAATCCCATTGTAAAATAGTCATCCTGTTGGTTATTTGGATGAAAATGTTTCTTTAATTAAAAAAAGGGACTTTCAAAAATGCAGAATTTATCACTGAATTCATTATTAATTTATCTGGTTCATTTTTAAAACAGCATGCTTTATGCTGTGCAACAATGGCAGAAGTGAAAAAAAAAAACTGTAAAAAAAAATGTTTTGGTTATTGGGATAATAATGTTTCTTTATAACAAAGATTTCCGAAATGCAAGTAATTTTTTATCATTTTAATTAATATGGTTCATTTTTAAAACTGAAACATTTTCCATTATGCTGCATGTATAACAGGATAAAACAATGATGTGCATTTATAAACCAGAGCATAAAAAGGACAAGAACATTCTTGGCTTTATTGTGCAAGATGTATAATCACATAGTAACTGTAGATATCATTTATGACAGAAATTGCTCCAAAGTGAATTTCCATGGAGGAATAGCTGACAGCTGAAAGCTCCCGGATTTATTTCATCAGAACCCTCTCCTTTGGGATGGCAGGTATAGCGGCAAATGGACAACTAACAGACTGCACGCCACACAGCCCGGTGTGCATTTTTATGATTACAAATCAGTTTTCTCTGATGGAGTCCATTTTTCACTACTTCATCTTCAGCTCCCTGCTGGTCCTGCCAAATGTTTTAACTTTATCAACGTATGCGGGAATACAGTTGCCAAAAGCGCCATTTTGCTCAAGTTGGGTTTTACTTTAAAGCCTTTAATAGGACAAACTTTGTTTTATCCATAATGCCAATTATTCAACATTCAGCTGTATTGCAATATAATTTCCAGGGTGCAGCTGCTTAAAAAAATGTTCTATTCGTGTTATCTGCATACAAACACCTGCTGTGATCTTAGCATATCAGCATTTGGTCATAAAAATGAGTGCAGGTGAAAAAATGAATGGATCTATATGTAATAGGCAGAAGCAAAGGCCTTTTGCAATATTTCAGTTTCTCCAATTAGTGCTTTCTGAATCTGATTTTTTTTTTAAGCATTGTAGAGCACAGCTCATGCAAAAAATATGAAAGCTGTGTATTTGGGAAAGTGATGATGAAAAATAGGAAGATCTTAAGTGTCACTGATACTGTATGTGTGGATATATTTCAGCTTTGAGTGTAAATCACAGGAATGCCTGTATTCCTCAAAGAATATTCTTTCTCAGTACCTGGAATTTCTGCTGCGGTTACAAATATCAGTCAGTACAACGAGAACAGCTGGAAATACCTGGCATATCCGCATATATTTAGGCATACAAAGGTTTAGGTTATTTATTTTTAAGTAGTAGGTCTGTTTCTAACTTGTGGGTTATTTACTAAAACTCTAATTAATCTTGTTTTTTTTTTTTTTTATGAAAAACGTCGACCATACTCCCTTCCACAAATTGAACTCATTTATCAATACTTTACTCTGATAAAACTTGAAAATTACACCTTTATTGGTCAGGGCCCTATGAGTTAAAAACATGGTTATAGATATAGAAAAACATTGTTGTACCAGTCATTCAGCCACCATTTCAAGAATATCTAGGAATACATTTTCACTGTGTTTCTCTTCTTCATTGACCTTTAAAGGGGTGGTTCTGGTTAACTTTTTGTAAGTTATAGAATGGCCTATTAAAAGCAATTTTTTAATTGGTCTTCATTATTTTTTATAGTTTTTAAAGTATTTGCCTTCCTCTTCTGATAATTTCCAACTTTTGAATGGGAGGTCACTGACCCCAGCAGCCAAAAGAACGGTTACTCATTGAAGCTACAATTTTATTGTTATTGTTCATTTTTATTACTTATCTTGCTATATAGTCCCATCTCATATTTCTGTCTCGCTTTCAAACCCTTGCCTGGTTGCTAGGTTAAATTGTACCTTAGCAACCAGATACATAACTGCTGAAACTGCAAACTGGAGAGCTGCTGCACAAAAAGCAAAATAATCCAAAAACTGCAAATAATGTCTCAGAATACCTTTATATCTATATCATACTAAAAGTTCATTTAAAGGTGAACAAAAGCTAAAAAAAATTATGTAAACTAACTCAGTGTTTGAGCACTTTTGCCATTAACATTCATATTGTATTTTTAACAAGATATTTGCAGTTTTAGACAATTGTATACTGATAGGTAGGCTTCAGCCCAGCAGGGGCAATAACTATCAGGTACAATAACTGTTTATGCGTTTTCTATGCCCTTCCTCAATTCAATTAACCCTAGAGTTGCAGATGAACGAAAAGCCTGGTAAATGCTGCATAACCTGCTGTATATAAATAAATGAAGATGCTGATGATAAACTTGACATGAAAAAGCATTCAAAGGCATAAAATCATGAGAAAAGTGCCCAAATATTGCCACTTGTACTGTTACGTGAATTAGCCCCACTGAAAAAAATGCTATGGTACTCTATGCCATTTTTTGCCATTTGTTTTTCAGCTTTTAACATGAGAATATTATTGAAAAATTTAATTTCAAAAGGTTACACCAAGTTTGAGTTGGCATTAAAAAACAAAACCTTTAGAAGTAGTGTGTTCAGAAAATGGATTATTTGTAATGATAAGAACATTTTTTCTTTGAGTTTTGCTGCTAAAATGACGCCCGTAGACTCCAATGGGTGAAAGAATTGTCACGCAACAAAAGAAATTTGTTCGAACGCCTCCTGGGTCAAAATAATTTTGTCGCTATAAACATCCATTTTGGCAAATTTTTGCAGTTTCGCAAATTTTTGGCAAAGTGAAATCGGGCATGTTTTTCCATCACTAATTATTTCTGTAATTGTGATGCCTGGTGAAAATGTATGTATAAATATACTTATGCCTTTATTTATTTTTTAAACCGCTCCTGGCATTCAGTTTTGTATAACGCCTTATGAATATGCTCCTTCATCAAAGGAATCATCACTGTTAGATTTGAACTCGTGTTGGAAAGGAAAGATACCAAAAGCTTTTGAGTTGGTTTTGTACCTTCTGAGAGAATTTCTTTAACTTTCTTAGCTTTGATAAAACATCTCTTTTAAAATTGACAAAACCCATTCTTGTTTCCTTCACTTTAATCTGATCTAGTATGAATGATTGACTCCGATGAAACGATATCTCTGTGGAACAGCAATATTTCTCCCAACTCTTCAATCTCGTTACTTTAGACTGCGGTATACTTGCCCAGTCGCATTTGAACAATAATCTTTCATAAATCTTTCTTGATCTGGTCCCTGCTGACACTTTACATTATGAATGTGTCCATCAGTCTCTTCTGTACCTTTTTTTTTAATTGTAGAACTGCCAGATTTTGGATCTGATTTGCAGTTTTGTATATGTTTTAGAAACTGAGGTAAAGGAAAGGACAGCAGTGCATAAGAGACAAATGTAAAGTGTTGCTGTTACTTTCCCATTGTTTCTCTGTGATTATGATCTTGGCTAAAATGGGACTGTCTGAGGTTTTCACTAGGCTGGAGAAGTGAGCTAGGAGGTTTCACGGATCTTGTCAGAATAGGAACCAATGCATTCTGCAATAGAATTGATAACAAATCAGCACTGCAGCATCAGCTTCTATGCCAAATATAACCTATCTTTCGTATAATGTTTTGATTTCAAACAAACCTTAAATTGAGCTCAGCAGCAGGTATGAACACACTGGGGGGACACATTATACACCTCATACATGTATACATCTTTTTTAGCAGTGACCCAGCTTTTCCACTGATACATACTGTAGTTTTACTCTCTTAGTTTTCATGCACACTGCAGGTAATTCCCCCAGTCTAAAATAGTCTGGTGTGTCCTAAAAAGACCATCCTAAAATCATTATTTTTTATTGATTTTATTGACAGTCTGACATGAAGGGGGTTATTTATTAAATGCCAAATGCAAAAATCACGAATAATTTGTGATTTCTTTTTTATAAAATCGGACTTTTAAAAAATCACGAATTTTTAGGAATTTATTAAACCCCGAGAATGGAAAAGTCCAAAAATCCAGCATGTCAGACCTGTTGAGGAAGCATATAAGTCAATGATTTTTTGATGTGCACTGGGTTTCGTGCAATACCCCAAAGTTTTCTGAGTTTTCGGGTGAAAAATCGGAAAATCTGATTTGTTTCCAGCAAAGCAAATTTTCGGGAAAATGTGATAATAAATAAGCGTAAAAAACCTGAGCAGATTTGATCGGATAAACTCAGACTTTGATAAATAATCCCTGTATTCTAAGGTACGATGGATACAATTTTTTTTTAAAGTGTTATTACTTTATTAGTTTGGCAGGAACATATTTAAATAATACCACTTGCAATTGTTATACTAAACTGGTACAGTTTCCCCTTTTTCGGACCCTCTCAATTCTTTATTTATTGTTAGAAATGCTTGGAATTAAGTGTAGGCATCAATATGTCAACAATTTTTTTGCATGTCAGGGAAATTTTAAAAAAAGTAGAAATTGTTAAACATTTCAAGGTGAGATAACTTTGCCGTCTGTACAATAGTTAATTCAAATACGGACAACATTCATTTTGACAGGCACAAAGATGAGCCTTAAAATGAGAAGAAATACGTCTGATCGAGTAACCAAAAGCAACAGAATGAAGATTATTTAGTCCTTGAGTTGGCTGCATTTCTGAGAATTGCCCGTCCTCATCTCTTTCTGGTTAAAACAAAGTCCGACAATAACACAGGAGAATAATTAATTAGACTGAATTATGAATTTGTGGAAACAATTGAAGACAATTAATATTATAATGGCCTGCTTTATCTCTTGAAACCACCCTGTTAAAGACCCACTAAACACTTCCTCCGTGTTAATAAACCTTTGTGAATATTTAGTGCTGAGAATGAATCTAGCCACTCAAATTTTGCATTTGAATTATTTAGCGTCGTAGAGAATATTCTGTCATATTGGTCTACACAGAGTTTTCCTTTTTCATAATATGAATTTACAGTTGCCCTAGTGAAATGACTTTAAAATCCACCAAACATTACTACAGTAGTAAACCATTTACAACACAATTGTGTGTTATTGTCACAGAAATTCAGGTACTGTAGACCACTTGAGATGAAATACAAAGTTTATTTGACACAAGTTCTGTTGATTCTGAACTCACAAAGAGTCAGAACCTAAAACAAAGGGAAAACGTATGACGTTGGTATAAAACGTAACAGTACGGGAGTGAAATGGAGTTACTTGTGAGAAAATATAGAGATAACTCTTAACAGCACAGAAAAGCTAAGAATTGCTCTTACAGCCAAAAAGGTGGTTCTGACTCAAGGCCAGGGTACTAGTGACCAAGGCTAGCTTGAGAACAGAATCCATCCAAGTAAAGATGCTCATGGGGAAATCTGCATACACAGAATGTTATTCTCTCTCTCACTAGGGATGTAGCGAACTGCCGTTAATGTGTTCGCGAACGCCGTTCGCGAACACCGGCAAAAAAGCGAACAGTTCGCGAACAGTTCGCGAACAGTTCGCGAACTTCGAACGCTCGATAAAATCGTTCGATCGAACGATCGAAGGATTTTATTCGTACGATCGAAGGATTTTCGTTCGAATCGAACGATCGAAGCTATTCGATCGAATGATTTTAATTCAATCGAATGCTTATAATCGTTCGAACGAATGGAAATCGTTCGATTTTAGCGATCGAATGGTCGAATGGTCGAACGAAATTTTACTTCGAATCGAACGCGAACACCAATTGGCGAACGTCGCGCGATGTTCGCGAACATTCGGCGGACGCGAACAGTCGAAGTTCGCGCGAACTAGTTCGCCGGCGAACAGTTCGCTACATCCCTATCTCTCACAGATGAAAATGAATAGGCCATTTAATTCCATGATTTTATCTACTTTGATTACATATCCGGCTTAACACTTGCAAATGAGGAATACAAATGCTGCCAATATGCTGACGATATATTACTTACAATATCCAAACCCATGACATTGTTACCCAACTTATACCGCATTTTAAATCTCTTTGATAGCATCTGGCGTCTTACTATCAACCCCACCAAGACGGTAGCGATGTAACTGTTACAGTTAAATTTTGATTTCACCTGGAAAACAAAATACATGGACTACCTGGGAGTCAAAATCACACTGGGAATACTCTACTTAGGCCCAAACTAATTACCAGCAGCTCATTAAATCTCTCCTCAAAGATCTTGAAACCTGGGGAAAATATAATATTTCATGGTTTGGTAGGGTCAATTTTGCCGCGTCTCCTATACTTGTTCCAAGTCATACCAGTCACCCTGTCTGCAGGGCTGATAATCCAGCTACAACGTGCCAGTCAGAAGTTCCTAGGGGGTAACATCAAACCACGGATTGCCAAAGCTATAGTCTTTAGACATCGAACCCAAGGAGGATTGGGAGTCCCAAATTATATAAATTATTTTTATGCAGCTGTATTAGCACAATTTACCAAATGGCATGTAAAAACCAGCCTTCCAGCCTGGATGGAGATAGAAAGTGCAACCTGCCCGACTTTGGATTTACAACACCTACTATGGATAGAAAAAAATTCTCGACCCAATGTCACTGCACCAGGAATACAATTTGAACTACGAACTTGGGACAAAATCAGATGACAACACGCCATTATATCTCATAATCCAGCTTCCCCGCTTTTTAACAATCCCAAATTTCCACCAGGGTTGAACCCCTTACAATTTCAATGGTGGATAGACAATGGATGTCATCAAAGATTGGCCTATGTTCCAAAACAAATACCTACCACCATATATGAAACTTACTGTTTAAAATACCCAACATCACGGAGACTGATAGGCCCACTATATAACTATTTAACCAACACCACTCCTATAATGGAACTTAAATACATTCAAGACTGGACCCAGAAATTCCAACTAGATATGAAAGAAGCGAACTGGATTCAAGCAATAGAATGATCAAACTACTGTTCCATCAACATACTGTATATGCTAAGGAAACCTCTTACAAGGTACTGAGTAGATGGTAAATGGTACCAGCCTGTACCCCACCTTCCCCATAGGCTAACATTGACTTCGGTAGGTTTTAGGTGGCGAACTAGGGGGTCAAAGTTTTGACTATCAGTACTTTGACTATCGAATAGTCTAATAGTCTAAAGATTTTTAGTTTGAATTGTTCGATTTAAAGTCGAAGTCGTAGTCGAAGGTCAAAGTAGCCCATTCGATGGTCAAAGTAGCCACAAAAATTATTGAAATTCGAAGTTTTATTTATTATATTCCTTCACTCGAGCTAAGTAAATGGGCCCCTACGTGTATGTTCCGATATAGTAGGCTATTTGATTACATATATTTTATAAACTGTAATGCTACAAATATCATTAATGTAAATGCTGTTTTCCTACTGTATATGCATTATGCAAATGTGATGAAAATCTAATAAAACACAAATGTTATAAAAAAAGGTAAAGTGGGCATGCTTAGATGTATTGAGCACTTTTTTATCTCTACTTTTGCTTTTTGTTTAATGCAAACTACATGCTGCAGAACAGAGATGTCATTATTGCTCATGCACTGATTATTTGATGTACTTAACAAAATACCTGGTGTTTCTCTATGTCTCCCAACATACCACTAACACTGGATAGAAGTAGAACAATGCTTTCTTGAATAAGTTTTCTTTTTCTTTTTTTTTTATTATGTAAATATTCATGCATGAGATACCTTATCCGGAAACTTGTTATTCTTAAAGCTCTGAATTACAAGTCATCTCTCATAGAGTCCATTTTAACCATATATTTTATATATATTTTAACTAAATATTTCTAATTTTCAAAAATGATTTTCTTTTTCTCTCTAATAATAAAACAGTACCTTGTACTTGATGGTGACTAAGCTGCATGAATCCATATTGGCGGCTAAACAATCCTTTTAGATTTATTTACTGTTACATAAATATGTTTAAGCAGATTTAAGACATGGTGATCCAAATTTTAGAAAGACCTCTTATCCATAAAACATTTTATCCAAGCATTCTTGCCATACCTGTAATAAAAACAAAAGGCCATTATGCAAGCATTATATGCTGAAAAAAAAAATAAAGGAAAAGTTAAATAGGGAAGTATTATCAGAAAACCGTATTGAAATAAGAATTCTCAAAAAAGGAGTTTTTCTTTATTTTTAAAATATTTTCACTTAGAACCCGATAATTGGGTAGATCTACATCTGATAAATTGCTAAGAGCTGGCCATAAGCCGATGCTGGTTAAAAAATTGATTGCATCATTTGATGTTCAATATCACTTGTTTGAGCATGATATCCAGATAGATTTAAGACACCCCTTCATTAACCACTGCCATTCAGACCCAGATATCTTATTGCCTCCTAGCTATTTCCTCCTGAATGAATCAATACCCATCAAACTGAACAGAGCTCATCTTTCCACCCAAATCCACCCTTCTTCTCCTTTTATCATTACTACAGATCAATAGAGTAGGTATGATTCAGCCTCCAATTTCTTCACTTTATTGCTTTAAGATTCAGTAGGTGTCTGTGTTACACACCATGTGCATAATTCAAGGAAAGATATAGAATCAATACAGCTCCAGGCAGTAATTTTCAACTGCAATGTGTTTTATTCAGCAGTGCAGGCACACTTCCTTTTTTTCGGGCGGAGCCCTTTATCAAGTGTGATAAACTTGATAAAGGGCTCCGCCCGAAGCATGTAGTGTGCCTGCACTGCTGAATAAAACACATTGCAGTTGAAAATTACTGCCTGGAGCTGTATTGATTCTATATTTTTCCTTGAATCATTACTACAGATGGCATGACCATTAACCCTGATAATTTGTCACATGGTTTTAGGGTAATCAGTCCCTATTCTTTTCAAATCATATTAATTCCACTGCCAAAACCTGACACCTTTTCCTTCATAATATTGCCAAGATACATCTATTTATATCTCAAGCAACTGCTAAAATAGTGCCCTTATCTTATCCTGCTTAGACTTTTGCTATCTGATACTAATTGTTGTCACAGACTCCCACCTCTTTCCCCTGCAATCAGTCTTAAATAGCTAAAATCCTTCTTCTCTCTCCCTAGAGGGAGCATGTTCATCCCCTCGATGCACGCAAATTCGCGCCTAGTGAATAAATTCGCCCTTCACTAATGTTAATGTTCATATTTTGAAAATATTTTTTTTTAGTGACAGTATCATTTTAAGTGCACCCTTGCTATTGACATCAAAATGAAAAGAATCTGAGTGCTTTGCATTAGCGTATATGCTGAGCTCTTTTAGGTGCTTTGGCTCTGCATGTCATGGTTCTGCAAATAATAGCTGCGTTGATAAGGATTCTTTTGGGTTCTGTAGAATGATTGAAACTGACCACACATACATTTAGATAAAACAGGTAAGTGATTTATTGATACTTAGCCCAAACTCTGAAGGACTCCGTACACAGTGGCTCAGCAGTGATTGCAACATAACCAGGCACTTTCAAGTCCAGGCAACCCCCAGGACGAGCTTTATAATACACAAAATCCATGAAAATCTTGTAAATGATATCCTTATAAATGGTGAGTACTGATGTCATCAGTTATAAATGGTAAGTAGTTATGTTATTTCTGTCACATGACTCACTGAATCTTGTGTATTATAATAAATAAAGTACCCTTTGTTGCAAAATATGAGGATATTAGAAGTAACCTCTGAGTCCCATGTCCTGTATAAAAACACTCGAACTTCGGCCACATGTTTTTATATGGTCATGAAACTTCATGAAACCTCAGTAACTTAAAATATTCTTATAATTTACAAGAGTGGGTACTTTATTCACTATAAGTGTAACACCCCTAATTATGCAATAAATATAATCAGCAACTCACCACAACAAAGAGCCTGGATTTCTATAGAGTTGCAGGGACAGTAACATAACTACATTTCTCAGCATGCAGCAGAGCTCAGGACCCTGCATGGGCCTTGGGGCTACCAATCATAATAAAGGGCGCAACATGCTTTGGAGATGCCCTCTGACTTTGGGGTAAAGGAGAGAGCTATGGGACAGCAGGGAACTTCTGACTGCTGTGTGTCTCCTGCTTTGGGGATAGAGATCCGCCAGAGAGAGAAAGAAAGCCGCTGCAGAGATCCTGAACCACAGGGAACTTCTGACTGCTGTTTGTCTCCTGCTTTGGGGAGAGAGATCCCCCAGAGAGAGAGAAAGCTACCTGCAGAGATCCTGAACCCAGGGAAGCTGTCTGGCTGTTTGCTGAGAAAGTCCCAGGCTGGAAGGCTGCTCAGAGGTCCAGGTGATTACACTGCTGGAGGACAGAGCTGCCTGCATCATCTCAATATCTGCTCATATCTGCTACTAAAGTGATTCATTGATTTAGGAGCACAAACTGTGAGTAAACTGTCAACACCATATCCTATGGGAGAACTGTGTAATTATTACCCCATAGGAGGTAACCTAGCTGTTGCCAAACTATACCCTCTGCTAAGTGAGTCTTCACCAGGAAGGATTGAGATTCTCACTAAGTGGTGGGAGTTATACAGCTGACCAGCAAACTAAAGAAACAGCCACTGATTTGGAGAGGATTAATTCACAAGGGCCCAACTTGCACAAATCATTTGGGACCTTGACAGGGGAGTTCATACAGCATTACAGTTGCTTTATACAGTATATGATAATGTTAAACTGCTATCGTTTTATAATATGCTGTTTGTTTAATATTGCTGTTATATTCAAATCCCTGCCATAAGCTTCTCTTAAATAATAAGGGATCTTCTTGTTTAAACACCATTTACCTTGCTGTGGTTAATCTGGGAAAGATACGGGGTGCCACTGAGTGTGCTGGTGTTACCTATTCATACATATTCATACATATTAGCTTCACCCAATTGTGTGCTACATAAATATGATTAGCAAAACAGGATGCGTACTCCAATGAAAAAATGTCCCTTGGCCGTACACTTGTCAGGTTGTTATAAGGACATTATTACACACATGGAGGGTCATCATAGGTAATAAATAAACTTGTGATTAGTGAGCCTGAGAAGGTTTTGTAGGCAACCTTAAAACTGTAAGCCACCTAGGTTATTCATGTATTTATGTCATAATATCTATATTGGATTAGTGAAAACGGGTATGTTAGTCATGCATCCCTGCTTTGCATCCAGACCTGCTTGATTTGGTCAGTGAGATATATTGTTATAAATACTTCCAGCTAACACATTTTAACGACCCCTCACAAAGTGAAAATAAAATTATAATTCAATTTAAAAAAATTCAAAAGGAGAAGTGTTTAAGGAATATATTTTCATCTTTAAGCTATTGCCAATTTAATATCAGACTTGGTACATTTATTCTCAACAAAATTTTTGCACATTTGGCAGGTCATTTTTCATGCCAATCATTTCAATTTTACTGTCCTGTGAAGGATATTAAATTGTTATGGCTGATAACTTTAATCTTACTCAGGATTAAATAGAACGTCAAATTGAAATTCTAATTCACCTGTTTATCCTTGTTCAAATAGTCAGTAAGTGTCCAATTTGATTAATAATTTTAAAGTTCAGTTGGACCTTCTAAATGCATGAAGGAATTTCAATGATATTGACAACTCATGTCTTACAAAAGAATTATAGTACTCTATGAAGGATATAATTTTATATTGGCGTTTTCCAATTTACAGATACTATTCTGAATGTACATAAACTAAAATATTGGGTTTCCAGGAGAAGATACCCAGCAATTCAATATAAAATTATTATAGTAGAGTACACAACAGACTTCCTAACATAATTTTATAGTGTTTGTAATGTATTTTCTTTTGTAGATAACGTGGCATATGTAAATTAAAATGAAAGTCAGTAGTATGGCTGTAGTATGGATCAGAAGACACGAGAAGAACAAATATGTGCATATTTTCTGCATATTCACGACTTGAAACTATTATGGTCTTTAAACATTTATAAGCAGTGTTATTAATCAGGAGGGATAAAGCTGTATTAAATCATATATATTAATGTTTAGACAAATCTATTTGGACAGAACTTCTTCTGACAATAACATTAAATATAACTATTACCTATAATATAACATTGGCTTTCTCCCCATTAATACCTGAAGGAAAGAGTGAATAATGGCAACTACAAAAGAATATCTATTGTCTAAATCCAGATTATTTGTATGTTGCTCTCAGATTGAATTTTGCATCTCATTGTACTTGTATATACGGTACAAGATCTGTATTAGAGTGTTGCATATCTTACATGTACTACCAGTTTCCAGGAGACAATACCCAGCAATATTTTGAATCATATACAGTAATGATGGCTAAAATGAAAAATCGCCGGTGCTAATCACACGTGGCGAAGTTCGGGCAACTTCAAAAAACGAATTGCCACGTGTGATTAGCATTGGTGGTTTTCATTTTAGCCAGGGCAGAGTGAGGGAAGGCGTTCGGGGAGATTGGTCGCCGCAAAGACGAGGTGATTAGTCGCCAGGTGACTAAATCTTCCCAAATTGCCTAGTGTGACCTTACCCTAATGGCAAGTGTATATGGCTCAGCATGCCATCTATAGCTTTGTCACAGCAACTTCAATTACTACACCTAACTTTAACACAGGCCAATAAACTCCATGGAAAAAGTGTTTTACTGGCCTTTGTTCATCTCGACCATTGGCTTTGGTGTGTTTGTTTCACTGAGATAATATGCCTTTATCTTTCAGCGATACACCAGCTATAAATTATATTGTAAGCACCCTGAGAAACACAGAGCTAAATATGGGGATATTGTATAACTTGTACACAAATCAAAGTCTTTCAAAGGGCACACTGCTAATCAGGAAAAACCAGGTTTCAGGAAGGACACAAAGAAATCATTGTGTGTCACTATGCACATTAGCCACTGATAAAAGGAGAGCAGTAAGAAGCTATGATACAGTATGTCATGAATTAGCAAACAGAACCTGTTCTTCTTTTTCACAAGTCAGTGACATCTGAAGTGATAAGCCATGATTGGATTCTATATCACATCTCTAATGCTCAAAGGATAAAAAGGTTTTTTTTGTCATGAGATATTTTGTGCTTGAAACATTTTTTTTATTGTTAAGCTTCCAAGTAAAGTTTCAAAGCTGCCTTTTTTCCTCACAAATAATTTTAACCTGGCTTGTTTTAAGTTGAAATGCAATGTGCAAATTTTTGGAGAGCAAAATTGTGGCTGCCTAAAAAATTTTTTTAACAAATTGAAGTTCCCTAAAAATCAATCCATTTTATTTGTAGTAGAATACACAAAAGTCATAAATACCTTACAAAGATGTCTTTATAATGCTGTCATTAGGGTCACATAACTATCATCAAAATATTAATGTACATTATGGGGCAGATTTATCAAGGGTCGAATTCTGAGTTGATGGGAGTTCTTTTAAACTCCCACCAACTTGAAATTCAAATAAAAAAAGACCAACCAAAATGTATTAAAAGAATCAAATTTTATAGCTTTGAGTGAATAGGCTGTATTCGATCGTTCAAATCGAATTCTGATTGTATTCGATCGAATTCGATTCAAAGTATTTTGATAAAATAACTTTAATTTTTCAAAGTCCACCAAATGACTCAAAATAGGTTCTAGAAGGCTAAAACAGCAATTCGGCAGGTTTTAGATGGCGAATAGTCAAAGCAGAATTTTCAAAGAGATAGTACACAATAAATTTGAATAATGTAGTTCAAATTAGATTCGAATTTAAAAAAAATTTGAATCGAATTTGGACTATTCGAAGTACACTACGGGGCAGATTTATCAGGAGACGAATTTTGAATTAGAAAAACTTTGAAATTTGAATTAAAAAAGACCAACCGAAATTAAATCAAAGTTTTTTTTTGCTGAATAGGTCCGTTTCGATCACATGGGTCAGTTTTTGATTGAATTCAATCGTACGAATTGAAGTAATAACGCATTTGAATTTCCCAAAAAAAGCTTCGAAATTAGAATTTTCAAAATTTTTTCGAGTTTGAAAAAATAGCTAGAAAGTTGATTTTTTTTAATTCAAATTTTAACTTCGACCTTTGATAAATCTGAAAAATACCTCGAAATTCAAATTTAAAAAATTTGATTTTCAAATTTTAGCCCCTATATGTATAGGTTATGTTTTTGGCTGATAGGCCTCATTTTGTAAGTGTTACAAAACACTTGAGTGCTCATTTTGTGTTACTTGAAGCTCCTACACCTGTTTTGCCAACCTGACTGTCCCTTCTCAACCTGTCAGAATTTCTAATACTAATGGACTACTGCTGCACAAATATGGCAGCCACCTCATAAAGGAACAGGGGAGATCAGATAGGTAGTGTAAAAACATTGGTCAAATATTTTTATAGAAAAATGATAAATTGCAAATAAAGTCAGTGTTATGATACTGTACACGTAAAAAGAGGTTTCATTTCTGGTGTCAGTATTGCTTTAAAAATACATCTCATACAACTCCTGCAGTAGTGAAATTTACAGCTTTGACACACTTTGCCATTTTCCACTGATGTTGTAATTGCCGGTTTCTAAAACTTCAAAATGTTTCTGGTAAAGTAGGGGAGATGCTGAAGTCCTTGGCAATGTAGCAATAGATATTTTGTCAAAGTAGTAAATGTTCCTGAAGTCCCATTATTTCAATGGTATTTCAATGACCATGACAATTTTATCGATGGCCAGTAAAATATTGTTGATTTCGTCTGCCATTTTGCTCAAAAGACATTTTTCATCCTCCCACAAGAAATAATAGGATTTTGTCACGTCTATGCTGGGAAAGTAATTTTACTTGCTATTTTGGGAAGGTCAGTATCAAAATTCTTTATATCTAGGGCAAAGAGCAAAAAATTTTGACGTATCTAAGATGTACCAAAAGGAAACATTTCTAGCAAAGATACACTTTTCCACAAAAGTATTAACCAAATTTACTACAGTAATTCATCCTACTAAACATAAACTGGGACCATATACATCTTCCATCTGGTGGAATACTGGGTGCGAACTGGTGGTCTTACGGTGTTGGCAGATGGGGAGCTTAGTCTCCCAGTAACAAATCTTCTCTACTTCGGGTGACTAATCTCCCAGAAATGCCTTCCTACTGACAAGAATACAAATTGACGGCAGGATAATATACAAATAGCTTTTGCCAGAAGTTGGCTCACGAGGAGCGATTAATATGCCATCCCGCCGGTGATTCCTATTCTTGCCAGCATTTTGGGGAGATTAGTCGCCCAAAGTAGCAAGATTTGTTGCTGGGCCCATCTGCCACCACCCTTAGGTATAAAGCGCTAACAATCTTTCTGTTGATTTAAAAATATGTGGCAATACAATGTGAAGGAAGAATATATTTTAAAGCCAACACTGATACATCCCAGGTTGTCAACCTAATCAACCTAAGTATATACACCGATTGTTTATTCTCATCCCCCATGGAACTAATAAAATAGTACTAATGAATGCTGATGACAAATTACAAACTACTGTAGGGCCCTATAGGGATACAGGCCCTATAGAGTTAATCTTTTCACCATTTCCTTGGGTTATTGGGTAGAATCCCTGTTACAAAATAACCTTTACAGTGATAGGCTGAGAGATTTGATGACACTGCTCTGACACACTCCTATATAGTGTGTGCAAGGCAGTTTCTTGTGATAAACCATGAGATTTTTTCTCACTGAATTGAATCTGGTCCATAGTACACTCAAACATATTTGGCAATGCCTTGTTAATGTAAGCGTCTAGATCTTGTATCATGAGTTAATATAAGTATCCTCTGATTTTGCTTGACTCTCCCTCTTCACTCTGCTGCTTCCTTAAGGCTAATGTCACACAGGGGTGAAACTTGGCCTGCTGAAAAATGCAAGCAGAGAATCAGCTCCTACACTGGAACCTTACCTTGCCTACACCTGGAAGCATTGTGTTGACCCAGGTGCAGACACCAAAAATGCAAACTTTCTCGTTTTGGCACCTGAATCTGTAATATGTGCCTGCACCAGGGCCAATGCAATGGATCTAATAAGGGCTGATTCTCAGCCTTTATTTATCAATAGGCCAAGTTTCAGTCCTGTCCTCAGTCCTGTCCTGTGACATTAAAAGGTCAGTATACCCCCTTGTTAAACTTGAGTTCAGTTATTTGGTCTTGTGCGTAACATATATTGTGCCTATTGTTTTAATCATGAAAATTCCAAGTTTTTTGTTGTTTCTTGAGCTGAACAGGAAACTGAAGCTACATGTTTGGTCCTTGCTATCTGTTTTCTCAGCAGGAGTCAATTATCGACCTCATAAGGATAAAACATGTAGTAGCTTCAGTTTGTCCTGTTTAGCTCAAGAAAAAAAACAATAATTTTTTAAAATCAAAACAAGAGGCAAAACGTACAGTATATTCAGCACAAGCTCTATCACTAAAGTCATTTTGAACAAGGGGGCATATTGTCCCTTTAAGTTTATTTGTCTTCTTGATTCCATGACTACTCTTACAAATTCACCGTAAACTATTATGTTATAAATATATATTAATATATTTACTATAAATATTATAAAAGAAAGTATGCTTGTGTGGCATTTTGTCACTTTACATTTATAACTCTTTTTTTAAAATTTTCTAGTGCAGTTACAACCCTTACTTGCTATTATCCTTTTGCATAAAGAATGCAGTATATCTTTTTATGACTAAAACATACATTGTTATTAAAGGGCATGCAAAGGCAAAAAAATAAAATCACATTTTTACTTTCTTTAATGAGAAAGAAACCTATCTCTAATATACGTTAATTAAAAAATGTGTACCGTTTTCATAAGAAACCTGACTGTATGCAGTAAATTCTCCCTTCATTTACTGCTGTGGATAGGAATTGTCAGACGGCCCCTAACTGCTGGGCAGGGAAACAATCATACTTATGAACAGCAGGGGGAGCCCCCACCTTACTTCCCAGCCATGCAGAACTCAAGCAGCTTTGTTTATGATGATTCCTAAGCAGCCCAGACCACACTGAGCATGTGCACAGTCTTAGTCTTGCAAAGATGTTTCACAAAGTTACAAGATGGTGACCCCCCTGTGGCCAACTTTGAAAGCATAAATTATTTGTTTGATTAGGCTTGTGGTGCAGTAAGTTCATGTTAATATTTAGTATACAAAATACAGCATTTTTAGCATTTTTATTCTATTTTAGACTTTACATGCCCTTTAAAGGGGTGGTACACCTTTAGATTAATTTTAAGTATATTACAGAATGGCTTATTCTAGGAAACTTTTCAATTGGTATTCATTATTTATCTTTCATAAAGGCCCTTTTCTATTCATATTTCAGTCTCTCATTCTAATCAATGACTGGTTGCTAGGGTAATTTGGACCCTAGCAACTAGATTGCTGAAATTGCAAACTGGAGTACTGCTGAATAAAAACTAAATAACTCAAAACCACAGATAAAAATGGAAACCAATTGCAAATTGTCTCAGAATATCACACTCTACGTCATATTACAAGTTAATTCAAAGGTGAACAGACCCTTTAAATCTGTTATGTTATTTACAACGTACAACGGCCACATTTTCTCTGTGAATAATGTAGGAGTAGAACAATGTTTGCAGTCAGTGAGGTCTTGAACATTTTTTGTAATTACTCTAATAATATGGTCAGGCTTTAAATATTTCCTTTTAACGGTGTTCCTGAAACAGACTGTTTTTATATCTAAACTCTGAAATACGTCAGAAAATAGATGAGGCTGAATCTCGCATTGCAAAAAACACTGTGTAGTGCAGACAAGACAAATATTTGAATTATTTGGGGTTATTTAGTTGCACTATAAATAAAAAATACAGCTCTGGGGAAGATGGATGGGCGGTTTATTGGCATGGTTATTACACATTTGTAATTTCCTGCTTGTTTTACTAGTCAACCAAAGACACAATCATTTTCTAATTAATCTGATTATACTTTTAACTGGAGGCTTAGTTGCTAATAGTTTAATACTTTTCTGTATAGCTGATTTTGTACTTAAAGAGTTTTATCCAGACTTACTAGGCTGGAATACAGAAAAATTAATGCAAATGAGAATAAATGAGAAATGAGTATAAATTTAATTTAAGTATGAGGGAACTATATTGAAAGAGTTGAGCAACATACTGTATATAAACAATTTATTCATGTATACATTGAGAAGATAGCATAATCATTAAAATCAACAACTTTCAATTTATGAGAAAATGCAAGTTAAAAGGTAAAACAAAAGCACCTACTAAGATGCACAAGCAGCACCCTGTCATCACCTTCAAGATCATGCAAAACTTCCAATACAGGTATGGGATCTGTTATCTGGAAACCTGGATGGAAAGGACATCTCCCATAGACTCAATTTTAATCAAATAATTCAGTTTTACTTTTATTATTGCACTTTTCTCTGCAATAATAAAACAGCACCTAATATGTGCTTCTAACTAAGATAATTAATCCTCATTGGAGGCAAAACAAGCTTAATGGGTTTGTCTGATGTTTGATTGAAATTTTAGCAGACCTAGGGGCCCATTTATTAAACCTCGATTTTTTTCTGGGCAAGGTTTTAGTGGAAAAACCAAATTTTGTTGCTGCTAAAACTCAGAATCTGAAAATTCGTCATCTTAAACCTGTCATGTAGAAGTCAATGGCAAATGTTCCTGAAGTTGTTTCTTGACATCATGATCTGCTTTGGATAATCAGAAAAAGTCGGGTTTCACCCAATATCCAAAAAAGTCGAGTTTTCTCAGCGGAAATTTAATAAAATCAAATTTCCAGAGAGTCAATCAAATTTTTGGAGACTCAATTGCATGATACAAACTGACGCTCGATTTTGTTGTGACTTTTTTTTGAGAAAATAAAAATGAGCTGCTATCTGGTTGCCTTCCCATTGTTAGGCCGGGGGTGGAAAGGGAAGGGTGATATCGCTCTAACCTGCAGTACAGCAGTGAAGATTGAAGTTTATCAGAGCACAAGTCACATGACTGGGGGCTCCTGTAAAACTGACAATATGTTGATAGATAGATGATAGATAGATGATAGATAGAAAACAGATAGATAGACAGTGAAAGATAGATAGATAGTGAGAGATAGAGATGTCGCGAACTGTTCGCCGGCGAACTTGTTCGCGCGAACATCGGGTGTTCGCGCTCGCCGGAAGTTCGCGAACGTCGCGCGACGTTCGCCATTTTGGGTTCGCCATTGTTGGCGCTTTTTTTTGCCCTCTCACCCCAGACCAGCAGGTACATGGCAGCCAATCAGGAAGCTCTCCCTTGGACCACTCCCCTTCCCTATAAAAACCGAAGCCCTGCAGCTTTTTTTCACTCTGCCTGTGTGTGCTGAAGAGATAGTGTAGGGAGAGAGCTGCTGCCTGTTAGTGATTTCAGGGACAGTTGAAAGTTTGCTGGCTAGTAATCGTTTTGATACTGCTCTGTTATTGGAGGGACAGAAGTCTGCAGGGGTTTGAGGGACATTTAAGCTTAGGTAGCTTTGCTGGCTAGTAATCTACCTTCTACTGCAGTGCTCTGTATGTAGCTGCAGTGGGCAGCTGTCCTGCTTCTGATCTCATCTGCTGACTGCTGCAATAGCAATAGTCCTTGTAAGGACTGCTTTTATTTATTTTTTTGTTGTTTTACTACTACTACTACTACTACTACTACTACTACTACTACTACTACTATAAGAGCCCAGTGCTATTAGTCTAGCAGTGTTGGGGAGTGGGACTGGTGTGCTAATCTGCTGCTCCTAGTAGTTCAGCAGCACCAACTTTAATTTTTTTTTTTTAATATTCATTCTTTTTTTATTTAACTTTTTTTTTATTTTACTACCGCTGTAGTAGTGTATAAGTTGACCTTTTAGGCATTATTTGCCCTGTAGGCATTTTTTGCCCAGTGTGTTATTCAACCAACTGCTATCTAGCTGTGTGCCCGTGTTCACATTCTGTCTAAATATCCATAATATTACCGTCTCCAGAAAAAACACCGGAGTGACTTTTTTCAAGCAGCCATAATAAATTTTACGTAATCCGTATCCATCGCTGTAGTAGTGTATAAGTTGACCTTTTAGGCATTATTTGCCCTGTAGGCATTTTTTGCCCAGTGTGTTATTCAACCAACTGCTATCTAGCTGTGTGCCCGTGTTCACATTCTGTCTAAATATCCATAATATTACCGTCTCCAGAAAAAACACCGGAGTGACTTTTTTCAAGCAGCCATAATAAATTTTACGTAATCCGTATCCATCGCTGTAGTAGTGTATAAGTTGACCTTTTAGGCATTATTTGCCCTGTAGGCATTTTTTGCCCAGTGTGTTATTCAACCAACTGCTATCTAGCTGTGTGCCCGTGTTCACATTCTGTCTAAATATCCATAATATTACCGTCTCCAGAAAAAACACCGGAGTGACTTTTTTCAAGCAGCCATAATAAATTTTACGTAATCCGTATCCCTCGCTGTAGTAGTGTATAAGTTGACCTTGTAGGCATTATTTGCCCTGTAGGCATTTTTTGCCCAGTGTGTTATTCAACCAACTGCTATCTAGCTGTGTGCCCGTGTTCACATTCTGTCTAAATATCCATAATATTACCGTCTCCAGAAAAAACACCGGAGTGACTTTTTTTCAAGCAGCATTCTTATATTTTACGTAATCCGTATCCACCGCTGTGTATACGTTGACCTTGTAGGCATTATTTGCCCTGTAGGCATTTTTTGCCCAGTGTGTTATTCAACCAACTGCTATCTAGCTGTGTGCCCGTGTTCACATTCTGTCTAAATATCCATAATATTACCGTCTCCAGAAAAAACACCGGAGTGACTTTTTTTCAAGCAGCATTCTTATATTTTACGTAATCCGTATCCACCGCTGTGTATACGTTGACCTTGTAGGCATTATTTGCCCTGTAGGCATTTTTTGCCCAGTGTGTTATTCAACCAACTGCTATCTAGCTGTGTGCCCGTGTTCACATTCTGTCTAAATATCCATAATATTACCGTCTCCAGAAAAAACACCGGAGTGACTTTTTTTCAAGCAGCATTCTTATATTTTACGTAATCCGTATCCACCGCTGTGTATACGTTGACCTTGTAGGCATTATTTGCCCTGTAGGCATTTTTTGCCCAGTGTGTTATTCAACCAACTGCTATCTAGCTGTGTGACCGTGTTCACATTCTGTCTAAATATCCATAATATTACCGTCTCCAGAAAAAACACCGGAGTGACTTTTTTTCAAGCAGCATTCTTATATTTTACGTAATCCGTATCCACCGCTGTGTATACGTTGACCTTGTAGGCATTATTTGCACAGTGTTTTCTTCAAACCGCCATCTAGCTGTGTGAGCTTGTTCACATTTTGTCTAAATATTGATAATATTATCGTCTCTAGAAAAACCACTTGAGTTACTTTTTTTCAAGCAGCATTCATATATTTTACGTAATCCGTATCCACCGCTGTAGTAGTGTATACGTTGATCTTGTAGGCATTATTTGCACACTGTTTTCTTCAAACTGCCATCTAGCTGTGTGTATTATCGTTTCCAGAAAAACCAACTGAGTTTTTGTTGTTGTTGTTTTTTTAAAAATAATGCCAGGCAAAGGCAGGCCGCCACGCAGAGGCCGTGCTAGGGGCCGTGCTGCTATGCAATCCTGTGGCCCTAGCAAATTGCCCAGTTTTAAAAAGCCAATGACCCTGAACTCCCAAAATGCTGAAGAGGTAGTTGACTGGCTTACACAGCACACCCCATCCTCTACCGTTTCTAACTTTACCACAACATCCTCCTCATCCTCCACTGCTATGGCCACCCCACGTAACACTTCCTCCACCACCGGTGCCCCATCTTCACTGGAGTCAGAGGAGTTATTTTCCCATGAGTTTCTTGAACTGAGTAATGCGCAACCATTATTGGCAGAAGAAGATGAAGGAGATGAGGACGTTACACCAGATTTAATTCTGGCAGAGAACACGACAGAGATGGACATAATGATGAGTGATGAGGAGGAGGAGGAGGTCCCCGCTGCTGCTTCCTTCTGTGATGTGTCAGAAGAAATTGATGCATCTGAGGAGAATGATGATGAGGAGATTGATGTTTTGTGGGTGCCTAGTAGAAGAGAGCAAGAGGAGGGTAGTTCAGATGGAGAGACGGAGAGTCAGAGAGGCAGTAGGAGAATAAGACTTAGAAGAAGCAGGGAGGCCAGCCCGCAGGGATCAGTAGGGCAACAACATGTATCGGCACCTGTGTTCAGCCGGCCAACGCACCCGCCATTGCCGCCAATGCCGCCAACTTCTACTGTTACCGCCAGATCGCAGACTTCCAAAAAGTCAGCAGTGTGGCATTTTTTTAATGTGTGTGCCTCTGACAAAAGCATTGTAATTTGCAATGAGTGCAGTCAGAAACTGAGCCTTGGTAAGCCCAACAGCCACATAGGTACAACTTCTATGCGAAGGCACATGAGCGGCAAGCACAAAGCACTTTGGGAGCAACACCTCAAAGGCAACAGGCAAACTAAAAGTCACACTCCTTCTGGTCCAGCATCTTACTGCTCTACCTCTGCTCTCCTTGACCCATCTGAACCACCCTCCACTCCGCCTTCCACCTTGACCACCTGTTCCCATTCCCAGTCATCTGCCACCAGCCAAGTTTCTGTGAAGGCCATGTTTGAGCGTAAGAAGCCAATGTCTGACTGTCACCCCCTTGCCCGGCGTCTGACAGCTGGCTTGTCTGCACTCTTAGCCCGCCAGCTTTTACCATACCAGCTGGTGGACTCTGAGGCCTTCCGCAAATTTGTAGCAATTGGGACACCGCAGTGGAAGGTACCCAGCCGCAATTTTTTTTCTAAAAAGGGAATACCACACCTGTACCAACATGTGCAGAGCCAAGTTACCGCATCTCTGTCACTTAGTGTTGGGCCAAAGGTCCATATGACTACTGACGCATGGTCCTCCAAGCATGGTCAGGGCAGGTATGTCACCTACACTGCCCACTGGGTGAACTTGGTAATGGCTGGGAATGGGAAGCAGGGAATGGGTAGCTCAACAACAACAACAACAGTGGAGTTGGTGTCACCGCCACGGATTGCACGCGGTTCTGCCACCACCTCTACTCCTCCATCGCTCTCTACCTCGTCTTCTTCCTCTTCTTCTTCTTACTCTGCTGCTGGGTCCTCCTTCTCCTCCTCCACACCTGTGCACCCCCAGCTCCCCCTAGGCTATTCGACGTGCCAGGTACGCCGTTGTCACGCTGTCTTGGGGATGACGTGCCTGGAAAGCAAAAACCATACCGGATCTGTACTCCTGTCATCTCTGCAGTCACAGGCCGATCGGTGGCTGACCCCACACCAACTGCAGATCGGAAAAGTGGTGTGTGACAATGGAAGCAATCTGTTGGCAGCGTTGAGACTGGGAAATTTAACACATGTGCCCTGCATGGCACATGTGTTAAATTTAATAGTCCAACGTTTTGTCTCCAAGTACCCAGGATTCCAGGACGTTCTCACCCAGTCCAGAAAGGTGTCGGCCCATTTCAGACGTTCCTACACAGCCATGGCACGCCTTGCTGACATTCAGCAGCGCTACAACATGCCAGTCAGGCGTTTGATTTCTGACAGCCAGACTCGCTGGAATTCAACGCTCCTTATGTTGGAACGTCTGCTGCAACAACAAAGGGCCGTCAACGAGTACCTTTTTGAACTGGGTGGTAGGACTGGATCTGCAGAGCTGGGGATTTTTTTCCCCCGTTACTGGGTGCTTATGCGCGATGCCTGCAGGCTCATGCGACCTTTTGAAGAGGTGACAAATATGGTCAGTCGCACCGAAGGCACCATCAGCGACCTAATACCCTTCGCTTTCTTCCTGGAGCGTGCCGTGCGACGAGTGACAGATGAGGCTGTAGACCAGCGTGACGAGGAGCTGGAAGCGCACGATTTATGGTCGCAATCACCAGAACGAACCCAGGCACCTGCTGCAACGCAGGGAGAGGTGCCAGAAGTGGAGTCAGAGGAGGAAGGTGGCTTTGTGGAGGAGGAGGAGGAGGACCAACAGGAGCAGGCTTCCCAGGGGGCTAGTGGTGACCTTTTGGGGACCCCTGGTCTTGTACGTGGCTGGGGGGAGGAGACCGTGGATGATGCAGTCCTTGATAATGAGGAAGCGGAGATGGATAGCTCTGCATCCAACCTTGTGAGAATGGGGTCTTTCATGCTGGCATGCCTGTTGAAGGACCCCCGTATCAAGAGGCTTAAGGAGAAGGACCTGTACTGGGTCGCAACGCTACTAGACCCTCGGTACAAGCATAAAGTGTCAGAAATGTTACCAACATACCACAAGTCCGAAAAGATGCGGCATTTACAAACCAGCCTGCAAAACATGTTGTACAATGCTTTTAAGGGTGATGTCACTTCAGGAACTCATCAACATTCCAGGGGCAGAGGTGCCAGTAATCCTGCCACGAGCACACCTGCAAGGACAAAGCCCTTTGGCCGGTCTGTAACGTCAGACATGCAAATGTTTTTCTGTCCAAGGCAGCGCCACAACCCTTCGGGATCCACCCTCAAAGAACGCCTCGACCGGCAGGTAGCGGACTACCTGGCATTAACTGCAGATATCGACACTCTGAGGAGCGATGAACCCCTGGACTACTGGGTGCGCAGGCTTGATCTGTGGCCAGAGCTGTCACAATTTGCCATGAACCTCTTGTCTTGCCCAGCCTCAAGTGTGCTCTCAGAAAGGACCTTCAGTGCAGCAGGAGGGATTGTAACTGAGAAGAGAACTCGCCTAGGTCACAAAAGTGTCGATTACCTGACCTTTATTAAAATGAATGAGGGGTGGATCTCGGAGGGTTACTGCACGCCGGAAGACTTGTTCTGACTTCTATGCAGCTGTCCTTCTCTTCAAGCCTCATGACTCCACACACAGCTGTCCTTTAGCGTCCTCCTCCCTCCGCCACCGTTACAAACTAGGGTGCAAACCCTACTGGTTTAATTTTTTCTGGCCTCTGTGCTTCAGTGGCTGCAACCAAAAAAACTGGGCAAACAATGTCTACAAGGTCAACGTATGGCGAAAAATGACTATTTTCAGCATTTATATGGCATATTTTTTCTGGCAACTGTGCTTCAGTGGCTGCGTCCAAAAAAATGCATATTTTCTGCATTTATATGGCATAATTTTTCTGGCCTCTGTGCTTCAGTGGCTGCAACCAAAAAAATGCATATTTTCTGCATTTATATGGCATAATTTTTCTGGCCTCTGTGCTTCAGTGGCTGCAACCAAAAAAATGCATATTTTCTGCATTTATATGGCATAATTTTTCTGGCCTCTGTGCTTCAGTGGCTGCAACCAAAAAAATTTATATTTTCAGCATTTATATGGCATAATTTTTCTGGCAACTGTGCTTCAGTGGCTGCGACCAAAAAAATGACTATTTTCAGCATTTCTATGGCATATTTTTTCTGGCCTCTGTGCTTGAGTGGCTGCGGCCAAAAAAACTGGGCAAACAATGCCTACAAGGTCAACGTCGTTGACCTTGTAGGCATTGTTTGCCCAGTTTTTTTGGCCGCAGCCACTCAAGCACAGAGGCCAGAAAAAATATGCCATAGAAATGCTGAAAATAGTCATTTTTTGCCATACCTTGACTCAACGTATATGGCAAAAAATTTATATTTTCAGCATTTATATGGCATATTTTTTCTGGCAACTGTGCTTCAGTGGCTGCGACCAAGAAAACTGGGCAAACAATGCCTACAAGGTCAACGTATGGCAAAAAATGACTATTTTCAGCATTTATATGGCATATTTTTTCTGGCCTCTGTGCTTCAGTGGCTGCAACCAAAAAAATTTATATTTTCAGCATTTATATGGCATAATTTTTCTGGCCTCTGTGCTTCAGTGGCTGCAACCAAAAAAATTTATATTTTCAGCATTTATATGGCATATTTTTTCTGGCAACTGTGCTTCAGTGGCTGCGTCCAAAAAAACTGGGCAAACAATGTCTACAAGGTCAACGTATGGCGAAAAATGACTATTTTCAGCATTTATATGGCATATTTTTTCTGGCAACTGTGCTTCAGTGGCTGCGTCCAAAAAAACTGGGCAAACAATGCCTACAAGGTCAACGTATGGCAGTTGTTTAAAGAGAACAGTAGATTACTAGCCAGCAAAGCTACCTAAGCTAAAATGTCCCTCAAATCCCTGCAGACTTCTGTCCCTCCAATACAGAGCAGTATCACGCAGATTACTAGCCAGCAAACTTACTATCATCTGTCCCTGAAATCACTAACAGCTCTCGCCCTACACTATCTCTTCCAAGCACACACAGGCAGATTTTTCAGATACATTTTTGCCCTTGATCCCCCTCTGGCATGCCACTGTCCAGGTCGTTGCACCCTTTAAACAACTTTAAAATCATTTTTCTGGCCAGAAATGTCTTTTGTAGATGTTAAAGTTCGCCTTCCCATTGAAGTCTATGGGGTTCGCGAACCGTTCGCGAACCGCTCGCAATTTTGCGCAAGTTCGCGAATATGTTCGCGAACTTTTTTTCCGACGTTCGCTACATCCCTAGTGAGAGATAGATAAATAGATAAATAATAGATAGAGGGTGAGAGATAGACAGACATACATGATAGCGATAGATAGATAGATAGATAGATAGATAGATAGATAGATAGATAGATGATAGATAGATAGATAGATAGATAGATAGATAGATAGATAGATAGATAGATAGATAGATAGATAGTGGGAGATAGATAGATGATAGATAGACAGATAGATGATAGATAGAAAGAGACAGAGACATATACTGTAGCTAGACAGACAGGAAGACAGACAGACCTAACTATGTAAGGGAACTAGCTGAGCAAACCATACCTAAACCTCAAGGTCCCTACAGATAAACACATGAAAAATTATTTAAAAAGATTAATGTATGATTTTCTTCTACCACAGAGATTTTTCATCGGTATATCCTTTAGTGAATTTTTTTATACGTTTACCGCACATACATAAACATGCAAATATATGAGCTCACTTAAACATAATTGTAAATGCAGTCAGCATGGGAATTGGGGTCTGGGGCCCTAGCTGTTGTAGCACCCCTCCACCATCCCCCCCCAAGTGTACATTTTTCCATTCTTTATGCGATTGGGGTCAGTGGGGGAGGTCAGAGAGCGGTTCACTCGCTTTTTTTCCCCGGTGCCCCGCTGGTCAAGTCCGAGCCTAGATGCAGTATCTACTATACTGTCATATGATACTGTATCTGTAGATTGTGTGAAGTTCAGTAACATAATAGCATTAATACAAGCTTATTGTTATGAACTAATACAGTGGCTGCAAATAATTTCATTTCACACAGACTCTAGTTTAAAATATATTTTCTCATTCTTGTGTGTCTGTATTGCTTGCTGTAAATACAGCACTTATAACAGGAGACCAAGGTGATAGTTGTGGATCTTGTTTAATTTGTAAAATAGCATTTTATAATTATCAGACTTAAATACCAATCAATCCTGCATTGTCAAACACAATAACACCCTACAGATTTCATCAAGAAAAGACGTAATGGTTTCACACAGCAATGTTTGCCCTTTGCATATTTCCTAGTGTTTGATGTCCAATCAGTGACGTGAGTTCACACTTGGCTGCCTCAAACTGTATGGCCAATTTTATATTGAGCTTCATGCTTGATTCATAGCGTCATTACCTTCATTATAAGTGGTGAACATTTCTAGAACGCATGTCTATATTAATTTACTATACATGCAACATGTCACAAATGATGGATATGGCAAGAATTTAACCATATGCATTTGTACCAGGGGGGCACACTCTATTTATGTTATCATTCACAGACGGCATTATTCAGAGAAAATTGCGTTTGAATATAATTAATCTGGAAAGAAATATAAAACACATTTAATTAACATCAGTAGAAGCCAAAATTAACCAAATTGGCACATTTTTCTACTAAGATACATTTCATACATAAGGCGTCATCCATTAAAATAATGTATCCTCTGGTCTAATTTTCTACTTTTCTCTGGTCAGATTGCATAGCAATCAGACATTTGACAGTGCTATAGGAATTACAGAAATGCGTTCACATCTAAGTTATCCTGTGTGCTTTTAATTTCCCTGGTCCATGTACAATGTAGGGTGCAATGAGGGTTTGACCACATTCCCTTACAATTTCACATAGCTGGTTATCTTAAATATATTACAGACATACTTTTTTTTAAAGGAAGGATTCTAAATAGCTAAATTTAATTTAATGAGAAAAAGATATGTCCTAATTTGGTTCCAGATATTTCATTTTGTTTACATGTAATAAACTAAGGGATCTAAGGGAAGATGTGTTATAAAAGAGTTATGGATGACAGCAAGGGATCTTTTTTTTTCTATGTGTCACATTCTCTTTTCACCTCCACTTTACAATGTAAAGATAATGTTCTAGCCAGTAAGAATCGCTTGGAAACAATTTACAAACCACATCTAAGATGTTTAGCAAAACTTTATTACTGACTAGTGTCACAGACACTTTCCAAGATGGTGACCCACTGTGACAAGTTTGAAGTCCTGGATCATTTCTGCTATTGAGAAGCTGAAGCTTTAGGCTGCTGCAATAAATTCAGTATATACAATATGGCATTTTTAGACTTTAGTTCTCCTTTAACTGAAATTGTAGGTGGATATCTGAAGTAGATTAAACAACTCATAGTCAAGCCAGGCAGAAGTCAAACCAGAATGAGCAACAGCTGTACAAAGGGAATCTGAAGAATAGTCACAAGCAAGCCGAATATCAGAACCAGGAATCAAGTCACAGAAGGACTCTCAATGTTGATCAGGAGAATTAAAGAGCTGGATTAGTCAATTAAAGAGCTGGAAAGAGTCAGGAGAAGAAAGCAAATAATAAAAAAAAACTATTAAAAAAACTGCCAATTGAAAAGTTGCTAACATACTAAAAGTTAACTTAAAGGTGAACCAAATCTTTAAGGAATATGTACAATACTTATAGTTATTCTATATAAAAAAATAAAACATTTTTTAAAAAAATTAAAATTTTTCTACTACAATTAAAATTTTTCTACTACAATTTCCACCAAAAAAACATATATTCTTAATGGAATATGTAAAAAGTGTGTACAAATTTGTGTAATGTAAAGTAAAACTGCACAGGTTACACATTAGTATCAAGTAATTACATTTTAGAAATATTTGAAAATGCACATCCACCTTGTTTTATTTACTTTAATGACAGTAAAGAGAACAAGTGTAACAGGATATAAAAGGAGCTCGCATCTAATTCTGCTAACAGCTGCTTTCCATCTAAATAATTGACAAAACATCAATTTCTTTTCATCCAGTTGCACAGAGCTCTTGTTTACCTTGTCTTTTCTCTTTGTAGGATCAAATCTTTGTCCATACACCATAGGCTTTACAGACTGGAAAGAGTACAAACAAGGGAACTGTCTGTACAGAAATCAGTAAAAAAATTTTCATCTTGTTTTTTTTTTTTTAATAAATTACCAAGTTAGCTTATTTAGTATGTTGATATTCTGTACTTCAGGATCCCACCAATAACATTTTGCTTTGCAGATAATGAGAGTGGAAATCATATATGATACAGGTACTGTACAAATATCATGTTTCAGATTTCCTACAATAACTAATTAGGGCTCAAACATTTACAAATACAAAAAACTCCAGGCAACATGACTGATCAGATAGAGATTAACCCCTACCCCTCTGGTACATGTAGCAATATATAATACATAACGTGTTTGCTGCCTTTAGCTGTTGAAGTTTCTTTCTAGAACCAAATCCATTGTATACAGGGTTTTTTGAACAGGAGATCCATGAACCACCTAAGAAATCCAAATTTTCATTTAATCTGACCCTCAAATATGAATTTTCTAGAATACCTGGCCCACTCCGCTAAAAAATTGTATTGCAAGTGATGTAAATGTACTCCTGAGTGCTTTTCAAACAAGAATTCAATTAAAACACAAGGGAATGGGCAGCGTTCGGTATTCAAGAGTTCATATTTTAGAGAACTAGCTTTGGCAATTATGACAATGTAAGCCTCCAGTCAGTTATTTATCTAAGTATATAAAGAATTTCCAAGAACAATCTAGATTTTTGATTATTTCAAAATATTTTACATGTTTTAAGATTCTTGAAACTGCTGCTAAGTAGAAGATTAGGGGCAGATTTATCAAAGGTTGAGGTGAAAAAAACTTCAACTTTTTGGTTGGTTTTTTTGAATTCGAATTTCGAAGTTTTTTTCAATTCGAAATTCAACCTTTGATGAATATGCCCCTAAAACTGAAGTTTCTATAAAACTGAAACCCTGGTTGCACATGGTACTGTATGCACACATCCCTGCCTTTCATCATTAACCCCTTTATTGTGCTTAAGTTAAGTAGAATAAGCATTAATGGTGATGGTTCTAGTCATTAGGGTATAGTGATGCCCGAGAAACTTTTCGGGTGTGACCAAGTCCTACATCTCCTGCCCACTGGACAAGTTAAGCTGAAGTATACTCTAAAACAGGGATCCCCTACCTTTTGAACCTGTGAGCAACATTCAGAAGTAAAAAGAGTTGGACAGCCACACTAGCATTAAAAATGTTCTTGGGGTGCCAAATAAGTGCTGTGACTGGCCATTTGTTATCCCCTATGTGGATTGTCAACCTACATTGAGGCTCTGTTTGGCACCTGTGTTTTATGCAGCCAAAACTTGCTTCCAGGCCTGGAATTCAAAAATAATCACCTGCTTTGAGGCCACTGGGAGCAACATCCAAGGGGTTGGAGAGCAACATGTTGCTCACAAGCTACTGGTTGGGGATCACTGCTCTTAAAGTTGTTACCATGCTGCATATGAGCGATTGTTACCAGACTAGTAATAGTCTTTATAAATAATATAAACAGAATCCTTATTTTAAATTTCAGTGGATGGGTTTTGGTTTGTTTTATCTTTTATCCAGGGTGCTTTGCATTATGCAGACTGTTTTCATCTTGAATTAAACTGTACCTTCTGAAAATATATTACCTGCAACTTGGTAAAGCAACATTCTTATTCCACAGCAGCACAACAATTGCCAAGCTGCCATTGGAAAATAACGGTGTTTAACCAATCAGAGGTGTGCTGTCGTATAAAGTAATATTGACTGTATTGGAAGAAGTGGACGCTCCAAAGACCTGCACTCTTATGACAATATAAGAGACTGAAACAAGTATGGTTTATTTGGCATTTGCAATCCTTCGGAAAATATAACCTTTTTATAATAAGAGATCACTTTCATTCAATCACCCATGAAACTGGTCAGAACAGGGTCAGAACATTTGTGTAACATTACATCTGTATTTGCACTTGTATTGCAGCCTGGCATTTCACCTGCCTTGTATGGGGTGCCGTTTGTCCCAAATATATTCTGTAAACAAAACTATCCCTTATACACAGAATGAATGTCTCTCATGTTATATAAGTATTTGTGACCAGACACAGAGAAAAAAAATATACAAAAGACTTATTTCTATTAAAGAATGAAAACAAAATCTGGTTAGTGCACAAAAGGATGTCATTATATCACAAACTCCATTCTGTACAGTTTAACAAGCAATCTGTCTCACAAATATATAACCTCCATGTAACGGACACACTTATGTGCAAAGTTACTTACAGAATGAATTATGTAAAAACAAAGTTGGACATAATATATAATAGTGTAACTAACTAGTGCTTGTCAAGCTAGATTTGTCTGACAAAATAGATATGTACAAAATAGGGGTGTGGAAGCACTCTAAAGGCTAAGTAATAGTATATTTAAGTATAATGGAAGTGCTAGTTTTAATGCACATTCCCTGGGCCCCTGTCTCAAAAGTAAGTTTACAAAACAGGGCTTTTTAGTTACAAAGTTATGATCATAAAGTTGAAAAGCCACCATACCACGTCAAGGTAAACCCCACATGGTGGTCCCTAACTTGTTTGCCTTTCGGCCATAGTATAAAAAGTCTTACTGCATAGTAGCATTCAATGGACGTTCAATGGACATTGATTACAGGTAATGCTAGAATGCACATAAAAAATAAAACAAGTTAGGGACCGCCATTCGGGGTTTACCTTGACGTGGTATGGTGGCTTATCAATTTTATGATCATAACTTTGTAACAAAATAACCCCTATTTGGGTACATATGCAATAGCATTTATTATACTTATATATATATATTTTAAAGCCTTTAGAGTGCTCCCACAACCCCCCTGTTTTGACAAAATAGATATCTGTGACAGAAAGCAAGATTTTATAGTACAGGATTCATTCTTTCCACAAAATGACAGTTTTGTTTCACAAAACAGATAAAATAACCATTCTGTGAAGCAACACTGTCAGTGACATTCCTGAACCAATAAGAACAAAGCTTATTGCCATATACAAACAAGATGAGAAGTTGCCAGCTCTGCTCCACATGGCTAAGGCAAAGTATGTGGCCTGCTATAGAGGGCGCCCTCTAATGTCCCCTGTGCTGCATAGTAATAAACACGAACAAACCTTTCCTAAAAGATCTGCTGTTAAACACTACAGGTTCATAAATGGAAGTTTTTTACAAATGGCTGAGAAATATAATGCTGCACTTATAATGATTGTTGAGAAAGAAAAGTATTGCAAAACTTATATAAATATGATCATTTTAGGTGATATGGCTATTCTTATTGTAGCAACCTGCTTGTGTGGCCATTTTGGAGTCTATAGGAGATGGCCTTTCAGTAATTCTGAGCATTCTGGATAACTGGTTTCCAGATAATGGATTCCATATCTGCAATATTACTTTGTTTTTGTATCTAATACAGTATGTATAAAAATTGTGTATATAATTTAATTGTAAGCCTTTTTCTACAGGTGCACTGTAAAACCAAGGTAAAATAGTTGTTTCTTGTTCTTTCTTTTTTTTTAATCATACAGTGTAGCAGAAATGTGCTCTGTTTATTCCTGCTTCTCTGCCTGGAGAACAACATTTTTATATTAAATCTTGAAGAACACTGTAAAAAAAACTGAGCAAGCAGAAATATTTGAAATTATAGTACTAAAGATCTTAAAATAATAAAGGGAAAATATTCAGTCCCACTGTATGGTACTTTTCTTGTGACACATTCATATTTTTTCGTCAGATGCATACATTGATCCATATAAGAAAAAATGAGAAATAACATTTTGCTACATTTTGAGCAAAGTTATTTTGCAAGACAGTAGATCAAATCACCCACAGGAAGGTACAGTATTAAGATAAAAGACCTAGCGCAAAGCACAGTTAATATACACAATGTACTATGTGTGAGTTACTTATCAGTGAATGTGCAGTTTGTATAACTATGGCTTTGATATTTATCCCTAAAAATGTATTTTAGCTCTTTATTTTGGCCATGAACTGAATTACATGAACACATTTTAGAGGAACAATAAATACTATTCAACAACCTGCGATCCATGTTTCCTAGTACCGGTATGGGACCTGTTATTCAGGTTGGGACCTGGCGTTTTCTGGATAATGGGTCTTTCCGTAATTTGGATCTTCATACCATAAGTCTACTAGAAAATCATGTAAAAAATAAATAAACCCAATAAGCTGTTATTTCTTCCAATAAGGAGTCATTTTATTTTAGATATTTGGATAAAATTGAGTCTATGGGAGATGGCCTTAATTCAGAGCTTTCTGGATAATGGGTTATTGGATAATGGATCCCATACCTGTATTACTAAATGATTGCATAACGTATTCCACAACTGTTTTACTGTCAACATGCATCAGAGAAAAACCTTTTTTATCATTCATTTAGTTTCCATAACAGATTTTAATGAAATCAATCCCCACAGTTTATAGGGAACCTCACACATTTATTTCAATGCACCACATGTTGCTATATGGGGGCTAAAAAAAACAAAACCCCAAAAAAACCCAGCTGTTATTTAATCACTGACCAAATGCGACAGAGTGAGACTATTGGAGCAGGTAGAGAACAAATTAGCGGATAACATGGACTGTTGTAAAGCAAGGTTCATGAAAAGCAGCATATATATATATATATATATATATATATATATTATATATATATATTATATATATATATATATATATATGCTGTGTATATATATATATATATATATATATATATATATATATATATTTTTTTTTTTTTTTTTTTTTGGCCTAAGGGATGCTTAGCAGGCTCAAAAGTATTATTTTGTTTGTCCTTCCATTCAGGTATATGTTTAATTTAAATGACAGTTTATACAGGTATGGGATCCATTATCCAGAAAGTTCTGAATTGAGGGAAGGCCTGTTCCCATAGACTACATTTTATCCACATTTTAAAAAAATATTTTCTTTTTCTCTGTAAAAATAAAGCAGTTCCTTGTACTTGATCCAAACTAAGTTAAAATGAATCCTTATTGGAGGCAAAATCAGCCTATTGAGTTTATTTAATGTTTAAATGATCTAGCAGACTTACGGTATGAAGATCCAAATTGCAGAAAGATCTCTTATCTGGGTAACCCCAGGTCCCAACCAACTGGATAACAGGTCCCTTATCTGTTATTGTTTTAACATGTTTTTTCATTATTTACCAATGTATATGACATAAAATATGATCTTTTGTTTCTATTGAATTAAAACCAATGAATATTTTTCAGTAATATTTGAATTGGGTGTTCTTGGGTGTTCTTTCGTGTCCGCTCTGTCATTTGAGATCATTTTAAGGTTCCTATTAATATTTTACTGAAATTGCTTTCCTTTAATTAGGCTCTGATATTTTTAGACAACTTTTTCACATAAGCCTTAATGTTACATCTCATGATAATATAAAGAAAGAAGAAAAGTTAATTAAGAAGCTAGAAAAATACATTGAAATTAAAGTTGAGAATACTGCTTGCATTTACCTCTTTTTATGCAATTGAACAGTGGATTAGAAATGTCTGTATAATTCTATCAATATATGTATAAAATTATTCACACAAGAAAATTTGTACAGGAGTAAGGTTAAGTCAATGGATGTACCGAAAATACTATGGAGCAGGCACTCAAATGAAAGCAGTCTTCCACCAGGTTGTTGAAGCAAAATAAAAGAGTTTATTGTGTCCCCGGCTCACGCGTTTAGTGTTACAAACACTAAGAAGGGCAGATTTACTAAAGGGCGACGTGACTAACGTTAGCGAAAATTGGCGTAACTTTGCTAGCGAAGGAGATAGACTATAGCGCTACTTCGCACTCTTACGCCACGCGAAGTTTCGCTCTGGCAAAAGAGCGTTACTTCGCTAATTCACTAAGATGCACCTTTTACTCAACGTTACCTGTTCCGTCAGACTTGCTCAGACCAGCCGAAGTGCAATGGAATGTATAGGGCTTCTTCAATTTTTAGTTGATACATTTTCTAAGTCCCAAAAAACGCTGGCATATTTTAGTTTTTTTAGGGTGATAGGCTGCAAAAGTCTGTAAAATTGGGTACCCAGGCTCCCCCCTACATTTCCTACCATATGGCACATAAACTATACACTGGGCATGTGTAGGGCATTATAACAATTTCTTTTTATTAAGGTTCCCTGGGCTTGTGTAGTGTAATGTATTTTCTGCAACATATATGTCCATTCAACTTTAACTTCCCGCTGTACACAAATTAGCCAATGCTAGCGCAACTACGATTTGCTTGGCGCAGTAACGCTAGCTCAACTTTGCCAGGCACCCTGGACACAACTTCGGATTTTAGTGAATTAGCGTTGTCCTGGCGAAGCTACGCCTGGCAAAGTGTTGCGATGTGAGCAAAGCTGTCGCTGGCAAATTTATGGAGGTTAGTGAATTTGCCCATAATTCGCTCACATCGAAACACTTAATGGCACAAGAGGTAACGTTCAGTAAAATCCACATCTTAGTGAATTTGCAAAGTAACGCTCTTTCGCCAGAGCGAAATTTCGCTTGGTGTAAGAGTGCAAAGTAGCGCTAGAGTCTATCTCCTTCGCTAGCGAAGTTAAGCCAGCAAAGTACTGAAATGACGTCACACTGGCGAATTTTCGCCAGCGCTAGTCACTTCGACCTTTAGTAAATTTGCCCCTCAGTAAATTTGCACAGTCTAACATTTTCTCATTCTTCCACTCAACACTTTGAATAAGCTGTCTGGCCTGCTTTATTCTTTACCCATGTTCCCAGGAGCAGAGGCCTGACCTTGTCTCATTTTTCCTTATTGCTCATTCCCTGTTAATATACTGTACAATGCTTAAAAAATGTCGGCGCTGCATAAATGAACAATAATGATAATTAAATAATTACAAATGGGAAAGTGGCACTGTTATCCATCACAACCAACGATGCGTTATTCATGGCTGCTCTTATCAATAAAAAACAAGATATGGCGATGATGACAGCATATTCCAATTTGTAAAGTAAATATTTCCCATTAGAAAAAACAGTAAGTATAAACTCTGTGCAGGGCAAAAATGTACAGCTAATAAAGCAAACTTTGATTTATAAGAGACCCAAAAGGAGATGTGATTGTCCTGAAATGCCTGTTAAATGAGACAGCCTTTAATCTGGAAATCTAGCTGAACAAGGCTAAAGAAATCAAACCATAAACAAATTAAGTTATGCTTTAGTTTTTGAAAACATTACTCATTTTATGTTGTGTCCTTACTTCATCTCGTGATCATAATCAGCATGTTACACTGGTTGTCTAGTGTAATTCAATGCTGTGTTTATCATTTATTTGTGTATATTCATGAGCATTTTTCCTGTAACTGCTAATTGTACTCTCTAATATCTAGCCAGTGTGATTAATTTATAACAAAATATTATATCTGGGCAAATGTTATCAATAACTACCTTGTGAGCTTATCAGTAATTGAAATACGGCTTGCAATTCGTCATGGGGCCAACAGGGAAACTGTCAGTCTAGCGGCTGTGGTACCCAGAAGTGTTTTATGAGTTAAGTAGAATTAGAGGAGGTGCAAAGGGGGTCCTGATCCTAATTTTTCACCAAGGCCTGTAGGGTAATAGATATGCTACTGCTAGTGATGTGCAATTGACAAAAAGATGACCCGCACCCAACCATAACCTGCCCATTTCTCATCTGCACCTAACCCTAACCTGGCAAGCTTTGGTGTTTATAGACCCGCATCCAACCTACCCATGTCTGATGTCACAAAAGGGGAGGGGCATGCAGGTGCAAATTTCAAAATAGCAACATCTGGAGGCAGACATTGCCAGCGCTTTACACTTATGTATTTCAAGGAACTGTTCACCTTCCAGCACTTTTTTTGGTTGTTTTCAGACAGTTCACCAGACTTTTTGCAATTTTAAATTTGTGACTGTTATTTTGATATTTGATATTTGATATATTCAAAGTTTAGTTTTTCATAGTTTTATGTCTTTATGAAGCAGCTCTGTGAGGAGGGGTCACTGACTAAATATTCTAAATTATTATACATAATAATTATACATTTACAGTAGTTAATACGTTTCATATCTTTGTCCCAGCTGAGCAGAATCCCTGCATTTCATTAAAGGCAGTTGTTACAATTGATACAATATTTGCTGATATTCCACAGATGCTGCTGAGAAATTTATAAAATAATGTAGCAAATTGTAACCGTTCAGAATCTGCTGCCAGACTGAAACACCAGAGACAGGAATGTTAAACTACAGACAATTTTGGGAAAATGGTCAAAAATAAAAAAAGGAAAGCAATCAAAACAAGGCTTTATTTCTGCTGAAGAAAAACACTGCAAGCCGGCACACACAGCTATTCAAACCGGGGTACAACCCCTGGTACGTTTATTGCGTCACAACGTTTCGGGGGCGTGGCCCCTTCGCCAGGTGTTCTGCTGAACAATCTGAAAACAACTGAACAAAAAAAAATCTGCTCGGAAAGTGAATAACCCTGTTAATTATTGTCATTAGTTTCAATGATATTAACTGTACCAAAGTTTATGCCTGTGGGAGAAGATATTTAAAAGTTCAAACTGGGGAATCCAGAAGCATTTATTATCTATTTTCCGAATTTTGTGGAATTACAGAGTTGCGCATATAGGTGTAAGATCGGTATCTGCTGGGTGCAATAGCATAAACAAGAGATCTTTGTGTCTGCTTTTTGCACATTTTACCTAGAACAGATTTGAATCTTGAAGCAGACCTGTTTTTCATTGCCACTTAAGGAAGAAGAAAGAGCTTTAAAGTACTTTAGTAGTGGTTAATTCTAATGTTTACCATGTTCACAAACAGGCACTTTATCTATATTTTCAATTTGTTGTTTAGGTGCAGAGCGCAAGTATGGTCCAGATGGAGCATGATTTCGCTCCCCTTAACTGCTCTAGGACTTCTGGGGCTACATTAATGGCCATTGTTAAGTTATGGGCTTCAGAATAAGCCCCTAATAATATTTCGATGGTTTCCAGCAAGCCCTGACATCAGAAAATGAGCTTTTTTTATTAACTGTCATAACATTGTTGTCACGGTTGGCATCCTAAATTCAGAACCGATGCTAAGCACCCTGTTCTCGGCTCTACTGTATGTATCAGCGAAAAACTATCAACATGACCTATAGGTAGCTTTTGATATAGATTAATATCTAATAATATTTTCAGAATCACTTTAACCTCAACAACAGCCATGAGCACACTCAGCATGTTAAGGAGCCTAACAAGATCCAAGATGGGGAGCTGCTGCAGACAGAAAATGGATCACTACTTTTATGCTTAGGGCTGCTGAAACTTTCAGTTGGAATGGCAAATTCTTATATACAGTATAATACAGAGTTTCTAGCTATATTGGCTTTTTAGTGGCTATGTTATTCTGTACTGATGTGAGGCAGTTTGCTGAGATTTATCCATATAAGGATTATTGCCCACAGCATGAATCTATAGCCAACCTAGTGTTTTTTTGCATCTTTTCATTTAATTCACGTTTGCTGGTTCAGCACTAAGGGAAATAAAATTGTTAACATACAATTAAATTTTGCACATGGCAAAATTTTATTCAGAACACTTTTGTATTCTTGAAGTCATGCATAATACATTCAGAAGGTAACAAGGAATAACAGCATTTTTATCATGTTCACTTTGCCTTTGCTGTAACAAGCACTAAAGAGCTGTATTTGTTCATATGCGAGTAGAAAATATCTTACACATTTGCCTTTCAAAGACAAAAGAGCAGGAAATGATGCTGAAAGCCAGAGGATTGGCTGAGAACACAACGCTGTACCAAGAGACAGGAAGATAAATTACAGCAGATTTGGGTGATCCATGACATAGGTATGGGAAGTGGAAAGCCATTATGATTGTAGCTCTCTGTTGTGTGCAAAAGAAATGTGTTATGTTAGAAACCATTAGCTTTATAAAAGGAGTTAATGATATCTATCAGGCTGGTATTTCTTGGTTTCAAGGAACAAACAGGGAATAAATGATAGTACAGCTGAGATAAGTAGCTTGCATACTTGGCATCATCTCTGCTGCTGATCATTTTAATATTATTATAGTATTAGAAGCAGTAGTATTATATTATAAGCTTTATATATAGCACTAATATATTCTTTACAGAGACCATACATCAGTCCCTGCCCCAATGGAACTTTCAATCTCAGTCCTTATCCTATTCACACACACACACTAGAGCCAATTTCATCAGATACCAGTTTACCTACCTGTTTTTGGAGTGTGGCAGAAATCAGAGTGTATTATATTGTGTATCTTTCACCATTTCATTGAAGTTTTAAACAGAACACTTTTAGCACTTTGTCACAAGTGGCGTTTCTACAGATTAATAATGCAACTTAAAAACACCTTTGAAAAATACTAGCGGTTTTATCTGTATATATCAGCCACAGGTATTTCTAAATTACCCATTTTTCAATCTACTCTCCTACAACCCTTTCAATAATTCACAAACCAAGGCAACGTAACGTCAATTTGATCTTCGTCATTCATCATTGTGCTTTTATATCAGTATTGACTCACACTACAATGCCTACAATGAATATGGGGACATGAACAAAGACCATTAAACAATGGTACTGGAATTTCATAATACCATGTTTAGTAATAATGGCATGTAATAATCCAAGAAAATGGAGTGAATACCGGCACTTAAGGAGTAGGGGTTCTTTCGCCAAACAGTCTCCTCCATCAGATGGTAACAGATCCATAACAACCCTTATATACAGTTGTTTATTAGGATAGGACACATTCCTATCAGTCTACATAAGAAAACAATTTAAAAAAGACTATTTACACAAGTCCAACCATGAAAGTCCATGAAGATGAGACGACATCAAGTAATAATGACAATGAGTCAATTATCTTACTAAATATCCAAATTTAGGGATTTATCGACCTGTCCACTTGTTCCAAGTGCTGGTATTCACTTGAAACTAGCGGTAATGATCCCTCTGTTTATCAGATTCAATCTGCAGAACGGCTTCAGAATTCCCAATGATATAAGATAAAAAAGTTGTGTAACAATCCTTAAAAATTCTGTTGTACTCAATGACTCAAAAAAATCTATATCTCCAATTCAGCGCAGTAAGTCACAAAAAATGAGCTGTTGTTATATGATGAAGGCACTCGCAGGTATCGCACTGTTATGAAACTACTAAGTAACAAACTGCAAAGCTCACCCAGATATCAATGACATTTGTTTTCTTCACAACAAAGGGTGCTGTAGGAGTAGATATTTCCTTAACTGATACAGCTTGAAGAAATTCCTGGATCACCAAATTAAAATGTCAATGCGTAAAAGCAATTATTAGGTTTCTAAATTTGCCTTAATTAATAAAAAAAATGTTCTGTGGTCATCGGCATGAGAATGTAGTCTTGTCTGTTCTTCAGTATAAGCCAAAAACCTTTATAGGCTACTACATATACCTGGAGAAAAAAAGAGAGAAGGCAATGTCCCTGCAATATTCTGGGGTGCAAGTAGAAGTGCAGGTCTATAATACTGTATTTGATTCAAACTATTGGGCAGCTGAATAGGAAACCGGAACATGTTAATATGACAACAACTTCATGGATAAGTAAGTGTTAAAACCATAAAAAACACAAATACAAAAGACAAGCTGCCAAGGTCAGTTACAAGTCAATGGGAGCGGATTTCGGGGTTCAGTTTGTTTCTAATTGAATGATTGCATTGAAATTGAAAAAGTCGCAGGATACATAAAATTTTGATGTTTTCATATTCTTATTTGGATCGTTTGCTGTATTTTTTTGGTTTTTGCTTTTGATAATTGGATCTTTTTATAACCTTTATGACATTCATGGTTTTAGAGAAAATACGTTTATTTGTGGTTTCAAAAACCTCTAAATCCTCACCAATCTGATTTTTGATAAAAGTGCATTCCCACTGTGAGAAGTATGATTTAAAAGCTCGATGTTGCTTTTAGCTTGAGATGGAATTTGCAAACAGATTATCAGTGGGAGGCTACTATAAACAGCATATTCTAGAAAGACAACGGCTACGGCTAGTTTCAGGACTAGAGCATGAAAAGAGGGCTTCAGAATACCCGAACACTAAGGGAATTTATAAACACAAAGTCAGAAAACACAGAGAAACTATGCTGCATATGTAGACTGTATAGTACATGGGGATCAAAAGAGCACCAGAGCAGAAATAATCTCTGAAAAATTGAAGCTCAGTGTAGCACATCAACAAGTTTAACTCCAGGCACAAACTTTGTGTTTGATTATGTGGGTAAACTTAAGGATGCGAAACTGGTTCTGAAGTTAAAACTGAAGGCTCAGCTTGACATCTTTATCAGTAAGTACATTCACCATCTAAGAAATAAGTTGTGATGGAAATATTTATAAAAAAAATATACATAGCTATTGCAAAAGGGAAATTACACAACCCCCAGCCCACCCATATGTCCAAAACACTATCTTAAAACATCAGTGTCAGTCACAACACGCCCAACTACTTACAGTAAAGGAATACTATATCCTCAAAATAAACACTTAAGCAACAGATAGTTTACATCATATTAAGCGGCATATTAAAGAATCTTACCAAACAGGTATATATATATATTTAAGTAAATATTGCCCTTTTACATCTCTTGCCTTGAACCACCATTTTGTGATGGTCTGTGTGCCGCCTCAGAGATCACCTGCCCAGAAATCCTACAACTCTAAGGGGCCGATTCACTTAGGGTCGAATTTCGAAGTTAAAAATACTTCGAAATTCGACCCTCGAATTGAAATCCTTCGACTTCGAATATCGAAGTCGAAGGATTTAGCGCAAATCCTGCGATCGAACGATCGAAGGATTTTTCGTTCGATCGAACGATTAAATCCTTCGAATCGAACGATTCGAAGGATTTTAATCAAACGATCGAAGGAAAATCCTTCGATCAAAAAAAGGTTAGCAAGCCTATGGGGACCTTCCCCATAGGCTAACATTGACTTCGGTAGGTTTTATCTGCCGAAGTAGGGGGTCGAAGTTTTTTTAAAGGGCAAGTACTTCGACTATCGAATGGTCGAATAGTCGAATGATTTTTACTTCGAATCGTTCGATTTCGTTCGACTTCGATCGAATTCGAACGAATTTAACCAATTCGATGGTCGAAGTACCCAAAAAATACTTTCGAAATTCGAAGTATTTTTCATTCGAACCCTTCACTCGAGCTGAGTGAATCGGCCCCTAACTGTAACAGTAAGAAATGTGGAAGCAAAAGACACAACTCTGTCTGTTAATTGGCTCACGTGACCTAACAAGTATGGTTTGTTTGGTAAGTTTGTGTGCACAGTATGATGCCAGGGGCTGCCCTTATTTTTTAAAATGGCAATTTTCTATTTATGATTACCCAATGGCACCTACTCCTAAAAAAAGTATCATCATCATCATCATTTATTTATATAGCGCTGTCAAGATACGCAGTGCTTTACTGCAGTTATAGCAAACAGGGAATAAATGGTGGATAGCAGACAAGGATTACAGAGTACAATAGGGGTTACAAACTAAAAGGTTAGGGTACAATTGAGACATTAGGATTGTATAAACAATTTGTCATTTTTGATACAGCAATGATTAATTAAGGTACATCGAATAAGCCTCTTTAAACAGGTGGGTCTTTAAGGAGAGCTTGAAAGTTTTGAAAGAAGGAGAAAGTCTGACAGCTTGTGGCAGAGAGTTCCAGAGAAAAGCAGAAGCCCGAGAGAAGTCTTGTAGACGAGAATGGGCAGAAGTGATCAGAGGAGAAGTGAGGCGAAGATCAGAAGCAGAGCGTAGGTTTCGTGAAGGAGTGTATTTGGAGATTAGAGATGAAATATAGGGAGGGGTTTCTTTATTAAGGGCCTTGAATGTGAGTGTAAGTAATAAAAAGTATATTATTATGAATATGGTTTATTTACATGAAGCACGGTTTTACATATGAGCTTCATGCAATATCTTTTAATAGAGACCTACATTGTTTGGGGGGGTATAGTTTTCCTTTAAGAGCCTAGTGTAGCCAATAGTCTGTGATCCCTTTATTTAGACGTGAATTTCATCATTTGTTATAATGATACAAAATGTAGCTGTACAGTAAATTAGAAATATAATTGTATTAAATATTTTCATTCGCATTAAAATGGTTGTTAACCTTTGAGTTTGTTTTTAGTAGGATCTAGAGAGTGATATTCTATGACAATTTGCAATTGATCATAATTTTTTTATTTGTGGATTTTGAGTAATTTAGCTTTTTATTCAGCAGCTCTTGCAATCTAGTTGAAAATCAAACCAGTAACCATGCATTGATATGAATGGGACACTGCAATATGAATAGGAGAGGCCTGAATAGAAAGATGAGTAATAAAAAGTAGCAGTAACAATACATGTGTAGCCTTCCAGAGCATTTGTTTTTAGATGGGGTCAGTGACCCCCAATTGAAAATTTGAAAGAGTCAGAAGAAGATGGAAAAATAGTTTAAAAACTATACAAAATAAATAATGAAGACCAATGGAGAAGTTGATTAGAATCAACCATTCTATAGCATACTAAAAGTTAACCTAAAGGTGAACTACCCCTTGAAAGTTATATTAATGTAATTGCAGATGAAACCAGCATTTGTCCCTATCTGTTTTCAGATTATGCTTTAGTTATTTGTAAAGACAATTGCTATTGAAAGCCACATTTGCTTAACTCTTGGTTGTTACTTTTTAAACAATGTTGCAAAAGTTTTAGTTCCCCAGCAAAGACAGGTCTGTTAATTAGCTGGCTTATCTTACATTGTTTCTGAGCCACCAGTACAGAGAACAGACAGGGACAAGCAAACACTGCTTTCAATAGCAATACATATACACATAACTTAAAAACAATTGAATGGTTAGAATGTATGCTGCAAAGATGCTTAGAATAATGTTTTCTTTTATTAGGCACATATTTTTTTTTCGGTTTACATTCCATTTAACAAGGCAGCTGTCTGTAAGAAGAGGTACAACAGCCTTTGGTACTGCCCTTAGCTTAGCTACATGCACATGCTCCATTGGCTTAAAAGAGAACGAAACCCCAAACTAATGAAAACCCCTACCCCCTACCCTCCATAGTCCCCTCTCCCTTTCTCCCCGCACAGGTTTTACCTGTAAATGCTCATAAGTCTTTAATGACCCCTCGATGCAGAGTCAGCCCACCAGGCCCAGATTTAAATACCTGTCCCCCCTAGGCCAGCTCTGCTCTTCACCCCTCCCCTTCCGGTTTTGCCCCCCTTTCCCCTTACAGGCGGCATACTCTCCTCTCTCCTTCCCCCATGCCAGGCGCCGTCCTTTCCCCTTCATCCTTGCCCTGCACCGTCCCCTTCCTCTGTGTTTGTGCACTTTCAGGCACGCATGCACAAGTCTTCTTAATTGGGCACAGCACTGGAGATTGACGTGCGGCTCCAGTGCTAATAGCTTTTTTGACTTTGATGCGGCTGGACGGCATGCTGCCCCTCAAATTCTGCCGCCCTAGGCCCGGCCCTTTGTGGCATTGCCACAAATCCGGGCCTGGTCAACGCAGCAGGGTTCACGAGCGCCATCTTCACTGCTTTGGGAATTCTCGGGTCACTTAGGCAATTTCTGTGACTTTCGACGCATGCGCAGCTGTTCGGAAACTGAAAATTGCTACAACTGCGCATGCGCCGATATGCCGCTTACTTACTGAAGACTCCCGAAGCAGTGAATATGTCGCCCGTGAGCTCCACTGTGCTGACTCTGCATCGAGGGGTAATTAAAGGGGCATTTACATGTATTAACACCTCTGCGCAGGGGGGACACATACTTTTGTCAGAAACAGCAGGCTGGCACAAATTGGACCATTATGATTTAGTTGATACATGTTCTTAAAAGTTTATTTAAAGACAAAACATCTTAAGATACATGGCTTATAAGTTAATTTAAAGGTGAACAACCCCTTTAAAATTGATATCCAAACTTTACCAGCATTAAACAATGAGCATGAATATGAATATTAGGCAATGGGGAACATAAAATACGATTGGTGGGGGAGTAGATGCAGGGGGGGGCTGAGAGGTCAGGGATGACGAATGTGTAGACCACGTGACCCAAACTTAATCTCTTCTCAGGGAAGACAGGAGATGATAATGTGCATGCGCAGGGCACCTCTCAGCTGAATTGCGCATGCGTGTGCCCTGATTAGAAGTTTTATTAGACTGCAGCATTGAAATCCGTTTCTGTGCAGATTGCCACTTATTTGAAAATAGATTACAGTGCAAGAATGAATGGAAAACTGAATGAAGAAATGCCTGCTGGTAAGTATATATAAATTTTATGGCCAATAATTGAAGCTTTATTTTATTTTTGACTTTCCTTCTCCTTTAAAGGAGAACGAAAGCCCCAGGGCGCAAAACCCCTCCCCCCCTCCCCTCCGTTGCCCCCCCTCCCTCCTCCCTCCTCCCCCCTGGCCTACCCCTCCCCCTGGGCAAATGCGCAGTAGAGCCGTACGGGTAACTGTTCCTACTGCGCATGCGCCAGAAAACGCCGGTCAGAGCAGGAAGAAGACGCGAGTGGAAGAAGATGGCGACTGCGAACTCCATGGACAGGACCTGCGCAGAGGGGTGAGTAACAAGTTAGGGGCATTTGCCCAGGGGGAGGGGTAGGCCAGGGGGGAGGAGGGAGGGGGGGCAACGGAGGGGAGGGGGGGAGGGGTTTTGCGCCCTCGGGCTTTCGTTCTCCTTTAAGGGCTGTTAAGCCATATTTTGTCAGAAACAGCAGGCTGGCTTGGAATGTTTCCTAATACTGTAGCATAACAACACTATTTTGCACATAAATATGCAGTACAAACAAAAAATGAAATATTCGGGTTGCCTAGTCCCCAATTAAATCTATTAATGCATTTTGAAAAATGTTTTACAACAGTGGTTTCACTTTTAGTATATTTTATATTAATATATCCCCTCATCCTATCCTATTGTAGGCATGTCTGTCCTACATATTGTTTGAAACATTTTTACAGGAAAATAGATTATATTTTATATATTACATTTATAGAAATTGCATTAGTAACCACTATTTCATGTTGACAAAAGTATTAGTAATTGCAGTGAAAAGTTGCAAACACCCTTCCATCATCCCTTTAATAAAGGTCAGACCCTGTGTGAGCCACAACTATAAGAACTGCTGAGTTACTAATTAAAACCCTGATAGTTTTCTAGCAATTACATTTATTAACACTTCCTTAACTGTCACAGACAGTTCCCTGTTAGGAGACTTTTTTCAGCAGTTGAACACCTGGTATATAAGGTTGTATATGGTGTTTGAGCCAAGCAGCAGTGCTGATCTTTAAAACCCCTCTAAATCATTTATCCCCAATACAAATGAAAAGGAGTTAAAAATCTGCTTGGTAAAAATCAGTGCACAGTCATTAATCAACACCCAAAGTTCAACCATAGTATTCATTTAGGCAGCTTATTACTCTTAAGAACTAAGAAAAAGGGCACCCACAGATAATTATAGCCCGACTGCACATTTATTCTCATATCCCTGTCCCCTCGATTAAAGGAGAAGGAAAGATTAAAACTAAGTAAGATTTATCAGAAAGGTCTATTTAAATACACCAGTAAACACTCAAAGTAATGCTGCTCTGAGTCCTCTGTCAAAAGAAACACCACATTTCTTTCCTTCTATTGTGTACACATGGACTTCTGTATCTGACTTCATGTTTTCAGCATAAACCTCCAGGGCTAGGGCTTGAGCATGCTCAGTTTGCTCTTCCCCCTCCCTTCTCTGCTGTAATCTGAGCCCAGAGCTATAAGTGAGCAGGGAGAGACTCAGGCAGGAAGTGATGTCACACCAATTTAATATGGCAGCTGCTATCCTAAACAGGGAGCGTTTGTAGAGCTGTTTACTCAGGTATGGTAAAGCATTCTGCAGAATAAATATAGCGCTCTAGCTTGCACTATTGTGGCCAATCTATTTGCAATAAACTGCTTTGGTAGCTTTCTTTCTGCTTTAATTGTACATTTCTACAATCATATTTAACATCTAGCTATTTTCTATTTTACCTGCCACTGGAGAATACTATAATAAATGTTACTTTCTGCTCGTTATGCCCTCACTGCCCACTTTTCCCTAGTATTTTAGACATGTAGTTATGATCTGAAAGTTTTTAAAGTAAATCTGCACGCACTCCTGCAACCATGGCCATGGAGGTTAAAAAATTTAACTTTATTGAATATTAGTTAAAAGGTATGCGTCCATTCTTTTTGTTTATATGAAAGTTTTTAAAGAACAAACTCTGCTTAGTTTATAAGATAACTAATGGAAATTGATATGTACAGTATATAGCAGTGTATTACACAGCAATGCCACCTCTTGTCTTAAGGATGTGCCAGTATTAAATGCTAAGATTTAATTGATTCTTTATGTAGCGTAACACAATAAATGTAATTGTAACATCTGTGTCAACACTTCTTGCATGTTGTTCTAGCAGTAACATTCAAAAACTCTGCTAACACACGCTAAGCTGAAATCCGGAATGCAATCAGAATACAGAAACTTAAATTACATGGAAACAAAGATAGAAGTGAGCAACCTGTTACTATTATACAGTAATTAACCTGATTTTCAACATCTTTTAACAACACAGGCCATCTTCTATCTGTGCCATTTGATTAAAGAAATGTTGCTATAGCACTGGAGTGTTGCAATGATTCTGAGTGCTGACAGAAGCCATCTATCCATGGGCTTGCAGATGATATTATATGATATAGCTGATTTTGCTGGTAATAGGTATTTACTAATATATCTGACATTGAGTTATTTTAGTTTGCTGATGTCTGCAGCTTGGTGGTTTGTTGCTCAGGAATTCCTTATTGTACTGACTTCCACCTCTTAGGCTTGTTAGTCTAATTCTTTCAGATACCTGACATAAGTGTTCCTATACCTCTAGGGTACATTTTTAGCCGTGTACGAGGTACAGAGATTTTGCTACTCATTACTAGTAAGGCTGAAGAAACTGTTCAATAATATTTTTTTCTTCTTAACAATGTTATTTATATCAATTAGCAAACACGTGTATTCCTTTGGGTTAAATTACCTGAATGTTGGACCCTCTTAAGTAGCATAACATATAAGGGTAGAAAGCTACAACAGTGCACACAATGTGGAAAAGCTGTGAAGCAAGCAGTAATTGGGTAACCCCTGGCCCACATTTCTAAACTGGGAATTGTTAAGAAACTATGGTGTATTAAAGCTAAACAGGCTCTGTCAAATCTGGGGAGGCATTACATTAGAGATGGTTAGGCATGGCAGTAAGGGCTCCAGGGAGTTGAAGTGGGGAAAAACTTGAGCTTTGCTGGTAGGGCTAATCCTTTATATATCACTTCTAAACTATCGCTGATTTGTCTTTCTTGTTATACAAATAACATTTATTCAATGTATCTCCAAGTTTTGCTTTATTACATATTAACATTGGTGAGTTATTTTCTAGCCCCCCCCCTGTCAGATTCTTCAGCAAAACAAATGAACAAATTGTTGTTTTTATTTAAGGCTGTCTCCAAAAAAGCTTTATTTTACAACTGGTTAAAAAAAAAGAATCTCCCTCGAACTGATATAATTTCTTACATTAATCAACTTAGCTGGCAGGAAGCTATTAAAGCAAAAACAAGCAAAGCAACATTCAAACTGATGTTTAAAAAAACATGGTCACTTTATTTTGATTTTATAGACTCTACAAATAAAGATCAGATATTTAAAATCCTTCATATTAAAACAGATATGTTAGATTTCTCCTATTTAAGCCAACCAAGTTAGTGTTTCTTCAGGAAACAATAACTGAACAAAAAGAAGAGAAAAAGAAAAAGTACGACCCATAGTGTTGCACCTACCCACTTTTTAGTCTGAGGTCCCAAAAGAATATAAGTAAAACTTAACTTTTATTAATTGACCACATAAAATTGATATGAAACAAAGGAGTGTATGGTAAAATATTTAAAACGAGGTTAGGTACACAAGCTGAATCGACACTGAGTCAGCAGCTCAGGAACGGTAACTGTAGACTGAGAAAGTCTAGTGAATTAGTGTTAACAATCACACCTGTTGTATTCCTATATTCTCACATACAGCAGGGTACTGGTTAACCACTATATGAGCGGCCCTGACGGACCGGATGAGAGTATGGGTCACTATATGTCCTTTATAGATAATTATACCAGAATGTGGCAGCACATGCTTATATCTCTAAGTTATTTGTGCGTTAATATATGGCCACATATATTTAACAATATAACGGCGCAAGTGGGGTTAATGCGGGCAATAATTGGAGACCCCAAACTTCAATGTCCTCTTAGGTCCCGCTCCCCTCTCCTTTAAGTTAGAGCAAGAGCGCCGTATATATAAGCAGCCGACTGATGCGACATTGTTGCCAGTGACGAGAGGAGGATCAATCAGACGGTGCTATTAGTGCTGCCTCTGTTCCTCTCACACCTCCCTTCCTTAGCGTAGGGCAGAAGAACTAGAAACAGTGTATCCGACTAGCGGAATACATTGAGCTAGATTCCAAATGAGATTGAAAAACAAATGTCTGAGTTTACCCAAAATGAACAATTTACTCTACGTATGTCCAGAGTTAACACTGAAATTGATAGAATGGTGCAGGATACAATAGATAAAAAAGACAGAAATTTGTTCGAGATATGAATGACTACTCAGTTGGCACTATCTTTCAATGGGAACGCAAAGTCACCAGTAGAAGACAGACTTCACAAAGTGATCTTTCTCTGTCAGAGAAATCTGAAGATGACTCCTCACAGCAAAATGGTAGCAATAGGGGTTCAGATGCCCCCGGCCATTCTTCTCTTTTTTTAGGGACAGAAGAAAGAAGAGGGTTAGGAGAGGGGGTAAGGGAGTTAAGAAATCGGGACAGATGGGCATATCCACGTCAGAATTATTGGGAGAGGGGACAATACCGGAAGAAAAGGACACAGAGAAATTAACAGTAATCAATTTGAGTGATCATGTCCTTACTGACACTCAAAATCAAGTATTAACTAAAGGACTGTCCTTCTCACCCAGTTTTGACATTAGCCCCTTCTCCCTGTACAAAGATCTTTTCCTCTTTTGTAGGAAACTCCTTTTAAAAAACATTTTAATAAGGATGTGGATGTAGCCACACAATCCACAATCAATCCACTATTACGGACACCAAATTCATTAAATCCGCATGATCTGGGGGAATCACATTCATGTGATCAAGATCTATTCGATCAGGCTATCTTGGATCTTAATGATCTAATGACAGAACAGATTACACCAATGGGCATTATGAAACTGAAAAGTCGTTTTATGCCACCTAGACACACAAGTTCAGCAGTCAATGTATTCTGTGAGTTAGTTATGAGTGATTTTCTCACTTTACCTAGGCCTGGCCAGGATAATCTCACCAAAGATGAACGATTGGCTATTCAACAAATCTCGAAATGGGAAGATGTTGTTATTAAACCCTCTGATAAGGGTGGTAATGTTGTGATCTGGCCACGCATAATGTATATGACAGAAGCCCTTAAACAACTTAACGATTATTCTTGCTACCATAGATTACATTGCGATCCCACTGAGAGATTTAGAACGACATACAATACTCTGATTGAAGATGGTTTTCAAACAGGACTTATCACTAAAAGTGAATACAAAGCTTTACTCAATACTTCCTCTACTACCCCAACCTTTTATATGTTACCGAAGGTGCATAAAAACATAACAAAACCACCTGGACGCCCGATTGTATCAGGTAATGGCAACTTATGTGAAAGAGCTAGCCAATACATAGATACTAAATTGAGGAACTTTGTAACTAATCTCCCGTCATACATTCAGGATACAGGGGATCTGCTTTCAAAACTGCAAGATATTAAAACTGAGGAAGGAACTTTTTTGGTTGGCTGCGATGTAGAATCTTTGTATTCATCAATTTCCCACAAACATGGCCTACAGGCCGTTCGATTCTTTATGGAGACTGAAAGTAACTGGGATGGCCAATATATTGATTTTGTAACTGAATTAACCCAGTTCTGTCTAAATCATAATTTTTTTGTATTTAATGATAAGTTTTATTTGCCGATGAGAGGAGTGGCTATGGGAGCGGCATTCGCGCCCACCTATGCTAACCTATTCATGGGTTGGTGGGAAGCCTCCTGGGTATTTGGTGATTTGATGTCCCAATTTACCCAACATATAGCTACCTGGTTTCGCTATATTGATGACCTGGTCTTTTTATGGACCGGTAGCCGTGAATGTCTAGATGAATTCCTGCTGGAACTGAATAATAATGATCTAAACATTAGATTAACACACATAATCAGTGATCATAAGCTGGATTTTCTAGATGTCACACTAATTCTGAATAGTAATGGTACAATATCCACAGATCTATACAGAAAATCTACCGCTACCAACTCTATACTTCATTTTCAGAGTCATCACCCTATTTCAACGAAAAGGGGAATTCCGGTTGGAGAATTTCTCAGATTACGCCGGAATTGTTCAGATTTGGCCACCTTCAAACTTCGAGCAAATGAACTTACAGAGAGACTCAGGGCAAGGGGTTATTCCCACACGATTATTCAGAAAGCCTATCATAGGGCGATTAAGACACAAAGAAATAATCTATTAAACAAAACGAAAGACACTGACAATAGGTCGGAACAACCGACAAGATTTATCAGTACATATTGCAGACAGTGGCCACACATTAATTCTGTTTTGAGGAAACACTGGCATATATTACTTACTGACCCTGTTTTAGCTACATCAATAGGTTCTCGCCCACAATTATGAAGCCGTAGAGCTCCTAACTTACGAGATCGCCTAGTGTAAAGTCATCTTTCAAGACAGAAGACTAAACCCATAAGATCAGGCTCATTTCCATGTGGGAATTGTAAAGCGTGCAAGTATATACGCAATAAATCGTCAGTCGTGGACAGATTTGGTAAATCACATAAGGTCACACATTATTTTTCTTGTAACACGACCAACGTAATATATATGCTAACTTGCCCATGCAACAAAATGTACATTGGAAAAACCAATCGCGCCTTCAAGAAGAGAATTCTTGAGCATGTATCAAGTATAGATAATGCCCTAGACTGGGCAAAAGAAAATAAAAAACTCCCCCCAGTGAGTAGGCACTTTATGGAAAATCACAATAGCTCAAGCAAAGGACTACATGCCGCTGGTTTATTTAATATCAATTTGGGGATCAGGGGCGGTGATTTGGAAACGTCACTTCTCTCCAAAGAAAGCAAATTAATTTTCCTAATGAATACTTTAAGCCCGCATGGTCTCAATGAGAGCATCATCATGAACATCTTTATTTAATTTAATGTGTTACCATTATATCCTTAATTTCATATTATTTAATTAATTTATGGGTTTATGCTGTTCAATAGGTTACTCTATACAATACAATAATAGCCATTCTTTCAAACGTGGCAGATTTAATAGTGAAATTTCTTAGTTTGATACTTTGTAGTTAGTATAATTTTGTTTCTAATTTTGTTGCAAATTTTGCTTACTCAGCATACTGCTCTGAATGAACATAGGGCTGTTACACTGCATGAAACATTGCTCCGCCCTTAATGCCATGATTGGACAGTTTAAATCCTGAGAGGCGTCTACCTCCCTATTTAAATCTGCACCCTTTTGAGCGCCAAAAATTGCCTTTGATAAAGCTCGCAGGTTGGCGAGCGAAACGCGCGTCAGGCGCTTCTTAATTTTATTTTAACTGTTAGGTAGAAACGGGAAAATGAATGGGTACTGGTGAAAGGGCGGAAGGGTGGAAGGGTGGTTTGGGAAACCGCGTCCTTGGAATCTAGCTCAATGTATTCCGCTAGTCGGATATACTGTTTCTAGTTCCTCTGCCCTACGCTAAGGAAGGGAGGTGTGAGAGGAACAGAGGCAGCACTAATAGCACCGTCTGATTGATCCTCCTCTCGTCACTGGCAACAGTGTCGCATCAGTCGGCTGCTTATATATACGGCGCTCTTGCTCTAACTTAAAGGAGAGGGGAGCGGGACCTAAGAGGACATTGAAGTTTCTGGTCTCCAATTATTGCCCGCATTAACCCCACTTGCGCCGTTATATTGTTAAATATATGTGGCCATATATTAACGCACAAATAACTTAGAGATATAAGCATGTGCTGCCACATTCTGGTATAATTATCTATAAAGGACATATAGTGACCCATACTCTCATCCGGTCCGTCAGGGCCGCTCATATAGTGGTTAACCAGTACCCTGCTGTATGTGAGAATATAGGAATACAACAGGTGTGATTGTTAACACTAATTCACTAGACTTTCTCAGTCTACAGTTACCGTTCCTGAGCTGCTGACTCAGTGTCGATTCAGCTTGTGTACCTAACCTCGTTTTAAATATTTTACCATACACTCCTTTGTTTCATATCAATTTTATGTGGTCAATTAATAAAAGTTAAGTTTTACTTATATTCTTTTGGGACCTCAGACTAAAAAGTGGGTAGGTGCAACACTATGGGTCGTACTTTTTCTTTTTCTCTTCTTTTTGTTCAGTTATATACACTTTATGACCCTGCACACCACTGAATGTAATTAATCTCAATCAACGGAAGGTGCTACCTACTTTTCTTTTCACGTATTCAGGAAACAATAGTTAATTATTTTAATTTCCTTTTTCATCCACTGGGCTTAATTCTGTTTAATTCAGTTCGGTATGTTAACCTACCTGTTTGGTTCATTTGTTAATTTTATTCATAATTTTCTTTTACTCTGTCCTCAGTTTTTAAGGGCAAGGTTGCTATTGTTCTTATTCTTATGTCTGAAAACGTGTAACCTTGCATGTTTTATTGTAAAACTTCAATAACATGTCACAATAAGACACCTAAATTATATCTGACAAATCATTTTTATACAGGTGCACAGTTTTTAGGTTTTTCGTTACAGAAATGTTTTTACCCACATGCCCTCCTATATTTAGAAATACACAGATACACAGATAAAACAGTGAGAATTGTGCATCATTAGTCTAAAGAAACCAAAAATCAGTTTAGCGGTCTGCAGGGATGCAGCACCAATGTGGCAAGTTGAGAAATTCGGGAATTCGGCTCTTCTAGCGCAGAGAGAGCAATTGTGCGCTAGCATTCTGGCCCTCTCCGCTGCCCTCGTGGACCCTCCGGTGTGAAAAAGGTGAGCAAACGGAGAAGGGGGCAGCAGCAACAGCAAGCGGCGGAGGGGCCAGGATCGCCCCTGGCGGTCTGAAAATAATTTACTGAATAGAAATGTGATCAAAAGGGAAAACATCATGTTAAAGGAATTGTTCAGTGTAAAAATAAAAACTGGGTAAAATAAAAAATGTTTCTGATATAGCTAGTTAGCTACAAATGTAGTCTTTATAGGCTGGGGTGAACTGATGTATACTATAATAGCTAGGACCTGCCTGCTTTATACATCTCGAATTCTGAGTTAATTAGCAACTTGAAAGGGGGCCACATGGGACATAACTGTTCAGTGAGTTTGCTTTTGATCCATGCAGGACAGATTCAAAAGCAAACAGTTTTGACCCATATGGCACCTTGGTTACTGCCTGGTAATCAATCAGTGGAAACCAAAAGAGCTGCAAAGCAGGAAGTAGTGTTCTGGCTATTATGTTACACATCCAGTCACCAGTCCCTAGTTTTTATTTTTACACTGAACTGTTCTTTTAAACAAATTAAGGAATGAGAATACATTGATCCAATACAGTTATTAGGAAAAACATATGACAGTTGAACATAAAGTGCCCAACTATAGGTTAAGCTTATATAAGTTAATGTGTCTCATAGGTTAATGTCCCCTTTGGCTTCATGCCCTAGCATTGCCTCATTTCCTTGTTGCTAGGTTAGACCCCATGTAACCATTTGTACTTATTTACATACCCAGTTCATTGGCCCTCAGGTTCATGACCATTTTCTGTATCACTGCTAACATAGTGCTTTGCAGGGGGATGTCCTTCCTCTTTGGCCTGCACCAGTTGATCCTCCACTGATCCTGGAGTCAGCAAGGCTCCAGAAGTGTTAGGCCTTAAAGGAGAAGGAAAGCCCCAGGGCGCAAAACCCCTCCCCCCTCCCCTCCGTTGCCCCCCTCCCTCCTCCCCCCTGGCCTACCTGTCCCCCTGGGCAAATGCCCCTAACTTGTTACTCACCCCTCTGCGCAGGTCCTGTCCACGGAGTTCGCAGTCGCCATCTTCTTCCACACGCATCTTCTTCCTCCTCTGACCGGCGTTTTCTGGCGCATGCGCAGTAGGAACAGTTACGGTACGGCTCTACTGCGCATGCGCCGAATGTCACGAAGTTTTCCGATTTCACTTCGTGACATTCGGCGCATGCGCAGTAGAGCCGTACCGGTAACTGTTCCTACTGCGCAGAGGGGTGAGTTAGGGGCATTTGCCCAGGGGGACAGGTAGGCCAGGGGGGAGGAGGGAGGGGGGGCAATGGAGGGGAGGGGGGGAGGGGTTTTTGCGCCCTGGGGCTTTCCTTCTCCTTTAAAGTGACAACCCCTTTAGATAAGTCGGGGAACAATAGCTAGTGTGTAGGATAGCCACTGTTATAGCACTCTCTAGGAGAGTTAGTCAGTGAGCATTAGCTAGCAAGAGTAGCTTTAAGCTCCATCAAGGAGGATAGAAGGGAGTAGCTCTGCTTGCCTGTAGTGAAGGAACTGCAATACTGACAAGGTTAGTGTTCTATCCCTGTTCCACGTCTATTGTAGGGATCAGATCTTATGAGGTACTGACAACCTGGAAGGTGAATACTTTCAACTCCCCCTGCTATTCCTTCAGTGGTGCCATTCTGTCTGTATATGCTACACCTGTGATTGTAGCTGGCATTATTCATCTACATCATGTGCTGTGAGTATTCATAACCCTGTGGCGCTCTATATTGAATAAAGCCTGTTCTGTTACTGTTTTGCATCCATTTTCTTTTATTTTACATCTTTGAGGTGTAGTTCAACAACACCATCAGGTGCTCCTTCCTCTTAGAGAAGGCCCATCTAGTTGGTAATTGACTTTCCAAGCCAAAATAGGGCTCTGTGCTTAGTTTCAGCTTCCTCTACAACTATAATGCTGATTGTCTTAGTGCTGTATTGGTGAGGGACAGTAGGGGTGAGGCACATATGCATTTCTACCTCCCGCCTGCTAAATTATTTATCATTCAGTTATGGAATGGCGGAGATCTCATTGACTCTTAGTAGCAGATTCTGCAGCTATAAAAAAGCCTGCCTAAGGGGCAGATTTATCAAGGATCGAAGTGAAAATTCTAATAAAAAAATTTGAATTACAAGCTATTTTATGTGTACTTCGACTAGGGAATAGTCCAAATTGGATTTGAATTTGAAAAAAACCCGAAAATTAGAATAGCCAAAATTATCACGTACTGTCTTTAAAAAATTGACTTCGACCATTCACCATCTAAAATCTGCCGAATTGCTGTTTTAGCCTATGGGGGACCTCCTAGAACCCATTTGGAGTCAATTTGTGGACTTTGAAAAATCAAAGTTTTTTTTTAGAAAAACGTTGAATTGAATACGATGTTACTTCGATTTGTAGCGAAAACGGCTTATTCACCGGAAAAAAAAAATTTGATTTTTTATTCAATACATTTTGGTTGGTCTTTTTTTTAATTCGACCCTTGATAAATCTGCCCCTTATGTGCTTTCAAATTCCAAATGCCTTATTGTCATGCATGCTTATCTATACAAGCAGAAATTAATTTAGTATAATTTAGTATAATTTCACAGAGAAATGTAATTTTAAATCAAATTACTCGTAATATTTTTTTTTTAATTATGCAATGTAAGAGTTAAACTTTGTATTTTAAATGTATTTTTTTAACCAGACACTTTAAGGGGGTTATTTATCAAAGTTTTTTTTATCCCTCAAATGAACTGGAATGAACTCAAATTGTTTCTTATTGAAAAAACTGGAATGGAAAAAACTTGATTATGCGAGTTTGAGTTGAACTTGAATTGATCGAGTTTTCAGCAAAAAAAATCTCAAATCGTTTGAATTGATCGAGTTTTCAGACAAAGTCCTCCTGGAAAAACTTGAACATCATGTAGGCTATTAACATCTCTGCCATTGACTCCTATATGACAGGTTTTTTATTTATTATTAAATTTTCCAGAAAATTTGATTTGCTGTAAAACATCTGAATTTCACGATTATTTTGGATTTTTTCATCCGATTTTTACGAATTTCACAATTTTTTTCTGAAATTTCACCCAAAAACTTTGGGGTATTGCACGAAACCCATATAAATTCCGAAAAATTTGTGATTTTGTTAAAAGTCTGATTTTTGCATTCGGGATTTAGTAAATAACCCCCGTAGTGTAACCTATTTACCATTTAACTCAATGTGGCTTTATCCAGTGGCAGCAATATTTATATTGGAATGTTTGTGTAGTTATTTAGAAAAGTAGTGTTGGGTAGCAGGAATATGAATTCTACCGGGGCTCATGGGGGTACAGTTTAGCTGGATGGGGTTATTTTGGGGGGATTAAAAAGTTTAGTAACTGCAGCAAATAAAGCTGATGTGAGGGCTGGTCCTGCTAAGAGAGATGATCTGTGGGGTAAAAAAAAAATGACATACTGGGAGCTGAGTGTGAGCTAGCTGTAAGCATTGAATTTATCTAACATTAAAGGGGTGGTTCACCTTTACGTTAACTTTTAGTACTTTATAGAATGGGGAATTATATGCAACTTTTCAATTAGCCTTCCTTATTTATTTTTCATCATTTTTCAATTATTTGTCTTCTTCTGCTGACTCTTTCCAGCTTTCAAATTGGGGTCACTGACCCCATCAAAAAAACAAATGCTCTGTAAGGCTACAAATGTATTGTTATTGCTACTTTTTAATCCTCACCTTTCTATTCAGGCCTCTCTATTCATATTCCGGTCTCTTATTCATATCAGTGCATGGTTGCTATGGTAATTTTGACCCAAGCAACCAGACTGCTGAAATAGCAAACTGGAGAGCTGCTGAATAAAAAGCTAAATAACTCAAAAACCACAAACAATAAACAATGAAAACCGATTGCAACTTGTCTCAGAATATCACTCTCTACATTAATAACAGCTAATTTAAAGGTGAACAACCCCTTTAAGTGCTCTTACAGAAAACTATGCTACTGAATGAAGATGAAAAAGTATATTTTATATTAACCTGCACTGCTACAAAGTACATTTTCCTTCTAAACATTTATTTTGTAATTTTTAAAGTTATGAACATTTTTCAATGACACAAAACAATGCTATGTGACCACGTCCTGTCACACTCTGGTATAGTGAGTGACAAGGGGTGGATCTTCCTCTTGCTGATGCTGATCCAGCTGGGTGTGCCCAGGAAAGCCTGGGTACAGCAAGGCCCAGAAAGCCATGTGCCCTAGAGGGACTGGGTCTTCTAGTGTCTAAGTTGGGGAGCAGGGAACGCCGTGAATGAGGTTAGCTAAACAGGGTTAGTTCTATCATAGACTCTCTAAGAGAGTAAGGTAGAGAGGACAGGTAGTAAGAGCAGATGGAGCTACATCGAGGATTGTTGTAGGGAGTAGCTTCCAAGGCTTTTAAATTGACTGGAGTGAAGGGGCCACAGTGGATAGGGTGTTAGGATTAGAAAGGTGTTCTCCCGAGTCCCGACCACTCCACAGGGTGGGAGCCGTACCACTCTGAGGTATATTGCAGAAGAAAATGGATGTACTAACTGACCAGTGTCGGACTGGGACACCAGGGACCCACTCAAAAACCCTAGACCAGGGGCCCACTCTCAGTACTAGTATAATTGCGCTCCTCACGCAACCTCTATTCTGCTAGTCTCTTTTCTTTACATGATATAATCTATTATTCAATCTATTTAGTCTCTGTTCTCTTAAAAATAGGTAATTGCCATGAAATATGGCAAATGTTTTCAAGCAGGAGGGCCCACTGACACCTGGGCCCACCAGGAGTTTTCCTGGTATCCCCGTGGGCCAGTCCAACACTGTACCTTACTACCTTGCCTAATGAGAGTAACTGTCTCTGCTATGTGTTTTAACCTGTATGCCTTGTACCTCTGTAAGTAAACCCTAAGCTCATTTGTCTTGTACAAATAAACAGTTAATTGTTTGGTTTATCACAAGAATCTCCTAGCGCCCATTATTTCTATTTGGTGTAGCAGAGTAGCGTGAGAGTTATAGTTAAACTACTCCACCTTTGAATCTTCCATGTGGCGAAGGCCCTAGCCTGAAGTGTTTTGAGTCGCATGTAACCCATGCTCTAACAACTAGCTGGACATTAACCACTTTTTGGTCTGCCTAGTCAGATTAGCGTTGCAATACCGTATTAGGTATTTGATCTCTTATTCGGAAAACCAATATTCGGAAAACCAACATTCAGATATCTCCAATTACAGAAAGGCCATCTCGCACAGAGTCCATTTTAACTAAATAATCTCTCTGTGATAATAAAACAGTGCATCATACTTAATCCTAACTATACTGCATGTATCCATATTGATGGCTCAAAAATCCAAATGGGTTTATTTAAGCTTTAAAATGTTTTTTAGTACACAGGTTATGGTTATTGAAATGATGGAAAACCTCTTATCTGAAAATCCCTAGGTCGAAAGCATAATACAGAATGCTCAGATAATGGATAATGGATCTTTCTATAATATGGATCTTCATACCTTAAGTCTACAAAAAAATCAGTTAAACATTAGGCTTGGATTCAAGTACAAGGTGTCGTTTTATTATTACAGAGAAAAGGAAATTTGTAAAAATGAGAATTGTTTGGATAAAATGGAGTCTATGGGAGATGGCCTTCCCATAGGTCAGAGCTTTCTGGATAATGGGTTTCCAGATAACGGATCCTATACCTGTATGAATTTACTGCATTTAAGTCAGTAAGATTATGTACATTTATATATGATAAATAATCTTTACTTTCTTTCATAGAAGCTTATGTAATGTAAGGGTTAAGCAACCAAAGAAAACAATCTTCACATATTGTTCCAGTTCACCCAACTTGTTTCTATGTTGGGATTTAATGGAAAATGAAATATTTAATGACAGCACTCTGGGAAAGGAAGCAAAAATGAGCCCTGCTCACCCATGACTATCTGTTTCTGTTCTCCTCTGGGCATGAAGAGATTCTGCTAGCTCAGCACAAGAACACACAGTCACTGATTCCTGTTATGTTCCCAAACTGACAGAAACAGTTTTTCAATCAAATTTCTATATGAATACATAACAGCGTTGGTTCAGAGCAGAAAGCATAAACTTCTGTGCAGCTCTGTGCAGCTCTTCCCTATTTTGGAAATCCATACAATTATTCATTTTAACATTGGAAATCAATTCATACATAAGAATGCTGACATTTTGGTTACAGTTATTACTTATACTGCTAAAGAAATAAATATTTGAACCAATAAACAAAAGGGCACAGGATAATTATGTAAGGTAATAATGATGCTGTTATAGAGGATGATAGATGCACTACATTTTGGATCTGATTTGGGGATTTAGACGGCTTCCAATACCTATATCAAAAATAACCACTCTTAAAAAAATATCATCTTTGATACAACTTATGCACCCTTTAGACTTAATAATAAAATCAATATGATGCAATGAAATCAACATGCTAATGTTTATAGATCAGTAACAGATTGAGGAGTGCAGGCACCTATGATATTAAGGAGGGTATTTACTAAAACTCAAATTTATCCAATTTTTTTTATTAAAACAAAGTGGACCTAAATCCCATCCACAAATTTAACTCAAAAATCAGCTCGAAAAAGTCAGTGTGGGAAAAGTCTTGACAACATCATCCAACATCATCGTATGAATTTTTAGAGTTTGATGCCTGAATCTTATGAATTTTTGAAAACCCTGACTTTTACAGATTACTGTACGAAAGCCAGTGCAGATCACGACATCTTCAAAATGTAAAAGGGACATCTGCCATTGACTTCTACATGACCTTGATAGGTTTTAGCTGGAGTATTTTCATATTTAAATTTTTGGCAGCCTTAGGGTATAATAAACCTAAAAATTTAAAATTTCCTCTTTAAAAAATCGACCAGAAAAAAAGAGTTTTAATAAAAAGGCCCCCTAAACTATGACTATGAATACTTGTCAGCTGGAAGCTGTAGCCTGCATATCTCTGTCAAATTCAAAAAACATTCAGTTCAGTTATTGGGAATTTTACCTCTAAGGGAACACATTACACAAATGTTGAGGCCAGCGCCCACAACACAATCTACTTTTGTGTAAGGGACTACTGTTCTCATATATTGACTGGAAAGACTACTGGAACTAAAGTCAGATAAGCTGCACATGCCTTAACATAATTTAAATAACAATGGAGGGGTAATTATGAGTTGGGTATTTATTCCTATTTTCTAGATAAAAATAATAGGAAAAATAAATATTTGTAACATAAAAAGTTCACATTGTAATTAAAAAGGACATCATCATCATCAATAATGTGCACAACTGGAATACTGGTTACCTGTAGTGCATACAAAAAAATCATTAATATAACAATAACGTAATGGTTTCAAGGGGTTTATTCAGAAATTATAATTCAATCATAATTTGTTATATAAAGAGTAGACATCAGTGAGCTACTGCTCCAAGTAGTTTGCCATATGAGCCATATAGTAATAATTCCTTGGGAACCACAATTAAAAAATTGTTGAAGAAGATAAAGGGTTTCCAAAAAGCATGATTTCAACATTGATCAGCCCAAATTATATGAGCAGGGAGAGACCATTTCTACCAAGTGTGAATAACAAAGACACTAGTAAGATTTGCTGTGAGAAGCATTGTACGTAGTTATGGGCGAATTTGTCCCGTTTTGCTTAGCTGAATTTTGATGCCGTCAAATTCCCAAATTTATTCGTGGATGGTAAAACACAGAAATTCGCTGTGAGTTCGTGCCTGGCGATTAAATTCACTGATCACTAATTGTATGTTATCAAATTCCTACAATAAATACGTAATGATCTTAGAAGCAAATCTTTTTTGTCAGTCTGAAATGTACTACAATTTAAGGGCATATTTAAGGATTTCCACCTTTATAATATTTAATATGAATATGAAACCACAGATAGTGTGCACCATGCATTCTGATGCGTATTGTGTCTAGTCATTTGTATGCTGGCTACCTGTTCCTTTAAGGGTGATGTTGGGTTATGACACCCACTCTTCTCCAATTCCAGGCTTTCTGTTGTAGGCTCTGGTGGGCAGGAGTGGTGTAAAAGTTTGACTACTTGTTGATTCCATCACTGATTTTCTCCTTCTGTACTGCTGCTTATAAGCAATCTTTCCTGATTGTTGATATAAGTATCTCTGGCAACTATATACATTATCTTGGTTGCATTGGTAGACATTTCACTATTAAGTAAACTTAGTTATACCCTTTGTATTCGGGATCACTGTTAACTAATGAGTTTTCCACCTCCATCCCTTGAGAGTTTTGAAGATCTCCAGATGAAGCTCACTATTTAACGTACTTGTTTTAATACCATGCTTTATATTATTACTGTGTCTTGTAATTATGGTTATGGCATATATTTTACTTGTTTTAATGCTTACTAGACTCTCCTTTCATTGACTCCCAGGGCCTCACTTTATTGTCTGCTATAAATATAGTCTCATGTATAACTACAATTGGGTTTGAAAACATTATCTCACAATGTGCAGAGCTTAAATCCCCTTCTAAACATAAAAAGTTACACTTTTATAACTCACTTTTCATCAGTGTACTTTATCTCCAGGAGACACAATCTATAAGGCAAATTGTAAAAGTAAAATTAAAAGGGTTATAATTGTTTTGTGGGCAGGACTACGAGAGCAGATATTAGATATTTATAAAGACCTAGTTGGTCTCTAGATGATATGAAACTTACTTTGGTATCTTATTATGCTCTTAAATCTGCTCAACAACAGACAGAAGGGAATTTGATAACTTGTAACAATAAAAATCAGGTTCTCCACAGAAAAAAAGATTGATTTCTGTCTGACAATGATAGTCCTCTTCACCAAATGTCTGAAAATTGATTGCACTTAAAGAAATTGTTTAGTGTAAAAATAAAAACTGGGTAAATAGATAGGCTGTGCAATATAAAGAATGTTTCTAATATAGTTAGTTAGCCATATAATATATAAAGGCTGGAGATAACAGAACAGGACAATACTTCCTGCTTTGCAGCTCTCTTGGTTTCCACTTATTGGTTACCAGTCAGTAACCAATCAGTGCAAATTCACTGAACAATTATGTCCCATGCAGCCCTCCTTTAAGTCACTGACTAACTCAGAGTTACAGACGTGTTCTTTTATGTTAGACATCAACTTACTCCAGCCTTTATAGATGACATTTTTGGCTAACTAACCATATTGGAAACATTTTTTATTTTGCACAGCCTATCTATTTACCCAGTTTTTATTTTTACACTGAACTTTTCCTTTAAAGCACTGCTTGTAAGCTCTGTGTACATAACATTATACATACAAACATAAATTAGCCATCATTTATATAACGTTTTCCATTTGCTGAAAAAGTGATTGACTAAAAGGTACCATGTTTCATTTTTTCCTTTAAATATTAAGACTCAACGAACTATAATTCAAACTCTACGACCTTAAAAGTCAATAGACAACATTAAAATGGAACATCTGACATTTCAGTAATAACTGCAGCAATCAAATGGAAATGTTCTAAAATTCTCCAGCTAATAGTCCCATATATCATCCTAAAACCAGAGTAGTTGCGGAAAAGCTGTGTACTAGCCAACAAACCAAAGCCAAATGAGGCTAACAAAATATAGCAGAGATTAGGTGTCACTTTAAAGTATTTCTAACACTGAACAATTTTGTGTTGTTGGCAAAGGCAAAAATTGTAGTAATGGTGTCAAGACACATTTTGAGAAACAAATGCGATGCCTGAACAGTTAATGATAACATCGCAAATTTTCCAAAGTATATAGAATTTCACAACCCAAACAGAATAAAAAGCACAACAACCATAAGCTCTGTGTCTATGGCTTAAGCGGCAACAAATAGCAGCACATCAGTCCATATTTTACTTTGTTTCCTGCCTGTGCATTCCAAAAATAAAACTATTACCCGTTCAATAACGTAATCATTTACAGAAAACTATATTTATATTATATAGATATTATAACATTATTATTATCTTTATAGATGTTAATTTATCTTTTATCTGCATCTGCATTAGTTTCAGAAATTGGCTACTGGAATGAATAGGGTACTGAGGAAAGTTAGCATTTTATTTTTCCCTTTAATCTAATTTCAATATACTAAGTAGATTATGCAGGAACTTACAGTGATTATTGCTTCCTAGTAGTGAAGGTGACCATGGTAGGTTTATTACCAAGAGAAAGGACATGTAATTAACATTTTGTAAGTGTCTATGCCTAAATATGTATTTTATTATCTAGTACTCACAGTATTAAATATATCAATTTAGTACCTGGAAGATACATTGGCATCTATAAATAGAGAGGGTTGAATGTATTAACCCTTCAAAGCTGTGTTACCCTGCCATCAGTTTTACATTTAGCCTGAATCTAATACCATATTTATACCATCAGTCAAAATCTTAGATCTCAGTTAAAAAAAACCAAGTTCCCACTGGGGACATACCAGCTATGCTAAAAGCTTTCAGCAAATATATTTGAGAAAATGGAGATAATCTTATTTTTAGCATCTGCTCTGGAAGAGGAGTATCAAGCTACCAGATTTATAAAAGCAAAGTCATACTAAAATATACAATATTTTGACCATAAAAGCAAAATATATTTACAAATTACATCTGCCTATTAATATTTTCGCTCATGCATGTCATAATATACATTTTGCGCACACTTAGGATCAGCGCCGGATTTCAATAAGGGGCGCCCCTAGGCCGCGCGGTCCGACCAGGCGGCCGCGCGGTCCTAGCGCCCACCTCACCGATTGAATGGGGATGCACGTGTCCCCATAATGCGGCTGGGCGGCATGCCGCCCCTATTTTTTTGCCGCCCTAGGCCCGGGCCTATGCGGCCTTGCCGCAAATCCGGGCCTGCTTAGGATGCTCATGGTACTTGACCCATATATTACCAGACACCGAAAGTGAAAAACCAATTGAAAGATAAGTAGTAAATAGTAATTACAGGTATGGGACCTATTTGCTCGGGACCTGGGGCTTTCAGTAATTTAGATGCCTTAAGTCCACTAAAAAAATATGTATACATTAAACAAACAAAATAGGATTGTTTTGCCTCCAATAAGAATTAACTATATCTTAGGTGGAATCAATGTGTTTTATTATTACAGAGAAAAAGGAAATCTGCTTAAAAATGTAGAATTATTTGATTAAAATGAAGTCTATTTGAGATGACCCGTAATTCATATTTAGATAACAGATACCTGTATAGCAATGACCCTCACACAGCAACAGTTTGGCTGCAGGGGTCATTTGAAAGCTTAAAAGAGGCAGAAGAAGAGAGCTATAAGAATAGGATATTTTATAACATACTGAAAGTGAACTTAAAGGTGAACTACCCTTAAATTATGTGTGGGGTGATTTAAAAACCCTGGGGATATAGAGTGCTCTCTTAGCACCCCTTCCCTTACCTAGTTTGTTGCAGTTTACAGATCAGCAAGTCCATTATACAGGGGATTTATCTGTGCATTGTTAATCTGAGCTAATTCACAAGAACCAGGAAATTGAACACTGCAACTAGTTTCAATATCTGTTTGCACTGTTTAGCCCAAGAATTAACAAGGGGATTTTTTTAAAAGCCCACTATCATGAAAATAAAAATCAACTTGTTTTTGTGCCCTTTTTATGTTTTAAGAATCATCCTTCCCTGTGATATACAACTCTAAGGGGCCCATTTACTTAGTTCGAGTGAAGGAATAGAAGAAAAAAAACTTCGAATTTCGAATATTTTTTTTGGCTACTTCGACCATCGAATGGGCTACTTCGACTTTCGACTACGACTTCGAATCGAACGATTCAAACTAAAAATCATTCAACTATTCGACCAAACTTCAACCCCCTAGTTCGTCACCTAAAAGCTACCGAAGTCAATGTTAGCCTATGGGGAAGGTCCACATAGGCTTATTATTATTATTAACATGTATTTATATAGCGCCAACATATTGCGTAGCACTGTAAAGTAAATGTGATTATACAACTACATCACACGAATTACATATATAGAATATATGGCGTAACAAACATCACAATCAATACAGGTACAAAAAGGTGAGGAAGGCCCTATGCATAGGCATACAGTCTAAAGGGAAGGGAGTAATACACAAGGTGGGCGAGTTGGCAAGATCGAAGTAAGTGGGTGAGAAATGTGGTACTGTATGTGTTGTTGCGTTTGGTAGTTAAGCAGAGTGAGGGTAGGCTTCTCGAAAGAAGTGCGTTTTCAGAGATTTCTTGAAAGCAGAAAGGTTGGGAGAAAGTCGGACAGACCGTGGGAGAGCGTTCCAGAGGAGGGGTGCAGCCCTTGCAAAGTCTTGAATGCAAGCATGTGAGGAGGTAATGAGAGAAGAGTTGAGTAGCAGGTCAGTAGAGGTGAGCTTAGCAATCTTTTTTTGGTCGAACAAAAATCGTTCGATCGATGGATTAAAATCCTTTGAATCGAACGTTTCGAAGAATTTAATCGTTTGATCGAACGAATAGCGCTAAATCCTTCGACTTCGATATTCGAAGTCGAAGGATTTAACTTCGACAGTCGAATATCAAGGGTTAATTGACAATATGTCTAGTCCCATGTCAGATTTCAAAATTGAATATAAAAAAATCTGTTTGCTCTTTTGAGAAATGGATTCCAGTGCAGAATTCTGCTGGAGCAGCACTATTAACTGATCCATTTTGAAAAAAATATTTTTTCCCATGACAATATCCCTTTAAGTAAATTTGCCCCTTAATTTTGGTTTTAACTGGAGGTTTTGCTCACAAGCTTGTGACCTTGGAACATGAGGGAAAACATTCTCATAAACAGTTCAAGTATATTGTGGTGACTTCTTCTTAACAGGTAATTTGTGGCACAATTCTTCTTCCTCACCTTTCCCTGACATAGAATGCTGTCCCTTGCTCTATCACAGCCAAAATGTCTACCACATTTATTCATTGTCACTACCAACAACTTTATACTTCACAGTTTACATAGGACACATTGCCACCTAGTGGCCAAGTTAATTATACCTTAACCCTTACTTAACAATTCACATGTCACCCCCTTACAAGCTTGCTAGCCTTTTCCTGGGGTCAGGACCACATGTCGTATGTTCAATATGGTACCGGTATTAAATGTATGTTTGCAAATGCAAGGAGTTTGACTGGTAAAATTGAAGAGTTGGAGGTGCTGGAGGGAAAATATGATGTGATTGGTGTGGCCGAAACATGGTTGGATGAATCGCATGAATGGGCAGTTAATATTAGCGGCTATATTTTGTTTCGGAGGGACAGAGGCAATAGAAATGGAGGAGGGGTATGTCTGTTTGTTAGGCAGGAGTTAAAAGCTTATATAAAGGAGGAGGTGATGTTAGAAAATGAGGGAGCAGAAGTCTTATGAGTGGAGATATTCACAAATTGTAAAGAGTCCAGCAAATTAATTGTAGGAGTATGCTATAGATCCCCTAATGTAAGTGAGGAGGAGGCTAAGCTCCAGATGCAAATAGAAAAGGCTGCTAGTTTATCATAAGTTATGATAATGGGGTATTTGAATTACCCAGATATTGACTGGACCACCAGTACTGCCAGATCAGTGAATGGGAACAAGTTTATAAACTTGTTGCATGACATTTTTATGGCACAAATTTTTTGAATTTGAAAATTCACCTCGACCTTTGATAAATCTGTCCCATAATGTCTGGTGCAAAAACAAATATACACTGGGGCAACAAAAACCATGAATTTCAGAAAAGCTAATTTAAGTGCTTTGAGGGCTGTCATTCAGAGCATTGATTGTGGCATTATGTTTTCAGCTAAAAAAACAGAACAGAAATGGTTGTCATTTAAAATTATATTAAATCGCTACTGGTCTCAATTTATTCCCTTAAGGAGTAAATGTAGAAGCTCTAAGAATCACCCTATGTGGCTTAATATAGAAGTAAAGAAGTTAATAGGAAAGAAGAGAAAGGCATTTAAAAACTACAAGTCTGTTGGGACAGAATCTGCATTTAATGAATATAAACACTATAATAAATATTGTAAAACAGCAATCTGGATGGCAAAGAAAGTAAAGGAAGAGTGCATAGTGGCAGAGGCTAAGACTATCCCGAAAAACATTTTCCCGTATAGTAAAATGATGCGGGTTGAGAGTGTTGCTCCTTTAAATAATGGTACCAGTATAGTTGTAACAAATACATATAAGGCAAATGTACCAAATCAGTTTTTTTCTTCAGTGTATATAATAGATGAGTCTGAGTTACCAGGCTCACTTCATAGCTGCACTGATGGCTCAGCTCAATATAATCAGTGGCTGACTCAGAATATGATTCATAAAGAATTAATAAAAATTAATGTAAATAAGGCTCCAGGGCCTGATGGCATACACCCCCGGGTTTTAAGAGAGCTTAGTTCAGTTTAAGACTGGCCCCTATTTCTGATTTTCTCACATTCACTTTCATTTGGTATGGTAACTATGGATTGGAGAAAAGCTGATGGCATTCTAATATTTAAAAAGGGAATACAATCTCAGCCTGACAATTATAGGCCAGTAAATTTGACATCTGTGGTGGACAAATTATTTGAAGGCTTGTTAAAGGATTACATTCAAAATGTTGTCCTAGTGAATGGCATTATGAGCAACAATCAGCATAGGTTTATGAAGAATAGTTCATGTCAGACAAAATTGGGTCCACTTTTATTTAACTTGTTCATTAATGACTTGGGGGGGTATTGTAAGTAATGTATCAGTGTTTGCAGATGACACAAAACTATCCAGCCCAATTCATTCCATCCAGGATGTGGCATCCTTGCAACAGGATCTTGACAAACTGGCAATCTGAGCAGCTAAGTGCCAAATGATATTCAATGTTGATAAATTTAAGGTCACCTGGGAAGTAAAAATATCCAAGCCACTTAATGGGACTGCACTAGGAAAATCCATTATGGAAAAAGACCTTGGAGTCCTTCTAGATAATAAACTTGACTGTAGCAAGCAATGTCAGTCAGCAACATCAAGGGCAAATAAGGTCTTGAGCTGTATTAAAAGGGGCATAGATTCACAGGAGGAGGGGGTCATTCTTCCACTTTATAGAGCACTGGTAAGACCCAATCTAGAATATGCCGTACAGTTTTGGTCTGCAGTGCTCAAACAGGACATTATTGTATTAGAGAGGGTACAGAGAAGGGCAACTAAGCTGGTAATAGGTATGAAAAATCTTAGCTAAAAGACTGGCCAAATTGGGGTTGTTTACGCTGGAGAAGAGGCGCTTAAGGGGTGATATGATAACTATGTATAAATATATAAGGGGATCATATAATAATCCCTCTAAAGCTTTATTTACCAGTAGGTCCAGCTGACACAAGGTCACCCATTACAATTAGGAGAAAAGAGGTTCCACCTAAATATTCAGAAGGAATTTTTCACAGTGAGAGCTGAGACGAGAGAACTTCGGGCTAATTTGGAAAAATGAAGTTCATGTATGTTTTCCTACCGGTGATTTCTATTATTGTCGGATAACATTTTCAGATCTGTGAACTTACTTTGCAAAATTATTAGCTATGGCCACTGTATACAGTGACACGTGTGGTAGAAACATTGTAAAACTGCCATTGTGCTGCCACCAAGTTAACTGATACTCAACCTGCATGATGTGGGCAGAACCAAATACTGCCACATTTCCCCAACAACTTACCTAGAAATAAACACAACTTACCCCTTCTCGTACGTTGGAATTTTTTTCGGCACAGCTTTATTATACATAACAATACATAACCATAACTAGAAATAAGAAGTACATAGTAACAGTAACAGTGTTATAACAATAAATATTGACGGTAATATAACCGTAACATCATACCAGGGCACCAGTCATCCAGCATGGTGGGTACACCCGGTTGCATGCTTCAACCAATGTAACATAACACCTCACAGAGACCAACGCTCTAAGGTGGAAATTTAAGGGCAATTTTCTCCTGGGAATTCTCTGCCTCACACACAATTTGCAGCGCCTACGCTTATTCATCTAAATTCAAAACTGTGTCTAGGCAGACGAACACCGGCAAAGTGTTGCCAGTGAAAATTTGTCAGCACCAGCATTTCGTAGTGAACTTTCGCTATTGTTATTTTCTACCTATCAAAAACTTTGTTAATGCACTTACATTTAGGTCAGTTTGAACAGGGCCGGTACATATAGGTCATATATATGTCTTTATTAGAGACGTTGGGGAAATTGCTTGAAGTGGCCGCTTATTATTAAAAATGTCCAAAGAAGCAAAGTAAAGACAAAAGAGCTCCTCTTGTCCTAGACATGAGCCCAGCCTAAAACAAGATGATGATTTCTGTATTTGTCTAATGCATGTTTAAAAATCATGCATTAGAATTTTCTTCATTTTGGCTTCCATGAAGGAATCCCTGTAGGTATAACCTGCAAAGTAATCTTTTTATTTTTGCTTGATATAATAAAAGGAAAACATCTTTACAGTGGCCTTTCTATATTCAGATCCTGAACACTAAGCACAATATTATATTTTAAAGCAATATTTGCCTTTTGCATATACCAACCTGTACTTCCATAAAAATGCATGATTTGCCCTGGTTGATCTTATCTTTGTCTGTTATTAGAAGCTGAAAAAGAAAGGGAAAAATACCTTTTTAATGAGACTAGAAAAAAATCTTTGGAAAGTGATATAGCTATGACCCGCATTCAAACCAGGGTTGCTGCGGTGAGAGCACCAAACCCTAACCACTAGACCACCAGGGACCTTTAGATTCAATCCTACACTCCACCCGTAATCCTTGCATCTATCTGTGTTGTCTAATCTATCTGCCTTATCTAATGGTCAAGTAATCGCTTTACAACAAAATTCACCTACAAATGAAATTGCATCTTGGATTAGACAAGGTTGCACAAAGAGCCCAGAAGGCCCTTATGTCCGTGGCAATTTACTAGTTGCCCCAAAATCACTACTTCCCCATCTGACCTTAATTTCTCATAGTGCTTCACACTTAGGAAAAGGGGGGGGGTGAAAAGACCAAAAGGAAATTCTGGCTTCTCCACCAAAAATGTCAAGAATACAATGTGGGCCGCCCCATTGCCACCCCCATGGTTCACCTTCCCAACAAAGAAGGTCTCTTTCAAATCATTCAGATAGATTACATAGAAATGCCACTTTGCAAAAGATATACAGTAAATATGTTTTGGTATGCATTGCTGTGTTCTCAAATTGGCCGGAAGCCTTCCCAGTGGTAAAAGCAGATGCCCATACCACTGCCAGCCTCATCGACTACAACCAGGAGACTGGGTTTATTACCTTAACCATATCAGGAAATCCCCTCTGGAACCAAGATGGAAAGGACTTTTTCAAGTGTTACTCACATCACCAATGTCAGTAAAATTGGACGGCAAGTCATGCTGGGTGCAGTCATCACACTGCAAATCATCAGTACATGATCAAGTGGTGCATTGACTGGCTTTAGTGATTTGCCTAGTGAGACATTGTAGTAAGAGTGTGTGCGGTATCATTTTTCCTTTACAGGTGGCTGTTCTGAGAGTTATTGTCTCCTTCCAAAATTCACCATGACTGCCCAATTTTTCATTTTGTATTTCAGCACTGTGCTCTACCCAAAAGAAACCATGTTCGAAAATAATTTGGTTTTACAGCTACACCATAAAGTTGCAAAGGCAGTAAATGCTATTAACTGCTGGATTTGCTCCCCATTTCCCAATCATGGCAGTGCTCCAAATCTTGTTGGCTTATTTGTTATTTAGACCGTTTTGGAAAATATCACTTTTCCCAAAGTTAACTCGTGACCCCAAAAAGGAATTGTAAAAAAGAGGAACATTCCCTATCATAGTTTCCCAAAATGTTGGCTATGTAAGTGTATGTATTTCCTTCCATGGTACAGGTCTATTTGTAGGTGATGTTGGATACTCCCTTTGCCCTTGGGAGTCCTCTTTAAGTAATTATAAGAATTGGATCATTGATTCTTATGGTTCTCAAAATAAACTACCTGGATCTGACCTGAGTGAGAATAAAACCACTTTTGATGTATCAGAAAAAACTTGGGTAAAGAGTGCCAATACTACTACTCGATAAAATGGTACATTTAGGTTAAGCTCTAAGATTGAAGATGCCCTACTCAGTTTTCAACAATTAGACACCAAACTAGAATTTTCAGAGAAGACTATCTAATTTTTTATGCCTTGTGAATTTTATCTTATCTGTGGAATGAAAGCTTATGCTTCGCTCCCACTAAAGGCTAAAGGTAGATGAATAATTGGCCAAGTCCCAAATGTCCCTGAAGTATGGGACCTATCTACATATGATACTCTACTGTCAACTTTCTTTCCTATGTATGGCACACCCAGAATCATTTTTTATTTAAGACAATTAGCCACTGTTTAAATGCCATAATCAATGAAACTACTGATGCCATTGCTGAACTAAATGAAGAACAGGCCCAAATTAGAATGGTAGTTTTGCAAAATAGAATGGCCCTTGACTTCCCATTAGCTAACGAAGGTAGAGTTTGTACCCTTATTGGAACTGATTGCTGTACTTACATTATTGACTACATTGAAAAACATGTTTCCAGCATCACCCATATAGAATGTAATCCCTCTCTAGTTTGTTTGGTAGTTTCTGTGGAACTATTGTATCTACTATTCTTAAAGTTGCCGCATTTATTTGTCTGATCATACTGATTCTCTTTATCATTAGAGTGTTAATTTTGAAGCCATGTCCAGCAAAACCAACAACATGACTAATAGTCATTATGTCCAAGTAATGGTAATGTCTGAACTCAACAATTCTACGGAAGTTCACATTATTGAGGATAATCGTATGATGTCTTATCCCATCATTGATCCAGTAAATGATTTCCCTACTATTCTTCATGCCCAATTTCCCCAAGGAGGTCCCCCTGAACCCCAGTACGTCCATAAGATTGAGACCACTCGCACTACCTCTTAATTGAGTGAAAATAATATTTTCAAAGGGGGGACTGTTGAATCCTAATTAGCCTGAAGCCCATTCTGCAGCCTATATTACCTGTGAACTCTGGTTCATTCCTATGCAATTTTCTATCTCTCATAAAGCATATATTTTTCTTCTAAAAGTAATCATTTTATAAGATGCAGCTACGTGCAAATGTAACAGTTATAAAAGCAGAACCTAATAGCCAACACCTAGCTTATTATGAAATTGCTTGTGGTCAGGTGAATAAACAACTGTAGCAAGGATAAAGTTTATGTCTATATAAGAATATTTTTGTTTAACCTCATTATGTAGATTTGGCAGTGGTATTTTAACCAATCATGTATAACACAATGCTTTTTATATGCTATTAAACCTAATAAATATGCATGTAAGAGTCCTGTTGGGCCGAACGTTCTCCCGAGCTGCTGAATGCTGCTGTATTCTGTATCTCAATAAACTTCCTTTTCTTATTGGGACTTTGAAAGGGCAATGGCTGAATCATTGGGATAGACACTCAGCGAGGTCCAGCCCAACAATACTTCTATTGAAGAACCAGTGGCATAACTAGAGGGGCAGACCCCATAGTTTAAATTCCTGTTTCAGGTGACATCCCACAATCTCCATTATGGACCCAGGCCAGGAGTACAACATTTCATCAACTGTAGTGTATTTTTTACAGCTGTTTATTAATTTAACAACTTTTTCCTGAAGAAGAACTTACATTACTCAAAAACTACAAGAATAATACATCAAAACTATACAAAAAAACATATTAGCAAAAAAAAAAAACACAGAAATCAAGTCATCACTATTCTGTAGTAAACACATTGTAGTGGATTTCTTTATAATTTTAAGAATAAAACCTAAGAAAAAACAGATAGTACCTCTTTAAAGATGTAATCTTTCTTGAAATTAAATAGTAAAAATGTTCAAAATATTGTAAAGGCTATATGCTAATATTCTAAATATATTTGTACACGTTATACTACAAGATAATTTTAAGGTGGTATCCCCAATATTAGACTAATTAACAAAACATCAATCGTTCCATAATCATTTTTTGGTCTACTAAAATAAGAATGAAGCATTCAAGGCTACTGTGAGTGCATCTCCAACAGGACATAAAATAAATAAATAGAACATAAAAAAAGTAAAAGACCATTACTATTTAACCACTGTTCTGGTTAAATTCACATAATGGCATACCATATAATAAACCTTAATAATTCCTTTCCTTCAGAGCCACATCAAGTGGAGATTTCTTTATTCAAAATATTGCAACATAGACAAAACTATTTGTATATGTTGCAGCAAATACATTACACTATACAAGCCCGGGAAACCTTAATAAAAGAAAATAGAGTTGTTATATTGCCCTACACATAAGCCCAGTGTATAATTTATGTGCCATATGTTAGGAAATGTAGGGGGGAAGCTGGTTACCCCAAAAAAGTTTACGCTCTTTTGCAGCCTATAACCCTGAAAAAAGAAAAAGACGCCAGCGTTTTTGGGGACCACTTGAGTCTATCTCCTTCAACTAGCGAAGTTAAGCCAGTGACTGTTAGTAAATCGTTGAAGTTCCGAAATGATGTCACGCTGGCAAATTTTAGCCAGCGTTAGTCATTTCACCCTTTAGTAAATTTGCCCCTATGTGTGAATCCATAAACAGGTGGATTAGATCACCAGTAACCACTAAAAAAAACAAACATTAACAATGTGTGCTATCATTGCTCAGATTGCGAACTGTGTTATCTGTTCATACCTGAAGCACTTCCTCCTTTGTTCCATACCAGAGCTATGGCACCTAAGGGGGCCCATTGGCACAAATACTTTTACAGAGATTAAAGTAAAATATTTTTTAATATGAACTCATTAAGTTTGTCTTATATAATAGATAGATTTCTATCTCAACTTCCAAAAATAAGTATGTAAGCCTATATAACTATGCACCTTACCCCAATAATATGCTCCAGCATATTATTGGGGTAGCATACACAGTGTCTACTAAGGTACACCCAGCTTTCAGCCTTTACTCTAAGTGGAACACACTCTAACACTTAGTCCCTACTTCTGGGAAATTGGTACCCGGGATCATAATCCCACTCACACTCCCTGGTGGAGCCTCAGATAGCGTGACCTATGAAAGTGAGTTAGCCTATCCTTACTAGACCTGACCTTGTCTAGGTTTCACGTCACCCTTCATGCCTGCTAAAGGGGTTTAAAAAAACGGACCCTTAACATACAGTGTGTGTGATACAGCTTTTATACTATAGTCAACCCTGGCATAGCTAGGGGTCATACTGTGTCTCAGGAAATGGGGAATTACTTCTTACCCCTTTGGGCACAATCTGTGGGGAATGCAAAGTAAAAGGGGATACATTTATCAGTCCCTTACAAGTAAAAATGTGGGTTTTTTTCACCAACATACATGATTCGCCACAGTTTGCAAGGAAACCACAATAGTCCAACCCACAACTAATAGAAACCATTTTACAATTGACAAATTCCCCACAAGTATAAGGATTACAAGATTATTAATACGTTTAAGCGCCTATTTATCATGCTGTGTAAAACAGTGGAGAAATACATCACTGGTGATGTTGCTCAGTCATAGCAATCCATCAGATCTTTGGTTTTGTTTTCCAACTTGAAGGTGCCTGTTGACATTTAATTGCTGTCAAATGTTTTACACAGCATGATAAATAGGCTCCTTGGTTGTGATAAGTGATAACGAGTCTTTCAACATGTGTATTTTGTTTTTAATAACTTTTATTGAATTGTGGGGAAAGTTGTGGATAATTAGGGAAGGCGTATCAGGGAGTACAGGTTGGTCAGAGTGGGTAGGTTAGAGGGGGGTGGGGGATATAGGGTTTCTTCTCTTTTTAGTTGTAATACCTCATTTTTGGTGGACTGTAATTCTACCTTGTTGTAACCCCTGTTGCAGAATTTTTGGACCAACTCACCAGCTTGCTTTTTGACAGATGAAGTGACCCTTTTTGCCCTTATGAACTGGTTTTTGGGAAGCCCTCTAGTGACCCCTGCTGGGTGAAAACTATCTTTGTTTCTATCTGTAGGTTTTTTGTTCAAATCAGTTATAAAGCAACCATCAGAAAAAGTTAACTGTACATCCACGTAATTAACAATTTGTAGACAAATACTCAATGTAAATTGTATGGTATTGTGTACATTATTCAAATAGTCAAAAAATTCAGACAACAGCTCAGTAGAACCAGTCCATACCATAAAAATATCATCCACATATCGGTGCCACAAAACAAGATGTTGTTTATATTTTGGATGATTTAAAAATGTGTTTATGTTCAAATTGGCACATAAAGATGTTTGCATATGCATGTGCCATATTCGCCCCCATACTGATACCTCGTACCTGTAGATAAAAGTCAGAGACAAAACGAAAGTAGTTTCTTTTTCAAATAAAATCTGAACACAAAGCAAGTGAGTGAGTTAGCCTCACGCCTCATTAGGTATTCCCGACAGCATTCAATACCTTCATCATGTCTTATGGAGGTGAAGATCAGTAGGGCACAGTATTGGAGATTGTGTCATAACAGCAATGTTCTTAAGTAAATGTAAGAACTGTGTAGTATGCTTAAGACACCTGTCAATGACTGTAACATTTCTTGCAAAAATGTCTTCACATGAACTGCCAATGGTTGTAACAATGAAGCTATCCCTGACACAATGGGTCTTCCCGGGGGATTTTTTAATGTTTAATGAATTTTCTGTAATGGATAAAACACAGGGACCCTTGGTTTTTTTTTAACAGAAGACCCTCAATTTCAGGTGTAATAGTACCAAATAGGCATGCTTTACCCAAAAAATATTTAATTTCAGTCTTTTACTTTTCTGTGGGTTCTTTGTCCAATTTACAGTGGTGACTGACACATTACTTTATTGACATAATCCTCCTTATTTCAAACCACTATACCACCCCCCTTTTGTCCTTGGATTTACAACCTAAATTTCAATTTATGGAATCGGCTTGTAGAGATTTCCTTTGACTTGGGTGTGTGCACATGAAGCACATCCCCTGTGCTGTACAATATGTAATTATTTGTACTTACAGATAGCAATACAAAACAATTATTTTGTTTACAGCTTTGTAAATAATCAAGTAAGATCATAACAACAAAAACAGGGAGATTTTAGTAGGCAATACTATTGTTCAGCTTTGTGTACAGGTATAATAATGTGCTGAACCTTAGCATAAATAAATTATAATGAAATTTCTTCATCAAAGCCACCTATTGATTTGGAAAAGCACATCCCACTTTACAAGCTAAAAATAAAATGTTGTCTTTTCTAAGACCCTTTCAAAGCCTGAGCAGATAAAATATTCAGCAGACTTTGGAAGAAAGGCCAGAACAAAACCCCAAATATCAGAGTTCAAAATGCCTTTTTCCTTTATCCTGTAACTGCTCAGCCACACTTAATATTCCCAGTTAAGTCTAAATACTAATGTTATCATAGAAGTGTTTCACCACAAAGTGTGTATAGTATTCCAAATGGTTCACCAAATTGCACATTGTACATTGCACTCTGGTGTACCAGAATCTTCCACTTCTGTCTCATTCTTTTTTCTCTTTTTGCTATAACATAGCTTTCTCAACCTTTATTTCCTAAGAAAATCCTCTTTTTCCTCCCCATAAAAAAGCAGGTGCTCACATTGTGAGCAAGTTTCAGCTAGATTACTCATGAGTAGAGAACTGCTTAACCGTGTAGATGGTAAATCTGCAGGGCTGACCTTCATTTACCTGAATGATAAGGCTATAGATTTTACATTGCTGGTTTTCAAATATTTCCGATACGCCTAAAAATCTCTTCCTGCTCTGTTCCAAATCCCTTCCTGATTCACCCAAACACCTAGGGTTGCCACCTTTTGCCAAGTGGCAAACCGGATAGGGGGCAGTTTCAGGGGCGGGCCTGATGATGCCGGGGTCAGGCAAGATGAAGCCCTGTCCGGATTTCCTAATTTGGAAATCCAGACAGGTAGTTTTCACCTGGACAGCCACATCTACCCACTCAATTTACATATTCTCATTGCAAATTATCAAGCAGAAAACAAGGTTCACATGTCACAAAAGCTGATGTTACAGGATTTATCATTAAACTTTGGTATAAATTGTGATATTTTCTGGGCTGCAATGTAATGAAAATGTGATACTAATCAACCTTGCATTGTGGATTTTATAATCTACTGTATATGTAAAGTAAATTGTGAGCTGGTCCCTAAGCGCTATAACTGACAGTAGCACAGAGCATGTGCAGTGAATCAGCATAAAAGAAGATGGGCAGCTACTAAAGGCATTTTTGGAGGCACAGATCTTCACTGCTAAAGGTAAAGATTATGCTACAAAATCTAGTCTACTTCTTTAGTTCTCCTTTAATTAATTAAGATCAAAAGGCCAGACAGTCAAAAAGTAGAGTGAGGAAGTGAGGATCTAAAGCATGGTTACTTTAAAAAAAATTTTGTTTATTTGGCCTAGACCTATTTTTAAAGGGGAACTCCGGCTTCCAAACCAAAATTTGATAAAGAGGCTCACATAACACAGAAACTAATATACTCACCACAGTTACCTGTTTCTTCAAAAAATATGAATAAATGCCATTTTCTATGCTACAATCCAACTGGTTAACAGTTCTTGTCTTTCTGCATCATTTGAAATCCTGGCAGGGAAGGAGGGACTAAAACACTGATGTTACAAATTGCAACAACTTCTCCACAACTTACAGACATCATACAGGAACTACATAACCCACAATGCATTGCACTGTGATGTTCAGTTCCTTATTGAAATCACGTGTGCAGGGAATTGTGGGGTTTGGAGGATGCAGGCTAAGGACAGATGGCTGTTGATACAAAGTAACAGTAGTCAGCCAGCTCAGCAAAGTAGTCAGAAAGATCAGCAGAAGAGCAGGGGGCTGGACTTAGGGTACTTTCAGAAACCATTAAAAATCATGAAAAGTCTGCATATTTTTTAATTGATGTATATTGCAAAGTTGTTTGAAATTATGCGTACTTTTCAAAAAGCTTAAGTTATGTTTTTGTGGAGTTCCCCTTTAAATTCTCTTATTACTATGAACTTAGGGGTACGAAGACACACAGTTAATGGGGAGTATTTACTAAAACTCTAATTGTTTTTTATTAAAACAAAGCTTACCTAACTCCCATCCATGAATTTAACTCATTTATCAAAACAAAAAGTCGGTACGGGAAATTTTTCAAGTTCAACGCCAAATCATATAATTTTTTTTTGACTTGTTGCACGAAAAACCTGTTTTTTTCATATTATCATAAACCATAAACCAGTGCATATCACGATTAGGGATGTAGCGAACTGCCGTTAATGTGTTCGCGAACACCGTTCGCGAACACCGGCAAAAAAGCGAACAGTTCGCGAACAGTTCGCGAACTTCGAACGCTCGATAAAATCGTTCGATCGAACGATCGAAGGATTTTATTCGTACGATCGAAGGATTTTCGTTCGAATCGAACGATCGAAGCTATTCGATCGAATGATTTTAATTCAATCGAATGCTTATAATCGTTCGAACGAATGGAAATCGTTCGATTTTAGCGATCGAATGGTCGAATGGTCGAATGGTCGAACGAAATTTTACTTCGAATCGAATGCGAACACCAATTGGCGAACGTCGCGCGACGTTCGCGAACATTCGGCGGACGCGAACAGTCGAAGTTCGCGCGAACTAGTTCGCCGGCGAACAGTTCGCTACATCCCTAATCACGATGTCAAGAAACTTCTTTAAATTGTAAAAGGGAAATCTGCCATTGGCTTCTACATGACCTTGACAGGTTTTAGCTGGAGTATTTTCAGATTTTTAGCAGCTTTGCAGTACAATAAATCTAAATTTGAGTTTTCCCCCTAAAACACTTGACCATAAAAAAATCGAGGCCTCATAAATAGGTCCCTACACGTGGCTACACCCTGTCAGTCCTACTGGAAGAGAGCAGCAGATCCACATATTTTGAAGATCTACAACTTTGCTTATTTAATGTTACCCAAATAAGCAGCAGCTATTATAGATGAGACTAGGTGAAATGTTATTTCATTGATGTTGCCAGGATTTATTGCTCTGTAGGACTTATCAATTCAATTATTATTGCAATAGAAAAACATAACGACCCTGCATAAGAGATTTGTATCATTTATAAAAACAGATCTAATGGGTGAAGTCCCATAGGATAATATTACATAAATTAACTTCTTATGTAATGATCTCTAACTCCTTTATTTTGTCATTATGGTGAGAAAGAAAACCAATTGTGGATAAATGACATTCACTATTCATTGAACAATACTTTCAGCTTTCTCTGTGCCAAACACTTAATGATCAGATTTTGTGATTTTTTTCCCCCATCGGTTTCCTATTATGCTGCTCCATATTTGATTTATTTCCTGCTCTATTAATGACATGAACGATTTCTTTATTTTTATTACTTATCTTTTTCTCTAATTTTTGTGCTTATTTACCAAATTCCGCCAAATACCTGTGCGGTAAATTATGCAACATTCAGCACTTAAAAACATTTCTTCTAAACTAAGATTACTAACCCTTCAAAGAGATTATTTGGTAAATATGCAAGACAATAGTACAAATCTAGTAATTTAATCATTTTCACAAAACTCTTTACTGACTTCTCAAATAATGAAATGCCTCAATTCTACCCTAATATCGTGTCTCAGGTCATCTCAGCCATGAAGAACCTATAAAATATCTCAGTGCTCAGTTATGTGTCATCGATGCTTGGTGATATTACTGTGTCATATAACTAACTATTACTGGTGTATTATTAAAATAGAAAGTACCGACAGTTGTAAAAAGGAGGCTTTTTAGAGGTTTCATCGAGGTTCTGTAAAAACACATGGGAACTTCTCAGTGACTTCTAATATCAATATATATTACAAGAGAAGAACACTGTTGATATATAACTGCAGTTGGGCTCATTTAGAAAATGAAATATAATATCTGATAGGTTGCTATTGGTTACTGCACTTGTGCTATTTGGCACATAAGGTATCAAGTTAGCTCCAATATTTTGAGATTTTTGATCTTCACACTGTAAAATCACTTTTGTAAGTAATTCAAACCAAAGACAGTCCAGTTGTTGTCTAACTACAACTTCTATCTTCACGGTCAGTAGAATTCCACTGTAATCATCTACAGCTACAAAGCAACAGAATGGACATTCAGGTACAGATCATGTTTATTATTTCACTTGTACAATTTGCATTCACAGTAATAATAGCGAGGGACATGTCCCCCTCCCTTCCAACATTACATCTTCTCCTAGAGGAATTATTTGGTGTGCTCCTGCTAGGCTAAAACCTCAGAATATCTTTTGTTACTCCTCATTACCATCTTGGAATGCCAAGAACAAGTTATGGGTGTAATTCTGCTCTGTGATATAATTTGAAGGAGTCCCAGCAGTAAACCAATATTCCTTGCTATTAAAAGTTGAACAAAATTATTCATGTAACAGTTAAGTGGGCGCTTTCTGAAAACAGCTTACTTTTGTGTTGTATTATTGCGATGGCTAGTTATGAGCAGGCATGTTCTGGCACAAAAGGTTGAGTCTCTTATATTGTGGTTATTAACACAATCCATCAAAAACTGCTGCAGGTGTTACACAAACACTACTTTCCGAGGCTTATAATGCACACCAACAGAGTATTGCTTAAAGTGGCTTCTTTTAAACAGCTGAAATATTAGCTTTTTTTCATCGGTACTGCAGCTAAAAACTCAGTAGGGGTTTCAAAGATATGGGGTTTCTTATTCAGACAGATGCTATGCAGCAAAGTAGAGCAGGTGCCATATTACTGCTCTACGCTAAAAAGCAATACCAGTGACATGGGACATATACTGTAGCATTTGGAAAATCACTTCTGTAAATTTCATTCAGTGTCTCTGAAACAGACATTGCCAAACTGCTTTAACAAAACTGCAACTCTAAAGGTGTCCATAGATGGGCAGATTTAAGATGCTGATTCAAGTCCTTTGAACGCTCAAAAACCCCAACTTTTTCACATTATTGAACGAAACCCAGCGCAGAACACGATGTCCAGAAACAACTTCGGGGACATCTGCCATTGACTTCTACAGGTTTTAGCTGGAGTATTTTCTCTAATATAATAATTTTCTAATAACGGGCCCATTAATATACTGATATTATGCACTGACAAAAGTCGTGTTTTTGCTTTAGAAAGATTACTATAGTTTATTGATATATATATATATAACTTTTCCTTGTTTGTTCTAGTTATACAGGAGCAGTGACCAGCTCCATGTTGTAGCTCCCACCCTTCCCAGCTATAGTCAGGTGATCCCAGTGGTGGCCAATAAAAGGGCAGCCACGTTTTACTTTGAAAGCAGCAAGTAAGTTGCAGGTAAAACTTAGTCCCTCTGTAAAATATATAATGAAGTAATAGAATTCTTAATGAATCAGATGAAAATTGAGCATAGGACTGGCCAGATATGGGATATTGCAAAATATGGACAAACAATCCCTGTTTTGTTTAAATGGTAAGGCATTTTTCAGTAGCAGTATGCACAAAATTTCTCTGTCTTAAATATATTGATTATGGGTTGAGTGCAGAGGACCTCTTGTATTTGTCTATATATATATATATATATATATATATATATATATAATGACACAGGTTACATAGCACAACCAGATAAGTCCTGTCTAATATAATGGTGTTTTATCTTAACCTGTGCCTTTTCTCCTTTTTTCCAGCTTGAATGGCTGCCCCCATGGCTACACAGCAGCTTGTTTATATAAACTATAGTAGTTTTTCTGAAGCAAACACATCAGTTTTTTTTATTTTGCACACTTTCAGTTTTTAGTGTTACTGTGCCTTTAAGACCTTAAAGGGGCAGAGGTGGTGATTTTGTTATTTTTTCTTATTAGTTTGCCTACTCAAAGAAGTGACTATGAAGATTTTCATTCATCCAGGTCATAGTATATCTAGTATAGGTCAATCTAAAAACAACTGGACTTGCTGAGTAATCAATGAAGACGTTTCACTACTCATCCGAGCAGCTTCTTCAGTTCAACTGACTGGTGTGGGAAGTTCTCGGCATATAAACCCACACCAGTCAGTTGAACTGAAGAAGCTGCTCGGATGAGTAGTGAAACGTCTTCATTGATTACTCAGCAAGTCCAGTTGTTTTTTTAGATTGACCTATACTAGATGAACTACTCAAAGAAGGTTTAATTATTTAATTAATTAAATTAAATATAGATATTTAAAGCAGGGGGCATGCTTTAAGCTTTTTTAAATGGAACACCATCATAGTTTTAGCTTGCTAGCAAGTTAAGGTGGAGTTTAATATACTGTACAAATGGTTGTCTGGATATATATATATATAAAAAGAAAAAGCTTAGAAAATTGCCCCAGCACACTCCCTACTAGAGTCCGTCCTGCTGGTGCTCAACCACCATAAGGAACTCTTGTTCGGTCCCCAATAGATAAAAGTCCAAGAATATAAAAGTCCAAGAAGCAGAGGTGGCACAATTTTTAATTTGAGCTCTCTGTCACCTCCTATATATATATATATATATATATATATATATATATATATATATATATATATATATATAGATAGATAGATAGATAGATAGATATATAATTCAAATCTTACAACTGACACTCTGAAAAGTCAACTTTATGGAATTGTTGCAGCGAAAACTCAAGGTTTGAGAAGAGTATTTTCTTATTTGGATTTTTACTATCTTTGGGGTATAACAAATCTGTAAAAGTTTTCCCCTTTTAGAACTCGACCAGAAAAATTTGAGGTTTAATAAATAGGCCTTCAATCTCAGTGGCCTGGTACTATGCATATGAACCAGGGTATCACACAGATACTACCTCTGTCTAGAATGTGGTCTTCATAATGCAAAATCAACAATGGGCTATAGAAAACCTGTTATAGAAAAAAGTCCATGGTTACTAATTGTAATAAAAATTGTACCTGGTGGTCCAGTGGTGCGGCGGGGACGGCTAGTTCAAGTAAGTGCTACAAAGATAGCTTTTAAAGGAATAGTTCAGCATTAAAATAAAAACTGGGTAAATAGATAGGCTGTGCAAATTAAAAAATATTTCTAATATAGTTAGTTAGCCAAAAATGTATAAAGGCTGGAGTGACTGGATGTCTAACATAATAACCAGAACACTACTTCCTGCTTTTCAGCTCTCTTGGTTTCCACTGACGGGTTACCCTGGTGAACAAGCAGTAACCAATCAGTGACTTGAGGGGGGGCACATGGACCATAACTGTTACTTTTGAATTTGAGCTGAATGCTGCGGATCAATTGCAAACTGAATACCTATGTCCCATGTGGCCCCTCTTTAAGTCGCTGACTAACTCAGATAGAGCTAAAAAGCTTGAAGGTGGATTCTGGCTATTATTTTAGACATCCAGTCACTCCAGCCTTTATACATTACATTTTTGGCTAACTAACTATATTAGAAACATTTTTTATTTTGCACAGCCTATTTACCCAGTTTTTATTTTTACACTGAACTGTTCCTTTAAAATGTTAAAGGAGAAGGAAAGCTACGGAGGCATTTTACTGCCAATAGATTAGCTGCAACAGTGCAAGCTAGAATGCTATATTTATTCTGTAGAATGTTTTATCAAACCTGAGTAAAAGCTCCAGAAGCTCTATATATTTGTTTAGGAAAGCAGCTGTCATATTAGCTTGGTGTGACATCACTTCCTGCCTGAGTCTCTCCCTGCTCATTCATAGCTCTGCTTACAATAGATTAGGGAGGGGGTAAGAGGAACAAACTGAGCATGCTCACACCCTGGGCAAGGAGGTTTAACCTGAAGGCAGGAAGTCTGATAAGAAGCCCATGTGTACACAATAGAAGGAAAGAAATGCAGTGTTTCTTTTTGAGGACTCAGAGTAACCTTTCACTCTCCTTTAAGAAAAAAATGAAGCCGTAAATATGTCAACAAATTATGTAACCCACATTTAATACTATTACTTGTAATACATTGGGGGCATGGATAAGATTACAATTTTTTGAAAAGCAAGATACAGTATTAAGCATCTCAATTTCTCATTAGATAAAAATGGCTAAGATATTCTGGGATAGCTATGAAATCTGAGGCTGTTTGGAAGGCAATAACCTTCATGCAATTGGGATTTAGGGAGGAAAGATAATGCTGTCTCGCATTGATCTAAAATACTGCCTGGAAATCTTAATATTTGCATCAGCTATAAGTGTGATGCTAAAGCAGGATAATCCCTATTATTAGTAGAATGCAAAATAGATCTGTATCCGAGAATGCCTGAATGCACTTTATTCCAATTAGGACTGACAAAAAGTGGCCTTTTTAAATATTCTTAGTTTACTATATATAGAGACTTTGTTATGTTAATGTTCTCTTTGCACTGCTAAACAAATGGGGAGGGGCTGTTTTATTTTTTTTTTGCTTCATAAAGCTTTAAATAAGTAATTCCAAATCCCCAATGGTCTCGTTATAGTAGCCTCATATAAGTTTCCACTTGTGTATGAGCTTAAATAAAAGTGTCTACCTTGCAACTTGGGCTGCTGCTGACTCGTTTAGCCTTAAGGAAGTATTGAAATTCGTGTTGCTCATTATTCCAACCAGTTTTAAGCAGCATATTGTGATAAATCATTGTGAGGGTTGTCAAATGAAAGATTCTTCAGAAACAAAAATAAACCGATTCTGAAAATGCATACATTTTTAGCAAATTATCAGAATAAGGGTTTTTTTTTGCCAAGCTGGTAGTCAATGACCCAAAATAGATCTCTTGAAAATTGATAGCAAGAAATGAATTGTGAGCAGAGCCATTCAAATGGTAATTTAAAGAGAAGTAAAGAAGAAAAGAAAACCCATTTATGAGAAACCCACTGTTTACTTGCTTGCTTAAGCTATTCTAAATGCATTTGGAGTTTTGTAACTGTGCATTACAATGCTGCCGCCAAACAGCAGTGTCTATAAGCTATGAAATCAGCCAAGGAAAGATAAAGAAATGCAAACATGAAGGCAGGATGTGTAAATTCTCTATTATACTACTATACTGGAACATGTACCACAGATGGTAATGTCCGATTACTAAAAATGTCTCTAAGGAAGAATGTTCACTTGAGGGATTCCACTATTGCCCTTCAGCAACATTTCCACAATTTTCATACATAACTTAGAAAGTTAGTATTTATCTAACAAATAAACCTTTTCTTCTCTGGAAGATTCTACAGATCCTAGTCTTTTAGTTTTGTATACATTGATATTAGTAGCTAGCAAGCAACCTACTAATATATATTTTACAGCACATAAGGTTTAATTTCAAAGATTAACAAAGATCCATAGTCAAAGTGATTGAAAAAGTAGGTGAAGAAAAAATTCCCCAAGATATGCCACTGACATCAGTTTGGTTTTAGCCAGACCTCTATTTTCTCAGACTTGCATTCATTTGGTATGGTACAGTACCTATGGTTAGGAGGGAAATTTTTTTTTGGTAATTATAGGCCAGTAAATTTGACATCTGTGGTGGGCAAATTATTTGAAAGTTTGTTAAGGGATCACATTCAAAATTATGTTCTGGTGAATGGCATTATAAGTAGTAATCAACATGGCTTTATGAAGGATAGGTCATGTCAGACAAATGTAATTGCTTTTTATTATGAGGTTAGTAAGAATTTGAACAATGCGGTTTCAATAGATATGATCTATTTGGACTTTGCCAAAGCATTTGATACAGTGCCCCCTCAAACGACTGCTTTCTAAACTAAGGTCTGTTGGGCTTAATGAAGTCGTTTGCACATGGATAGGAAACTGGCTACAGGATCGGGTACAGAGGGTGGTTGTTAATGGTACATTACCTACTTGGAGTAAGGTTCTTAGCAGCACCCAGTAGAGTTTTGTATTGTGTCCACTTTTGTTTATCTTGTTCATTAATGACTCAGAGAAGGTTATTGTAAGTAATGTATCAGTGGTCACAGACACAAAACTATGGTATATAGCCTAATTAATTCCATTCAGGATGTGGCATCCGTGCAGCAAGATATTGACAAACTGGCAATCTGGGCAGCAGATGGTAAATGAGATTCAATTTTGATAAATGTAAGGTTATGCACCTAAAATGTAAAGATATGCAAGCTACTTAAACCCTTAATAGGACTGCACTAGGCAAATCCATATTGGAGAAGGACCTTGGAGTCCTTGTAGATAATAAACTTGGATGTAGCAAGCAATGCCAGTCTGGTAATGCCTCATCTAGAATATGCAGCACAGTTTAGTCTCCAGTGCTGAGACAGGATATTATTGAATTAGAGTTTAAATAAGGTCAACTAAGCAGGTAAAGTGTATGGAAAGACTTACCATTTTGGGTTTTTTTCATTGGAGTGTATGGGGGATATGATAACTATGTGTAATGGAATCATATAATAGAGATCTAAATTACCGATATGTTCTTCCAGCAGACACAATGGCCTCCATTCCAATTGAAAGAAAGGAAGTTCCATGTAAATATTCAGTGAGAGATGTAAAGTTGTGGAATTCTCTCCATGAATCTGCCATACTATACATATTATATATGCTATACATTAGATAGGTTGAAGATGGAGTTGGATAACAAAGTCAAAGACCAGGCAACATTTTGGGGCTTATTCTGCCCTTAAGACTGCCTAACCTTGATAAATAACTAAAAAATAATGTCAAAACAATCATAGCATAAACTCCTGCATTTAACAGACTGTAGGTGTGTTCAATGACCTAATTAGAAAACAGTGTAACCCTGCTCATATAAATAAAATTTCCTATCCTCTTGACCAAAGAGTTTAGCCTTATCTTATTGGTCCACTGCATTTCCATCTTTCTTAACTATTTCAACTTGTCATCGCTGCTTCTTAATTTAGGTATAATGTTGATTACTTGGAATCTCAGTTGACTTGGAATTTGTTTGTCTAAGCATTGTAAGCAAAAAAAAAGTACAGTGCTAAAATAACTCTAGTCAGTAGCAGTTTCTAAAAAATAGGTCAGCCTATATCTGCATAATCAGATCAGGAAATAACATATTTGCCAGGGAGCCCCAATCTAGCAATTTTCGTATCAGGAGACATTTGGCACAGAAGAAGCAGGAGAGTGGTGTGTTTATTTATGCCAAGAAGAATCTATGTTTAAAATATGTAAGGGCACTTGCTTAATGTAATTGTACAGAGGTAACTGAGTTTTTACTTACTACTTTTCTGTCATAGTGATCCAACTGTAAGGGGCATATTTATCAAGGGTCAAATTTCGAATTGAAAAAACTTCGCAATCCGAATTCAAAAAAGCCAACCGAAATTAAGTCGAAGGTTTTTTTTGGTCGAATAGGTCCGTTTTCGATTGAATGGGTCCGTATTCAGCCGAATTCGAATCATACGAATCAAAGGAATAGCACATTTGATCAAATTCGATTCAAAGTTTTTCCCCAAAAAAAGTCCACCAATTGACTCCAAATAGGTTCTAGGAGGCCCCAATAGGCTAAAACAGCAATTCGGCAGATTTTAGATGGCGAATGGTCAATGTTGAGTTTTTAAAGAGACAGTACATGATAAATTTAAATATTCTAATTTTTAAATTTTTTTCAAATTCAACTCAAATTTGGACTACTCCCTAGTCGAAGTACACATAAAATAGCTTGAAATTCGATTTTTTTTTTCATTCAAAATTCACCTCGACCTTTGATAAATCTGCCCCCTAATGTTTCTTGATGATTCCACTTATAATGTATCGATATTCAAAAGTCAGGACTAAATAGGGCAGAAAAAAATGTATTTAATTAATACAGAACAGTTCAGCTGTTGCCAAACTAACATCCACCAGCAAAAGATTAATTTACAGTCATATATATATATATATATATATATATATATATATATATATATATATATATAACATGGAGTGCTGGTAAATAAGGTAAATAAAGTAACATAGTACCGCACTCAACGGGAATACTTGTGAAAAAATTTTTTTCAAGAAATCTTGTATTTTTTTCAAAAGTATTCCCAGTTGAGTGCAGTACTATATATAGTATATATATATGACAGTTCTAATATTTTTTCAATAATTGTGTTGGACTTTTTTACACATGTGGTTTCTGTAATATAGCGCTACCAATTTTTAGGGAGATTGAAAGTATTAATCACTGAGGTTGGCAAATGTTAGGCACCTCCAGTGACTGTAATCACTTACCTGATACCCCGGGCCTTCTCTGCTTCTGGTGCTCCTGTTAGCAGAAAACTGCACCGGCCCAGGGTACTTCTGTATAAACTGATCCGCAGCAATCTTCTTAATTTTCTGTCTTTCCTCTGAGCACAGGCAAGCACATTTTCTGGCTGAGCACAGGCAAGCACATTTTCTTTTAGCTCTTCACTCTATTGTGCATGTGCACCCACACGGAAAAGGAAGAATCAGTAAAAAGTTCACTCTGGGGTCCTCCTCCAAAAATATTGTGGGCCGGTGCAGTTTTCTGCTAATAGGAGCACTGGCTCAGGGAATCAGATGAGTGATTACAATCACTTGGGGTGCCTCATATAAATACTTTACATTCAACCAGCATTTATATACAATACAAAATATGTGTATAGCCTTATGCCATGAAAGCTTGCCTCAAAAATTAATCACATAAAAAGAATTCTTTGCTTTGATTTAAAAATAAAATTATGTGAAAGGCACTATATAAAAAGGCATGAAAACAACAAAACTAATTACTAACTAACATATGCTAAAACTTACTATTAAGAATACTTGTTTTTAATAAATCTGGTATCTCGCACCAAATTAACTGTGAACAAAGCCCTGCTTAATATATCAGTAGCCTCCAGAGCCCACCCATCATACTCCAGAACTGTTGTACTACTGGGGACTCTTAAAATGCCCCATTTGTTGTACCAAAAAGAGTCTCTAATTTCAAAGAGAGACAATGAATATTTTCATCATAAACAGGCAGAGAGTTTAATACTCTTTTATTGCACTTCTGCACTGAAATAATACTTGCAATAAATCTTCAATTCTAAACATAAGAACTGAGAGTTGTAGATAGGTTGTAAGTAAATTTATTGGGGGAGAACAAGTCAGCATCTTCAATATAACACATGATCTGAAAATATAAGATTTGTTTTGTTGCAATGTCATTGAGAATGACTGCGGCAATGTGGAACAATGCAGCGCTATATATTTTTGGAAAAGTGAAACATATATTTTATTCGTTTGTATTGATACCTGTTATACAGAGCTTATCCACCTTCTTGCTGAAAGCTGCAAGCCGATATTAAGGAAGATGTACATTCCCTATAAACCTTTAAAGGAGAAGGAAAGGCTAAAATTAAGTAAGCTTTATCAAAAAAGTCTATATAAATACACCAGTAAATCCTCAAAGTAATGCTGCTCTGAGTCCTCTCTCAAAGGAAACACTGCATTTCTTTCCTTTTATTGTGTACACATGAGCTTCTGTATCAGACTTCCTGTTTTCAGCATAAACCTCCAGGGCAGGGCTTGAGCATGCTCAGTTTGCTCCTCTCCCCCTCCCTCCTCCCATCCCTGCTGTAATCTGAGCTCAGAGCTGTATGTGTGCAGGGAGAGACTCAGGCAGGCAGTGATGTCACACCACACTTATATGGCAGCTTCTATCCTAAACAATCAGAGACAATGTCTAGAGCTGTTTACTCAGGTATGGTAAAGCATTCTGCAGAATAAATATAGTGTTATAGCTTGCACTATTGTGGCTAATCTGTTGGCAATAAACTGTCTTGGAGCTTTCCTTCTCCTTTAATACTATTGTTGTCCATGTAATATTAACTACATTAAATGGGTACCATACAAGTTTCTCTTCTAAATAAAGCATGCTATGGCCCCTACAATCATAAGACTACTATTCCATAGGGAATCATAAAATATATTGTGCCCAAAAGTACTAATGACACTGATCACATACTTCTGATACTTATTATATATTATTGTTGTTGCATTTGGTCACCCCGATATTTGGACTATAAGGGTCAAGTAAACAATAAATGAGAATCTCCTGTATTCACAGTTGGAAACAAATGTTAAAAACCCATTAGCAGTAGCGATGTGTGCTATTATAACATTATATATTATATACTGTAACATGCATCATTTATAAACATGGGGCATGGTGCAAAGGCAATGTAAATTATTATGTTTTTACCCATTATGCAGTATTTGCCCAGAATGTAACAGTAAAAGCAGCCTTCGCAAATGCATGCCAGTTGGCGTCACTTCCAGTGTGTCAATGCCTGTGATGTTAATAACAATAACAATTTCTTTGTGTAAAACAGTTGACACAACCCACTAGTGGAAAACTGTAACTACCCATAACTTCTCCTTATATCTTCACTGCATTTAATCCCTTGAACCACATATGGAAAGGAATCAGTATAATACACTCTACTGCATACAGCTACAAACTCATTGGAACATTGCACTTTCGTGCCATGAGAATCATCCCCTCTAGCCAATATCACATAATGGCTCAACAGATCTTAGATTGGTCTTACTTACACCGAGCCAGTTCAAAAGGGGACTATTGAATTCTTCAACTTGTATAAGTTATCAGGAGAATAAGCTTTACTGGTCACCTGTTTAAAGGGGAAGGAAACCTAGTCGGCGCAAACCCCCCACCCCCCCTCCCGTTTGTTGCCCACCCTCCCTCCTCCCCCCTGGCCTACCTGTCCCGCTGGGAAAATGCCCCTAACTTGTTACTTACCCTTCTGCGCAGGTCCAGTCCAGGGAGTTCACCGATGACATCTTCTTCCACGCGATCTTCTTCCTGCTTTGAACGGCGCATGTGCAGTAGGATCATTTCGCCGGTACGATCTACTGCGCATGCGCGTGACTTTTGGCGCATGCATAGTAGATCCGTACCGGCGAAATGATCCTACTGCGCATGCGCCAAAACGCCGTTCACTGCAAGAAGAAGATCGCGTGGAAGAAGATGTCTTCAGTGAACTCCCTGGACTGAACCTGCGCAGAAGGGTAAGTAACAAGTTAGGGGCATTTGGCCAGCGGGACGGGTAGGCCAGGGGGGAGGAGGGTGGGTGGGCAACAAACGGGAGGGGGGGTGGGGGGTTTGCGCCGACTAGGTTTCCTTCCCCTTTAAAAGTAAACATCTTATTGGTTTTTATAGGTTACTGCTCCTGGGCAAACTTAGTTCTATTTATTACATATTGGGGTCTGGCTATAAGTTTATTGAGATTCATTAAATGAGAACTAAACACTAAAAATGAATATGGCTAGAAATGCCATATTTTATATACTGAAATTATTGAACCAGTCAAAATTTTAAGCAACTCTTTAGTAGCAATGATTCAGGCCGTCACAGGAGTTACCCATCTTGGATTTTGTTAGGAGTGACTGTGACATGTACATGTTAATTGTGTTCTGAGCTGCTGATCAGAATCTAAGCTTAAAGGGTCATCCCAAATCATCAAGCAGAAAATGGGGTTTGCCTGTAACATACCCTGATGCGACAGGGCTAATTATTAAATGCTGGTGCTAATTGTGCTAGTTTCTCAACTCCCGTGTACCACTAATCTGAATTATTTCCTAATCCGACATATATATATATATATATATATATATATATATATATATATATATATATATATATATATGGAACTGGAAATGCCGGCACAGCACGTATACTGGTATAAGGTGCCTGGGTGCAGAGCTATGTATTAGTATTTACAATGGCTCAAAAGAAGCTAGCACACACAGGACTTATGGAGAGAAAAAAAGGGTTTTATTTCAACAGAAAAAAACAAACGTTTCGGCTAGGTCCATGATGGTGGCAGTATCATGGTTTAAGACCTGACTGTAATCCCATAAAAATGACGAGGAAGGACTTACGGTAAGTTCACAGTTCATGTGAAGGCATCCACCAACGTTTCTCCATTAAAGCTGTTGTGTAAAGACCTAAAATTCCTCAAAGTTGATGTGCAGGACTGATTCAACAGGTATCAGATTGCATAATTGCAGTTATTGCTGCCCAAAAGAGCAAATTTTAGTTACAAGTTCACATACTATTGCCACCAACAAATATGTAACTTTGGATCATTCCCCTCAATAAATTCAGTAAATGAATTAGCATAAAAAGGCTTTATTTATACATGTGTTTTAGATATTGAATGTTATGCATGATATAATTTTAGAATGACCTGCAATATTTAGAGGTATAGCCTCTCTTTAAGCTACTGGCAAATGGGGAAGTATGGGGGTTCTGCATGGTCTGGTTCAGGAGGGGGGCCTCTGCTGGGTACCTCATTTATATAAATTGCCTTCATTCCCCATTAGATGGAAAGTGGAAAGTAACAATTTATTTAATTAAGTAATATATATCCTAAGAAGCTTCAACCTTTGGCTTTTAAGTTTTGTTAACCCAAATTGCCCAGGATGCTTTGACAGGGGTATACTAGGTTCTGTGATGAAACAGAATATGGTGAAGATTTTTACTATGTGCATGTGTTTTTTTTTTTTATCTGTTTTGCTTTCCTACCTCTTTCCAGTGACCTGGATATTTGCGGATTCTAAAATGTTATCCTACCCTTGCCAGCATAATGTAAACATAAAAAAAAAACATAAAAAAACATGTCTTACCAAAAGAAAGAGCTTGCAATCTGAATTCTGAAGGCAGAACCTAAAAGTACCCCTACAGGTAGAGTGTTCGATAAAAAGCTGCAATATAATGCTTTCCAAAAACTTCATTCTGCAGAAACAAAAATAAGTCTTCGCAGTGTGTAGCCACAATAACTATCACAGAAACGACAAGCTGCTAAAAGTAAATCCTCATTAAGAGAAACAAAATGTGTTGTATTATCCATTTCCTTTATGTGCTGTCAGCACCCTACTGTATAGATCTAAGACTTTCCATGGATGGGGATTGTTAACAGTCAGGAAAGTAACCATATTCTAAATCATTTCATGCCTTTCCAACAGTAATTCACAAATTTGGAGCCATGTTGCACAACAAACAAAACTATTTACTGCATTACACAGCAGCTTCAACTTGCAACCAGTTTGCCCATCATTACTAGACTGCGTAAGTAACCCCTTAAGTCTCACTAGGAAGACGGGTAAATGTATATTTTTATTTTCAAAACAATTACAATCGTAAATACACAGACCGAAGGGTAACTTGTGTGTAAGGGTCTGTGTCTGGACCTTATAACTAGGCTGAGGAAAACAGATGGGGTGTATTATCTGGAAAACCATTCCCATAGAATCTTTTTTTTTTTTTTTTTTACAGATTTTTTCTCTGTAATAATTAGACAGTAATTGATGATAACCAAGGAAGCATAAATTCATGTGGATGACAAAAACAATCCTGATAAAAATGTAAATATCTTTAGAAGCTCCAAATTACAGATAAGCTCAAATTTGGAAAATTCCAAGGGGCAGATTCACTAACCAGTGAAAATTCACCAGTGTCCGATTCGCACCCAGCGCAACATTTTGCCAGGCGCATATACGCTCAGACAACGCTAATTCCCTAATATGCGGCGTTCCATTCTGGGTGCTGAACGCTGGCTGTCGAAATGCGAAAATTTGCTAGTGATCTTGCAATCAGGTCAGGACGGGCTGTTTATATTATTTATAGCTGTATTTGTTGGTTCAAATACTTAACATTTTCACTGTTAAACCACATGTCCAGGGAACCATATTAAAGACAATAGGGTTATTTTAATGCCCTTCGCATGAGCCCACTGTAAAGTTAATGTTCCATATGTTGCAAAATGCATGGGGGAGGCCGGTTACTAAAAAATGTAAAAAAAAAAAAAGTCACAAGCGTTTTTTGGACTTTGATGCTTTTTACAAAATACAATGTGAAAGATTGAGGAAGATCTAGCTACTCCATTGCACTTTCTGGTCTGAGGTGGCGAAGGCAACTCTGATGAAAGAAGCAACATTAAGTAAAATCCACATTTTAGTGAATTTGCGGAGTAACGACTGTTCGCCAGAACAAAAAGTTGCTTGGCGATAGAGTCCAAATGACCGCTAGCGACAGTCCCGTTCGCTAGCGATTTGGCGCCTGAACCTGTTAGTGAATTGGCGATGTCCCTGTGGGTGGCAACACTGGCGAAAAGTTGCTAGCGTTAGCCACTTCACTCTTTAGTAAATCTGCCCCCAAGCCTCTATTATGATAATTTTGCTAGAGGGGTAATTTAGGAGATAGATTTAGGAGCAAATTTACTTATGGTCGAATATCGAGGGTTAATTAACCCTCGACATTCGACTGCCGAATTGAAATCCTTCGACTTCGAATAATGAAGTTGAAGGATTTACCGCAACGATTAAATCCTTCGAATAATTCGATTAGACGGATTTTAATCCATTGATCAAACGATTTTTCTTCGACCTAAAAAAGCTAGCAAAGCCTATGGGGACCTTCCCCATAGGCTAACATTGACTTCGGTAGGTTTTAGGTGGCGAACTAGGGGGTCAAAGTTTTTTTTTAAAGAGACAGTACTTCGACTATCGAATGGTCGAATAGTCTAACGATTTTTAGTTTGAATCGTTCGATTCAAAGTTGTAGTCGAAGGTCAAAGTAGCCCATTCGATGGTCGAAGTAGCCAAAAAAAACATTTGAAATTCGAAGTTTTTTTCTTCTCTTCCTTCACTCGAGCTAAGTAAATGGGCCCATAGTGTTAGGTAGATGCACAAAGCCAAGTGGGGTCTATTCCACTACACATGGAGTATTGAGTTCTGTGAGACTGTATTCAAAGGTTTAAGAGTCAGTTGTTGTCTGTGGGTATTTATGTGATCTGTCAAAGTGAGCAGCAGAAAAACCATAGCAGCGGTTGAATATGCCCTTTTCAACAAAGTTGTAACACAAACACTGGCACATTGACAAAATGACCATGCAAAGATACTGATCAAATCAGACATTTTGCAATACTGAATTATGAAGAACCCATATGTTTTGAAGTGTTGTTTGGCTTTCACTTACCTTGAGCTAGTGTAATAACCTTGACTTGATGGCTGAATCATTATTTCTGTGATATAGTACTTGATAGTATCTACAAATAGAAAACAATTGCCACTTGATCTTGCAGTAAAAACTGTTTAGTGCACAAAGCAAGCAAAATGAATAAATAATATAACTTGTTCTTTTACACATTTATATTCCATGCAATGTTAAGGTGACCATGTTTGGGCCAAATAAGGGCAAGATCCACTCATTTGGCAACGTTTCATTTGTTAAATTTTTAATATGCAAAAATGAGTCAAGGTTTAGAATAGTTTGCTAGTCTTCAACTGCTAGGGTTTTTTAATGAACACAAGTTTTTTCCAAACGTCCTCTACCCAAAACTGATTTTGTTTTCCCCATAATTAATGAAAATGTTATTCTAGATAATAATCTAAAAGAATTCTATGTTTTCAAATGAAGTTATTTATAAATGTAATTGCAATTAGAAGCAATGTTTGTTTATCCTTTTCTGTTTTCTGGATAGATCACTTGTGAAACAATGTAAGATGTATTGGGTCTCCTCCAGGTCTGTCAATCAGTTGGTATCTAGTTCATTGCTACAAGAGTCCAGAAAAGAGCCAGAGAGATACTGGTTGTAGCAATCATGGACATTATCACAGGTGGATTTATTGAGTAGCCCTGCACTTAACAGGAATACTTGTGTAGAGACCCCAGAATTTAGTTGGGTAGTTAAGAGTAAACCACCACTAGAGGGCAGAGGGAGTTTATAAATAGGGAAGACATTAAGGGATCTGGGTCTTTTCTCCGCTGGGCGCCTCCCAGCGAGGTACCATAGGACCAGGGACCTGGTTCTGGATAGAATAGGTATATTTAGTGTGAGAAGTCACCTGTGTTATAGTCGCTCTAGGAGTGAAAGGTGAGCTAGGTTGAGTAGTGAGCAGCCATCGCTCCAACAAGGAGGAATAGTGGGGTTAGAACCCCGTGGTATTTGGGTCACTAGCATAGGGACTGTGTCTCAAGGGTGAGTTGAGGATTAGATAGAGTGCCAAGATCCAAGACCCCAGAAAGGGTGAGGTGAGGACCAGATCGAAGCCAAGACACAAGACCCCAAGGGAACTTCCTGACTGTTAGGATTGCCACTAAGAGGGATTTACCATCCGGTGAGAGAGGGTGAGATCCAAAGGAAGATCCTCTGAGAGTGGTGTATTAACTTTCTATATTGCTCACGTAATAATACCTGCCTCAAACTGGTCCATCAAGACTGGAAAGTCTACAACACAATTTATTCCTGTGATCCTTTTCAAATAAATCAGTTATGTTTGATTGCACAGTAACCGTGTTGGATTGATTTTCTACTGCATCGATCTACACCAGGTACCGGGAGTTGCAGGGAGTTGCACGGGTACACTGGGGGTCCAGGGCACACTACAAGCAGTTTTAGCCTGGTCACACACAGCCTTAATACACAGCAAAAGTACACTCAAGGGTGTGCTACACTTGTGAAAAAAAATCAAGTTTTATTGAAATAATTTATTGAAGATATAAGTTCATCACAGTTGAAGGGATGGTGAATTACCATTCTCTATAGTTCAATTTCAGTAACAAAGTGTGAAAGATTATTAATTTCTTTTTCTGAATGTACAAATGGCACGTTACTAATGAAAATTTTTGTTTTCAGCTTTGAATAAGTGTTATGTAATGTACCCGATGACACTTTCTCTTCCAGCATTGCCTTGCATCTTCTGCAAATGACTTTGGTATTTTCCTTTGATATCTGGAAGGCTGAGAAATGCCACTTAAATGTCATTTAACACCTTTAGAAAAAGAATATAGTATGTTTCTCTTTTCTATCTGCAGCCCAGGCTGAACTTTAGCTTGCTCTGCTTTAAAGGAGAAGGAAAGCTAAGGAGGCATTTTATTGTCAATAGAGTAAAAAGCTCTAGAAGCTCTCTGTTTGTTTAGGATAGCAGCTGCAGCGCTACTTTGAGGGTTTACTGGTATATTTAGGTGAGTCTTTCTGATAAGGCTTACTTACAGTAGTTTTAACCTTTCCTTCTCCTTTAAAGTGGACCTGTCACCCAGACACAAAAAGCTGTATAATAAAACGGCCTTTTCAAATTAAACATGAAATCCAATTTCTATTTTTTATGAAAGCATTCATAGCTGTTGTAAGCTCATTTAAAAATCTCAGCTGTCAATCAAATAGTGTCTGCCCCTCCTCTATGCCCTGGCTGGGCATAGAGGCGGGGCAGACAATTACTTTCACTTTCCATTCAGCACTTCCTAGAAATTTCTGCTCTCCCCACATTCCCCCATTCTCCTCACCATTTAATTGTGTAGCCAGGACATGGGGATGGACATCAGGTCCCCCATTCTGGTGTACAAACAAGATTCTGAGATGATGCAAGGCTTGTCTTAAAGGGGAAGGAAACCTAGCCGGCGCAAACCCCCCACCCCCCCTCCCGTTTGTTGCCCACCCTCCCTCCTCCCTCCTGGCCTACCCGTCCCGCTGGGCAAATGCCCCTAACTTGTTACTTACCCTTCTGCGCAGGTCCAATCCAGGGAGTTCACCGACGACATCTTCTTCCACGCGATCTTCTTCCTGCTTTGAACGGCGCATGCGCAGTTGGATCATTTCGCCGGTACGATCTACTGCACATGCGCGTGACTTTTGGCGCATGTGCAGTAGATCCGTACCGGCGAAATGATCCTACTGCGCATGCGCCAAAACGCCGTTCACAGCAGGAAGAAGATCGCGTGGAAGAAGATGTCGTCGGTGAACTCCCTGGACTGGACCTGCGCAGAAGGGTAAGTAACATGTTAGGGGCATTTTCCCAGCGGGACGGGTGGGCAACAAACGGGAGGGGGGGGGGGTTTGCGCCGACTAGGTTTCCTTCCCCTTTAATAACAGTGTCCACAAAATGGCCCCTGCCTGCTTGCTATAATTATGAGTTCCCAGACTAATGGAAACAAGATTCAAATCATTTATATAGTGTAATTGAAGTTCATTTTGCTTGACTGATAGTAGGATAGGATTATGAATACATTTTTTTGGGTGACGGGTCCCCTTAAAATGTTGTCATTCTGCCTTTAGAGTCATTGTTAAACAGGTATTAACCAAAACTATGCACAGGCAGGCAGAGTTCTGCAGGTAAATTCGGTTAATGTGTGTTTTGCATATTTAGAGCCACTAAGAACAGCGTTCTACACTGCTTTGGTAGAACAGCAGCAAGCTGAAGAGTTGCTTCTCATTTGAAATAGCAGCAGGTGGTTTAGATTAGTACAGGTACAGGTATGGGATCTGTTATCAGGAAACCATTATCCAGAAAGCTCTGAATTACAGGATGGCCATCTCCCATATACTTAATTTTAATCAAATTTTGAAATTTAAAAAAATGTTTCCTTTTTCTTTGTAATTATAAAACAATACCTTGTACTTGAAGATATAATAAATCCTTATAGGGGTTGTTCACCTTTAATTTAAACTTTAGTATGACATAAAGAGTGATATTCTGAGACAATTTTCAATTGGTTTTCATGTTTTATTTATGGTTTTTGAGTTATTCTGCTTTTTATTCAGTAGCTCTCCAGTTTGCAATATCAGCATTATGGTTGCTAGGGTCCAATTTACCTTAGCAACCATGGATTGATTTAAACGAGATTAAAATATGAATGGGGAGGGTCTAAACAGAAAGATGAGTAATAATAAGTAGCAATAACAATAAATGTTACAGACCATTTATTTTTATATGGGGTCACTCTTTCAAAGCAAGAAAGAGCCAGTAGAAGAAGGCAAATCATTCAAAAACTCTAAAAAAAAATAAGACCAATGAAAAGGTTGCTTAAAATCAGCCATTCTATAACATACTAAAAGTTAACAAAGGTGAGCACTTTTTTGGATGCAAAACAATCCATTGGGATGGTCTGCCCTGTCATTCACTCCTCATATTCAGTCACTTATTAAATCATGTCACTTCCACCTAAGGAACATATGCAAAATACGATCATTTATCACCCAAGATGCTGCCAAAATTCTTATTCACTCTCTCATCATATCACAGCTACTGTAACTCTCTTTTAATTGGCCTCCCCTCCAAAGACTGTCACCTCTCCAGTCCATAATGAACACTGCTGCGAGGCTCATATACCTCAGCAACCGCTCCTCCTCTGCCTCGCCATTCTGTCAATCCCTGCACTGGCTTCCATTACATTTCAGAATCAAATTCTAATTAATGACACTGACTTTCAAAGCACTTCATAACTCTGCCCCACCCTACATCTCTGAACTCATCTCTATATACTCACCCAACCGCTTACTAAGCTCCTCTACTGACCTGCTACTCAACTCTTCTCTCATTGCCTCCTCACATGCTTGCATTCAAGACTTTGCAAGGGCTGCACCCCTCCTCTGGAACTCTCTCCCACGGTCTGTCCGACTTTCTCCCAACCTTTCTGCTTTCAAGAAATCTCTTAAAACACACTTCTTTCGAGAAGCCTACCCTCACTCTGCTTAACTACCAAACGCAACACCACATACAGTACCACATTTCTCACCCACTTAATTCGATCTTGCCCACTCCCACACCTTGTGTATTACTCCCTTCCCTTTAGAGTGTATGCTCTTTTGCATAGGGCCTTCCTCACCTTTTTGTACCTGTATTGATTGTGATGTATGTAACTCTATGGGGGGAATTCACAAAAGTGTCGGGAACGAAAAAATGTCTTTAAAATGTCGTAAAAAGTGTCGTAGCAACAGCCAACAAATTCACAGAGCATTTCACCGCCAATTTTCCGACATGTGCGACACTTTTGAATTAGTGTCATTAAAAGTGGGTGTGGTTTTTTCGGCACCACTTTTCCCGACATTTTTATGAATTACTCATAAACTCATTTTTTTTACCGACAATTTTTCAGACACTTTAGGCTCTCCAAAATGAAAATGTCAGACAAATTGTCGTTTAAAAAGTCTTGGTAAATGTCGTTTGTACAATGAAAAGATATACGACATTTTAGAAAATTGTCAGACTTACGAGACATTCAGAGATGGTAACATCTGCCTTTGTGAATTTGCTGTTCATACGACATTTTACAAATTCGTCGACCGCCACTTCTGGGTTACTTTTTTTACCGACACTTTTGTGAATTCCCCCCTATATGTTCTATGTATATAATTCATGTGATTTAGTTGTATAATCACATTCAATTTACAGTGCTACGCAATATGTTGGCGCTATATAAATACATGTTAATAATAATAATAATTAATGTTACATAAATTTTTTAGCAGGTTTATGGTATAGGGGTCCAAATTACAGAAATATTCCTTATTCAGAAATCCTTAGGTTCCAAGCATTCTGGATAACAGGTTCCATATTATGTTTGCACATTTCTAGCACGTGTGCTCAACAACATTTTAAAGAGGTGGTTCACCTTCACCTTGTATGTATGTTATAGGGATAATCAATTCTAAGCAACTTTTCAATTGGTCTTCATTATTTATTTTATTTTTTTATTTTTAGTATTTAAATTTTTTTCTTCATCTAACTCTTTCCAGCTTTCAAATGGGGGTCACTGACTCCATCTAAAAACAAATGCTCTGTAAGGCTGCAAATGTATTGTTATTGCTACTTTTTATTCCTCATCTTTCTATTCAGGCCTCTCCTATTCATATTCCAGTCTCTTATTCAAATCAATGAATGGTTGCTAGGGTAATTTGCACTGGCCAAGTCAAAGCACCTCTCCAAATGATCATCAGATTTTTTTGTATAGTTTTTGAATTATTTAGCTTTTTCTGACTTCAGTTTTTAAATGGGGATCAATGACCCCATCTAAAAATAACAAATTCTCCATAAGGCTACAAATGTATTGTTATTGCTACTTCATTCTATTCAGTCCCACCCCAATTCATATTCAGTCTCTTATTCAAATCAATGCATGGTTGCTAGGGTAATTTAGACCCAACAACCAGATTGCTGAAATTGCTGGAGAGCTTCTGAATAAAAAGCCAAATAACTCAAAAACCACAAATAAAAACTAAAACCAATTGCAATTTGCCTCAGAATATCACTCTCTACATCATAATTTTAAGCTGAACAACCCCTTTAATGTCCAATATAGAGCCAGTTTTTACTTTTAGAGTTTAATTGAATTTTTGAAAACATATTTGTAAAGTGAATTATAGATCCAACTCTGCTAAAGTTTAACCTGTTACAGAACTCCAGTATAGGAAAATGAATAGAATAAATGTATAGTATAATCCACTTATCAAAGGGGTATTATGATGTAGACTTAGGTTTTTGTGTAGCACAAATTTTAGCAGCTATCTGGTCATGGATCCAATTTACTCTAGCTACCAGGCAGTGGTTTGAATAAAAAAACTGTAACATGAATAGTAGGGGGTCTGAATAGAAAGATAAAGAAATCAAAAGCAGTCCCACAGAGCAAGCTTTTTTTGGTTGCTAGGGAAAGTGACCACTATTTGAAAGCTGGAAAGATAAAAATAATTTAAAATTGTAAAAAAAAATATGATGCTCAGTAGAAAACTTGCTAAGAACAGTTGAAACTGCATTATTGTTTATTTCAGGGATGTGCGGGGGCCGACCATTCAGCTTGACACTGATATCCCTTCCGAGGTAGCTAACTAGTGATGTAGGCCCTATCTATTTGGAGTCACATGACATTTCTACTGTATTATTATCCTTTGTTTCTATAGCTCTGACATTCCCCAGCGCTGCACAGAGATTATACATCATTCCCATCAGAGAAGAGTTTCTGCAGCAGCTGAGATCAGACACTACAACTCCCAGCACCCCTGCCTGGAGCTCAATGGCTCATGTAATAATCATCCAGAGCGCAGGGAATGCTGGGAGCTCAGTGACAGAAGGAGAAGGAGGAGGAGCCTTGGTCCGGGCTAAAGACAGAGGGGCCCAAGTGCTGAGTAATGGGAGCTCCCCAGCAGCATCAGGCCCAATGACAGTGCAGATCTCTCGCAGGCCCGGTCCCTCGCTCCCCCGATGCTCCCAGACCCGACTGTGCCATAGTTTGGACACCCCTGGTTTATTTATATAGTGCCAACATTTTCTACAGTAATTTACAGAGATTAGACATCATTCACATCAGTCCTTGCCCAGGGTCTATTTAATTAGGAGCCAATTAACCTGCATGCATGTTTTTTTTTTTTTTTTTTGGAGTGTAGACGGAAACTGCCCAGAGGAAACCACACAAGCATGAGAAGAGCATACAAATTCCTTGCAGACAGTACCTTGGCTGGAATTAAACCTAGGACCCCAGCACTGCAAGGCAGCAATACCACACCTGGACTGGGATTCAAAATACGTCCTGGCTGTCACATTTGGTATCCGAAAACCCAGATACCAAGGTTCTGGTCATGCCTAATCCTCCTGTAACAGACGCCTTTCACTTCAGGAGGAGCCCCAAGGTCGAAATAGAGATCCAGTGGCCCAACTGGGCTGCTGTCCCAGGGACCCCCTCCCCCTGCTGTGGCACTGCACTGACAAGCTGATTCAGTATATTAAATTGAATTCCAATTCCACGGTGCCTGATATAAGATACAGCCAGGCTTCTCTCCTGTTTGAAAGAGATGCAATGCAATGGGATGAGGGGCAGAAGATAATTTAGTGACTGCTAGCCCTGGTTCTATCATTTAATCACAGGCATAATGGCATGTGTATTTATAACAGACATGTAATGTCCATCCATTTAAACATTTCAAATTATAGCACAGAAACGTTAGCAGATTTCTGCCACCCACCACATGGGATCAGGTTATTACTAGCTCAGCTGACAAGTCAGCTTTTTCTTGTGTGATTTTACACCGTTTTTAATAAGTTGTGCAAAAGTACAGCAAACTGCATAATCATCATGAATAGCACATTAGGAAGAAAAGCAATTGTTATTGATAGCACTGGCCTACTTTACCAAAAAATATAAAAAGTATGTATATATTTTTTTCAAGGCCAAATGAATTATTAAGATTCAAGCAATTTGACACAAACGGGTAGCCTATTTTTTTTTCTCCAAACATATTCAGTGTTTTTTCAAAGACAAATTTTTATTTTGCATTTACATATTAAACATAGGCAGGTTTTTCATTAAGAAATATGTTAAAAGCCAAGACTCAGGTGATGAAAATATCTGATACATTGTGTGTGGCCTCAGTTCAGGCTTCCATGGGTGTCCACAGAAGGGGACAAGTAGGGATGGCGCGAACTGTTCGCCGGCGAACTTGTTCGCGCGAACATCGGGTGTTCGCGCTCGCCGGAAGTTCGCGAACGTCGCGCGACGTTCGCCATTTTGGGTTCGCCATTGTTGGCGCTTTTTTTTGCCCTCTCACCCCAGACCAGCAGGTACATGGCAGCCAATCAGGAAGCTCTCCCCTGGACCACTCCCCTTCCCTATAAAAACCGAAGCCCTGCAGCGTTTTTTCACTCTGCCTGTGTGTGCTGAAGAGATAGTGTAGGGAGAGAGCTGCTGCCTGTTAGTGATTTCAGGGACAGTTGAAAGTTTGCTGGCTAGTAATCGTTTTGATACTGCTCTGTTATTGGAGGGACAGAAGTCTGCAGGGGTTTGAGGGACATTTAAGCTTAGGTAGCTTTGCTGGCTAGTAATCTACCTTCTACTGCAGTGCTCTGTATGTAGCTGCAGTGGGCAGCTGTCCTGCTTCTGATCTCATCTGCTGACTGCTGCAATAACAGTAGTCCTTGTAAGGACTGCTTTTATTTATTTTTTTGTTCCAATACAGAGCAGTATCAAGCAGATTACTAGCCAGCAAACTTACTATCATCTGTCCCTGAAATCACTAACAGCTCTCCCCCTACACTATCTCTTCCAAGCACACACAGGCAGATTTTTCAGATACATTTTTGCCCTTGATCCCCCTCTGGCATGCCACTGTCCAGGTCGTTGCACCCTTTAAACAACTTTAAAATCATTTTTCTGGCCAGAAATGTCTTTTTTAGATGTTAAAGTTCGCCTTCCCATTGAAGTCTATGGGGTTCGCGAACCGTTCGCGAACCGCTCGCATTTTTGCGCAAGTTCGCGAATATGTTTGCGAACTTTTTTTCCGACGTTCGCTACATCCCTAGGGACAAGAGGGGGCAGTTGCCCCACCCTGATATCCAGTGGTGGAACTACTGGGGGTGCAGTGGGTGTGATCACACCAGGGTCTGCATCCCCTCAGGCCCGCCAATGATGCACACGTACAGCTGAAAAAAATCTCTTCTGGAGGGTGGCATGGCCTAGTTACGTTACTGCTGAAATCTCCAGCTAGTTCCAGGAACTTTTGTAAATTTAATCCCAACAACACAAAAAGTTTTTTATACTTCCTAACCTAAGGCAAGCCTTAATTAGGTAATCTTCTGCATTGTCATAAATAGGTTCATCTTCAGTGGGATGCTATCCTATATGATATTAGCTTACTTGCCCATTTCCCCCCCCCCCCGGGAAATTGTCTGCGGATAATCATGCAGGCTTACAATATTTTATTAAATTTGGGTGTCTCTGTAAATATGATAAAATTTGGGTCCCATGGCTGCATGCCAATACAAAAGCCCTGGTTGAATGATAATTGGATGCCAATAGTACTTCTTTAGATAATTCTACACTATAATACCCAATGTACCAACCACATGTGCTCTTCTGCCGCCCTCAAAATATTTACAACCTGAATAGAAAGCTCTGTTATCCAGTAGATGTAATTTTAACAATGACGTCTCTTTTTCTTTTCAAAATTTGTACTATGCTACAATTGAAAATGCATGAATAAAATATATTAAAAAAATATTAATAATACAACAACCGAGGTACATCTGAGGGTATGAGGTTGTGACAAATCACAAAGGCAACAGGTCGGCCAATGCATCTCGTCACACCAGGGACCCATATCTTGTTAGATTTAGTGGACTTACCTTTATTTACATACTTCAGTTTGCATAGTGGGATCATATTTAAGCTTTGGGTGTAGGAGGTGCTATTCTCATACAATGAATAGGTATGGGTTTTTTTTTTGCATAGAGCACTAGTATTCTGATCCTTAGCCTGGAATATTTTAGAGGAATAATATCATCTAGCACTCCCAGTAGGAAAGTTACAAGAGCAACTACTTTAGGAAAGGCTCCAAACACGTAGAATCTCGAGACAAGCCCAAATCATGAGGAAGAAACCTGCCGATGCAGTTCTGCATCTGGGACAAGTATCATTAGCAACCCGTAGCGGGTGTAACATACTGTGTATGTTGTACTTAGTATTTGCCTAACTATGACTCTTTGTAGTGGGATATATTTAGCTACCACAGACCCTGTGTAAAGAGTTTGCCTAGTGCTGGTATCAGTAGAAACCTGGATCCTGTTATATACAGTGTGTGCAATGCCCACTTATACAATGATTTTTTTTTTTGTAGGGGGCCCCTGGCACTGATAGTTTTTTTTAACTTATGGGGGGGCCCTGACCACCAATGTTTTTTTAGAAAAAAATTTTTGGGGCCCCTGGTGCCAATAGTTTTTTTTTTAACTTATGGGGGGGGTCCTGACCACCAATGCTTTTTTAAAAAACATTTATGGGGCCCCAGTGCCAATAGTTTTTTTTATTTAACTTATAGGGGGGGCCTGACCACCAATGCTTTTTTAAAAAACATTTATGGGGCCCCTGGTGCCAATAGTTTTTTTTATTTAACTTATAGGGGGGGCCTGACCAACAATGCTTTTTTAAAAAAACATTTATGGGGCCCCTGGTGCCAATAGTTTTTTTTTTAACTTTTAAGGGGGACCCTGACCACCGATGCTTTTTTAAAAAACATTTATGGGGCCCATAGTGCCAATAGTTTTTTTTTAACATATAGGGGGGGCCCTGACCACTGATGCTTTTTTAAAAAGCATTTATGGGGCCCCTGGTGCCAATAGTTTTTTTTTTAACTTATCGGGGGGGGGCTGACCACCATTGCTTTTTTGAAAAACATTTATGGGGCCCCTGGTGCCAGTAGTTTTTTTTTTAACTTATGGGGGGGCCCTGACCACTAATGTTTTTTTAAAAAACTTTTATGTGGGACCCCTGATGCCAATTTCTTTGTTTTTTAAATTATAAGGGGGCCCTGACCACCAATGGCTTTTTTTTGTGAGTGGGGGGTTTACCATTTTAAGTGGTTGTGTCTTTGTGGACATTTTACTGTGGTGTGGGCGGGATCTGTGGTGGGCCTTGGGGGTGGGCGGGGACCGGGGGGCCCAGAAAATTTTGCTGTACGGGGCCCCGTGATTTCTGATGGCAGCCCTGTAGATGGTTAAAGGTTTTGTATTGAATTAGCTTATCTTTGACTGAGATAAGGGAAATCTAAGCCAGTTGATGTAGTATTTTGCATTGCATTTGACAATCCATTGTAGAAATGAGGAACGTTACACGTTACTTGACTTCATCCCAATTATCTTCATCTAAGGACAGTAGGTCTTCCTTCCATTTCACAGGGAAGCCAACTTAGGGGGATTTAATTGCAATGAGACTGTTAACCTCCCCGGCTGAAGGCTGAATGTTTTTATGCAGATCATGGAACTTCGAAGAGACTTCTAATATCCTCCTATTTTGCCAAAGGGGGTACTTTATTTATTAAAATACACAAGTTTCAGTGAGTCATGTTACAGAAATGACATCACTAAGCGTAGATTTTAACTGATGACATCACTAATCACCGTTTACAAGGATATAATTTACAGGTTATTTATGACTTGAGTCGTATAAAATGTATAATGTACCCTTGTTGTAAATTATAAGGATAGCAGTGTCCCTGGTAGGAAACCCTAGCAATATACGGTTCCAGGAAATGTGTGGTGGGGTGTATTATTCCTATGAATAGGGTATTAAAAAACCTAAGGCCTGTGCTTTGCACCTTGCACTAAATCTAGCCTCTCCGCATTTTACGGCCATTGGCACCATCTACTACAAGCTAGGAGGGTTTCCCAAATATGTTTTCCAGCCTACTCTTCATTAATACATTGCTTCTCCGATAAATACAGCATTCATCCACAAAGGTTTTGGGGGGCTTCATTCTGAAGAATTAACACCCAAGTGCAAGGCAGGGTGCAAAGTGCAAAAAATATAGCAGTTATGCTATACAGATATGCATCTGTTGTTCCTCTAATTTAAAAATCTAAAAATTCTACAGATTTAAGATACTGGAGGAAACGTGTTAAACAAAGGGATGAAAGGAGTGAAAGGGTTGAAAGTAACCAATCTCCTTTACTTTCTTACACTCCTGTGATGACATGCATGGATGGGAAGCAATATATATAATAAAGATAATTAATAACTAACTACAACCTTATTTTCCCCTAATCCATTTCACATGATATCTGACAAAAAACTTGGAAACACTAAGTGAGAAAGATTACACTGTTCTATTCCATTTAAAACAAATCCCATTTAGAATAATAAAGTTATACTGGGCAATATGGATGTTCCAATTAGTTTATGTCATTAGTGTTAATAACTTACCAAGGCATTAGCCAAACGAGGAACTGATGACTTCTCATTATTCTCTACAAGGGGGTCTGAAATATATTCTTTATTCAACAAAAGGAAAGTGTCTCCCAGAAAACATTCTTTAAAGGAGAACTAAACCCCCAAACGAATGAAAACCCTTACCCTTCATAGTCCCCCCTCCCTGTTTTTACGGTCCCGAACAACTGCGCATGAGCTGACAGCCGTGGAAATTGCCGAAGGGACCCGAAGATTCACATGAGCTGCGCTGCAGTGACACTGCATCAAAGGGGTAATTAAAGACTTAGGGGAATTTACATGTATTAACACTCGTGCGGGAGGAAACGGGGGGAGTTCTCCTTTAACCTTGGGCAAGCAACTGCGATTGGCAAAGCATTATGTTCTGATAAATAATTATTAAAGTACACTAGATGTGTTGGGAAAAGGAACACACAAATAGCACTTAAAAAGCTTCCAGAACTAAATATGGTTTTGTGTGCTCTTTATTGCTGAGAATACATAAAAATGAAATAATCACATAATTTATATTTGACACATTTAGTTTGTAAGAGACACTGGGGACTATGGAGTAAAACATGCACCAATTCAACTAAGCCAAACACCTGATCTGAAATGAATACTACATTTATATTACATATCACATTTCAATAAGCAGCAAAGAAGTGTTCTATAATATATTATAACATATAAATGACAAAATAATTTTGTTAAAGGTCTAGAAAAATCAAAAATGTTTTAGACACAGTAATATATTAAGGTACATTTACTATGGTTCACTAACTAAAATCTTTACTTTTCTTGCCAGGGAACTAACATATTTTCTACCTATTACTACTGACAATGTATTCCCCACACAATTAAGCCATAGACTGCCATTATAAGAACAAATGTGCAAATAAGGAACTGTGTGAAAAATTCTCATGCATAATTTGACTTTATCAATGGGAAAAAAACATTTTACTCATATTTGCACAGGAGAAAAGGCCTGAACTTTTGTAAATGTGTCCCTTAATGTGCCATTACCCCACAGTTGTAAATATGATGTGCTGTAGAAGCTGCAACTTTATATACAGTAAATAATCTCCTTTGCAGAAGCAGTGCCAGACATGCAGGACTTTTTAGAACTCATCAGGCCTTAAATTAAAAATTACAAAATACATTTCGCAAATGTGAAGTACTCCCTGGTCTCTCCCTGGCATTTACACACAGAACTCCATTTATCCTTTAGGGGCTGAAACTGGCGTGAGTATTTTTCAGCACGTTGATTTTGGCCCCCTGTGTGACACTGGCCTTTAGCCATTTTTACTGAGCCAATGCAGTTCAACCTTTCTGGGGGATAACATTCGCCTGTACTCAAGATAACTCTTTTACTGCCTCCCTAAAGCAAATTATCTTGTGCATCAAGGCATCTCTTGGGGCATTACAAAGTCACATTTACAACACACATAACAGCAAAGAGCTTGCCCATGTGCATAGTACAAAGATACTCTGCTCAGTAACCTACACCCAGGGGCCTATTTATCATGCTGTGTAAAACATTGGAGAAAAACACCGGCGATGTTGTCCATACCAACCAATCAGCAATTAGATTTCAACAGACACCCAAGAGGTAGAAAAGAAAACAAAAATCCAATTGGTTGCTATAAGCAACATCACTGGTGAAGTTTTTTTAATTTTAGGCCCCTTACTCTGCAAGTTTTTATGTTGTCTAGCCATCATTTTTAGTGCAGTAGAACCGCCATTTTACATTTTTCAGGGAACCAGGAAAAAATAATGTAAATTCAGTGGGTAGCACAGGATGCTTGCAATGTGAGTTTCACACTAGCCAAGTTGACAGATTGTGCCAAAATAGTTCTAAACCATCACTAAATAACCATGGGGGTAATATAATATAATAAATTTGCTAGTGGTCTTATAACCAAAACCAACCAGTCAGATGCTTGCTTCAAACAGCACTAAATGCTATCTTCCGTCTGGTTGGTGAGGCTTACTAAAACTGGCTTTAACTATGTGCCAGCAGGTAATTCAGTAACAGTTCCAATGGTGTATTCTGTTCTTTCTTGCCTACTTATAATACTTACTGTATAACAGAAGGTTTATATTTAGTAGTTTGCCATCTCACACATATAGGCTTTCTTGAAAATGAACTCCACATATGACTGGTAAAGAAGAGAACCACCCAAAGTGAACTCTAAGAGGGGGTAATGTAATAAAAGTTGCATACAAAAGTTGTATACAAATGTGCATTGCGAATAGTCATTTTGTTACAAACTTCTATTGAGTACATTTTCAGTGTGACACATACACATTTCATACAATTTTTTGTGACCCACCCACCTCTCTGCACACCAAAAGATAATTTTTGCCCACTAGTGTTAAAAGTGCAAACAAAGAATGGTTTTGGACAGGCAGAACAGGTTCAACAGGTTCAACAGGTTCAACAAACAATACTTTGAATTTAAGCCTTTAAAGTATGTGGGAGGCTGTGTGCCCCTCTTTTCTTTCCACTGTTCTCACTAAATCCCTGTCACGCACCCTGCACACACGCACCCTGCCTCCCACAGCTTTGGGAATGGAAAATGTTTTCCTCAGAAAACCTTAAGGTGTACTTCTCCCCATTATTAGTAGAGGGCAGAGCAGACCATTCAGACAACAATCTGTCACTGACACTGTTGATTCTCTTACGGAGAAATGAGAATTTAATGTAGATGTACTGTATTTTTCCAGGTCTTTCGGATTATTTCGGCATACACAGACACCCTCCCCCACCCAATACAGCAATATATTTCTGGAAGAATAAAAAGTTGATATTATGCATGTGGTGAAGTAGATCTTCTAGTTAGTAATCCAGATTTACCCTGAATAAATGTTTAACACTAATACCACCAAATAATTTCCATCCACTTCACTGTTGCCTCCAAGAATTGTAATTACCATCACACTAAAGTATTTAGCCACATCTTGAACTAACTTTCCCATAATCTGACAGACTTGCTTGACTACTGCATCTCAAATGGATAGTCAAATTAATAAGTAACCATTATTTGTGCCTAAAATAAGTAGCCATGCCTCATTCATTTATTCCTGTACAGTAGATACTAAAAGAGGTTTTGCACTAGCCATTTTGGGAAATTCTTGTCTTAACAGAGCGGTGAGCAAGGTTACATTACTGAAAAGTCCAATGGACACATTTAATCGCAGCAGGTCCACTGCTTTGATCCAGTTAGCTATATGCTGTCATCAGTACAACTGCTCCACAAGGAGCACAACTGAGTCATACACCAGCAGATGCACTGACAAAGATGTTTACCTACACAATCCTGTAGCAATATGTCAAAATATTAATAGTAATCACACTGGGCTGCAGTTATTAAGGCTGAGATTATTTCAACATATAATGCTGACAAGTGTTTTTTTGTTTTTAGCAAAATCATTAATTTTAGATGAGCATTTTTTTGTCCTCTAAAAGTCATCTAAGGGACTATATGAGCCATACCTTCTCTGAAATGAACACTTAATAACTTACTTTGTAATATGCACCTTACATTACTGCCAAAGTAAATTAACCAACGAACTGTTTTGCAGAATGTTCCTTTAATGGGCTTTCAGAGGAAGAACTTAATCACATAACCATTGCAAAAAGTGTCCTTACTTGTAATAGTTTGAGATTTTACCCTTCAGAGTGCATAATTAACACTAAAAGAATGCATGTACTAGTTTACTTACAGCTGTTATTTCTCAAAGTAAACAGAACAAAGCAATGCATTGTAAGTAAATCACAGTGCACAGATAGGGAACACACACACACAGACATCATGTAGAGAAACAAAAAATGATTAGGAGAATCTTTTGTTTAAACATTACATAGTGCATTGAAAGTTCTTTGAATAGTTATGTAGTTCCTTCTATTTGGTGTGCAGTTAATTTTCTAAGACAAGGTTTCTTTCTCTCCCTAGGTGAGCTGCAAGTATATAAAATATTCCAGGAGTGTATAATGAGCACAAGAGCTATAGAAAAGCAGCAATTTCAACACATTCTTGACTTTGTTAAAGTCTAGTGGAAAATGCTAGCTCTATTAGAAATCGCTGGAGTTTGCTTCTATGGCTTCACAGATTCAGTATGGTAATAGCATAAACCATTCAAAACATACTACTGAATAAAGCTGGCATCTTGTGAAAATCATTAAGTTGTTTGAAGCTCTTCCAGGTATAGAGTTTACATTCCTACAATTGAGATAGCAGGCTGACTTAAAGTATTTACTTGCTTTGTAAATTCCAAAATGCTAATACTGTTCCAAAGCAGAGTCCAGTTATTCTGCTGCACCTAGATAAGTATAGATTTTTCTTCAGTAGAAACAAGCCCTTGTCACTAGTTTGTGTGAGATACTCTTTGTGGGCTCAGGCTATGAGAAAAAGGGAAGTAAATCTGGTTCTGAATTCTGCAAGATGTGGATCTGTATTTTTTATCTAAACCCTAAAGTCATTTGAAGCGAAAAGTGCAAATGAAGGCAACACATTTTCTTAAAGATTGTTCTAAACTTTCAAAAAAAAATATATTTTTTTGTACACAGACATACCCAGGGCCGAATTCATATTAAGGCCCCCGAAGGCATGTGCCTGGGGTGGCACGGCTTTGGGACGGCCCTCGGGGGGTGCCTATTTTTTACACTTTTTTTTTTTTTTTAACCACTCCACCAAGGAGTTCCATAGGAAATCTGTTGACAGAGCTGAGGGGGTGAGGGGTAGGGTGCAGAGGAAGCACGCAAAGTGACGTCACGCGCCAACGTCACACACACGACATGCTGATGACACGCACACAATGCAATGACGTCACGCGCACAATCTGTAGAATCATAATAACAGTATAAATAATAATAGTATAAAGAAAAATTCATCTCTGTGAATGGGAAGGCACACAGCTCCCTGCTAAAATGCTCCCTTGCCCCACCTAGAGCTAGATATGAGAATAGCACTCAATAGTAAAACTCCAGGGGGCAAATTTACTAAAGCACAAAGTGGCTAATGCTAGCGCAAATTCGCCAGCGTGACGTCATTTTGTTACTTCGCTGATTTACTAACGGTGCTGGCGTAAATTCACTAGCTAAGTGGACATACTCTAGCGCTACTTCGCACCCTTACGCCAGGCGAAGTTGCGCTATGGCAAAGGGACGTAACTACGCTAATGCACTAACTTGCGAATTTTACTGAACGTTACCTCTTGCGCCAGACTTTACTTTGCCAGGTCAGACGGACCAGGCGAAGTTCAATACAATAGATAGGAGTTTGTTCAAAAATTTTTAAATAGTTGAAAGTCCCAAAAAACGCTGGCTCATTTACTTTTTTAAGGGTGATAGTATAAAAATCCGCGTAAATTTTTTGGGGTACCCTCCTTCCCCCTACATTTCCTCAACGATACAGTGGGCACATGTGTAGGACAATAGAACACCTTTATTTTATTTTTTAAAGGTTTCCTTGGGCTTGTGTAGTGTAATGTAGTTGCTGCAGAATATACGTCCATTATATTTTAACTTCGCACCGTATGCAAATTAGGCATCGCTAGCGTAACTTTGCTTTGCCTGACGAAGTAACAGTAGCGCAACTTCGCTACTGTTGCCTCCCTGAGTGCAACTTCAAATTTTAGTGAATTTGCGTAGCGCTGGCGAAACTACGCCTGGCGAAGTGCGGCAAAGCTGTCGATGGCGCAACTTTGGATCTTAGTGGATTTGCCCCCAAGTCTGTCTAACCCAAGTTGCGACTCCTTGGATTAGAAAAGGTAAAAACATACCTTTTTTAATCTCTAAAATTACTCATAGTTTTCTCCCTAAATCACAAGATGAAATCTGCAGCTCGTTTGACTGTGAATACTTTCAAATAGATACCTACTGTTTATGCCAGATTGATTTCCATTTGAACATGAGGCACAAGCAACTGAATGCAGATAGGAAGGTATGCTATTCTGAAGGCTGTTTAGAGTCTTTAAAATGCAATGATAAACTGGGAATTTGTAGTAGACAGCACCAATCATGAATATTATTTAAAAAAGCCTTTATTGTAACTTCACGGCTTAATCATCTGGACAAATGTAACAACGTTTCAAGCCGTATGGCCCTTTATCAAGGCCATGCAGGTAAAATTTCAATCTTTTCTGTACTCAATGGCCATGGCAAGATCGCAAACCTGGAGTAATGACATCAGGGTGGGGTTATCGCATCACTTAGACGCCACTGGCTGGATTTCCATCCCGTTTTCTCAGTGTTGTGAACCGGAAAGAAAGTTTTGATGTCCAGATCAAAACCACACTGGTGGCAACATCTTGTCTACTCTGCCTGATGAGTAACCCCAATGCTTTAATTACAGGTATGGGATCTATAATACAGAAATCAATTTTCCAGAAAGCTCTGAAATACAGCAATGCTAATTTAGAAAAAACATTTCTTATTTGTGATTGATTTAGTTTTTTTTTGTTTCTGTAATAAGAAATTAACCTCACTTGATAATTCCTTTATTGGCCAGATTATTGTTCAGTTTTCACAAGGTCGATACTTGAGACCCAAACAGGCGTTACAAAAACCGAACAGGTGGGAACCCTAGGTATAAAGATATACATTGGGATTGTCCTCCCAACATACATATTGTACATACTGTATACTAAAAATGGTACACAACTTTCCCTTACATGTAATAAAAGGCACATAGTTTACCCAGGTGCAGTAATTTACAACAACCAATAACATGTTTGTTTTTAAACAGATGACCAGTAAATACTACCTGCTGATTGGTTGCTACATGTGAACATACCTGTAGCAGATGTTGTACCTTTCTACAAATACTCTTAATTCCTTATGATTGTATTGGTATGAGTACGCACAACTACCAAAATGTGTAGTTATACTGTGAATTCATAGACACATCAATTATGAGCAGATTTAGTAATTATTATTATTATTTATGTAGCCCAGGAGCTCTTTACAGTGTAATGGAATGCAATCACATTTGCCCACATATAAAACATAACTATTAGATTTCATCAAATAATAAAACATTTCCACACTTACAAACAATAAATGCTAGAAGTAAATTTACATAATTAAAACCGCAGACAGTTACAAGACAATACAGTTGAGGACCCTACTGGAGTGATTTCACAATCTTAAAGGAATAGTTCAGTGTGAAAATAAAAACTGTATAAATAGATTGGCTGTGCAAAATAAAAAATGTTTCTAATATAGTTAGTTAGCCAAAAATGTAATATATAAAGTCTGGAGTGAACAGATGTCTAATAAAACAGCCAGAATCCAACTTCCTGCTTTTCAGCTCTCTAACTCTGAGCTAGTCAGCGACTTGAAGGGGGGCCACATGGTACATTTCTGTTCAGTGAGTTTGTAATTGACCCTCAGCATTCAGCTCAGATTCAAAAGCAACAGAAATGACCCATGTGGCCCCCCCTCAAGTCTCTGATTGGTTACTGCCTGGTAACCAGGGTAACCAGTCAGTGTAAACCAAGAGAGCTGAAAAGCAGGAAGTTGGGTTCTGACTGACAAGTTATACATCCAGTCACTCCAGCCTTTATACATTAAATTTTTGCCTAACTAACTATATTAGAAACATTTTTTATTTTGCACAGCCTGTCTATTTACCCAGTTTTTATTTTCACACTGAACAATTCCTTTAAGGGGAAGGGGAGTTAGATAAAAGTAGGAGTGGTATATGTAACAGTATATGTGACTCCAAAATTTATATATAGATAAACAAGTAAAATGGTATGCCCTGGGTGCCAATTTGTTAAGACCAGACCAGGGGAAAATAGGGTATTGCATTCACTGGGGTTAACTTAGAAATCAGCACCCCTTGTGAATACTATGTGGTGCCGTTTGTCTCAAACAGTGTCGGACAGTCCCCTCTCCCGATTAAATTCGGGGGGGAAAAAAGTTTTTTTTAAGCGCTGCGCAGTACCATCTGCGCATGCGCCGCGGCCCTATTGACTTAGCAGGTAAGTATTTGAGACCATACACAGAGATAAAAAAATATACAAAAGACATGTCTATTTCATACCTCCCAACTGTCCCATTTTTCACAGGACTTTTGTCGCATCTCGCCTGCCTCATGGTTCCTCTCAGCTTAGACAGGATGAGGGAAACAGGCATATCAATCATAAGACAATGGCAAAACAGCAGGAATGCCCTTAACCAAAATGCCCACATAAACATGTTACAACAATAAGAATAGCCATATCACCTAAAATGATCATATTTATGTTTTGCATGCATTTCATTCTCTAGAATCATTATCAGGGCAGCATTATATTTCTCAGCCATTTGTAAGAACTTCCATTTAAGGACATGTAGGGGCAGATTTATCAAGGGTCAAATTTCGAGGGTTAAACAGCACCCCATAGAATTCCACTTTCTTTGTCCTAATAGCATGTGCTTCAAGAGGAGAGAAGGAAATCATGTGCTGGAGCAATTAAGAGGATAGGTATTTATTGTGCACCAACATTAGGTTTCTTTTATTATTAAAAATCAGTCACAATACGCAATTGAGGTCTCTGAAAATTCTCTACAGCATGGCCTGGTCACATCAGCTGCTGTGCACCCGTAGGAGTCCCTTTTCGCTGGGCCATTTCTGTTTTATGTAAAACAAGTTATATTTATTCAGCAGCCTGAAAATGATTCCATACAATGAAAACAGACTAAACATTTAGTTCATCTCTTTAAGTCATAAACAAAACAACATGAAACATAAGAAAAATTGCAGAATCGGTCACAATAAGTGCTTATTCATCAGTTGTACAGGCATATAATAGCACAAATTTCGGATAATCATTGCTAGCTTTTACATTACAATATTTAAAGTAAACCTGCTATGTACTGCACTGTATTGTGCATGTTTCTTTTGCATTATAAAGTATTACTTTACGTCCCTGTTCAGAAGTTTGCCACCCTCCAACTGACTCCAACTGAGAACTATGAATGTCAGCACCATCAGATACTGCTGTTGTTGGATGCTGAGTATTGTAGTTCAGCGTGAGATGTAAAGCCATAGGGTACTGATTAATGCTCTACACACTCCTGTTTAGCAGGAAGGCATGCTGCGGTTATTATTAATAAACACTTCTCGTTATGTATAGCAGTAGAAGTGCTGCCTCTTCATTCTTTTCCTCCCATATATCAGGCAGGCACAACATCTGTCAGTACTGTACAGTAACTGAAACGTCCTTAATCAAAACAAAACCTCCAGTGTAACAAACAACAACACATTCCTTCTGAAATGGCAATGAAGTGATGATTCAATTACTCGCACACTGGCCATAAATCAACATATCTGAGGAAGTTTTACAAACTGGATTATGTTAAACTATCAGATCAAGCAGCAGAACTGACACTGACAGAGAGAATGTACTTTTTGGATTCCTGCTCACTGGGTAATTCATTCTCCCCACTCACTAGCCTCAGCACATACCTACACCTGTTAACCCTTATTAGCAAAGAACTACAACTGCCAGCATCTACTTACAGCCCAAGGTTTGGATGGTATTCCAAAATTAAACTGCACGCTCTTGAATTCTTCACTGGTTCTGCATTTATAATATGGTTATATTTCCCATACTATGTTGTATATATAGTGAATAAAGTACCCCTTATTTTAAAATATAATGATATTATAAGTAACATGTTTCATGACCATACAAAAACACGAGGCCGAAGGCCTCATATTTTGCAACGGGGGTACTTTATTTATTATAATACACAAGTTTCAGTGAGCCATGTGACAGAAATGACATCAGAACTCACCCTTTATAACTGATGACATCAGAACGCACCGTTTATAAGGATATAATTTACAGGATATTCATGGCTTTTGTGTATTATAAATCTATAAATTATCAGAGCCACTTTGTTCAAAAGTTATTGCTTAATGATAACTTGGTCACTGGAGGGCGCCATTCAAGTCTAAAGATGAGGTTACTTCACCAGAGCAACAATGGGCATTCCTTCCATACCAAAATGCATCTTCATTATTGAGCTTATGCTTCACATAAATGCAGCTGAAATACCCTTTTTTATATCATTGTGGTCATGTAGTTTGAAGTAGAGTCCTGCAGCAGGTTGGGTACCCACAGAATAACCACAATGTGATAAAGCCGGATTATACTTCATGTGCCCAATATATGGCTGGCCTACAGGTAAACGATCCATTGCAGTGGGGAGGGCTACATGCAACAATTCCAGGGGTAACAGATGAAAGTCTAGGCTTCCTAAAGTAAATATCAGACGGTGTGATTGGTGACTTCGGGGGGCGAGTTGGGTGGAAATCCATGTTGTTTCGAAGGTAGGCAAGCGGATCTGGGTCAGGCTTAGGGTAAGTGGATACGAGTTGGCCGCAGGTCTAAAAAAAGACAGATCAACCTCCAACCTCCAAATGGCCCTTGGTTCTCAGGAGATCATAGTCTGTTTGCAACAGCTAATTGATAGCATGGATAGCTTTTCAGCTTGGGATAACTGCAAATATTGCATCGCCCATCAAGCCTTGTTCATAGCTGTTGCTTCCATTATTCTCATCCACCCAAATGTTGCCAGCAAATGTAGGTTGCATTCCCAGAGAACTTAGTGCAGATATAGTATACAACTTGCTCCATGGTGATTTAAGCTACATTTATCTACCCTTCCAGTCAGCCCATACTCACACAAGTCATAGAATCTTACTCGTGCTGTTATTCTATAATATCATGTACTCCCTTTTGTATTTCTGCTCTGAGAAAAAGGCTGCATTCATAATTGGCACCACATAAATCAAAATTTGACACAATGACATTTTGAGCCTTGCTGTAGGGCTGGAGCCTTCACACACTGAGGAGCATCAGGCAGTTAAAGGCATGTACCATTTTGTATCACAGCATGCTCAATTTTAGCAGGAATCTTGAACATTATATTCTGTGAATAGTACATTAGAATGTCTTACTGTTCTCTGATTATGAGCTCTCCACATGACTGGCAGTAAAAAGTGTAGTTCTTAATCGCCAGGATTTCCTTTAGCATTGGAGGCATGTCTAGAAAACAATTACAGAACAGCAATTAGCATTAACAGATATTGTGTGTGAAGGCTTTCATATGACAAAATGCTTTTTATTACAGGACATTTCCTATAACTATGAATGGCTTTTGTCTATTACAAAATGCTCTTTCTGCTGTCCGGAATATCAGACATTCTTCACTAAATCAGCAACATGGGATTCTACTATAGATATTAAAGAAAAATCAGACATAAAAGTATATACTTTATTTTAGCACAAGCATTGCAAATAACCACAGACAAATCTATCAACAACCGGGACATACCATAGGATTTTTTCAATGTGTATTCTAAAATATTTCTTCTTTATATCCTGATCTTAGAACACCGGTTAGAGATGGTACTATAGCAAGAGACATATTTTTGAACTGCATGTTTGGTTGTATAAGCAGAAGGCAATAATAACTTGTCCAGATAGGCATAATGCATTACAGCCTAAACCATGACAATTCTTTGACTTTTAACATTAAGCAACAATCCACTGCCTCATATATATATACAGAAACGTAACTAGAGGGGGGCGGGCCCTGGCGCGGGACGTGCAGCCGGGCCTCCTCCCCTCTCCGCACACCCGGAAACGGCCGCAATAACTGAAGAACTCAGTGGCACGTGAGCTGCCGGGGGGCCCTGGCCCAATCGCATCCCCTGCTCCCCCGATAGTTACGCCACTGTATATATACATATATATATATATAACGGCTCAAATAGTGGTATTTCGGCTTCTGAGGACAGTCCCCGCCAGTGGTCTTCTGATTTCTTAACCGTGAGATGACTTTTGTGATTTAAATGATAGTTGGTTTCTAAGCAAATATCTTTTGGCGCCAATCTCTCTTTTTTTCTATATGGAAAAGGCCACTAAGTTTTGGTCCCTATATATATATATATATATATATATATATATATATATATATATATATATATATATATATATATATATATATATATATATCCTGTGCGGAGCCGAAACGTTGGATCACCAATAAATTTCCACTTTCATTTGAACTATTGTGAACTGTCAATCCCTGCATTTTGTCTATATACTTCTCAGGCTAGCACCCAGGTTTCTGCATACTAATGGTTGTGCATTCCATTCTGTTTGGTTATATATATATAGTTCAAATTGGACCAGTACTCAGACTATTTTTCAAATGATTTTATTGAATCATCACTCGTGTTTCCAACGTTTCGGCCCTCATTGGTGCCTATCAAGGATGAATCATAAAGGCCCCAATGAGGGCCGAAACGTTGGAAACACAAGTGATGATTTAATAAAATCATTTGAAAAATAGTCGGAGTGCTGGTCCAAATTTAGTATACTATACTTTGACCAAGCACCCACAACTGAACAGCGTACAAGTGCAGGTACTTTCTAAATCATATATATATATATATATATATATATATATATATATATATATATATATATATATATATATATATATATGGGAAAAAGTCCTTCGTGAACCGCACTCCACTGAACTCCAGAAAGGCACGCAGGTGCTACTCATATAAGCATATGTATGTAAGTCCGAGAAGCATGAGTGCACACTGGGATTTAATAAAAATATAATTTTATTAGGTTACATTAAAACTGATCAACGTTTCGGTCCGAACCTAGGACCTTTATCAAGATATATATATATATATATGTATATATATATATATATATATGTATATATATATATATATCTCAAAACAGTAGTCTTTGGAACTATGGAAAAGGCCACTAGGTTTTGGTCTAAAATGATTTAACAAATGTAAAGGGACAAAGGGATTCATAAGCTTTTTCAGCTAAAATATCCACTGTGCTACAAGCTAAAATATTGTCAGATGCAGCTGATCAATAGCACCTTTCTCTCAGTGATGCTCATTAGAAGAACCGTTGGTCAGTAACATGATTGATTTTCCTAGTGCTTCCAAAGCAGCATGCATTTTAGTGGAAACAGGAGAAAATGTTCATCAGGTAAAGAAACAGTGTCCTCTGCTGGTCCAAGTACATAGCACAATTAAAGTTCTAGTTTTAGGAATGTGACATATTTATGTTGTGATTAAAGAAGTGTGCAGATGCAACATACCTAGTGGGATCTAAGGTCCAATTTGTTCCAGAATATAAAGTGTAGAGATGCTCTTGTACTGGAACATGGAATTTAGCATCAGTTAAAACAGTTGCTGTAGGAGACCTAACACAGTAACTCAATGGTACTGTATGTCCAAACATTTTTTTAATTTACCTTTTTTCTCTAGACTCTCAAACGTAATTATACAGTTCACAAAGAAGAAAGGCCAAATTCTGTAATTTTCAACTTTTTAAACAGTTTGTTACGACTTTGGGGAGCTCATGCCAAGAAACCCTCCACATCGGTTCATTGTGGCTTATGAATGGCAGTGGCACCTATAAGAAATCATATTTAAAAATATTTCTGGCTGTTTTTTTTTTTTTTATTAGCCTCACACTGACACTACAGATCTTTAAGGGAGATAACCTACAGGAAGTAAAATTATAATAGGATACAAGGCATAGCTGTATGATGAATGACACATGTCTGCCAGCCATACAAAAGATAGGTCAGCTTACGACTGTATGTGTGTTTGTGCTGCACAGTATCTGATATCCAATCAGAACAAAATTCTGTGAAAGAAGGCTGTATGTTAGGAAAAAAAGTAAAGAAGTAAATGTATTTACAAAGCTCCCTTGTTCCTCCTACACATGCATTATATATAATCCACTACAAAAAACTGTGTCTCTTTATCCAACAGAATAAAATTATACCATAATGTTACATGAATCTAGACCTAGTATTAACCTAAATTTAGGATCAAAGAGTTCCTGGAGTGAAAAAAACTTCCAAGTACAGCAGAACGACAAGCAATTGCATCAATTCCTGCAGTGAATTCCCATATCAGTGAATAAGGGAGGGTGACTTTGGCAATCTGCCTCTTTGCTACAGCCCTAAATATACATGATTTTATACTATCTGATGAGCGTATATTATACCCTTTATTGTACTATGCTCAGTTCAGCAGGAAATAATTAGGGTAAAGTGGGCTGTTTTTCTGATCAAGATGCAGATTAGTTTATTGGCAGTTTAGGAAATTGTGACTTAGTCACCAGTGTTAAAGGAGAAGGAAAGTCGTTTCACACTTGCAGGTGCCAAATGTTAGGCACACCCAAGTGAATGGATTTACTTACCTGAAACCCCCGGGCCAGTGCAAAAAACTGCAATGGCCCGGGGTTATTCCAGCAGGCTCCATGGAGCGATCCTCTTCCTGCTTTTTCTTTCTTTGCGCGCCTGCGCATGCACATTAGAGTGAAAAAACGAACTTTAACTAAAAAGTCAGCTTTTTCATTCTACTGCGCATGCGTCTGCCTGGGAAATTTGAAGAAAGAAATAGCCAGAAGAGGAGCGATCCATGGTGCTCACTGGTATAATCCCGGGCTGGTGTCGATTTCTGCTGATAGGAGCAGATATGTGTTTCAGTTAAGTAAATACATTAACTTGGGGGTGCCTAATATTTGGCACTCCAATTGGTAAACTACTTTCTTTCTCCTTTGAAAATAGGTTTTTGTCTATGGTGACTAGTACAGGTATAGGATCTGTTTTGCAGAAAACTGTTATCCAGAAAGCTCTAAATTAAGGAAAGGCCGTCTCCCATTCACTCCATTTTACCCAAATAATCCACATTTTTAATCCGTATTGGAAGCCAATCCAGCTTGGTTTTACATGATTTTCTAGTAGACTTAAGGTATGAAGATCCAAATTGTGGAAAGATGAGTTATCCTGAAAACCCCAGGTCCCAAGCATTCTGGATAACAGGTTCCATGTCTGTACAAAAATGTTATTTCCTGTCATCAGCTGTCTCCTACTTGAATCTTTTGCATCTGTTTCATTTACAACCCCAAAGTTCACTCATTATTTAGTATGAATGAATTTCCATGCAGGAACAGCTGGTATTTTAGGCAAGACTTTCTATTGAGTCCATCTAGTGAGTTAGTAATGAAGTGCCCTTGTGTTGCTATTAATAATCTATGAAAGCCATAAAAACAAGGCAACTAATTAAATGCATTATTATTGATGACTATAGTGCAGTGTTTTCCCTTATGGTATGTGATATTGGTAGGACTCAGATATATAAATCCATTGTGACACTGTAATAAATAAGGGAGATGCTTTAATTCAGAGGGGATTTTATCTGATTTCATACACGTGTCACAAAAGGAAATGTTTTATGCTGTGGGCATTGTGTATAAGATAACACCAAAGCTGGAGGCATGTTTATAAATCATCAAGCATTGTGGGTTAAATACTGCTTAGGAAGATTGTCAAAAAAAATTAAGCGGTCGTTTATGACCTCTATGGCAGTGTGCAAAGTGTGCAAATTGTAGAACTGCTGTTTTGTAGTGCAGAGACTTGTGGTTGCAGGAGGTGCAGACATGAGGTGCAGGACAGGGAAGGTTTATCATTGTACAGCTGTAAGTATCGTATATTGGTAAGTTATTTAGAATTATATTTCAGTTTAATAGTTCTGTGTAAAGTGCACTGATACTGTATGTTAACTACACTTGTACAACACTTGTAGCTCCTAGCCGCCAGCACTACTCTACTCTCTGGTTCAGGCAGTAAATCAGTAGCTTTCATGCTCATTTTCTGTTTGGGTAAATTGTAAATTTCCCCTGTATTTATCAGGAGCCTATCTGAATTAAGTCCCTTTGCCCGGTCTCCAGCAGTAACAGGCGTTTCTCATGTTGTCAGTAATTTGCACCAAAACCTCACTTACATACTCGATTGAAATGCATAAAACCATCACCCAAATTTCTCCAAATATTATCTGGAGCTGTGGAGCTGAGACCACGGCAGGGGGGCAAGGCAAAGGAAGAACATGTACGGGCCAGAGGCATGATAAGCATGGCCTCCGGTCCACTTCAGATCTGGGTTGGAATTCCTGGACATTGTGCAGTGCAGGCTTTCCTTTAAATATCAGATAAAAATTGACGATGAGTTGTTTTTGTTTTATTGCCTGAGCTGGATGTTCTGAGCTTTAAAGGCACTGACTAGAAAACAAAAGAAAAAAGCATACCCTGATGTCCATATTACTCCAAAAATCCTAACATAGCAGGCCATAAGAAAAAAGCAAAGTAACGTTATTTTATTTATATGCCCTTTAAAAAGGTTTTTTTTACATCAATTAACCCCCTATGGCTTTTACTCTTACACTGTTCGGTGTGTCGACTTGCACCTCATGCTTGACTCCCTGTCATGTATATGGGCTGTTTTGTTGTGTTTTGTTTTACATGTTTAAAATAATGAAACTTACCTTAAAAACAAAATGCCTTACACATTTCATGCTGCAAGGAGCAGCACAAAATGCTGCAGGCTTTTTTAAGGGCATATAGACCAAATAAACATCAATTTGCAATTAACATCAATTTTTTTGTTTCATTTCAAAGATATTGACCCACCTTGTGTGGCCCCACCTACCTGCTGTGTTTGCTTACCAATGCCATATGTAAATTTTAAATGGTATCACTACAGAGATTAACTGGCCTCTGCATTGTTTAAACCTCAAATTCAGACTTATTCCCTGTATTGTTCACACCTGTGATCCTCCTGCATTTTTCACACTTGTGACACCTCTATTGTTCACACCCCTAAAGCCCTGTTCTGTTCACACCTGAGACTCAGACTGAAACTGCCCACATTGTTCATCTGTTCACACTTTATACAAAATGCTAATGAGACAACAGCACTGTTTCACTGTATGTAGTACATTTTAGACTAGTCCTGATGGGTTTCCCTGTCTCTTGCTCTGCTTTGCCTTCCATATGCTGCCTGTGTGTGCCCGGTCTACCTGTTTGTGCCCTGCTCTGCCTGCGTGTGCCCTGCTCTGCCTGCGTGTGACATACTCTGTCTGTGTGTGCCCTTCTCTGCCTGTGGAATATAAGCCTGGTATTTGTTCTGGGGGTTTGTTAGCATTTGAAAATAAATTATTATTAGGACCCCTAAGGTGTTTAATCATGTGCTGGGGGTGCTGTGTTATCCAAGGGGAAGAGGGGGCATGTGGATTTAAGGATATGTCTTAATATGACAACTTTTTTCACATATGAGTGATATCCCTGCAGTAAGCACTAACTATTTGTTTTTTTGGTGTGCTACCACATGATCTTGTGGTTACATGGGTGTGGTTTAAAGTGGATGTGGTTTAAAAACAGTAAGTGGTCAACACTGGCTTCCATTATCGGCCCTCCTCCACTATGTAGGCCAGAAAAACTTCGGCCCTCTGTACAACAGAAGTTGAACAGTAATGAGTTGAATCAATTAATTTAGTATCAACAGTGCCACCTCCTGAGCAATTTCACTTAACCGTCTCAGTCAAGAAAAAGCTAATGATAAAAGAAAGATGATGTTGCTCTGCTTAGAAAATTACATTTGAAGGGTTTCTCTAATCAATATTAAACAGAGCACACACTCCTTTTCTCAGAATGTATGTTCTTTCCTGACATTGGCACTCACACATAATGACACTGCTAATTTTCCAAAGTTAGAACAAGGTGCTTAAGTAATTAGTGCAGGTACTGAGAATGAAGACATTATTTTAGATACACTGCAAGTGAACTGGATATTCCCTCCATGATGGAATCCAGATGCAGACCCCAAACCTGATAAAATGTATAAAATAAAAAAAAAACAGGTCATAGCCATATTCCTTTTTAACAGGTCATTTTTATGCCTTTACTTTAGTACAAAACACCCAGTGATGAGCATGGAAAATAACTAGTCCATCTGCAGTCACTGCTTTCACTTTGACCTATTGCAGTGTTTGGATGATTTCAAATATTGACACTTTAATAGAGCATCGATAGGACTATTCCAGTAACATAATACAATGCTAAGAAAGAGTAGATTATATTTAGAACAAAGTGTTCCCTCATTCTGACAGTACCTGTACTGTTGGCAGCTTCCACTTTCAGCCGCATGTGTAACCCTTTTCCAGCAATCTGCTGCGCTAAATTGCAAGATGGAGGAAGCAGCTTCACATCAGCTGGGATACAGAACCTCTCACACTGCTCAGAAGTTTGGATCTGCAAAGATGACGGGCCCAGAGACACATCAACAGGAAAACCTTCTCAAAGGGTCATTCATTTACTATTAATAGCTGTATTTTCCTTTTTATTCATATGTGACTGTAAATGTCACATAATGTCATCGGACATTGTGTATTATGTGATTGTGTGCACTCATTCCATTAATACCAATGGTAAAGAGCTGCCATTTTACTTGCCTGGCAAACACATTCTCCATAGTTATAAGTGTCATGTCTCCAGCATAAGCTTCTACCAGGCTATGGGGTTTCCTGACTCACATGCTGTGGGCTCCCTCCGCTGGATGCTTGCTGTAATTACACAAGGCCATTTCATGTTTATTCAGAACCTTCATAAGGCCAGGTACAGCAGTGCAATTGAACCTGGTTACCGTAATTTCCACCATGTGACCTATTGCAATGCCTTGTGGGAGCCAAGACTCCATTTTACAACTCATGGTGTGGAAGAAGCAGACAGTTTCATTCTCTCCTCATGGTAGCATCACTGGTAAATAAACGGACTCAAAGTTGCACCAAATCACCTCCACAGCTGCCAGCACCCCAAGAGACATTGTGCATAGACATTTGTGCCAACATATATTTTATATTGCACAGTTCTCTGCGATTCATTATTCTACTTTCTTTTATTTGTTACAGTTTCACCTATTCCCCTTGCCATCGAGTAAAATCTACAGACTTCAGTTCTCAGTCTCTTTATTGGAGCATGGGGAGGTTTAGCTGCATGTCGAACTACACACTGCCCCAGGGTAATATATAGGGAGGACAGAACAATAAGTACAAAGCTGTAATCGCCAAATGATCACAACGTGTGCCATCACAGAGAATGCCTTTGCTGAGTCAGTCAATATGACCCCCCCCTTATCCACAGATATGGACATAAAAACTATTTCAGACAAAATAACAAGATCAGAAACACAACTGTAAAAATATAATGGATTCTTCCTACTGATTTTAGAATGAATTAGCATACATGTGCTTGGATAGAAGGCAAAAAGTATGCAAAACTGAGACTCTTTATTCCCTTTTAGATAGAAATGTATGGATCCAGCAAAGGGTAAAAGAGGCACAATGCTATAGTACTTTGCTGCTGACTTTTCCATGTATGCAAGTACATTTTTATGGAGACATACACAGGGTTTACTCACAGTAAACAATTTCTCTGAAGCAAGTGGTACAGACAACATCAAATGTAGAGTGTATTACAGGCAGGTTGAAACTTGAACAGGCAGTTATGACCTGAACAGCCCTAAGAAAAACAGAACTATTGGGTCTGTCAAACCCCAACAGGTGGCAACCCTAGTGATACCTAATGGGTGGCAGTAGTTTGCTGGGAAATGTATAGAAAAACATTTCGTGCACACTAGGGTTATTTAGCTGGACACTGGGACATTATATTTAATTAAATGAATAACGCTGTGTTTTTAAAGGCACCATGCCTTAAATGTATTGCGTTCTATAATCTGTGCAGCCCTATATCAGTTATGTTGTATTATTCTCACCGTTATATTGAGAATGCTGAAATGAATGTACTTGATTTAGAGCAGCAGAGATTGAGTCTGCTGTGCATAATTAATTTATCACTCTTTAACTGTGTAATGTTAAAAAGGTGAAGGTTGAAATGTATGATAAAGGACTCCCAAAACAATGAAGAAATAAATAAACCCAACAGCATTACACTGTTACCAGTATAGATGTATGCAATTTCGTTACCATCAAGTACAAGCTACTGTTTTATTACTACAGAGAAAAAGGAAATCATTGCATAGTTTTTTAAAGTTTTGAATTTGAATTAAAAATTTGAATTATCTCCTGAAAATTGACTTAGACTGTCTTCCCATAATTCAGAGCTTTTTTTTTTTTTAAATAAGAGGCTTTTTGGCAGAGAGTCCAGAATACTCAGCACCTGCACTTAGATACAAATGTATCTATTTAAGCAAAGATACAATTGTAACTATTTAATATAAGCAAGTCTCAAAGTGCTATGCAGGGGTCCATAGTGTTATCTTTGTTGTCTTGGAATTCCCTACTGATTGGGAATCCCCCGGTATGAAACACTGTATCCAGAAAAAATGTGAGGACCTCCAGTAATAAAGAAACAATTATTTAAAAAAGTAGAAAATTTATTAGGACATGAAAACCTAACACGTTTCGTGCCTATTGGGGCACTTACTTATAGGCTCATGAGCCTATGAGTAAGTGCCCCAATAGGCACGAAACGCGTTAGGTTTTTCTTAGGGCTGTTCAGGTCATAACTGCCTGTTCAAGTTTCAACCTTGTGAAACCCCAACAATAATTTGGCCAATAACCCCCTCGGATGTCAAAACCATGCCAACACAAACATGCCCTCAAATGTCATAACCCCACCCCCATATGCCACTGCTCAGCCCCTGATGTCAGCATCCGCCCCCTTGTTCACTTATGCAGAGGTTAAAGCAGGCAACAGTAGGTATCACTGTCACCCCACCCCTGTTTGTCCTTGCGCCGCTCACATGGGAGGAAGTGGTCCCTGACCCCGGACACAGCAACATCTGTCTGCAGCGCCATCTGCTGGTCTGCACAAAAAGAAAACATGCAGAATGTGTCATTTGTTTCAGTTACAGTTAGTTTTGGAAACCTCACAGCCTCTGTTGGCACATTTTGCCATGTTATGTAAGAATAGATTTTATAGATTTTTAACAACAAATTGAGATAAAATGGAAATATAGCCTCCATTGTGCTGCTCTTTGTTTCCATGTTCTTAAAGGAAAACTCCACAAAAACATAAGAAGCTTTTTGAAGTAAACATAATTTCAAGCAACTTTGCAATATTCATCATTTAAAAAATATGCAGACCATGATTTTTAATGGTTTCTGACATTTTACCTATGCATAAGTCCTTGCATATGTTACATAATTGTTGTGGTTTGATTTAGCTTTTTCCAACACATCTCTAATGAAGCCACACAATAGCACCAATTCAAAATGAATTATTAGTTCAGGCACATGTCGGCCTGTAAATAGTGCAGCTGGCAGCATGCATCTGTACTAATTGATTAAGAAGCATCAGAGCAGTTTTAGACCCCAACAGCAGCTCCTGCAAGGCACAGTAGTATCCTGCCAGACATATGCATCGAAAGCCACTCCAAGTTCCTTAAGGCAGCGTGTGTGGCAAGACCCCTCTACGAAAAGCATCTCCTGCTGTGCCTGCTGCCAGATGTGCAGTTTCACTATGTATAAGAAAGGTCTAACTAGAACTTTCTGTGAAGACCTGTAACTTTTATTTACACCACTGGTTGATTGTGACCATTTATTAAAGGGTTGAATTCTCCTTTAAGGTTCACCTTCTAGGTTGTCAATGCCTCTTGTGGTCCAGGTCCCATACATCAGGAGAATGAGCTAAGCCTAATTCCCTATTCAGTTCTGCAGACCCTTAACATTTGGTGATCTAACAGCTGCAAGTTACAGTCCTTGGTATTCATACTTACTAATATTTGAATCTAGCCTGTATTAAATAAACCCTGCTGAAACGGCTAACCATACACCTCCTCTTCTAATATGACTAGTGGCTGTGGTTGTTATATCGCATGTTCCTATTTTATTCCTGACAATAAGAGCATGTAATGTGTTGCAATGCAATATGTCTCCTTTGTTTTGTAGGTTGCAGACAGGAAAGTAATTGAAACTACTGATGCTGAGAGGCGCACAGTAAAACCACCAGGGCTCCAAGAAAAAATTGATGACCTTGTCAAGAATTACAATATGTCAAGATCATTTGTACGACCTTCAGGAACAGAGGATGTTGTGCGTGTGTATGCTGAAGCTGACACACAGGTGGGAATTCACATAAAAATATTAACATTTTAGTTTGCTCTGTTGTTTACATTTAGAGATTATTAGCATTTGTTATCAGGACCTCAGCCTTCACTTTTGTCTGCATACTTAAATACGGATATCCCGAATTGTTACCCAAAAGTTTGCGCTACTTAAAGGGGACCTGTCACCCTCAGAAATAATTCCAATAATTTTTTATCATGTTAGTTGAGCAAAATAAAACTTACTTACACTACATTTATTATTTAAATTGTGTTTCCTTCAGTCTTGGAATTACACAATCACAGCACTCAGGCAGGAGCCATTTTGTGGACACTGTTATTCAGACAAGTTGTGTATCATCCCAATCTTTCCCAAATGGGAAACCTAATGCCCATACTCATTGCCCTAACCAATTATAGAGTATGAGGAGGGAGGGGGGTTGTGAGGAGAGCAGTAACATCTAGGAAGTTCTGAATGGAACATGAAAGTAATTGACTGCCCCACCTCTATGCCTCAGGCAGGTAATATTTGATTGACAGCTCAGATATTTAAATGCCTTTATTGATAAATGCCTTTAATGAGAAAAACTATTTGGGTTGCATGTTTAATTTGCAAACAACTTTTTTTATACAGATTTTTATGTGTAGGTCCACTTTATTTAGCCATTATATATATATCAAATATATATTTTGATTTAGTGGCTTTTTCAATCTCTTGATGTGCACAATCTCCATTTTTGTATTTGTCCTTTTTGTATTGGGATATTTTGTGTTTTTTGTTACTAAAATAATCAAAATCAGGGAAATTCATTATGTATTATATATTGGTGGAACAAAAGCGCATATGCAAATGACATATTGCTTTCGATCACAAACCCTATGACCTCCCTTGCCTGCTGGCATCGGTGGTGAGAATAAGCCACCGCTCTACGACCCAAGGAACTCCCTTGGACAAATTTGGGTCTTTCCACCAATTGAGCGAATGCCTTACATGCACAGATAGCATCATGGGATTGTCCAGAGAGCTCTCTGTGCCATCCCAACTTCTCAATATTGCTCTCTGAAGAAGCTTCATATAGTCGCCATCATTCCTCCAAAGGCTGACATGGCCTGCCTGATCGAGACTACCCTTTGCTGAGAGAGACTCAACAAGGAACTGCACAGGCTGACTTTCCTCAGCTGAGAAAGGTACGTACGACTCTGTTCCGAATCCAGCAGAAACCCCAAAAACTGCTTTCTCCGTGACGGTATAAGATCTGATTTCTGGTAATTGATCTTCCAACCCAGAGCCTCCAGACAGGAAATTGCTCTCTGTAGATGACTGAGCAGTAGATCTCTGGAAGACGCTTTCAATAGCCAATCGTCCAGATAAGGAACAATCGGAATGTTCTAAGGAAAGCTACTACTACCACCAAGACCTTGGTGAAAATTCGAGGGGATGACAAGAGACCGAAAGGTAGAGCTGCAAACTTATAATGACTTGTCTTGTGCTGATCTCTGATCGCAATTCTCAGGAATTGTTGATGCCTCTCCCAAATAGGAATATGAAGGAAGGCTTCTTGAAGATCGATTGTCGACATGAAATTTGCCTGACCGTTTGGGGACCAAAAAAACTGAAGAATAAACTCCCTTCCTCTATTTGCTTCGAGGAACCAACACACGGGAATGCACAAATTCTTGAACTCCCTTGAGGAGAAATGTTCTCTTCACAAACCACCTGGGAACTCTTGTGCAAAGAAATCGAGGTCACATGACCAGGGGCAGCTGGGAAATTGACAAAATATCTAGCCCCATGTCAGATTTCAAAATTGAATATAAAAAAAAATCAGTTTGCTCTTTTGAGAAATGGATTTCAGTGCAGAATTCTGCTGGAGTAGCACTATTAACTGATGCGTTTTGAAAAAAACATGTTTTTCGATGACAGGATCCCTTTAATAATTTCCATGGAAGACTTCATATCTTCACGAGAAACTCTATCTTCCATATCTTGATCCAGCTGCGTAAGCCAAAGCCTAATGGACCGGATAACACAAGCTGTGACCACTCCAGGCCTAAACCCACGCTGCAGAGGATTCAAATTGTTTCTTGGAAGCAGCATCCACCTTCCGATCCATCGGATCTCTAAAACTGGCTCCATCTTCCACTGGAATAGTCGTCTTCTTAGCCAATCTAGACATCTCGACTTTAGGCAGAAGGTCCCAAGCTGCTACCACCTTTTCTTTAAATGGAAACAAAACTTTCAATTTCCTAGGCATAGTTAACTTCTTTTCAGGCTTTAACCATTCCTTAGAAATGATACTTGAAATTACCTCATGCACTGGAAATACTCTTTTCCGACCTAGAAACATCATGTCCTGTTTGGAACGTGGCTTATCTTCATTTTTTAAATCCATAGAAAATCGAACAGCTTTAACAAGATGATCTAGATTTTCTACTGAAAAAACCTAGGAATCCTCCCTAGCATCCTCATCAGACGAGTCCATTGCCACCTCATGTACTACTGGCGCCTCCACCTGGCTAGCCACTGAAGTACTTACTTGTGGCTAAACTTGAGTGGCACCTTTGAACGTATCAAAAGTCTGTTGCATATTAACTTTGAACCAGGACATGAATTCCAACATGGACTCAGGCACATCTTGCTAAAAATTTTCCTTAACGTAATCTTGACACACTCTTTTAGGAAAATCACGGGGGAGTCTTGTCTTGCAAAGCACACATCTTTTGGAGCTTTCCCTTTCTTCTCTACCTTCTCAGCGAGAGGACATGGCTAAATAAAAAGAAGGAAAAAAAAAAACCATTGCAGAACAAGCATAACCACTGGGTAGTACACCTAACAAACAGGCTCCCTACTCACCAGAACCAAAATCAAACCCGCACGGCAGCTGCAGTGAAGGGAGGCTTACCGCACTAGCTGCAAAACTCGGCTTTTAAATTTGCCGCCAGCCGAACCCGGAAGTCACTAACCGGCGATTCAACAGAGCACAGCAGCACCACCAATCTTCCTGCCAAAAACCCGAACAGGGAGGCACAGAGGAGAGGACTACCAACTGAATTCTAAGATACCGACAGTCCTCCCCATGCCGCACGAAACCCCGTCCACCAGCATCAGCTGCACTCCCCTCCTACACGCTGGCAGGAGTCCAAAAGGAGAGGGAGGGAGAGCATTGCATCACGAGCCCCAGCTAGGGGTGAGTGGTCAGGGTAATACATAGCCCCCCCTTTAGAAGGAATCCTGCTGGACCCTAATACTTACCTAATCCTTGGAGGACAGGAAACAAGAACACAGGGGATACCTGAAAGGGGGGGGTTGTTCTTGTTTCCTGTCCTAGGAGGAGGGGCCATCTCTCTTGGTATGTGATGCCATGTGGATGCAAAGAAATTTTGGCTTGAAATGCAGTATAAAACATACATAAAGGTGCTCAACCCTGGTTTTTACACACTAATAAATATGCCTCTAACGTCCCTTTGTAAGCTCTCATTGGCCTGTTAGAGTGTGTGTGACAGAGTTATGTCACTGAAATAAATTTTTCTTTTTTTTGTTGTTGAGATATGTGTGGAGGACAGTACTTTCTTACTTTCTTTCTTCTCTGTCTTTTCTACCTCTGCTGGCCAGCGCAAACTCTCTTTCTTAATCTGACTTTCATTACTTCTTGTGTCTGTCCTACACCATTCTCAGCCTTGAACCATATTTTTTCTCCTGTGTTCAACATGGTAACAACAGGGTTAAAAAAGCCATGTGAAAGCAGTCTGTTTTGCAGCTCTATAAAGTTAGAACATTTAAACATTAGTTTTTCCTCTTAGAAAGCAACTTGCCACTAAAATATACCCTTTATATATGAGATCAAACTTTAACATTTAAAGTTTAAAATACTTACCTGAGTTTCCCAAGTTAATCAGTCTGCACAGGGTTTGGAAACACATGGGTGTAGCCTGATTGTTGTCAGCTGTGCACAGACATTTCACAGCTTGGAATTTAAACTTTGTTTAAATGTGAGTTTCTTTTTACCTTTTTTATGTTGTAATCTATGAAGGCTAATATGTAAATGTATATGTGGAAATTGCAATTATTGTTAAAATTTAACATTTGTTTAATGTGAGATGTATGATGTCACAGAACCACAAAGCATTCTGGGAGCCTTGGGTATAAAAGGCCGCTCCCAGTCAGCAAGAGTCTCTCTGTCTGATGTTGGCTCTCTTCAAGGAAAGACCTAGAGAAACTGCTCTGCTGTTCTGATGCCATGCTGCAATTGAGCTGTGTAATACTTTTCCTTATGCTTTAAAGAAATAAAGCTACATTTTTCATTGCCAAGCAAGCTTTAGCAACCTCTGTTAAAGGGCCCACACCACAGTGTGGTTTTAGAGATGTCATTGTTCCTAAAAGAGAAAGCAATAATTATTATCTGGCTACATCAGATTTAACCCTTTTTTACAAGGCAAACAATATGGGCCACATAAAGATTAAGACAATAGGGTAAATGTAGTACCAGCTGTAAAGTTTGCCCATGTCTAGGATCCCATAGCAACCAATCATATGTTAGCATTACTGCTATACTATTGGAAAGAAATCTCCTAATTAGTGATGGGCGAATTTGCGAAAATTGCGAAAAACTTTTTTCGCCCATCACTAATCCTAATTGTTTCCTATGGGTTACTGAACTGGCGCAAATGTTGCAAATTTCATTTCTCGCTGTGTCAGCAAAATGGCTATAAGATATGTTAATCACATCATTGCCACAAGCAAAGAGTCTAAAATCAGTTTTTATCAGATTAGAAAAAGAAACAAATAATCTTACGCTTTTGCTATTAAAGGAATTGTTCAGTGTAAAAATAAAAACTGTGTAAATAGAGGCTGTGCAAAATAAAAAATGTTTCTAATATAGTTAGCCAAAAATGTAATGTATAAAGGCTGGAGTGATTTGATGTCTAACATATCAGTCAGAACACTACTTCCTGCTTTTCAGCTCTCTTGGTTTACACTGACTGGTTACCAGGCAGTAACCAATCAGAGACTTTAAGGGGGGCCACATGGTTCATATCTGTTGCTTTTGAATCTGAGCTGAAGATCAATTGCAAACTCACTGAACAGATATGTACCATGTGGCCCCCCTTCAAGACGATGAAAAAGCTGAAAAGAAGGAAGTAGTGTTCTGGCTATTATATTAGACATCCAGTCATTCCAGCCTTTATACATTACATTTTTGCCTAACTAACTATATTAGAAACATTTTTTATTTTGCACAGCCTTGCATACCCAGTTTTTATTTTTACACTGAACAATTCCTTTAAGTAAATTCACTGCTGCAATTTACCATCTATTTTTGTATTTCAACCTCTTTACCGATTGCGATCTTAATGTTATATCTCTCTCTTACAGCGGTAAATATACAAAAATTCTCTCTTTTTGAGCAAAAACGGACAGTAAAGGCTCACATTCGTAATGTGATACTTTGCTCATTCCATACACGCCATCATCTCAACCCCAGCAAGATTGAGCTGGAGTGGGGCAAGACTACAATGGGCAACCAAGATTACACACCATTAATCCAAATGAATGGTGTCAACGTGAAAACCTTTGACACAGGCACCAAGTACTATTTACATCCCTGGTATCCAGGGGGAACTGCAGTTTGGTGATCACCCCCACAGAGACTACAGACAGTGGCATATATCAAGTCCGGCTCTCAGTGAAAGGAAATCTCTACAAGCCAATTCAATCAATTGAAATTAAGGTTGTAAATCCAAGGAAACATTTAGGTCAGTTGTAGAACTTATTTCTGTTTTTATAGGTGATTTAAAATGAAAAGCTTGGCACCTGTTTACACCGGAAACATTCAACATATATAAAAAGCCTAGGGGCCGATTTATTAAATGTCATTGTTTACCTGTGATCATTAGTTTTTTCTGCAGGTTTTTATAATTTTTTCCCCAAAACATGCAGAGATATTTTTTATTTTCTAGGTTTCTTTAAAAAGAAAATCTTTTTTTCAAATTACGAAAATATCAGAAAAATGCAACAGTCAAAATGAATAAATCAGCCCCTCACTGTGCTTACAAATTGTTTTCAGCCAAGCACTAAATGTCCCTTGAGATTATTCACTTACCTGCCTTTCTTCTAGCAGCTAGATCACAGGCTGCTTCATCAAATGTAGGGAAAAAGACAACAATGCCTGTACCTACTAAGACAACTGCAGTAAATCCTACAGAGATAACATCAATTGTGGAGGAAAGTGATTTCATCAGCTCTTATAGCCTCCCAAACATCAAAGGAAATGAGAAAACAGCTCTTATAGTTGTACTCTCTATCGGGTCTGATGCTCTTCTCAGTGATAGGACTTGTTGCATTGTAAGTCTAATTTGTTTTCATTTTGTGGAGGGCAGGTAGAGTGGAAACTCTTAAGTTAACTTTCCCCTCTTTTTACAGTATTCAGTACTGAAGACTGAAAATTGCCCTCTATAGATGAAGGGGCACCTCCAGTGTTGCAGTCTATCAGGTATGTAAGCCTGGCTGAAATGTTGCTAAAGAGGCTAAACATGTTCAGAGGGGGAATATAACACAGATATTGCAGGGATGAACAGTATTTTGAAACATTAATAACATATTATATGGGCTTAAAATAAGCTAAGTACAAAGCAATGCTCATTACAGTTTACCGTTCTAGTATTCCTTCATCTGATACACAGGCTACTCCTGAATGGAGGAACATTTTTTAATTCAATCCTTTAATTGCTACCCACTGTAAAATTTATGGACCAGAATGAAAGTACCATTGTACATTCTATGGGTCCGGTTTCTCTTTGACCTGCAGTCATCTTGAAAATATACATTGTTTCGTTTGTGCAGGACAGAGCAAGTGCAGGTGAAAATTGCTTCTGATAATGAAGAATCATCGTTTGAGGATGAATAGTCATTGGATGATAAATAATGAGATCAAGAAAAATCACTATATGAAAAAGAAAATTCTCATCTGCCACTATTATTGCTTCCACTGTATTGCATCAAACCTACCCACTCAGACCACACCTTCCCTAATTATCCACAACCTTCCCCACAAAAGTAACTAAAAACAAAATATCAGTACTGAAATACTCATTATTACTTAGGGGGAATGAAGCCTGTCTAGGGCTGAAATGGGGTAAGGCAAGGCCCCCCCTTCCGCCTACGGTGCAGCGTTTAGACTCCCCCAACCCTTCCCAGCTAGCCCCCAGGTGAGAACAATTGAAGGGGGCTAGCAACGGCAAGAAAAAGAAGGGTGAGCTGGGGGAGGAGTCAGAGGAGGAGTGTTGAGCAGGGCAGGATTTTTAAGGGGATGCGGTTCTTGAGGAGCTCATTACTAACCTGTTTTTTGTTTCCCACCCTCCCTCCCTAGGTAAGACGGATCCAGTCATGAAGAAGGTGCTCCAGGGTTGTTGACCTATCGCCTGGATGGGGTCAGGAAGGAAATTTTCTAGTAGCACTAATTGGCTAAAAAGTGCTAGAATTTTCGCCCTTCCTCTGGAGTACCAACAGATTTGCTGGGGTCAGCTGTGGCTCTGCGTCAGTGCGGCTCTAGGAGTACGAATTGGTTACAGTGCAGGCCTACCTTGAGTGAATCATGAGTGTGCATCATACTGGGACTGCACGGTCTTTGATGCATGCAAGAGACTGGGTTAGCACCATTTTTGGGCAGTGAGCCCAAGTTTGGAGAATAAGAGCCGCAGCTGGGGTCAGGGTGTACCTAGACATTGATTCTTTAAACTGTTAAATAAAGCCTGAGACCTACAAAGATTTTTGCCATAATATATGTCCCTGTGTTTTTAATTGTATGGTAAAGGCACAAACTGGGGGATAGGGGGTTCCTTGGCCTAGATGCATAGACTGCACTGGGTTTTTTGCAACATTATTCTATACAACTAAATGGATTAATAATCTACCTTGAAACGTGTAAGTGGGGAATTTCTGGGATATGGTTTGTATGAGTCAGGGATAGACTATGATGAATCCAGGGAAATCATGTGTGTCTGTGAAAATACAATACAGTTATACTTAATTTTTGAAGTCCCATAAGCCAAATTGAAGGAGGTCAAGTTAAAAAAAAAAAGTTATATTTGGGGGAGTGGACATGATGCAGAACCACTGAAACTTCCAAAATGGCCAACACAGATACAACATTTACCCTCAAAACTCTCCAATCTGACTTGACTTGACACAGTAAGATATTCTGGAGACTCACTTTTACTAAACCGGTTCAAATAATTGCTGCAAGACGCAGGACCTGGGCAATAGCACCTTGGCAATAGTAGACAAAGTAGATGATATGCTTGGCAAGGTTACGTTTCACAATAAACTAATCACTAAACTACAACAGCAACTGCATGATCTCCAAGACCACATGGAGGAGAAAACTGATAAGGTCAGGATCCTCATTCTACTCCTACATATCAACTGTATATACTGTAGTCCATAGGGCTCAAGGGCTAAGGCAACAAGCCCCCCCTCCCAAAAAAAATATGTTATTGCAGGATTTGACTACTAGAAATCCAAAGAATCTATAATGAACACTTCTAGGGCAGCTTCTCAACTTATAAAAGACACATATATTCTATCAACTCTGATCTGGCCTCAGCAACATTTCAACACAGAAAAATGATGAAAGCTGAACTGCACTGATATCCCAGCACATCAGATATAGATGGGGATATCCCTTGAAATGGTCATTCTATTTGCAGAACTGCCAGAACTCTATCACTACCCCTCAATATGGGCTATTCCTTCTGTCCCACCATCAGCTGCCTGGAACAGAGTCTACCTCTCCAAAATATTCATCCTCACTGGCAGTGACCACTCCATGGGTTATAGTTATCAACAAGTGAAGATAGAGATCGCCAAAGTCCTTTAGAGTGAAATTCCGCCACTCTCCATTCATTTCTATGGGATTTTTAAAGGTCGTATTTAACAAATACTTCACTCTAGCGGACTGTGGTGAACTCTAACTTCACTCTTTGATAAATATACGCCCATCTCTCCACTGTAGCAAAGAAGCCCTGAAAGCAATACTTAAATAATCACCATTAAACCTGGGTAACCTCTTTTTAATGCAAACATCTGAGCCTGACCTGAGATTATCCCTCACCAATAGTAGTACTTACCATTGACCTATAGGGGCAGTCACTTGGTACCTCCACAATCTACTATCACCTACTAATTAAAATGTTTTGGGTAACTGTCCACTTAACTTTTTATCTATTAGTGAGCCATTTTATGTTAAATAGCTCGTAGTCCTTGATTTATAAATGGCATTAATATGTACCACCCACAATGTGTAAGGTTTGAACTCCACATCCAAGAGATCGAAGTCAGCTTGTGAAACTCGTTTATTATGTGCATGTTCGCTATGCAAGATGGATAGAAAGGACCTCTGGCAGGGTTAAAAAAGGTGACCGGTGCCCTTTCAATGACTAATAATATACAAAGCAATATTTCCAAGGTATATTTAATGGTAACCTCAAAAGTATGCCAGCTTCATGTTAAATGCCCCAGAACACACATTGTATGTGTATGTTGAAAATTCATTGGGAATAAGTTATTACAATAACATCCTGATAACTACGACCTTTGCAGCTTCAGTTAATAAGACATATACAGTATTTTTGAGCTCACATCTTTCAACCAATGTTCAGAGCACCCAATATAATGGGAGAGCAGATTCTCCAGTTCATGAAGACACTATTGTGCAGTAAGTTACACTCTTGTGTATTCAAAATAGTCCAGCCAGTGATGTGACAGATACAAAGGCAGTGTGTCATAAACTAAGCACTGAAATCATGCACAAAATTTCACAGGCTTTTTGTGTAACAAGCGCTAAATGCAATCATATTTAGGGGGGAGACACATGCCACAAACCATCTCCATACATGTTATGAACGATACTGTTACTGCACCCATGGGATGATCTTCCACTTCTGATAATTTCATGCCTGAAGAGAAGTCATACAGGTGCTGGAGTCCATTGAATGCAATGGTCTAGAACAGTGATCCCCAACCAGAAGCTCGTGAGCAACATGTTGCTCCCCAACCCCTTGAATGTTGCTCTCAGTGGCTTCAAAGCAGGTTCTTATTTTTGAATTCCTGGATTGGAGGAAACTTTTGGTTGCATAAAAAAACAGTTGTATTGCCAAATAGAGCTTTCTCTAGGCTGCCAGTCCACATAGGGGCTACCAAATAGCCAATCACAGCCCTTCGTTGGCATCCTCAGGAACGATTTTCAATGCTTATGTTGCTCCCCAACCCTTCTTACATTTGAATGTGGCTCACAGGTGGAAAAGGTTGGAGATCCCTGGTCTAGAACAATAGAACAAAACACAAGTGCCTTTGCAGTGCACCTTCCACATCCTGAACTTCCCTCAATGGGTACAGGGTATTTGGTTCTGGCCGTGTACTTAGTTCATAACTTTAAAACTAACTTTTTGGCACAAGCGACTGGGATCAACACAGTATACCCCTTGTAAATGAGGATGAATTAGAGCATTATTTGTTAAGTTATAGGGAATGCTGGAAACTATATTAGCATACTGTGTTAGCATACTGTCACGAAGAGAGCAAGACTAAGCACAAAAAAATATGCAGGAAATCTAGTTCAGACTGGAAGTTCTTTTAGTATGGTTGATTTTTTATTTACAAATAAAAATATTTAAATTAAATATGATCAAATGAGTAAGTAGTAAGAAGCATTTCTCATACAGTACATACAAGGTAAAAAAAAATCCAGATGCTGTACAATGCAGATGTGATGATCAGTAGTGGCTTTAGATCAGCTCTTCAAAACCCCCTCAAGAAAATCTCTCTCAAGCATCTCCTCAATTTTTTGTCTAATTTTGCTGGAGAACAGTTTCTGGTTTTCCAGTTTTATGTCTTTGTTGGGAAAAGAGCTTTGGTAAAGTATCGGGCTCCCTGATTCTCCAACACATCTGCTTGTGATTTTGCTATTGAAGACTTGGCTTAGTACGTTGAAAAAGGGCAGTAGCTGCTCGATGGTGCGGATGCTGTAGATTGTTAGTAGGAGGTTTCCTGGGTTCCAGTTTAGTGTTCTCCCTGAGCAGTCCTCCTCTGGATTTTTCTGAAAAAACACACAGGCTGTTTAAAACCCAGTTCAGTTACTGTTGGGACTGCACTGTACGTGCTTGTTGATAAGGGCCTCTTCCAACAAGTCTGAATAGGTCTTTATTATGATCTAATCAATGGCCAGGGAGCCAATGATCAAATTAGCCTGATTTGCAATGAAGCAGCAGTACTCTACAAGTGAGTACTGTGCATAGGGTCCAAAACTCCAGTAGTGCATTAAAAAAAAGCTACTTTTTCTTTTAAACTCCAGATTAAAAGAATATGCAAAACAGCATTGGGAACCGGAGGCATTTCAGGCACTCCTGCCTTTAGTCACATAAAAATGAGGTCACACCATGCATATAATGTTTATGCATTGCACTTAATAAGAACATAACCACTGTATGAAATAATGAAATAATCATATTAAACTAGATAAGGTAACATGCAGTGTTCAAACCATACAGAGTAGAGGGGTGCCGGGCAAAAGTCCAGCCTGCTTCTTATAATTTTAAAATATTCCCTTTTCTCAAAGAAATCTGAATTCATTCAGAATTCATTCTGAATTAACCCTCGATATTCGACTGGCGAATTAAAATCCTTCGACTTCGAATATTTTGCGCAATTCGTTCGATCGAACGATCAAAGGAATAATCGTTCGATCGAACGATTAAATCCTTCTAATTGAACAATTCGAAGGATTATCCTTCGATCGAAATTCGAAGTATTTTTTATTCTATTCCTTCACTCGAACTTAGTGAATGGGCCCCCTAGATTATAAACATATTAATTTAGATTATAAAGAATATAGCACAGTTTATATAGAGAATAAACTACTCCCTTTTATAAAATATAATTATATTTTAAGTTACCAACGAGTTCCATGACCATATAAAAACACGAGGCTGAAGGCAGAGTGTGCTTTCATACAGGTCACGGAACTTCAAGATGATATTGAATATCCTCATATTTTCCAACAGGGGGTATTTATTTATTATAATACACAAGTCAAAAATTACATCACTAAGCTCTGATTATAACTGATGACATCACTAAGCACTGTTTATTCATGACTCTTGTGTATTTAATACACAAATACAATAATACACCATGAATATCTTGTAAATTATATCCTTATAAATGGTGAGTACTGATGTCATCAGTTATAAATGGCAAATAGTGATGTCATTTCCGTCACAAGACTCAATGAAACTTAAGATAAATTAAGTATCACCTGTTGCAAAATATGAGGATATTAGAAGTAACCTCGGAGTTCCATGACCTGTATAAAAACCCTCGGCCTCGTGTTTTTATATGGTCATGAAACTCCTAGGTAACTTATAATTTACAAGAGGGGGTACTTTATTTACTATATAATAAGTCTGTACTTATTGAGGTTTTGTTCAAGAGCCATTTAAAGATGGTTTGTAGAACAGCAAGAACTATGGGAATTAAGTGGGGACCTACTTTGGTACATTCCCCAGAAATGAGACTCACTTCACAAATGGTTATCAATCAAGGGAACATACAAATGTGGTGTTAACCATTGTAAGACATGTAAAGTTTAGAATTCCAATTGAATGGTACAAAGATGATTTACCAGAATAATACATATTGTAACTGAAGTACTTTATAGATAATTAGGATGCATGAATAGATACGTAGATGAATAGACAGAGCGTAGCATGAAGATTGTGTCCTCTTAAATTATTAGCGAGCTTATGAATGATGCCATTAACATAGAGTTGAGGACACACTACAATATGTGGTAAGCAACAAGTGTGGAATTTAAGATCTAGGCATTAAATGATAGAACAAGTTCAGATTTACATCTCTTAAATTTAAGATATCACCCATCTACTTTAATAGGGTGATTTCCTTATTTCACACAGTATTTTGGGGCTTTCTTTAATTCTGTACTTTTTTGTTTTATAATGATATTTTTATTTCTATAGGGCCATGTTCTTATTAACAGCTCTGTGCTATACATCCAATATACATTTTTATGTGTCTATTACTAAGGGTGGGAGAGACTGAAATGCGTCAGGTTCCTGATGCTGTTTTGTATAAGCTTTTAATCTGGAGTAATGAGTCAGATGTTAAGATGCTACAAGAGTTCCTGCTGCTTCGCCACTTTTGTTATAGTTTGGAATGCCATGAAGCTTTGCATCTGGTCAGAGTGAACAGCAACCCCCTTGCACACTGGTATGGTGTGAGGAGTCAAGAGTGGCTTTTCTTTCTAATTACACAGCCTCTCATTTTGAGGCCTTGTCAATTGATTTGAAGTTGCCATGTATAGCTAGTGTAAGGGTGATTTAGAGAGCATGACATCATTGCAAACATTATTACTGGATGCAGCAAATGTCTGACAGAGTTTGTCTATAGAGGCATAAAAGTTATGGCAATGTAATGCCAATACCACTTACAGCCTTACACTATCGTGCTTAATCCAAGAGGAATAAAGATAACACAAAGACTAAATTCCCGAAAGCTCAGGGGGCATAAACACCACTACCCACAGAGCAGTTCTTGACAAATGGGAGGCTGGATTGCTTAGAGTAGGAGACAACATTAAAAAAAAAGTGCCTAGTATTTTTACCATTAGTATTTAAATGATCATTATAGCCTCCTGTTCTACTTTTCCACCAATAAACAAAAGAATACCTTGGCTCTTTTCCTCAGCAGCTTTGCAAGGCGAACAACGTATGGTTTGAATTCCCGTTGATGTGTGCCTTGTCTGCGCACCTCCAATCCTGCGTCATCTGATGCTTCCGGGATAAATGCCCATCGGTACCTAGAGTAATCAAACACAATGGGGGGAATTCACAAAAGTGCCGGTAAAAAAAGTAACCCAGAAGTGGCGGTCGACAAATTTGTAAAATGTCGTATGAACGGCAAATTCACAAGCGCAGATGTTACCATCTCTGAATGTCTCGTAAGTCTGACAATTTTCTAAAATGTCGTATATCTTTTCATCGTACAAACGACATTTACCAAGACTTTTTAAACGACAATTTGTCTGACATTTTCATTTTGGAGAGCCTAAAGTGTCTGAAAAATTGTCGGTAAAAAAAATGAGTTTACGAGTAATTCATAAAAATGTCGGGAAAAGTGGCGCCGAAAAACCACGCCCACTTTTAACGACACTAATTCAAAAGTGTCTCACATGTCGGAAAATTGGCGGAGAAATGCTCTGTGAATTTGTCGGCTGTTGCTACGACACTTTCTACGACATTTTAAAGACATTTTTTCGTTCCCGACACTTTTGTGAATTCCCCCCAATGTGTTTAAAATACAAACCTGGGCATGGGGATACATAGAATGAGTAGGTGGTACACTTTACCAGTATTAGTGTTTTACTCCATTCTATCATAAATAGATTCAATCATTTTTATTGATAAATGAAGGCTTAGAAATTAGTGTTTGAATCCACGTGCCATCATATGAAATGATAAAATTACGAAGCGTGTGCTCATTTATTGATCACAAAAACGTTCTTCTCTGATAGCCAGAGCCAGTGCAATAGGGAAACAAGGATTGTGAGCACATACATTACTTAATGCTCTTGATTACAAGTGCTCTTTGCTTTCAGCAAACAGCTAATTTAGCTCTTCACAATTTATACTGCACTCTTTGTAACCTTTACAGTTAAATTATCTCACTGTATGATGTAGATGGGAAAGACAATCTGCCAGTGGTTTCACTATTCATTTTGGAGTTGATCACTGAACTTACTCCTTTACAGTTTGGCATTTAACCTGCGGATTTTCTAGTCACTGAGCTAAGAAACCAGGCAGTAGTATCAATGACAGATCGTAAGTTATCAAAATAATTAGATGATTAGAAATGAATAAAATACCCAGCCTCAAAACAGTAGTTCTATACTTCAGTGGGGGCAAACATTCACATCCTGCAAGCATGAGGTTTCAATCAGTTGTATGCATCCATTTAAAGCTGAAAAACATTCGACTTACATCTGAAACTGAGGCAGGTTTTCAGAAGGCAATGCTAAGGCCAAATCTAGAAATTTGCATGCAGATAGATATAGATTTAGCCACCGTTGGCTGTTGTAGGATGTAGAGAAGCCATTCCCTCCAGTGTAAGTTGTCTCCAATCCAGCAACTGATGGCCCAGATATCCTACAATAAGAAAGAGTGATTCAATTCCATAGAGGAGAAAAAGCATGGCCCTACCAGATAACAATTAGAATAATATTATGCTGAGCTCAACTTCACTGGCTGCTCTTTATTGTTGCACCATTTTGCACACAACTATTCACAGGATATAAATCCTCTATACTGGTTTTACTTCCAATTCATATACAGGACTTTGGTTCTCCAGAGTCCTATTTATGAATTGTGAAAGTCTGAAGGTTTGGTGGTGCCTAACTCTGAAGGTGAACCATACATAATAACGAAAGGATTACATCATCCATAAGAATATATCTTTGGTTTTACTTCCAATAAGTATTAATTATATCTTAGTTTGGATCAAGTACACAGTTCTGTTTTATTATTATAGTGAAAAAGGAAATCATTTATAAAAATGTGGATTATTTAGATGTAATGGAGTCTATGGGAGATGGCCATTGCGTAATTCGGAGCTTTCTGGATAATGGGTTTCCAGATAACGGATCCCATACCTGTATTTATCATCCTATTCGTGCCCTTTACTATTCATATCCTAGTCTCTTATTCAAACCACTGCCTGGTTGCTAAGATAAATAAAACTCCAGATAGCAGCTGAAATACCAGAGATGCTGAACAAAAAGATAATTAACTTTGAAACTGCAAAAAATTACGACCAATTGCAAATTGTCTCAGGATATCAATGACTACATCATACTAAGGGCAGAGACACAAGGTCAGATTTGGGGAGATTAGTCGCCCAGCGACAAATCTCCTCTTCTTCAGGGTGACTAATCACCCAGAACTGCCTTCCCCAGCATTCCCGCCAGCTAGAATGTACAGTAAATCGCTGGTGGGATGGCACTTGGGGGGGGGGGCTTTGTTTTCCGAAGTCAGCTGAAGTTTCCTCGTGAGGCAACTTCGGAAAACTAAGTGCTACAAGTGCCATCCCGCCGCGATATACATTCTGGCCGGCGGGAACGCAGTTTGGGGAGATTAGTAGCCCCCAAGAAAAGGAGATTTGTCGCCAGGAGACTAATCTCCCCGAATCTGACCATGTGTCTCTGCCCTAAAAGTAGATTTGAAGTAAACTACCCCTTTAATTGATATTTAGCAGATGTTTTAGTAGACTTAAGGTATGGAGATCCAAATTACAGAGAGACTGAGCTCTTGAGTATTCTATATAACAAATCCCATGTCTGTACAATTAAAGGAATGGAGGAATGGCACTACTTAAACTCACAAACGGTCAACTTTAATTACCTACCAACAAACCAGTCACCAACAGTTCTGATTTTGCCATTTTTTTTTTACTGTAGAAGCAGAATACACTTCCTAATTTCTCTTCTGGAATCATTATCCATGTACAGATGAAAATAATCTGCACTCAACTAATGTTTGGGTAATAACACAAACATGCACCCTTTTATTATACAGTGGTGCTTGAAAGTTTGATAACCAGAACCCAATACCCATCTTAATGGGCGTCGTGACATTTAGCTGGCGGTGAATTTTTGGCGAAATGAAATGGTCAAATTCGCCCATCCCTAGTTAGAATTTAAATTGAGTTTTTTTAAAGGGTCTGCTTTAATTTATGTAAAGCGTGTAAGTGCAGACAAATTGCAACTAGCAATGTATAACATATAGGGATGCACTGAATCCACTATTTTGGATTCGGCCGAACCCCCGAATCCTTCACAAAAGATTCGGCCGAATACCGAACCGAATCCGAACCCTAATTTGCATATGTAAATTAGGGGTGGGAAGGGGAAAACATTTTTTACTTCCTTTTTTTGTGACAAAAAGTCATGCAATTTCCCTCCCCGCCCCTAATTTGCATATGCAAATTAGGATTTGGATTCGGTTCGGCCAGGCAGAAGGATTCGGCTGAATCCGAATCCTGCTGAAAAAGGCCGAATCCCGAACCGAATCCTGGATTCGGTGCATCCCTAATAACATAGTAATGAACCGTTTGAATAAAGGTTGATTAATCATGTTTGTCTTGTGGTACAGTGGTAGGCAGTTAGTATATATGAAATCATTGCCATATAGCAAGATGGAGCTTCTGCTATTTCCCATGTTGGATACAGGGATATAGTTATGTAATAATCATTGGGGTACTGATAAATTGATTGCTCCACATATATAGTGCCAGCAGTATTTTATTTCCATTAAACTATACAACATAGTAGTTTTTAGGCACAAACACTTTTTATTCAAAAACAATATTTATTATATGATGTCAAAAAACCATATAGTACCTTGTGATATCTTCATCAGCAGTGAGTTCCTGTTCCATGAGCAGAAATACTTGTACCTACAATGAAAAAGAGTTTGATTTGGATTCACAGCACTGCATTGGATTTGCTATGTAAACAGCAAGCAAATGTGTATGTGTATAAATATATATATATATATATATATACACATATATATATATATATATATATATATATATATATATACACATATATATGTATGAACTGAATTTTTTTCATTCTCCATGTATGCTCGGATATGAAATATACCTCTGCACATATTTTCTTTACTAATAAAAAATTCCAATTTTAGAAAACATGTTAAATGATATGCAACAAACCAGTTCAGTTATCATAGTTGGCCACAGAGAAGTGAGGTGCTGGGGAGACATCCTTAAGAGCAAAACTCGAAAGAACAGAAATACTTGGGAATGCAGGGTTGGCACCTGTGGTAGTCTCAAGCTCTCCACTAATCTTTCTGAAAGAGAGAGAGCAAAAGAAATGTAATCTTTATTTCAGCAAGGTGGGACACTCAATCTCATCTGATCAACCCAACCCTAGATTACCTTCTACATCATAAAAAGAGATGACTTTATTGAGAATAATTCCCTTAATTCACACATAGCCAAAAAACATGCCTGTGATAAATAGAATGGTAGCTTTCCTAGCTGTGAACTGCTGCCAGTGTTTAATAGTATACAACTGACCGTGGGGCTGTATCTTGTTTGAATATAGCACCAACATACTTACATAGCACTTTACACAGATAACCATAAGGAAGCTTACAATCAAATTACCTAGAATAGACACAGGGGGTCATTTATCAACACTGGGCAACTTTGCCCATGGGCAGTAACCCACGGCAACCAATCAGACTGCTGCATTAATTGTCCTACTTGCAGCTGGCTTCAAAAACCTTATCACTGATTGGTTGCTATAGGTAACTGCCCATGAGCAAATTTGCACTGTATTGATAAATGAGCCCCACAGACACGAATGTCAATTTCATCAGGAGCAAATTAACCTTTTTGAAAGTCTATTATAATGTGAGCGTAAAATGGAATACGTATAGTTACAGAGTTAAGTTGGGTTGAAAAAAAAGACCATAAAGTTCAACCCCTTCAAATGAACCACACTGTATGTATATAAATACAGATATCATCACAGACTTAGTTATGAACTCACATATTATAGGAAACCCACAAGAGGAGAACATAAAACCCCCTTACAAATAGTGCCTAGGTTTATTATAACAACATGGGGGTCTATTTATCAGGCTGTTTAAAAAGTTGAGAGAAACAATACTGGTGATGTTGCTCCTAGCAACTGATCATATCTACAGTAAATCTAATTGTTCATTGGTTGTTATGGGCAACATCACCGGTAAGGTTTCTCTACACTTTTTACACAGCATGATAAATAGGCCTCATTTGATTTGGTTACTTGAAGGAAAACCTCAAATTGGTTCTGATGTATTAACCTTGTATGTCTGGTAGAAACTTCTGGTACTGGTCTATCTCACTGCTGAAGATGGCAAATGCCAGTCTCTTGAGAAGCATGGCTCGCTGCTCCAACTCTGCTTCACGGTTAGTGAACAGGCCAAGTGAACTGCTCTGTGCCACAGCAACACGGGCTGAAAAACATCGTATTACTATTTACAAGTATTCCAATTTTGAGCATGCACTTCACAAACCTCTTGGAGACAGCTAAAACTCAAAAAGCTTTATTTCACATAGGATAAAACATCTGCAATCACACGTAATCATAGATATAAAGATGCATTTAACTGGCACCCTTTTAAAAAGCGAACGGAACTTACACCATTAATGACGTACCGCAGTTTCCCACGTTAACTATTAACTCTCTGTAACTTACTGTGAAATACAAGCTCTATTCTACATTCTGCATTAAGCACCAAGTTTTTACGTACGTTTTTTCCTTTTTTCTGTCTTCAATAGACTTCCAAATTGTTTTAGCAACATTTGTATGAACTTTATCAACATTTGTACCAACATCTCATTTTTAATTATAGTTTAAGTTTAGCTATATTTTTTTGTTTTTACTATAATATTCTATATACAAGAACTTAAAAATACAACGTAATGAACAAAATGAGTTGAACTGTGCTTTTTACCTAATATTTGCACTTATAATGTGCAGTTTCTACCAGTTCACTATGAAAATATATAGGGGCCCATTTACTTGCTCGAGTGAAGGAATAGAAGAAAAAATACTTTGAATTTCGAATGGTCGAATATGGCTACTTCAACCATCGAATAGGCTACTTCGACTAAAAATCGTTCGACTATTCGATGAAGTACTGTCTCTTTAAAAAATACTTCGACCCCCTAGTTCGCCACCTAAAACCTTCCGAGGCCAATGTTAGCCTATGGGGAAGGTCCCCATAGGCTTCCTAACAATTTTCTGATCAAAGGAAAATCCTTCTATCGATGGATTAAAATCCTTCGAATCGTTTGTTTCAAAGGTTCGATCAAACGATTATTCCTTCGATTGTTCGATCGTAGGAATAGCTCTAAATCCTTCAACTTCGATATTCGAAGGATTTACATTCGGCAGTCGAATATCGAGGGTTAATTAACCCTCGATATTCGACCCAATGTAAATCTGCCCCATAGTGTTTTTTTTCTCTTTTTCGCAATCAAGTCACTTACTCATTAAATCCCGAAATGTGGTTTTATCATGTGTCATGAGATGGTCCATAATAGATCTCCAGCTGAAAGGGAATATCAAGAAGTGTTACTTAAAGCACAAACATTTATGACTCTGTATTTTGGATGAAGAGCTCACTTCTTCACAGAAAGAGTAGGTGCACATCAATCAATTAATTATTTAATGCCCTATTACATATTTCAACCCAGTGTGAATATTATGGGGCAATATATTAATTACTGGAACACTTAACTGCCATACAGTGGGACTTATGGTTGCACTTTGCTTTACTGATGCATCTGCAGAGTGATTTTATTATAGCACATGTATATACTTACAATGAACATTATAGGTTTAATATTTGTTATATATTTTGGATATTGCATTAATTGTGTAAAGTGACAACTATAAATTATTATTGAATATAGTGAGGAGCTCTGTTAGCTGTATTGTTTGAGAGCATTACTGAAACTGGAGAGCTGCTAAAAGTTAAATTACTCAAAAAACACAAATCATAAAACATGAAAACCAATTGCAAATTGTCTCAGAATCTCACTCTCTATAGCATACTAAAAATGAACTCAAAGGTGAACAACCCTTTTAAGAAGTATAAATATCTGCACACAGCTTAAATGGTGCAAGGGCAATATAAGATATGCTACCCTCCTATATACAGGCATGGGATCCATTATGCGGAAACCGTTATCCAGAAAGCTCCAAATTAGGTAAAGGCTGTCTCCCATAGACTCAATGTTATCCAAATAATCCACATCTTTAAAAATGATTTCCTTTTTCTCTGTAATAATAAAATAGTACCTTGTACTTGATCCAAACTAAGATATAATGAATCCATATTGGAAGCAGAACCAGCCTATTTGGGTTTATTTAATGTTTACATGACTTTCTAGTAGACAAAGGTATGAAGATCCAAATTACAGAAAGACCAGTTATCTGGAAAACCATTGTAGATTGAAACCCGAGCATGTTTTTCGGCCCGTCAGCAACAATTTTACTATGCACATATCTTTTCTACACTTTTTATTGCCTCTTCATGAACATTTTGAAACAGTCAAGGATAGTTAAAAAGTATATTCCCAAACATAAATGCTTATAGGGGGCCTGCTAATCTAAGAAATAATTCTAAATCCTATGCTATAAATGCAAATATATGCAATATAAACTTTACTTACACTATATAAGTTTTTAAATCTTGTTCCCTTCATTCACCATCTACATTTAGATCATATAGGCAGACAGCATTTTGTTGAAAGTGTTATCAAAGCACACTTTGCAGCATGCCAAAATCAGTTGTATGTGCCATAAAGGAGGACCTGATGTACATGCCTATGCAGAAGCTATGCAATCAATGAAACTGAGGGGAAAGGAGGTATTTAGGGAGGTCAGCAACATCTATGAAGTGCAGAAATGAAAGTGAACGTATTTGCTGTGTCTCAGGCATAGAGGCAGGGAAAGGCAAAATATCAATAATCAATAATGTATATATATGTATGGACGTTTTAATTTAAAAAATAGAGTTTTATGTTTAATTTGAGTACTTTTATTTTATAGCTTTTTATGTCTGGGTGAAAGGTCCCATTAAATAATGATAAAGCGATTACATCAGAATGCGATTTTGCCATATTATATCATAAGGATTGGAGAATCTTACTGACTAACAGACGATCCATCCATCTGGAAGAAATTGGGATCCATAAAAAGGTCAAATGCTTCCTTCTTCCACGTTCTCCTTGTATACTGATAGCCACTGAGACTGCTCAGAAGCTGCACACACGCTCGGTAGCTGGAAGCATTATGTGCACTGCAGGGATGGGAAACATGTCAGAGAATAACAAATCAGCATTTTCAGGCACAATTTTATCACAGAATCAGCATCCCTTGATTTACTGTCTCTTTGCTAGAAATCAAAGGAACAACTATTCACATGGTGTTCTGGGGGAAAGTTCATTATAAGCATTCTTTTACCTGAGCCTTGACTTCAGTTAACATAAAAGTAATAACTTGGCACAGACCACCCAAAAATATTTGTTTATGAAACTGATATAAAGAGGAAGAGGGTTTATGTAGTAACTGTAACAATGATGCCGACTTTGTGGTTATGCACGATTTCCTCAATAAAAAATTATTGATACAAAAAAAAAAAAAAAAAAAAAAAAAAAAAGAGGAAGAGGGAGAAACTCAGTGGGGTGCTTTACACTGGGATATCTGGTGGCACATATGGCCACACTTGCAGACAGATAATGGACTTCAACAAATTATATTTGGGTAATGTTAAGCACTGGGTGAAAGAAGAATTCACCAACTGATATGTCCCAAAAAGCTATTTTAGAGAGAAGTTTGAAGATTGAAGAATTAAGTTTAAACATATTTGTAGGGGGTTTCTTTCAACTTTGCTCAAATCTAAACATGCAAAAAGGTTTGGTATTTGGTACAATATTTAGGCTGAAGATATAGTATTTGGCCAAATAACCTGCATCCCTACTTTCATACAGGGTCAGCATTTTTAGGCATAGTTTCTGTTTAACTAGTTTAAGAGACCAAGTCTGGTAAAACCAATATGTTGCTAATATCCGTTTTTCTATAATATACATACCTGTGATTACGTAAGTATGGTACCACATAATGCATAATATTAACAAGCAAAGGTATAACTCTTTCTTTCTCATCACTGTAGAAGACCATATCCAACAAGTGTGCAAGAACCTGTCAGGAAATAAACAGGAAGAAAACAGACATTTTAATGCTATGGGGCACAGGCAATACTGCTAATTTATTTTAAAAAAATAATGCATTGCTGCTTTCCTACCTCAGCGAGTAGTGTTAGGGCATGTACACTGTAAACAGATGGAGTAATATTTGATATTTCCATGACTGGGGATAACATGATATCTGAATCAAAGACGATAAAAATGCTTATTAAGATTGTATACCAAACTGACATAACTATAGGCATATCATACTTTTCCTTGAAAAGATTATATATAACGTTATGGAACAGTAACAAAAAAAAAAAACTACCTTCAACATCAGATTCTAAGTTGGTCCCATCTACAGTAATCTTGGGAGATGGTTTGACTTCCAGATTTCTTCTTAGCCATGTAGTCTGCTCCAGGGATGAACCAGCAATCGATCCAATGGCATCTACTATTTTGTGAGTTACATCCTAAAATCAAGCAGATGAGCATGCACAGATAAATTTTGCAATAGAAGAGCAGCCCCTTACACTGCAGTGGAATACTCAGCTCAAGGCAGTACGCATCAGAATTTAAAGTCTTAATTTATAGTTAAAATCAAGTGTAATGTAGATCTTTTAGACCCTTGCTTTCTTGCAAATATAAAATACATGGTTCTCTTGGGTATGTACTAAAATTAACAAGAGCTGGATTCACCAGTGCAAACATAGAAAATAAGTATATACTATATACTAATCTTTTTATGGAGTCTTCTAGCTAACAGATAAAGTTCTGTGCATAGTGCTCTACAATGGCCTTGCCCTACCTGTAGATCCCTTTGGTCTTTCTTGTTTTCCAGGGTGGGGTTTTTCATGATAAACTCATTTAGAATGCTGAAAGAATAAGAAAGTTATTTAACCAAAGCCGGTTCATACTTGTACTACATCTATTTAACTGAAAGCAACGCCATATTAGGGTGCAAAGTGAACAATAAGGGGGTTATTTATTAAGGATGGAGTTGTGTTTTCCATGAAAATTTGAGATGTCAAGGTTATTTTTTTAGTCAAAAATCACATTTGGAGTTAAAGAGAAACCTCAATTTTTTTATTATACCCTGACCCTGGAAATAACTCAAATCCGAAAATACACCATCTAAAACATGTTGAGTCAATGGCAGAGGTCGCTTGAACTCGTTGAAGATGTTAACCACCTTCATGATGTTTCATGAGTTTTTAAAAACTCTAACATAACCCCCTAAGTATCACAAATTGCATATGTTGCTGTTTTTTCTTATCAGGAAAATAAAAAGATAAGGGCAAAATGTAAAAACTGCCTTCTTTCCCATTTTAATAGGAAACTTTGTGCTTATGGCACATGTAATTATTATCCAGTGACACATTATTTTGGGATTTGTTTTATTTTGGTAATAATGGCTCACATTTCTTTTTTTTAAGGCCAGCAAGTCATATTTACTGTAATTTTTGGTGATTTGTTAGCCACATTTATCCCCTGAGGGAAAACACGATTACTGGTATACCAAAGAACCCATGATCAGGAACATGCACAAGCTATTGTCAATGACAGGGCCTTCTGTAAGCAACCAGCAATCACTGCAACTGATTGGATGAAGAACTTTATCATGTTAAATGTGCCTTTTGAAGAAATATATAAAGTTTGTATGTTGTACTTTACTACAACATATGGTACAGTTTTGGAACTTTTTTACTCTTTCCACTTGAAACAGAGCAATAAATGGCACACAATTTTAAGGAGACGTGAGGATCTGTTATCATACCCAAGTATAAGAAACTGCCCCGGTGCTGGAAGATTAAGCTGAATGGAGTCCTTCAGAAGCACAAGAAAAGAAGCCCAACTATCGACAAGATTGGAGACAGGAATTCTAGAAAAGAACCGACAGATGTAAATAATGACAATATAAATTTACTATTATATGCGTTGAAGGTAGTAATGAAGCTTATCATTGGATCTGCTATAGGGAAATGTATACTCAGTATGTGAGTGAGGATATTGTTATTTTTTGTAATCAGTAAATCACTATGGTCCATAACCTTCATTTAATTTGTAACTTACTTCTAATAGCACGGGATTGTATGATATTGTTGGAGACTTTAATTACAGGTATGGTATTACTAACTCTCTCCATAGGTGTACAACATCCCATTGTGCATACCTATTGGATAGCCAGTAGATTTTCCACTATTCAAATGACTGGCAGCACAGTTGCTACAGCAGTCACCGGTAGCATCTGTACATGCACCGCACACTCCAGCACCTTTTTTTGTGTTTGGTTTGAGCACCCTGGATGGGAGTCATAGTCCTTTGGCTGGACCCCAGGCCATGACTCGCCCTGGGGGAAGCTTTGGCAGAACCCAGGGTAGACGGGACTCCCCCTAGCTTTGGCGAAGGGGAGTCCAAACGACCCCAATCCCCTTGGGGGGGCGGGGATGGTGGGCCCTCCCTGGCTTCGGTGAAGGGGGACCCACCCGCTCAAGCTGTCCGCAGGTGGTGCCTGGGACACTTGGGCAATGGAGCCCATGCCTTTGGGTAGGACTCGGAAGGATGATTCAATATCATCTGTACCATTCATGAGAACCATTAACCATTCTTCATACAAAGAGTGAGATAGCAGGAAATCATGGCCATCTTACTATAATACATAGCATGCCCTTATTTACTGCCACAGAAATAAAAATATGCATTCAATTATACAACAGAAAGTCAGTTAATTGTCTCTTTAATGTCAGTTCTAGCAGGCAGCATATGAAAGGAATATTATACTAAAACCCGACTAGTTTCTTTGATTTTTATATATATATATATATATATATATATATATATATATATATATATTTATATCATTTGCTTATATTATGCAATTTATCCATTTGCTTGTTAATGCAAACAATTTTAAGACATTAATACAGGCACATGCCAAATGGAGAAATCAGCTTCACCTCTTATTGCAATATTATTATTAACATGTATTTATATGGTGCCAACATATTTCGCAGTCACAAGGACATATTTATCATATCACATTCTAACTGCAAAACATTTCTAACCACAAATTAGAGTTTCATTTGTGAATCTATTTAGTTCGGTAAGACTTTTATACCTACATTTTATTATGTGGTGTAGAAATTCATCTGGCTTACCTCTGAACATAGGCATAAAAGAACTGTAGCATGCAGACCTCAAGCGAGAGATGCTTCTAAAATATTTAAAAGTAAAACAGATACATTAGCTTCAAAGTAAATGTTCTATGATCTGTACAGAGTTAAATGTAGACTGAATAGCAGAGACAGATTTATAATAAGATATATTATATAAGTTAAGGTGGCCATAGACGCAAAGATGTTGCCAAACGAGCGAATCTTTCCCCGATATGCCATTAATGAGCATGGCTATATCGGGGGTAATCTGATTGTTCGGCCGTATGGCCGAATGATCCGATTATGATGCGCAATGGGCTCCGGCGGGATCGGTCGGGTCAAAATCAACCCTGACCGATTGACCAAACGACCGATCTCCGCCGGATGAAAGATGTCGGCACACGCCACACACGATCCGAAAATCGCACGAATCCTCGATTCGTACGATAGGATCTGTGTGTCTATGGCCACCTTAGCACACCTTTGAATACAATTATATACCAGGCTACAACTTTTTACATATGTGACTTTACTCTAACTCACTGGCCTTCTATGCAGTGTGTATGGTCTCTTATTAAAATAATACTATATGCTTTTGCCTCATTCAGCATTATCATTTAACAATACCTTCTATCTGCTGCAGGGGTCTATTTCTGACCCGAGGACTATTAATTCAGATGATTGTTATTTCACAGTGACAAAAATAACACGATTATCTTGAGACTGAGGATTTTACATTTTATCTAATAGAACAATTCGATGCTCTACTTAAATATATAAATATGTATTTTATACATGATAAATAAAAGAATGTCACTGCAGCTGTTCTTCCTAGTATTAGTGCATGCATTACCTTGTCTTTAGCAATGGCTGGTGGCTGCTTTAATACTTCTTTCACAGTCTGTATCACAGTTTCAGTCCTCATCACACTGATGGAGCGAACCAGTTCCACCAGCAAAAGCTGCTCATCACTAGCAGATGGGATAACCTGAAAATTGAAACTGCAGTTAGCAGCTAAGCAAATTCCTTAACAACTCCAACTAATAATAATGAAGAATATTTCTGAATAACATTTTAATTGCAGCATTATGAACAAACTCACAGCTGTTGTCCCCCCCCCCAGCTATTGACAGGCCCTGTTTCAGACCCCTGCACCTGCATTAGTTCTAAAAGTAGAGCTGGAATGGAACACCGGTCCTTTCGAGGGCCCCTCAGTTTAATTCCACATAGCCATCCCACTGTAACCTTTACATATTGAAGATGTTCTGCTTGTGAAGATTCTCATTCATCCAGGTCATGGTATATTTTTAGAGATAAGTCAAATCAACTGGACTTGCTGTGTTTTTTCTTGAAGACTTTTCACCAGTCATCTGACTGGCTTTATCAATTCAGAAATAACAATCATCTGCCTTAGTAGACCTGACTCCTGGGGTCACAAATAGACCCCTGCAGCAGTTAGAAGGTACAGTATTATATGATAATGCTGAATTAGAAAGCCAGTTGGATGACTGGTGAAACGTCTTCAAGAAAAAAACACAGCAAGTCCAGTTGATTTGACTTATTTCTACAAATATGCTGTTATTTGTGAACCTTCTTACTTAGATGAAGGCAAGACTGCTTTTCTTCGGCAAAAATGAGATCTTTAATTATACACTGCATCTTGTTTCTGTAAATCTCTATCCAAAGGTAAATATCTATTAATGCAAAGTATCTGGATTTTTTATGATATTTTTTATGATATATCACAGATGTATTTATGTGAGTTTTTGTTGGGCAAATGCAGTACCAGTTCTGCCCATAAAAACATTTATTGGTGTACACAAAAACTATAAAAAAAAAAATTCATACCATACAAAATGACAGAGGTCTCTTAGTGATCTATACCCCCCACCAGTTCTTCCTTCCTAACATCTTCTGATGAAGCACCCAATTGCTTCATCAGATTATGTTAGGAGTGTAGGAATTATTGAGGGTTGAGATACTTCTGTCATTTGGTATGAATTTTTGTTGATACTCTTTTTGCATCCATTAAATGTTTTACGTGTGAAACTGCTATTGTTTGGCATTCAATATTGTGATATATTTAGGGCCTTAGAAGTAGCCCACATATACGATTGATGGCTTTCTCAATTCTTTAATTGAAAATAAATGGTTATGCAGTCATTTTATAATAAAAATAGGTGCTGCTGGGCAGGCCATATTAGATCTCCTAGAAACCTGACAAAGTATTTAGCATATATTTTAAAACCTGACTGCTCAAATGTATTGTTGATGAGTAGAACATTGTTGAAGTAAAGGACTATTACCTTTGTGCGAGCAGAGTTTTTGTTCTGTCTTCTCTCATTCCAAACAAACGCAATGGCAGCCATGAAATATACCCCATGATTCATGGAAATTGGACCCAACAGCTCTAGAATCTGCTGCCGTAAATTCTATAGAGAACACAACAAAACAAGATTCCACAATTGCATGGTTTCACAGTAATATACACAATAAAATGTCAAGAAAAAGATGGTAGTAGGTTATCCAGCTAAACAGGAACTGCCACTGATGTAAGATGTATAATGTACAGTAAAGTATCATTGCAGGCCAACTGCTATCAAAAACAAGGCAAGCTGAACAGAGGCACTGCTCCATGAGGAAAATGTAAACTAAAAGAACCTTTGTCTGCCTTTCATTTGGTCGTATGGGTACATCTAGAGGAGATTGTACAAAATACAATTTTCCCGTTAGCTTCCTAAATCTATTAAAGTCCATGTGCTAAGGAAACATATGTGAACTTTACCTAAAATCCCATTATTACACAAAGGGGAATAAGACAGGGTTGTCCATTCTCTCAGCTTCTATTCTCATTGTGCATAGAACCTTTTAACCATGACATTAGAATGTGTCTGGACATCTTGGTATTACAGGCAGATGGTATTGAATACAAGTGTTGCCAATATGAAGACAATATAATACCTGTTGATGACATCACTACCTAATCTATATCGCATCTTAGCAGGCCTAATGATAAGTCTGTTTAAATAAACAGCACAGGATATAATCGTTCTGCTACCATTAAATAAACTCCTTCAAATAAATTTAGATTTTACCTGGAAATCTGAGCATATGGAATACCTTACAGTAAAAAGTTACCCCTGAGTATGCATATTTGAATACCAATAACCATGGGCTTATCAATAGTTTACTGAAAGATCTTGAGACATACCCCCATATGTAATAAAAGGCACTAAGTTTGCCCAGGAGCAGTACCCCAAAGCAATTGATAAGATGTTTGCTTTTAAACAGGTGACCAGCAAATTCTACCTGCTGATTACTTGCTATAGGTTACTGCTCCTGGGCAAACAGTGTCTTTTATTGAATTACCTTCATAGAGAAAATGTATATTTCCCGGTTTGGCAGAATCCATGCTCTCAAGAGGTCAATTCTATAACACATATTATTTTTAAATTATCTTATATTGAGTTTGAAATATGTAAACCCTTATGTAAGCTCTCCTGTAATACTACCGTATTATGCCTAAAAACTTAGGATGCAATCTCTCATCACCATGCCCTTATGTCAGCCCTGCCTCTCCTCTATTTCATAATCCTAAATTCCACCTGGTACGTATGTCTCATTCAATTTAATGGTGGACTGACCATGTTTTTTTTTTTATTTTATAATTATATTACAGTATCTCATCTGACAAGGTAAGGTCCTGGAGTGGTCAACCTTCCAACATTAAAATCAAGCTCCAGACACAGAACTGTTCCAATTTCACCAGATAAATAACTTAAACCTTTAGACAACTTGCCTAAAGTATATATTATTAAACCTATATGGGTATGACTAATGAAACCTCTTTAAAGAAAGCAAGAGAGTTAACTATCTTATGCTCAATTAAAACTTAAGAAACATCACATAAAATGCTTAGGGGGTACATGGTACTGGCCCACAGCCAGGGACCCTAATGCTAATCTACACTGTTTCAGAGGGTGTCCAATAACAGACACTATTAGTAACTAAAGTACAACTGGTTCAGAAATATAGCAGCTCATTTATTCATGATTAGGTATTCATTTAACCCATACACCATATATTTATAGCAGATAGGTGACATCAAGCATGGCTTTTTCTGGGTTTAGTTAGTGACTTGAAATCCAGCAGTGTTCTCCCCATGCCATATTAGCTGAGGAATTAGTTTTAGTATCTGAAAAAACTTCTGCATGGTATTACCAAAGCCTGTTACAGGATCGTGGAACGCTATGATTTTGTTTTAATCAAAAGGAACAAAACCTACCAAACCTAATCATAATTATTTATGCAGCACTTTACATCTATTTATAAGGTATAAATCTTACAATGGTTACAGAATAAAACTAGGACCAGAGAGCCCTGCACACAAGAGCATAAAATCTGAAGTAGCACGTACATCTTATACCATAGCTATTTCTTTTAATTGCAATGTGCTCAGTAATTGTACACCTTGAATTCTACATTGATGTGCTTTCATAAAAGAGAGAAAAAAACAAATCCAACATATCCACTGAGTGAAACAATTGTCTTTTGCTTTTGTCTAACCTTTGTAGAGCCAAGATTGATTGTGGTTACAGATGCAGAAGCAGCAGTGAAGTTTCTCTCCGAAGAGTCAGCTTGTTGCAGTACGCTCCACAGCAAGGTAACTGAGGACATAATCAGATGAAGGATGGACAGCATTCCACTGCGAGCCTCAAGTAAGTGCTTCTGATCAACACTCACCATAAGCTGCCAATAAGAACACACAGGGAGGCATAAATTAAACAGCTGACAAGTACTACCCAACGTAATCTCTTCTGTCAAAAATCTACTTAACTTGGTGCCACAATAAGGGGCAATTCATGTCAAACATATGCTTGTCATGCCCAAAAGCCTCTCCTTGTACTCAGCTAATGAAATGTGTAGGGTTTGGTGTGGCCCATCTAGAGAAATCTGTTTGCATCCCTCAAACATACTGCTTAATTTTCAAACATGTTTAACAGCTTAGTGTAGAACAAAGTTGCAAATTGCAGTGGTGCAATTTCCAGTAACAGAAGAGCTGGATTGTCCGAAAGAATTAGCTAGATAAAAGTTCTATTCATGCACGTTGGTAGCCTATTCCACTGTGAATACTTTCTACCTTCTGTGACTATTCTTTATTATTTCAAAAGTACATATTCTTGCTATTTCACTAAAAAATATTCACCCTATTTGTAGTCAACTTTTGCATTCTATCAAAATTCATCATCCATATTTTACCTGGTGATACTGAGCGGATGGATCAAGCAAGCAGTAGTGAATTATTGTTGTAATTCCTTCTAGCAGAGTCAGAATCGTGTCTGGAGGAACAAAAGATGCCATCCAAAGTGGCCTAAACCAGAAAAGAAAATTAAATGAGTTTTCTTAAAACAACACAACGAGAAGTAATGAAAATATTATAAAAATGACATGCCTAGAGTCCGACAGTCCAGTTTCATACTTGTACTGCTGAATTAAGTTATCCAGATTTCTGCAAAGCTGTAAGGTCACTGAAACTACTACTTTTTGCAGAACTTTCCCCATGTAAGGCAAGGTGGATGTCATAAGGCAAATCCACTGAGGGTGCATTTTGCAAGTGTAATGCTGGTGTAAAGCTCTAATGACAGCACAAAGGAACATCCCCTGGCATGTGATTGGTTGAGAGTGCAAGTACTGGAGGGAAGTCATTGGCTGCTGAGGATTAATGTTTTCCAAGTCAGTAATGACAAAATCAAAGGCTGCTTCGTTGTCTTCCGGAACGGTCAGCACACGGTGCTCCAGAATGATCAGACTCTGAAGAACCTTTAAAAGCTGAGACTGCAATGTGCTGCCATTGTCAAACTCATCTTCTGAGAAATTAATTAAGCTGTCCTCAGAAAACCCTTCTTCTATAGCCATTATGTTCTTTTCAGCCATTCTTTCATTGTGCCATTTCTGAGCACTAAAAATTGATGACAACAAGCAATGTAAAATTACTTTCTGAACCTTGCACTTTGATAACACATCCGATATGAAACTGGCAAAACCCTTTGCAGAGCTTTCGATGACTTTAGCAAGCTCTGTAAAAAGCAGAGTCAGAATTTCAATGCTCATCATTTGCATGTTGCGATTGCCCATGAGATCTTGCTGTGTTACCTTAACATGAGTAGGATAGTGGCTCCTCATAAAATATAGACATAAGGATATAACAATCTCTATATACATTGAACTGCGAAAATTGTGATTTGAGTCCAGTGGAATATTGCTATAAAAATCTTTTCCCATTACCGATATCCGATGGCGGGCCAAAAGATTTTGGAGCAATGATAGCTGCGGGGTATAAGCATTACAAACATTAGTGGTTGAAATGGCTTTTACAAAAACAGTGGGGCAAGTCTTTAATATGGCTTTAATGGCAGTAAACGCATATAATGTCCTTGAGGAGTCATACAGCTGAAGGTAGAGCAGCACGTGTTGATACAGAGGGTGGATGTTAAAATGTGGAGATTTACGTACTTCAGGAGATCCCACTTCACTTTCAATTTCTGAAATTTCTCCTTCTCCGCAGCTGTACCAGTTCTCTAAATCCAACCCATCACTAAAGAAAACATTTGCCTGCTTTAGCTTTTCATTTTGTGTTTTTTTCTTATCTTCATCTTTCCTTCTGGACATTTTTAATTTGGGCTTTGCGCCCTGTTTGCTGACATCTTTAACAGAACTGTCTTTTTCAGTTGTTTTTCCTATAAAATTGAACTGTATACTACTGTGGCTTCTCTTTCTGCTTTGTGATTCTAAGTTAAGGGTAAAATCTGTGAGGTTTTGTTGGCCCATGATACAAGGAGAGGAAATATTTCTAGAAATAGCATTTGCTAGGCTTTCAATGCCAACTTCTGCAGACACAGATAAAAGTTTAGATTGGTCACTGGCTACTAGAACATCATCATTCATCTGAACAACTTTACCCTCATTGTCCCCATTGACAGTAGAGCTGAACGTATTAATATGTGGGTTGTCTAGTGGATTATATTGTGAATAATTTGATTCATCATCTTCACCAAGGTCTGTGAGAACTTTGTCTATCATGTCTAAAATAACTTGTTGAACTATTTCAGCAATGGGTTCCTCTGCTAAAGTTTGGCAGTTATCTTGAGCAGATACACTCTCTGCATCAACCTCATAGTTGACACTTTCTCCCACTGATGACTGAGAGCAACCAGAGTCAGAGCTTTGCAAAATCTCAGTCTGCTGATCTGGAAGATCAAAATCAGACACTCCCATTGGAATAGTTTCGCTGCTGGTGCTCAAAAGGGAAAGCCTGTCACTGAGAGGGTTAACTGTAAGACTGAAGGTCTCCATATCATCAGCGGCTCCTTGTTTTGATGCCATTTGTCCTGAACTTTCCCTGGAGTTAGACATTGCTGAAAAAAAGAAAGAAAAAAACTGTCTGAAATTGTATCATTAGAAGCATGAATTTATACTGAATCAATATTTAACCAAGCAACAAATATAAATAGATTATCAATAATCAACTTCCACAAGTGTTTATACCATACCGGAAGCAGTAATCCTGCATACTAATCTACTAAATGAGCCAATAACAATTATGATATACTCTAGTTTTGATATATGGCTAAAATGTTACATCACTGGTTACATTACTCTAATACTATACACAAGTGTTTACAGTTGGGGTGCATATTTTCAGTATAAATGTAAGCAACTGCACACACCATCACTACTGGTAAATTTTCTAAGTGAGTTATTCCTGTTATCTTCAAGGTATCGAAGGGACTTGCTCCAATGTCTCTCTGCTTGCACCCTTTGCACAGATACCCGCTGTGTCTTTGGATGAAGGAGCAACAGCAGAAGAGGCTCAAGTACTCTTGCAATATCATGTCTCTGGAGCACTTGATTTAGCCAGGCTTGTCCAACAGATGATGTACATCCATCCAAACTGTTTAGACTATCAAGCATAATAAACAATGACCTAAAAAAACAAGGCATATAAAATGATCAGAATGGAATGATCAGAATGTTTCTGTAACATACAAAACCCTGGGCTTTGTGTGTTAATATACAGTGACATGTATTAATAAAGTTGCTGTAATTGGAATGTATCCTTTTTACCAAATAAGGCCCACAAAGTTGCCGAGTCTATAGTTATGGTTATTGTTGGCAGTGCATTACAGACCTGTCAAATGTACGTCCATAAGATGATGTTTTGTTTATATGTAAGTCCCGGGTCAAATGCCAGAGGACAGCAAATCTTCCATGAGCTTCCATTCTTATTTTCTATAAAGATATAAAATACATTAAAGAGAATAGATGAAACCAGACAAAAATATACACTACCAATCTAATCTTCTAAACAAAATTAAATTAGTTTTACACTGTACTCCCTTATCTGTGAGATGGTTCATCCAAAGTCTATATAAAACTTTTAAAAGAAAATTAACATTATAACATTTTTATGATAATATGTGTACTAAGTGCACTGCTTCATTAGAGTATGAGGGTGAGGTTTTACTCAGATAGAATCAGTAAGGCTGCCTGACACATTTTATTGAATGCCAAGTCAGTACACAACATGTCAAATTCAAATTCTATACAGATATGGGACTTGTTATGTAGAATTCTCAGATAGTGGATAAGGGGTATTTTATTAATTTGGATCTTCATATCTTAAGTCTACTAAAATAATAATTTAAACATTAATTAAACCCACTAGGATTATTTTGATTAAAATAAGTATATATATCTTCGTAGTTAAGATCAAGTACAAGCTACTGTTTTATTATTATAGAGAAAAAAGGAAATCATTTTTAAAATTTTGAATTATATGATTAAAATGGAGTTTAAGGGAGTTGGCCTTCCTGTAATTCAGACTTTCTAGATAAGGTGTTTATGGATAATGGATCCCATACTTGTATATGGAGAAGATATCTAAATTCACACAATAAAAAAAAAAACAAAAGGTACTACAGTTTACAAGTCCATTCTTAGAAAAGCTTACTCCCCTATTAAGGCTAATCATTGGAGGCAACATAAGCCTGACATAGTATACCCTGACACATAGACAACAAATTACCTTGTCCTTGTGTGTTAGCTGCTGGCTGATGACATCTTCACATATACTAGAGGAGGGTACTAAGCTGTGCAGCTGGTAGAAAAGTTCCACACTTCTTTGATGGTGTTGAGGAGTCCGATCTCCTAACTGCTCCCACAGAGTTAAAGCCACATGCTGTGTATGGTGAGTGAAACAAATACAAATGTATATAAAAGGGCTGTACAAGAAAATGAAAATGTATATTAAAGGGGATGTCCACCTTTGAGTGAACTTTTAATATGATGAAGAGAGTGATATACTGAGGCAATTTGCAACTCATTTTCATGTTTTATTATTTGTGGTTTTTGAGTTATTTAGCTTTTTATGCAGCAGCAATCCAATTTGCAATTTCAGCAATCTGGATGCTAGGGTTCAACTTACCCTAGCAACCATGCCTTCATTTGAATAAAAGACCTGAATATGAAAAGGAGAGGCCCAAACAGAAAGATGAGTAATAAAAAGTAACAATAAATTTGTTTAGTCTTGCAGAGCTTTTGTTTTTTAGATGGGGTCAGTGACCCCCATTTGAAAGCTGGAAAGAGTCAGAAGAATAAGGCAAATAATTAAAAACGATAATATAAAAAAATAATGAAGACCAATTGAAAAGTTGCTTAGAATTACATATTAAAAGTTAACTTTAAGGTGAACCACCCCTGTATTGCTCTGAATTCAAAAATATTTTTTTATGGCAGTTGCTTTATGTCTATGTAATAATCATCTCACAGAAAGATATTATAAACTACAAGGCAGAGTATTAAAAAGAACATGGAAACTAAGGATAAATGTAATAGGAGAGATTCTAGTGTCATGTCACATTTAGTGCTCATTAGCTTAAAACATAGTCAGAGCAGCTTGGACCAGATTGTAGAAGGCTTAACAGTAATGCTATTAGCTAACCAATTCCAGGTATTTAATCTGCACATCATATTTGACATAAATACCCAGCTCTCACATTAACCTAATCCAATACATACATATAAAAGCAATGAGACAAATAAGCAGAATATAACACTGAAAAGTGCATGTCCAACCTTACCTTAAAAAACTCTGTTTTCTCTGCAATGTATCTTAAATTGCCTTCAGTAAGTGGTGGCCTGATAACAACAGACACTCGCCCTTGGTTAGGGCTTAAAGGCTGGGAAGGTTCTAGACTGCTGGAGTTCTCGCCTGCAACGACTGCCACTGACTGCGTAAGTCCCACCAGGTCCATGACAAGAGAGATGGCCACACTCTGAATGCTGAAATCTTGTGCCATGCTGCATGCGTTCATAAGTGTCTGGAGCCACAGAGGAGGCTGGACCTGCTCACAGTCTGTATTGCAACACACATTTGAGAATATTATCAGAATCAAACAAAAATATAACTTTTACATAGATAGGTAATTAAACAGTTACAAATTACAAACTACAAATTCCACTAATCAGTTTTCTGCATTCAGCTTTCTTTGTATCAATAAGTGCTGCAAAATTAATGTCTTTTTTTTCAAAAGAGAGCATTACATTACAAGCATATGCAGCAACTTTATTATCAACACAGCCTTGTAATCCACTTTTATTATCTATGCTCCATGTAATTAAACAAGCCAGCTATGCAGCGTGACAGTACATCTGCAATACCTATTTGTTTGGTCATTAAATGTAATGAAACTTGTGGCTCTGTACTATAAAAGGTCTACAGCAGGAATCCCCAACCTTTTGAACCCGTGAGCAACATTCAGATGTAAAAGGTGTTGGGGAGCAACGCTAGCATGAAAAATGTTCTTGGGGTGCCAAATAAGGGCTGTGATTGGCCATTTGGTAGCCCCTAAGTGGACTGTCAACTACATGAAGCTCTGTTTGGCAGTACATGTGTTTTTTATGCAACCAAAATTTGCCTCCAAGTCAGGAATTCAAAAATAAGCATCTGCCTTGAGACCACTGGGAGCAACATCCAAGGGGTTGGAGAGCAACATGTTGCTCATGAGCATTTAGAGATAACACACATTCACCCAGCATTAGTTGGATATTCTTGATTCACACTGGTGCTCCGTCACTGGCGGTTTCTTGATTTACCAATTTAATGCATGGATGTTGCTCATGAGCTACTGGTTGGGGATCACTGGTCTACAGTATGTTGTCTGGAAAAAAAAGTATTAAGGTCTTCTCCTAGCCAGATAAATATGTGGTAGGTGTGTAATGGGCCTGCAAACCATAGAGGCAGCTTTAGGAGAGAGTGCGAGGCTCCTGCTGCAATCACTTTATTGGGTGAATCCCCACAACATTGTGAGAATTTACTCCGTAAAGGGATTGTAGATGAACAGTACCAAGTACTGAGCTTGAGTCTTTTATTACGATTTATGCTGTCCTACAACACATACATGGCTTTTCTGAGTGTTACAGAGTTCTTTTTATATGCCTGAACCATAGGTGTCCCAGCAGAGTCTTTACCTGCATTAGCCATACTTGCATTAATCTCTGATGCTTGACTGCCTTCTGCAATGTAAACAGGAAAGCTTGAACATTCAAGAAATAGCTGGCATGCGGCAATAAAGGCAGGGCGGTATTCTTTTGGTGAAAGTGGCCTGTTAGTTATCTTCTCTTTAGGGTTTTTTTGCATTGGTGTTTGCCACTTAGTACTGTCTGTTTGACCTGCAGCGAGGTCCCCAACATGAATAACTTCCATAGTTACAGGACTTTTGGGAATAATGTACAAGGTGAAAAGCCTTGTCAAAAACTGCTGAAAATACTCTAAGCAACACTGCATGGCAGTCTTTTGTGTGGATGTAATGCTGTGAGCAGCTGTCCTGTGAGGGCTTAAAGACAGGGGCGGAATAAGTGTCTCCTCAGATCCAACTGTAGATGCTGTTTCAGCTTCTGATGAAGTGCTACCTAAGGGCAGACCGGTTGCACCTTGGCCCTCACTGTCAATGTCATCAGCTCTGTCAGCCTGGTACTGCACAAACTCAGTAAAGCCACTCTCTGATGACCGACTGCTTGGTGGGTTCTCTCCATCTTCAAACACATCACCTGTGTTTTCTGAGGTATCGGGGGAAAGCTATGAAAGAAACATAATGAAAATGTAAGCAGGCAATAAAGCATTTAGGATTTTTTCAGTGCCTCAGAGCTACCCAATGCTGACAACATAGTAACACAGTAAGTTAGGTTGAAAAAAGATATACGTCCATCAAGTTCAACCTTTTAAATCAATCATAACCCGCCTAACTGCTAGTTGATGAATGAACATGAATACAGCCAAGTAATACCAAGAAAAAAATGACATCCCCTTTATGAGTGTTGAGATACTTAAATAATGGGTTTAGGTACTGTAGCAATCACTATTGTGTTGAGGGTATTTTGTATGAAAGAAAAAGCTCTGTAAGTGATTTTCATAATGAATAGATGACCATTACAATATAAGCTGCATTTCTGCCTCTCCATTTTGACGATTTACTATAACACTGTATACACTACGTTGTACAATAGGGATCTGCAAACTATGGGTCTCTCCCTGCTATTGATGTACAGTACCCAGAATCCTCTGCAAAAGTACCTCAGTCTAGTTTTCCTTGCTGTTTATGATACATATTGTTGAATTTCAATAACAAAAGGTAGTACAGGGAAAAACATGTTACAATACTCATTTTTAGAAGCTAAGCCAGCACTGACATAACCCAACACATTTTCATCTTGGCTAGGAGCTTAGGGCCCTTGGGGTCCTCAGACCTGCTTCTCACAATAACATGGACCAAATTTTGCCAAACTGTTTCTTATTTCCCCTTGTGTCATCATTTTATTTGGGAGTAGGGTCCTTCAAATTAATCCTAACCAGGAACCCTTAAATGGAAGAGTGTGGTCCCTTCAGCCATTTTTAATTGCACTGTATATGGATCTGGGTACATCGTATCTCCTGAGCTTTTACACAACTTTTAGAGGGATTTGTACATTTTACTTATTTTTGGCCTTTATCTTTAAGTATGAACAATCTCATTTAAAAAATACATCTTTACCTTTCTTTCATCTTTCTCTTTGCAGTAGCTGTTTCGTCCACCTGGAAACTGTAAAGTACCATCCATCCCAGGAGATAAAAGAGGAGGCTGAACCTTGCTGAGGATTTTTGAACAAAGCCTCAGTGAGTCTTCGAGTTCTTTCAGGTCTAGGGTTTGAAGGTGGCTTGTCAGTGCTGAAATCATCCTCAGGAGGAGCTGAGGCAGGTGTTCAGTCTGTATTTCAATGTAGGCCTCCTGTACAAAAACAGTATTGAGGAGCTCAAGCATGTGGATTAACATTCGTCGAAAACACCATTCCATAAACATAAAGTTGACAGACCCTTGTGTGCAATGAACTGCTGAACATGGGGTTCTTTATTTTTGTATTTAGCAATTCAATCAAATCAATGCCTGGTGTTTTCTTCAAAGGACAGCATATATTCTACCTACCAGAACTGTATCTAAACTTTGGAAGTTATTCAAAACTAGAGGGGAGGTAAAAACCCCATGCAGCTCGGTAAACATGGTGAAGTGTAGAAAAGGATAAAGAGTTAGTTAAAGATGCAGTTAAAGATACTTCTATATTAGACAGCATTGAACAGTGGAGAGCATTAATATCTGCTTTCTTACATGTGCTGAGTGGAATTCCAACCAACACATTAATCATACTGAACAAACAAACAAGTGTGACACTTGTTATCTCTAAACAAATACTCTATAAAGGAATTATTGATATTGCACAAAGTATATGCCAAGAAAATGGATTTGAGGGGACAAAACCAACAGGGAAATAATAAGACTGTCATACAATACCTGACAAATCACTCTCATACTTCTAGTCGGCTTCAGAAAAGGAAGGCAACAGATATAAGAAACAGGAAGGCAAATGGAAACAGATCAAGCAGATATTTTAGTACACACAGGAAAAAGAAGGGAAATGTGAACCTATCAAGCCATAATATGGGCAAATCAAGCTGTCTTTTTAGGGTGGATTTATAATCAATCATATATAAGAGCAGAGGGAAATGTAATATAGACAGTTGTTGCAAGCCATACATCTATAGTAGCTGTAGGGATGGTGTCTGCTTTTAATGATGCATCAGAATGTACATGACGACACTGACATTATGTATGAGGAAGCTGGCTTTCTAATCAGAAATTATGAAGTACTGAAGATGTAGTAAAGCTCTTACCAAGGAAACTATATCCAACAAGAAATCCACCAACAAGCAAAAATTGATAAGTGGTAGCTCAGACTTGCAACTATCACCAACTGAGGATTGTGGCCTGGAGTGGAGAGTCCTCCTAAAATTTCATAACATATGAACAGAAACAGAAGACTGTTAAAACAACTACAACTAAAGCTTTGGTTTTCTTAATTATGCAATAGAAGCCAGAGAAAAAGCAACCTCACCCTAAATCTTTATACCATTGAACATCAGGGAAAAAACAAATCACGTGTAATGGATACTGACCTGCAACATTCTTCAAACCAACGAGCGATGTAATCCCACATGTAATAAGGTTCAAAAGAGTTAAACAGAAGGTTTGCTGTTTTTATCAACTCTGCAGTCCTCTTGTTTTCCCTCAGTTTACTTCATAAATAAAATAAAGAAGTGACTGTAATTTCCAACATAAAAGCCTTTGTAAAGCCTTTTTACTGTACATTAAACATACAATAACAGAACATGAAGATGGAGAATAATTTTGCTCAAAGTACCATGGCATTTTTGTACCAGGAGTGCATTTTTGGGTTCTGAGATTTTACCCTCATCACCAAGCTACTGTATGCCCTGGAAATTTGTGGGAACTCATATACTACAGATTAATAAACGTGCACAGCAGTTTATAAACATAGTAGGACAGATCTACCCCAAGGTATTCTTGAACTCTTTGGTTAACAATAACTAAGCTTTAAATAAATAGATTTTCAACTTCAACTGGAAATTACATTTCTCTGTACTACAGTAACAAATCTGAGGTCCTTGTGATTTAGGCTTATGTAATCAGGAGAGTGGAACTAAAGAATTACATTGGGAACAGTCACAATTAGGATCTATTTAACCTCCATTACTAGGAAAGGATGAACTCATTGAGCAAGGTTTAACAAGTGCATACTTCACATGCTAAACATGTTTTTTTTAGTGGCGTTAACTCTAAACGCCTTTGCCTGTGGATCTATTGTGCACAGCCAGCTAGCATGACACCAGTGCACACGACTAAGGCCAATGACACACAAAGAGATTGGTCAGCTGCGGTAAACATGAGCTACCCCAAGGGACAAATCTCCTGAAAATGCCTTTCCATTCCGAAAGTAAACACATCACTCATACCAATACTGTTTACTCACAGGTAAATGCAAAGAAAGGTATTTTCCCATGCTGGATCAGCGCAAAAGTTTTTTTAGGAGACCTGTCACCTATGGTAGCTCATATTTACCACCAGTATCAAATCCCCTCATATGTCATTGCACTAAGATGAGCACAGATAATTTTGTGTGTGCACAACTAATTAACACTTGATTGGACCTATAAACTGCACACAAACATTTTTGTGCACATGGACTACAAAATATTAGAAGGAACATGCTTTTAAGTCCAAATCCTAGTAGCGCTTTATAAAAAAAGTTATACCGGTACATGCAAACATAAATATATACAAATAGTTTAAAAAAAAAAAAAAAAAGACATGCTAACATTTTGTCAATTACAATGTTGTAATTGCAATCAAGAGGGAGAGGCTTATAAGGTGTGCCTGTGTGTATTGTTACCTGGAAATTTCTTGTGCATGCATGCACAAACTACACTATAAAGCACTGCATGATATTAAAGCACTGCATGATATTAAACTCCCCATCACTTTTAAAGTAAACAGTAACTGCTTGCAAAGCCAAGGAAACACATTGCTGTTTTCTTCAGTTTGTACTTCCCCCACTGCAAAATGATTTAATGGTACCAATACTAGATATCAGCATCAATTATTGCCTGTCGTGAGTACTCACCTACTTAATTGCGCCGGGTCTTTGCTAAAAGGTGTCTGAGCCTGAAGATCAAGTTCTGCTTTGCACTGTGTGTACAATGTCCTGAACACTTCTATAAGTACATCTTCCAAGATTGCTGGTCCTAAACACAAACACAGGTATTTGACTTTTGAGTATGCCAACTGTATATCAGGTTTTCTGGAAAAAGCAGCTAAATTGTGAGCATCCATTCTGTTCAGTAACTATATACCATAAGCATGTTACTATTAAAACCAATGCCTCTGGCTAAACAACATACAATCATGACTTCAGTGTTACCCTTATAAAAAGTATTTAAGTAATCAAATCATTCACACTAGGCAGTATTGTATGTATGTATGTATGTATGTAAAATCTGTGATTATGGAAAATAAAACCATCGCCAGCTGGAGTAACCTATTTTTTGGCAGCGTAAATACCGATAATCCTTTACCTAGCTCAGGCTTGTCCAATAGACTTATGAGAATTCGGAATGGCTTTAAGTCTTGCACAGAGGTGCTCTCTCTGTTCATTTCTTTTCCTTGTAATATTCCTACCATAGCCTACAAAAAGAAATAATTGCACCACATTATTTATTAAAGAAAGCAGCTGATATATATATATAATATAGTAGTCATTCAAATTCAGAGAAACAACAGTAAAAAGTAAAGTTTGGTCATTTTTCTATATAATGAAAAGTAGGTTAATTGGCTCCTTACAAAACGAACCATAGCATATGTGAGGGACCTGAGATTGTAAGCTCCACTGAAGGACTGTTGATTTTACGGACTGATTTTAAAGGTTTATTATTTATGTTATGCACTTCAAAATATGCACTATATAAAGGAAAATAATTATAAACCCTGTAATAAAATTATTTTGCAGCTATACGGTTTTATTTTCAATACTAAAGGCAGTGGAGAGAAACAAATACATGCTTACATTAAAGTGGCATGTGTCCCACACATAATTTATTACTTTATTTAAATATGAGAGCCAGTTGCTCATCTTCCTCTTACATGATAAGGAACAGCCCTGCACTTGCCTGTTTATATTTTTTAACAACTAAAGTTCCCTTAAAAACATACATTTAATGGTCTGAAAATATCTGTAGCGCTAATATGTCTTAATCCATGATCTCTGAGGAAGCGCTCACTAAAAGAATCAAATATCATACACAACAGTCCATTGTTTTCATATTGGCGATAAACAGAAGTAGTTCTTAGTTTGCCTTTCTTAGTACAGGTATAAAAACAGACAGAAGTGGCCCAGTACCAACCTGCACTAGGAGCTCCTTGGAGAATGTATTAAAATAGTGAGTGGCATGTTCCTCATGGTTGCTTTGCCTTGAGCTTCTTGGTCCTACAGCAGCACCATTGTTATCAAACCCTTTGAGTAAAATAACAAGGTGATAAAATCAGGTTCATATCTTAAAACAAAAAAACGGCAATGGGTTCTGATAACTCACCAGATTTGGAGTCCCCATAATGAAAGCAGGAGAAATACCAATTCAGAGTTTAGTAAGAATAAGGTTATTTACTTTACTAACTGCAGACTGTGTTTTACTTTGTATCAGCAGTGCTAATAATACTATCAGCAATAGCTACAAAATGAGCACTAAGTAGTGAAGAGTGAATCTGTCCTGCAGAAAAATTTGCAAGACTGCAAAAAGCACTGAAGTCAAAGGGCATTTTTTCACTGCATTTTTGTCCCACATAAAATACATTAAAGTCAACAGCCATTGTTTGTGTTTATTTTTGTGCAAAATGCAGTGAAGTCTGTGGGCGTTTTTTTTTTTTTTTTTTGCTGTATCTTTTCTAGGGGAAACGTTTCATGGCAAATTTTGCTGTGGTTTCGCAAAACTGTGAAAAACTTCACTCATAATTACTGATAACCTTACAATAATTTTTGTGGTGTTTTTTCATGCAAAATGCATTGACATTAATGGGCGCGTTTTTTAGCGAAAATTTTCACAGAAACATTTTGCTGTAGTTTTGTGAAAAAATTTGCAGATGGCGAAACTCCGAATTTTACAGTGAGTCCATGCCTTGTGAAAAATGTCCCTTATCACTACTGATAAGTTTATAATAAAAAAAGTATTATTTCTCATTAATAAACATGATATTTACATAAGGAATGGAATAGTGGGTTATTGTACTGCATACAGCAGAGATGTACACGATTTATATCTTTACCAAATGCTGACCTGCAGTATACAACACCCGTTGGCAGCCAGATCGGCAGCAACAGTTTTTAGCACTGAGCATGTATTTTCACACTGAAACTGCCCTCTGAGGCACTAGCCCTAAACCTTGCAAATAATTAAGGAATATGGGGGTAAATTTACTAAGCAGCGAAAATTCGCCAGCGATGGCTTCGCACCCATCGCAACACTTTTCCTGGCGAAAATTCTCTGGAACAACGCTAATTACTAGAATGCAAAGTTTCGTCCTGGCCGACGGACGCTACCGAATTCAATGTTCGATTCTGCTTAGTGCAAATTTGTTAGAGGTCTTGCGCTCAGGCTAATTTGCATACGGCAGGAAATTTAAAGTTGAATGGACCTCTTTCTGTTACATGTTGCATCTAAAACATTACATTGACACTGATAACTAGACATGTCCAGGGAACCTTAATAAAGTCAATAGAGTCGTTTTAATGCCCTACACATGAGCCCACTGTAAAATAATGTTCCATATGTTAGAAAATGTATGGGTGAAACCGGTTACCCAAACAAATTGCAGCCTATCATCCTGAAAAAAGGAAAAGACACCAGTAAGTAACAGAAAATTGAGAAAGTTCTATGCATTCCAGTGCACTTCGCCTGGTCTGAGCTGGAAAGTGGTAACGTTCGGTAAAATCCGCATTTTAGTGAATTTGCAGAGTGCTGTCCATTCGCAAGAGTGAAAAGTCGAGAAAAAGAGTGAGAATCACTGCTAGCGTCTATCTCCTTCACTAGCGAAGTGATGCCTGTGTCCGTTAGCAAAGTCCCTGCGGGCGGTAACACTTGCAAATTGTCGCCAGCATTTGCCACTTCGCCCTTTAGTAAATCTGCCCCATGGAAACACAGAACACAATGGTGCATCATAAAAGCACTGTGTTAGCTCTGCTATAACAGATTTGTTTGGAATGACCTGAATTTTATTTTCTTATGTCGTATTTCCATACCAAACCTCTACCCCTCCCAACCATTTCTGATACTTTTAATGAGAAGAAATAATTAATATGTGCAGACTGGGGCTCATTTATCAACACTGGGCAAATGTGCCCATGGGCAGTAACCAATCAGGGAGTGGCTTTCTTCAGCCAGCTGCAGGTAGAACAATGAATGCAACAATTGCCATGAGTTACTGCCCACGGGCAAATTTGCCCAGTGTTGATAAATGACCCCCACTGTGTTTTACCTCACTCATGAGAACCACTCCTAGCAGGCAGACAGAAGCCCATAACCTGTCCAACACTTTTCTCAGAGTCTAAGATGAATGGTGGACTAGTTTGCAATGATTATAATTTCTTAGATGTAATTGGTTACTGCTACTATAATCAACACTTAGCTTGGCCATCCAATAATACATTCAAATGTTTGGTTGTTGGAGAAAGCAAGGCACAACTATGAAAAACTTTCCAACCAGTAGTTGGTGAAACAGACTAGCTAAATTTAATTTTACTCTCCATATTTTACAGTTCAAAATCATGATATTGCACAAATGATCCCTACCAAGGTTTCACTGTTTTAGATTTTTTTTTTTTGGAGGATAAACTTGAATGAAAATGACAGTAGAAATGTTTTGCCTGTACAAGTTAAATCATGCACAATGTCACAAGAAACTGGTTGGATGCAATGAATTAAATCATTTGTACTTTGAACCAGGCTAAAAAGGAGTGCCAGCTCGCTGCAACTGGGTGTGTGGACATGGGATCAGCAATAGCAAAGATAAACAAAATGAACAAAATACATATCTATATTTAGGAAATTATCCATTATTTATGGATTACCCACATACCAAGGAGCCACGCATAAAGTCTTCGATTCAAAGACATGTCTCTACGTAAAACCACACGCAGTGCAGCTGACAAGATACGAATCATATCAGGACGGGTTGCCTATAGGTAATAAAGAATAAAAAAAAAAAAAAGAACACTAGCAAAGTATGACACTCTCCTGACACTGCAAGCTTTCAAGAGACATTGGAGGGGGTAGAATTTGACTCCCCAACAGGCAGGTGTGCACTGCATTTGTGAACCTTTTTGTTGCCTTATTGTAATATTAATTACACAAAACGAACACAGAGGAATTCTATCCAGGATAAGTAAGGGATATATTGCTGAAATATTAACACAAGGAAAGAAACTTTAGCTATTCAGACCAGGAATATTGGACCAATATTCACCTCCTTGCACTTCATATACTGTTTATGGTTTGATTGTTGGCCTGTTATGATTCCTTCTATTTGTAGTGTCAAAATAATTGCTACCTGCCACTAGGGTAGTGCCAAGGGTTTCTTGAGTCCTCCATTGTCAACCAAAAATGCATCAGTGTGCATACCTGAGCAATAACCAACCATGTACACTTTTCACAATACATTACATTGACACAACAACTTGAGGTGGGTAGCGGAACTTTTAGTGATAATAACCATGTGCTGTATTTCAATATAGCAATAGTGAGGGCATATACTTTTTATGGGGGGGAGACAAAGAAGAATTTGCACTGTTCAACTTTTTACAGCAGGCTGCTTACATCTCAAGCCAAGGGCCAAAATATATTAAAATGATGTTATCCAAAGAAGTCTAAACGTTCATGAGTAGTCTGGGGTCATAAAAATACATTAGTGGGTCACATCCATAAAAATACATTAGTGGGTTACATGCCACGAGCCCCTAGTTTGACGGCCAAGCTCTAGATTACTAGAGTTAGCACACTGATATAATATAAACAGATAATATAGATAAGTCTACAGCTGATACCTGGCTCATATGGAAAGGAAAGCAGAAGAGTATAAGGTCTAGCGTACTCCTCTGAACAAGCACACTGGAGTCCTGCACAGATGTGCTTACAGCTTCCACCTGAAATCCAAAAAGTAATTGTTTTCATTTACAACAACCAAGTATGCACTTATTTACCAAATGAAAGTTCCAAATGTTTATTTATATATCTGACATGCATGTCTATAGAACACAGACACATGTTAAAGAATGAATTAGAGTAGAAGTCATCAGTCTGTGAAATGTAAGCATTTAGGACAGTGCAAGCAGTTCACTAATGCTACCATATTTTCTGCAATTCCTAACATGCCTGGAGATTATGTCAAACTCCTGATTCGTAACAAACAAGCAAGCGAGAAAGAAAGAAAGCAAACAAATAAAAGTTAAGTATTTGTAAAGCAAATATAAGGAGAGTTTACCATCAAATTTTCTGCTCTACTGAGCATTTTAATTGTATATTATATCAATTAAAGGGGCACCTTTTAGCTCATGGAAAATCAAATTCAGTTAAGCAAATTTGTAATTTTCCTATGCCAAAAGAAGACAAGAAGGTTACCATTAATTCAATATCACTGCCAATGATATAAAGCTGATCCTCCATAGAAAGTTTTCTGTTAAGGTGTGAGAGCACATAGGTGATGCCAGGCAATCTCACTGCAGGGCTGGTGAGAAGACTTCCCCACAATGCACTGTAAAATGCAGATTGTTCCACAGCAGAAGCCACCTTCTCTAACAAGGTGTTAGTCCTGTTGTGAAAAAGAGGGGAAAAAAATTAAAAAACCTATTGATCACAGATATTTGTGTAAAAACAAGGAAGGATGTACTCCCATAAAGCATCTAAGCATAAAGAGTCCAAGCATGTGAGTAACTTACAGACACAAACATAAAGGTTATAATAGTTGCCACTAATGTTACAGTGCTAAAAGTACTCTTAGCTAATTGCATTATTGTGATTTGTACAGGACACCCACATCATAGACATATAGTATACAGGTACTAAATAGCATTGCCTGTAATCATTCTTCTATTCTGGCCACAATACCAATAATCACTATAGCGTATCATTAAATCCCACTTAGTTTAGTTCAAAATTGCCTCTAGTCACACCACTTTGGTGCTTATAGGAGTCATGTAAAAAGAACAGAAAAGGCAATTTTCACGTGGTTACATGCAGTTCTCAGCTAAATATGCTGTTTTCACAAGAAAATCACACATTCAGGCTGTTTCATGTAATTCCCATAGGCAGCAGATGGGAGAGGGGTGAGCCGTGCCATAAAACTATATCAAAGCCTTCTGCCGATATTGGTCAGCTCGTCTCCCACCATATACACACCAAATATTGTATGAAAATTTGTTCACACAATATTATCAGTACATCAATGGCCACATTCAGAAGATTTAGGGACAAATTAAGTATGCAAGCGGTTAGAATACACAGAATCAAAGAAATGGCTGCACTTGGAATGTAAACATTTGTCTTTTATATTATATTAGATATATAAATATAGGTGTTTTCTGTAAGGCAAATCCAATGTAGTTGTTGTCTAGACAACAATAAGCAATTTTTAAATTATCTAAGACATAACAAAAATGATACATTTATAATAGAAATATCAGAGGTTCCAAACTTGCAGAAGCAGTCTATAGACATGCACCCACCTATCGTAATATTCAGAACCTTCCTCTAGTCCTGGAAGGATTCCAGTGAGCAGTCCTTGCAGTCCAGGTTTCAAGGTTTTGCCAAGAGGAAGGTAGTACATCTCGTACAGACTAAGTAACGCTGGTTTCACAGACATAGCAGCATTTGTCAGCAGAGGGAAAAGACCGGAGCTGAGAATAAACAGAAAGACATTCATGATTTCACACTGGCAAGCAACAATTAATAAGATAAGGACAAACTGTAAGTTAGAGCAGAGACTTATGTGAATTATATACAGTCTCTATAAAGCACTGCAGAATATAGAAAGATGAGCAAAGACAGAATGCATAAGGCAAGTGCCTAGTAAAATGTGTACAAGTTAGAGAAAAAAACATGTTGTGCAACATGTCTGCAACAAAAGTATTCAAGGAAATTGGAGGGGGTGAGCACTCTAATTTTGTGATTGATTGCAACAAAAGTATTGACTAGAATTTCTTTTATACTGGTATAATGTTAACCAAGTGTGTGGGCTCAAGTTTACGACTGTTTATACAAGGTTTCCATCACGAATGCCTTGGAGGTACTGTAAGTACATTGGCAGCACTGCACTCTGTTAACCGAAAAGGCCCAGGAAAATAAGGAGATGTGCAGGCACATTGCTTCGGTCAGACCCGAGGCTAAAGCACCCAAAGCTACCGTAACTGCTCATTCTGAGCACCCATTCTGCTGCATAAATTGGAAAGAAATGACCAGATATAGCAATATCTTTTGACTCTATCGTGGGATTTCCTTAAATATGCATTAATCAGGTACAGATTCCCCCTAACTTTTGTTTCACACATTCAGGCATTGTATCATTTTCCCACTGTACAAATAAAACATCCCTGGTTACTTACCACCTCAATTGCTATAGGAAGAGGTACTAGACAGGGCTGCCCCTTGTGGCCAACCGTTTTTGTCTTGATAATGGGATTCTTAGCGGCACTACTGCACTAATAACGATATTAGTGGCTTAACGGTAGCAGACAAAGAGTAGAAATGTTGTCTATATACTGACGATTTATAACGTTTTGGATAAATTTAGCTTGCTTTCCGATCTCAAAATAAACATTGCTAAATCAGAAGCTTTAGCCCTTAACATGCCGCCTCATACGATAAAGCTTCTGGAACTTAATTTTAATTATAACCAGTCTTATACTTCAATAAAATATGTAGGGGTATGCCTCACAGATTCACATAATACCTTAAGTGAATTATATGCTAATTATAAGGATCTTATTAAGAAGTTTATGGACGATCTGGATTTCTGGAAAACAATTACGGTTTCATGGTTCGGCAGGATCAACATTATAAAAACGAGTGTTCTACCTTGTATTTTGTATTTATTTAGAACTCTTCCCCAAGCACCCCCAACAGATTTGTTAACCAAATTACAGAATGCATGTAGCATGCAAAATCATTTATAGACATAGATCCACGGGAGGATTGAGCGTCCCAAACCTTCAGGAATATTATTTTGCTGCCCAAGTTACACAGTTACAGTATTAAATTGGTTTGTCCAAATGGATTCTAATTGTGCAAGCCATTTGTCAATCGATCATCTTGGGGACCTTCTCTGGAATTTCCAACAGTCTTATAGATCTATTGTTTTCCCAACAATATTTTTATACTCTTGCTATAGGACACTCAATTAGTATTAAACCTAATTGGCTCTCTAAACATCATCCTTTAGCGCCTGTGATTTTTTTCCACCAGGTTTAAGCATATAGGCCATTATATATTACATTAAAAAGAACATCAGCTTATATTAGAGGGAAACCTAAATTTCTGCTTGATTTGCGATGAACCCTAAGCTCAGCTTATCATCAACTGCTCAGAGCCCACTGAGCATGTGAATGTTGCAGACACTTTTCAATATGGGGATACCCTGTGACAAGTTTGAAATCCTGGATCATTGCTGCTATTGAGAAACTGAACTTTAGCCTGATGCAATATGGTCATTATATAGAATATGGCATTTTAGCTATATTCATTTTTAGGGTTTAGTTCTCCTTTAATAAAAGGATTGCTTAATTTTATCTATTATCAATGTATTAATATCCTACCTGTGACACCTTGAAATTTATAAATCAGAACTGTCTCTAATCTTAGATGACCAAGACGGGAAAACATTTTTTTCAAATACATGCATAATTCTAGTAATGTGTTAGCTCAGGAAACATAATTTACGGTTTTGAGTAGAGTTGTAAAGCTAAATGGACCCCTGGCACCTACCTCAATTGTTTCAGGGGCTGTGCCACCCCAGGTACAATAGTACATATATTTTGTAACTGTGATAAAGCATAGCATTTATGGATTAGGGTTTAACAAATAATTTATGTAGTATTATAGGTTAATATACCCAAAATGTCTTCTTAAGGACTTCTTAAATAAAAATAAATAAAAAATCTATGCAATTTCTAGAGCACAGTGTACCTTAATTACACCCAATATTCACTGCCACCAAGCAAGTAATTGCAAAGGCCTGGCTTAATCCTAACCTGTATTTTCTGGAGGTTAAAGGAACAAAAATGTCATATATAAAGGCTGGAGTGACTGGATGTCTAACATAATAGCCAGAAAACTACTTGTACACTCTAGAGCTGAGTTAGTCAGCTTGAAGGGGGCCACATGGGACATAACTGTTCAGTGAGTTTGCAATTGATCCTCAGCATTCAGCTCAGATTCAAAAGCAACAGGTATGACCCATTTGCCCCCCCCTCAAGTCACTGAGTGTTTACTGCTTGGTAATCAGTCAATGGAAGCCAAGAGAGCTGAAAAGAAGGAAGTAGTGTTCTGGCTGTTATGTTAGACATCCAGTCACTCCAGCCTTTATAGATTTTTGCCTTAGTAACTATATTAGAAACTTTTTTTGGCACAGCCTATTTACCCAGTTTTTATTTTTATACTGAACAATTCCTTTAAGGCAAGAATAGACAGAGTATTCATTATAGAAAAATTAACTAGCGTAGCACTTGACAAGCAAAGACAATTCATGAAGGTTTGGGATCCATGGATTCAGTATCACTACCCAAGCAGATTTGATTGTTCCACTTGAATCTACTGATAACCCCCCCTCTTCTTTTTTCATTCCTTATTTCTTCTTATGTTTTGTTGTAGTCCAATAGCTCCATGGAAATTTGTGGATATCAAACACATTTGAATCACTTGAAGTATAATTTGTTCATTTGTGACCTTTTTCTCTGTTAACACGGTGGATGTTTGTGAAAAACTTTTTGCAAAAAATTTCAATAAAACAAAAGCATAAACAAATACATAAAAGTATGCTGTGTAATAACTGCCCACATTTTGCATCACTAATAATAGTACTAGTACTATACTAGTAATGAAAAACCAGGAAAGTCTGCAATGACATACTGTAGTATACTGAATTTATGTGATATTTTTTTCTTTCCCCTCCGGTGTTAACACATATTCTGCTGTTGTTGTGACTTGAAAAATGTTAACATCCAATAAATATGTTATTTAGAAAACAATTGGAAACCATATAGGGCATATGTGCAGGGGAATTCAAGCTGCAAGCTATCAGCAGAATACAAGGCAATATGCAAATTACCTGTACAGAAAGAGGTCTTTGGCAAGGCGCTTTGGTCCAATAATTTTGAAGATAATTTCGTAGGTCTCCAGGGCTTTCCTGTGAACCCCACCGGGCAAGGCAGGGTGAAGGCATTGTGCCAGCCTCTTACCAATTGTTATTTTTTTAGGAACAACCTGATACTTTGCATTGTTCTGCAAAACCTGTCACAAGTAAGGCACAATTGAAAACAGAATAAAATATTTTTTACAATAACTTATGGTAAAATGCCCCTTAAACAACTTAAATATTATCTCAATATAGCTGTAAATTCAAGCAATGTATTTAAAACTACTGCATTTTCAAAACTGGAAAACCATGTCCAGCACTTAGAGTAAATGTAAAAATAAAAAAATAATTCAAATCAAATATTCTTAATGGGAGCTAACATGGTAAAAGTGAATAACTGATGCCTTGCTATGGGTCCTTGAATGAGCTCAAATGGGTATGTGAGTTAATTATCAAGCCCCAGCCTCTATTCCAAAAAAAAAAAAAAAACAGCATCACGACCTGATATAAAAAAGAAAAATGAGGTAAAGCATTACAGTCAAATGTATATAAAATAACCCACAGAAATTTGCACCTACTGCTAATATGTCCATTGTACCAGTTAATATAAACAAGGCACAAAGAAAGAGTAAGGTAAAGTGTAACAAAATATTAATTAATTCATTAATATACAGAGCAACGTAGCAAGAAGGAGAAGTTTGGTTTCTTACATTCCACAAGGTAAAAGCTAAAGATATAAACAAGTTATGTTGAGTGAATTGTGAGCTTTTTTCTTATTTTATTTTCATATCATACGGCCAGCCCAGCCATGAAGCACAGATATGTGGTAATGAAACACAGTTAAACAAAGTCTAGTGAAATAGTTGATATTGTCTGCCAAATAGCTGCCATGTTGTGGTCAATGGTACAACAAAACTATGTTAGGCTTTTTTGCCTCTTGTTTTAATCATCCACTACTACTACTACTACTACTACTACTACTGATAAAAATAAAATAGAGTACCAGTGGAGAAACACTCAACCATTAGCTTTCATCAATCTAGGACAGTCAGAATAATGAAAGCAAACATCTCATTAGCTGCTGCTGCTGTTAAATGCACTGTTATGTTAGTTTCAGAGTTGAATCTTGGGGGTTGCTGGTACGGATAAGAGTTAGAAGACTGCTGACTAATTCATTTTTGTTTTAATTAAAAACACATTCACAAATTAAAGAGAATATGTCAACCTAGCAATGCTCTCTGGATTTAAAATTAAAGTTACAGTTACTTGTTTTTAACTAATTATCAGTTTCACACTGACCTTGTTAAGCTTCCCAAGTGCAGATATAAGATCAGCCCATTCGCTGGAATATTCAAAGTTCTTTAACGCTTTGTCAACAGCTGCCACATAGTTCCTATACTTGGAGTCACTTAGAAGTTCTAATTCCTCTGCGTTCATTCTCACACCACGTCCCTCTAGAGGCAAGGCCTGTACTCATGAGAAAGCATCACCTAAGGAAGGAAATACAGTTCTAGTAAACAATGGATATATAGAAATATGGCAATTTGATCAAGCATGGAAAATAGATCTACCTTTTTGGTCTTATTTTTTCTAATTATGCATCCTGGGTGTCATATTTTTAATAGGTAAATAGGACTGGGTAAAATACTATAAACCAACCTGTTATACTATAGGGGAGTTTTCTGATGTATTTTCTAGCACCAGGCAACACATAGGGGATTATTTATCAAAGGTTCCAGCTTTAGAGTTCTTTACACCTCGAATGAACTTGAATGACCGCTCAACTCGAATGGTTTCTAATTTAAGAAACAACCCAAAAACTTAAATTAATCAAGTTTTCGGCTGGAAAAACTGGAATCGCTCCAGTTTTCAGGCAAAAGCCTCCTAAAAAAACTTGAACATCCTGAAGGCTATTAACATCTGCAAATGGTTCAAGGGAACTCCTACGTGAACTTGACAGGTTTCAGATGGTGTATTTTCGGATTCAAGCTATTTCCATTGTATCTTGAAAAATTTTAGCTTTTTTTTAACCCAAAAATGTGACTTTTGACCAAAAAACTTGAAAACTTGAATTTTCGTGGAAAACACAACTCAAACCTTAATAGATAACCCCCTTAGTTTTAACCCGAACATAAATTAAAAGGCTGAGAAATTGTTAGCACATTTGGATGTTACATTAGTCAGATCTTATGACTGATAAAAATTTAAAAAAACAAAATGAACTCAATCTTTATACAGAAAACTACAAGTTACCACTATAATAACAGAAAGTCTGACCTGTATACCTTATTAAGCCCAGCAGTACAAGTCATATGCATAAAAGACTCTGGCCCACAGTAAGCCAGCACTGCATCATCTGTATTAAAGTTTTTTTCTTAGTAAATAAGGTCCAATCAATGATTCACATGCACATGATAGAGTACGCTGTTTCTGGAATCTGTGCAATGAAAACAAGCCACAGCCTAGATTTGATAAGCTACTACACCCCAGTGCGATTACAGCCAATCTCAAGTTCATCAGTGTTATCTATCACACAGGAAAATCACATTCTTATTGGCATATATAAACTGTTCAGTAATTGCCAGGCTAAGGCTAATGCATAAAGGAAATAAATGATATGGTCACTGTGATGTTCTAGATATGAATACACTTGTAGAATAGAAGATTGTTTTACAATATCCAGCAAGATTTGTGTTTCTTTTATTGGACTAGCATTCAATTTTCTTGCAAGGTTTTAAGGCATAGAACACCAATCTCTGCCATTATCAAATGCTGTACTACATGCAGAGTTTTGTTTACAGCCAACTATATACCTGTAAAAGGTATCTCTTTTGGAAAACAATGGCAGATTTTGTACGGACTGATACACTTCCAATTTAGAGGTTATGCCTCTGACACACAGTGTCTCAGCCCATATTCACAGAGGGTGGGTCTTTTAAAGGGGAACTATCGTGAAAATGAAAATTAAATAAAAAAAGCTTCCTCATACTGAAGAAAGAAACTTTCTAAATACAATCAATTAAAAATTCTGCATTGTCTGTGTAGCAGCTGGCCATAGACGCAAAGATCTGATCGTACGAATCTGGGATTCGTACGATTTTCGGACCATGTGAGGAGAGTCCTGACATTTTTTATCCGGCGGAGATCGGTCGTTTGGTCGATCGGACAGGTTAAAAGATTTCTGTCGGCTGCCGATAATATCTTTGCATGTATTATCGATCCTACGATTTTCAGTGGGAGATTGTCACTAGCTTTGGTCGGACATAACTTTCGTACGATTGCTGTCAGGGGCGGAACATCGGCTGATCTGTTCTTTTGTACTTTATTTGATCGGAATGGTTAATGGTTAGTTAGTGGTCGGGAGATGGGAAAGTCTGATCATACGATGATACCTACGATCGGATCTTTACGTCTATGTCAAATAACTAATTTCAGTACAAACAAAATCAAACAAAATAACTGCCTTTTGCACGAATCCTGCATATAGAGAGGAGACAGGATTTCTGGTGATTTTATTAGAGTGAGCTCTTATACATCTTCTAGGCAAAAGGTGCCCCCTATAAGATATATTGGATCATTCATCTGACACCCAACTTCTGCATGAAGAGAGAATGAAGAGAAACAGATGCTGAGAGAGGAATAGTAAAGATTAACTTGATTATTTCAGAAACGGTACAGAATTTTTAATTGATTGTATTTAGAAAGTTTTTATTTCAGTGTGCTGAAACTAATATAGAATTTTAATTTGTCTTGTCTTTTCCCTTTAACTCAAGGGGGCTGAACACATGTTTAGCATGAACCAATTAAATAGGGATAGTACTGAAAGTGTATTCAGCTTTACAAAATAAACTTTTTTATTAGAAAATATAAAGGTATGATTTAGCCTGAAACTTTACTCTAAAGAGCACCAAAATGACATTCCTTACTAGCTGCTTCGTTTTGTTTCTAAATCACAAGCTAATAACCACAGCTCATTTCAACTACTTCTTAGTCTAGCATGAAATATAGATATTTATATATCTATTGAAATAATATATATATATATATATATATATATATATATATATATATATATATATATATATATATATATATATCATACCTCCCAACATTTTGGAAGTAAAAAGAGGAAAAATCTCGATAATGGACAGCACCTTTTTATATGAATAAAAAGCCTTTATTGTTGCATGGCTACGACCAACAATACAGTCGTAGCCATGCAACAATAAAGGCTTTTTATTCATATAAAAAGGTGCTGTCCATTATCGAGATTTTTGCTGTACTGAGTGGATTGCGGCCACTATCGGAACGTGCACCTACGGAGTGGAGGAGTGTGTGCTGACTTGTTTATCCTTCTCCGGAAGTAAAAAGAGGGACAAAAAATTTTTTTCTGCATGTAGCGCAGCAATTTGACCACACCCCTTTCTGTGGCCACACCCCCTAATTACCATGTTTGTTTTACAAAATTTGGCAGGTTATGAAAGTTTGAAAATATTTCTCCTTATCTAAACTGTGTTTTTGTGTCTCATTGTTACAAAGTATCTTATTGCACCTGTTAGCTGTTCTGGGCTCTCTGCTAAAAGCCAATTTGTTTCTTTTTCTGGCTGTTCACTGCAGAGAAAAGAGGGACTTCCCAGTACAAATGAGGGACTGCGGGTTGAGCTGTCAAAAGAGGGACTGTCCCTCCAAAAAAGGGACAGTTAGGAGGTATGATAGATAGATATTTATATAATATATATATATATATATATATATATATATATATATATATATATATATATATAGTTTACCCACAGGTTGGGCAGGTTTGAAAGGTTTCCACTTCCTTAATGTGATCAAATTTTTCAGATTCAAGTTTTTCCTTAAGTATGCCAGCAGTTTGCGAACTCAGATAGGAAACTTAATAACTTTGCATCATCAAGTCAAATAGACAACACTGCAAAGTCAGCTGAAATGTTCCTGCTAAACACAGCTCAAGCAAATGGAATATGAAGAATTTATAGAGGGCAACACAATTTGAGATTTCATTAAATTTGGTCTTTGAAAAATTTGCAGGTGGTTACAACTTGTTCACCAAAGCAACTTTGTAGCTGCAACTAATGACATCTGACTTTTATTACAAAGGATGCCATTGATTTTACTTCTTCCACTTAAAGCAAGAAAATATACACGCAACAGTTGACTGGTTTCTGTGCAACGTAAATACCGCATCACTGACTTCAGGGTTGTGGAAAAATGTTGTGTTTAACTCGCTACCTTACAGCAAACAAATTAGTACACCGTGAATCATCTCTATAAGAAGGTTATAAAAAGGGTGCTGCCATTTTTTTTTAGATGGAACTGAAAGGAATACTAGAACATATGTTTTTGACGCAGAATAGGGTTTGAGATTAAGGGTGAGAAAGAGACAATGAAGAGCTCAACTACAGAATTCAAAGCTTCTGCTGCTCCAGCTGTAGTTCCACTAATCTCTGCATTAGCAAGACTGGAATTTGGGATAAATATTTATTTGCTCTGCTAGTAAAGAAACTAAATTTGTGGTGCCAATGAAAACATATATTATATCTGTAACCTAGTCATGACAGAGGCCATTAGCAAATGCTAGAGCACAAAATGACAAAAAGTCTAATATCCACTGTCTTATTAAGTCTCAGCCTGTGATGTTAGAACTTTAACTGGCAAACAGTTAAACAACAAAATATAAAGCATGATGTGATTTGTTTTAAAAAGCAAACAGAGTCTACAAAGTTGCAAAGCTAATGACTCACACAATTAAATTAAGCCACTTATCACAAGATCCAAGAAGCAGCAAAAAATGTATAGCAAAAAGTAAAGTATAGATTTTAAGCCATTGTTTACAAAACCTGTATATTGTCCAGATGCCAATACATATATACTCGTATGAACAGAACTGTGGAATAGGTTTTTCAGTTCTATCTAAAGGTATGCATCAAAGGGCAAGGAAATTTAAATTCACTGGGGTGTCAATTGGTTTCCTCTTTGGAAAAAAGGCACCAGTTAGGGTGTTTTAATGCATCACAACTAGATGGGGTGAGTCCTGCACTCTGTTCACAGCGCTGTTATGAAATAAAATGAATAGCAAGGTATGTAGTATTATTCTCATCAAACAAAACAGCTATTTTGTCCCAACCAAAAATATCTGTCATTAAATGCTGGGGGGGGGGCACACACTACCTGTCATAAAATGCTGGGGACCACAAGCTGCTGGGCATGAAAGGCTGGGGGGCACACAAGCTACCAGTCATGAAAGGCTGGGGGGGCACACACAAAGCCTATCATGAAATGCTGGAGGCCCACAAGCTGCCTTTTATGAAATGCTGGGTGGCCATACGCTGCCGGTCATGAAATGCTGGGGGGCACACACAGTGCCTGTCATAAAATGTTGGGGGGCACACACACTGCCTATCATGAAATGTTGGTGGGAGTACACCTGCTGTTATATAATGTTGGGGGGGGCACACCCGCTGCCTGTTCTGTAATGTTGGGGGGGTGGGGGGTGGGGGGGGTGGGGGGGCCCACCCGATGCCTTGAGATGTTGGGGGGCAAACATGCTACCTGACATGAAATGCTGGGGGGTACACACACTGGCTGTTGTGAAATGTTTGGGTGGCACACAAGCTGCTGTCATGGAATGCTGGGGGTGGCAATTGTAAATTTAACTTGTTTTGAGTTTTAAATATATAAACATAAAAAAATTCTGTACTGATGGCAAAACTAAAGGTCTTCTAATCAGATTTCATTGTTCACGCGAACACTAAAGAACAGATAAGCTTTAACACCTTAAAACTACACAAGGACAACCAGCAACCTCAAGCTCACATAGCAAAAATGTTCTCTTTGGAAAGGTGTTATACAGTGATACATTATCCAATCAGCTTCAGTCCATTCACCCATACAACCATGATACCCCTCCCCCACATGCCTCTTACATTTTCCTACTACATTTAGCCTCAGATTAGCACATTTCTGTCATTCTCCTGTAATAGGTCTGTGCGTACAGCTCATCCTGTCAACTACATGTTGGCTCAAGCCCCATCAAATCCAGCAAATACAGATCATAAATGGGTCTGTCTCATCTTTCCGCTTTTGATGTTAAAACAGATATATGGAGACGCGACTGCATTTATCCAGGGTCACCAAGGAGAAAGGAACCATCTTTCTTTAGAACAGACCATTTCTTTGCTTGCTATCACAACGCCGTACTATATGAGCATCCGGAAATATCAAAGGGTTGAAAAACGAAAACACACTCTCACATTATTACCTGTCGTGACACCAGTTCCCCTATCAGAACCCAGAACTCTCACCCAGCAACACCGCTCACAGTCCAGCTGACAGCTCCCGGCATGCAGTTGTGATGAGCAGGAAGTACGGTGCCCATTTTAGGACATCCATCTAAAAAGCGAAAGCGCGTCCTGCTTTCTCCCTCTATAAAATGTCCTCATTGCTAAGAATTTTTATCGCACCTCCAACATTGCTGGTAACATTTATGCGATCTCCTCTTACTTTGTTCTGACAGGTCCTGCATGCCCCATTCATCCGCCTCCCTGTGATTGTTACCCATAGCCCCGCCTCAATGTAACGTCATCCATAGCCCCGCTTCTGAGCATGTCATGCCTTCCGCCATCATTCTTATGGGCTACAACATTATTACTCTTACACCCGCCTTGCTCTTTCATCACACAAACCTCAGCCCTAATCTGTCTGCAATACAACTGTATTCTATTTGCATTTGGTATGTGATTCTACTTCTACTTTGTCATGTGATCTGGTGGGGACTAGCATTTGTTTCTGCAGTTGTTATTAAACTATAACTCTAAAGATAACTTGGGGCTTGTGAGAGATGTAGTATAACACACCCATATCTATATAATATTTTGGGCTAATTAAATATTTTCAATCCATTTCTGCAGTGACAACAGGTGAAACTTGGTCAAAGTCTTGTAAGATGAGACTGTAATGTTATATAAAGCACTGCTGCCTATAGACCTGGAGGATGGGGAGTAAATGTCATGAATGCTTGGGGGATACAGTATGTCAAAGTGCTTAGGGGTCTGTTTAAGACTTGTGTGTTTCACCAGCACGCTTGCCCCCTTATTGACATCACAATCAGGGGATATACATTACTATTTGACACATACAGTATAAAGGACACCAAAATGCAACCGTGCACTGTTTTTGTATTTTCAAAGATTTTCAATTGATGTGTATATTTGATGATGCATGATATATAAATGTATTTATAAAGCACCACAAGGATACAAAGTGCTGTTTAATCTTACAGTGTACACAGGGAGCATTAAAATAAAGAGAGCTTACAAGTGTGTGGATAATATACAGGCATAAATTGGAGGGCAGACATGCACAATTTTTGGTCATTGACCCCCAGAACTGGACAAGACTACATAACGATCTATTGCTTCCAATATTAGCATTTTAGTATCTTTTTAAAGAGATTGAGCAAGTGTTTCTTACAAAGGAACTTGGGTCTTCTGCTGCTACTGACTGCACTTAATCCTTTGTGATTAGTACAGTTGTATGCTGTTAATAATTTGTTTTGAAATTACTTTATTGTGTGGCTTAATTAGGGATGTGGTGGAAAAACCTAAATCAAGCCAAGACAATTATGTAACATGTGCGTGTGCAAGGCGTTATGCATAGGTTAACCAATAACACATGGAAGCATAAACCAGCACAACGGGGGCTATATTTTTTATTAAATCTCAATTTGTTGTTAGAAAAAGTATATAAACTGTTAGGGGCAGATGCATCAAGGTTCGAATATCGAGGGTTAACCCTCGATATTCGACTGGGAATGAAAATCCTTCAACTTCGAATATCGAAGTCGAAGGATTTTGCGGAAAAACTGCGATCGAACGATTGAAGGAATGATCCTTCGATCTAACGATTAAATCCTTTGAATCGAACGATTCCAAGGATTTAAATCCAACGATCAAAGGATTATCCTTCGACCAAAAAAAACTTAGCCAAGCCTATGGGGACCTTCCTCATAGGCTAACATTGGGTTCGGTAGCTTTTAGGTGGCGAACTAGGGGGGCGAAGTTTTTTCTTAAAGAGACAGTACTTCGACTATCGAATGGTCGATAGGATCACCACACCAGAGGCCATCCCTTTAGACTAGAGGAAAAGAACTTTCACTTGAAGCAGCGTAGGTGGTTCTTCACAGTGAGGTTGTGGAATGCACTGCAGGTTGATGTTGTGATGGCTGATTAATGCTTTTAATAAACAAGTTGAAAAGCAAAGGTCCAAGTACAGATACCTGTAGTACTCCACTAACAACACTGGTGAAATAACTTCAAACTTTCTTCACAGCTCTTTTTTTTTTTATCGTTTTTTCGTGACTGCAGACAGCTGGCCAAAATGACAAGGAAGTGTCTCTGTTGATACAAAATGTATTATTTTAGCAGTTTAAAATAGTCTAAAATTCATCTGTGTATTGATCTGAGACACAGCCTGTTATTCTCTTATTATTTCCTGTTGAGCTGTGCATAGTACAGTGCAGGGGAGAATCTATACTGATAAGGTACATTGTATAAAATCATGTATATTTAGGGCTGTGGCAAATGGGCATATTTCCCCCCCATTCACTACTATGGGAATTTACTGCCAGAACTAGTGCAATCTCTTGTTGGGAAGTTTCACTTGGAAGTTTTCCACTCCAGAAATTCTTTGATCCCTACCTTTAGGTTAATGTCAGGTAGTCAAGTGTTCAAAAAGGTAAACTGCTGTTGTGCTTCGTTCTTTTTAAATCATCAGTGTGTGTTTCGTTGAATTACGATTTAGTCAGGCTGCATTATGGGACTTTGATCCTACTTGGCAAAAAAGTCTGAGCCTTAAAACCAGAACATTTTATTGTGCTGTGTACTTTGACCAGAAGAGGGCAGTGGTTCTTTATCTGATGAACATTTTTCTAGTCTTTCCACTAAAATGCATGCTGTATCAGGTGTTATTATTCAGCTGATTCTGACAATATTTTAGCTGGAAATCACATTATTCCTTTTGATCCTTTACACATATTATATCATTTAGAACAAAAAGTAAAGCTTATTGACCTTTTCCATACTTTACCCCTGTTACGCTAAATTCCATATATTGGTGCTGCATGCAGGTAATATAGTGTGTAAATCATGATGGACCAGTCTGTCCAGTCTCTATAGTACTTTGGTAGGAGAAAGTAAATTGTTGGGTTGGATTTGGTTTGGCTAAAAAATATGAAACCACATCTTGCAGAATTCAGTAGGGATGCACCGAATACAGAATTCGGCCAGGATTCTGCCGAATCCTTCTGCCTGGCCTAACCGAATCAAGGAAGTTAAAAATGTTTTCCTCTTCCCACCACAAATTTGCATATGCAAATTAGGATTCAGCTCGGTATTCTACCAAATCTTTCGCAAAGGATTCGGGGGCCGATTTCAAAATTGTGGATTTGGTGCATCCCTAGAATTCAGGACCAGATTTACCTACCTATTTTTCATAGCCTAAGCCCACAAAGAGTCTCTCACACAAACCAGTGACGATGGCGTGTTTCTATTGAAGAAATATTACACTTAGAAACACAGTATTGTCATTCTGGAATTTACAAAGCAAGTAAATACTGAAAGTCAGTCTTATCTTGATTGTAGGAAAGTAAACTATACATTTTTAGAAGTTTCCAAGGATATTTATACGTTGAGTGACGTAATCAAAGCCGTATTTATGTGGGAAATATACTATTGCCAATGTTAATTAATAAATATTTTTTCAATCTGGCAAGTCAAAGTATAACGATTTTTAGTTGTGAATTTAGTGCATATCAGCCATAATAATTCAATATGCGTGAAGCCTTTTCATTTTTTTATGAGCTATAGAATGCCTTTTTGCCCCTTGTAGAAATGTGATGGTATTAATTTCCCATCTGGTGCTTGGCATCCTTTTCAATGGAAGTCAAACAACAAGTGTGTAAAAGTAAAGCAGAGAATTGTTCTTTTCATAGTCACTTTCTCTCTCCTTTTGACAACTGCGCATGCGTCGAAAGTGCCGGAAATTGCTGAAGTGCTGGAAGAAGACCCGAAGATTACTGAAGAGAAGAAGATGGTACCCGTGAACTCCGATGCGCTGAATCTACAATGAGGTAAGTAAAGAGTTAGGGGCATTTACCAAGGGTAACACCTAGGATGGGGGGAAGTAGGGAGGGGGTCTATGTAGGGGGGGGGGGTATGGGATTTTAATATAAAGTGTTTGGTTCTCCTTTAAGTTAACTTTTAGTATGAATTAGATATAGTACTAATTCTAATCGACTTTTTAATTGGTCTTCATTAATTATTTGTTATAGTTCCTGAATTATCCTGACTCTTTCCAGCTTTCAAATGGGGGGGGTCACAAATGCTCTGTGAGGCTACAAATGTATTGTTATTGTTATTGCTACATTGTATTACTCCTCTTTCTATTCAGGTCTTCTCCTATTCATATTTCAGTCTCTTATTCGAATCAATGCATGGTTGCTATGGTAATTTAGACCCTAGCAACCAGATTGCTGAAATTGCAGACTGGATTGCTGTGGTATAAAACGCTAAATAACTCAAAAATTTAAACCAATTTCAAATTGTCTCAGAAGATCATTCTATATTAAAAGTTAATTCAAAGATGAACAACCCCTTTAAGAACAAAGCCCAACAATCTTTGCTTCTCCCATGAATTCAGCATTCATCAGCAATGTATTCATGAAGGGTAGGCTGGTCTATGGGGTGCCAGTGGGTGCAAGATGCAGAGTGGGTGGATTCACAGGCCTTAGGTATTTTTCATACCCCTTTCACAGGATTGCTTTATTAGTCATGCAATCCCATGGTACGTGTTTTAAAAAAACAGGAATCTTTGACAAAATTGTAGATCATTTACTAAACTATTCTAGTAAGTTTTCAGTTGGTCTTCATAGTTTTTTTTATGTATTTTCCTTCTCCTTTTCCCTCTTTCCAGCTTTCAAATTGGGGTCACTTTTCTTAGCAACCAAAGAAAATGTTGTTCTCTGTTATTTTTACTTTTTATTACTTGTTTTTCTATTCACATCCCCTACTATTCATGTTCCATTGTTGAAACCACTACCTGGTAGCTAGAGTAAATTAGACCCATGACCAGATAGCTGCAAAAATTCCTGATTGAAGAGCTGCTAAACGAAAAGCTCAATAAAATGAAGTATATGTTACAGTGGATTATACTATAGTTTTATTCTTTCTGCTACACTGCGATTCTGTTTAACAGGTTAAACAATCAACAATTTGTTTTGTCTTTTTTTGTTTATCTTTTGCTTTATCAGAGTTAGATAGATAGTATTGTTACAAATGTTAAGTTACAGAAATAAATGTGATTATGTTTTAAAATATGTACAATAAATTTGTTGCAATGATATACAGCACTTTGCACTTTAAAGGGAAGAAATTGTGATATCTGTTAATTGAACTTTTGTTCCATTTATTTCCATTTATTTGGGCTTGAAACAGTGTTACTAGTGATTTGCAATGGAAATCATTGTAAGGCCTATAAATAGACGGAAGAGGCTGTATTGAAGTATTAGACACGTGGAAAACTACTATTTGACTTTGCGATGAATATTGTGTGTCAAACGTCAGATGCATCAAAAAAGGTTTCACTGAAAATATGTACATAATGTCAGGCCCGGACTGGTAATCTGTCCGTTCGGGCATTTGCCCGAACGGCCGCTCTATCCTGTGATGAAGTGGGCCGGGCGCTGCACTTATCTGCTATTAGAAGGAAAATATATTTTACGAGCAAGGAGCGCACAGTTCACATAGTTGAAGTGCGCCGAAGCTATTTCCAGAGGGAGGGGGAGAGAGAGCGAGTAAGTGAGGAGAAGGTAATACTTTATTTAGCTTTACTGATAAGAGTTTTGCTACGGAACGCATTTTAGGACATCATGCGTTTGGAGCATGCGTGACTACAAAGGCAAACAATGCGCTATGGAGAAGGCATAGGACAACGCATGCAGCAAAGGTAATTAGGCGCATGATGTCCTAAAATGCGTTCCATATGTTGCACATCTCTTTCCCTGCCTCTGACTGCTCCGTTTAGGGTCTCCCTCACAAGCTGCCTTCCAGTTGTCTGTTTGATTTCGGACAGTCCTTCTCCAGTCTTGCCCCCCCTCACAGTCACCCACTGTCTCAAGTTTCACAGCTCCTCATGTCAGCTCTGTCCAGCTTCCTCCCTTCACGGTGCTTCTCCAATCTCCCTCCCTGCTTGCAGGGTCCCTCTCTGCTCTAAGGCCCCCCCTCCCTGTAACACATTCTCTCTCTCCCCCCTCCTACTTTCAATCCCCAGTCTTGTTCTCTGTCCTACTCTCCCTCCTCCGATCTATCTCCTTTACCTGCTGCAACTAATGACATAAACCATGGCAAGCAAGAAGGCAAGGGCAGAATACAGCAAAGAAATTCAAATAAAGGTAATCAGCCCCCCAAAAAAGAGGGAAACATAAGCAGAAAGCTGAAATCAGGGGAGGGGGGTGGTCTTGGCAAAGGCATAGCATATTAATAAGTGTCGTTTATTAATATGTAAGCAAAGCCATTCTTTACATTTTAAGGCACCTACAAACTGTAAATTATAATTCATAATGTACCCCCTAATTTATAAAGATAAGTGATCACCTCGGACTTATGCGGTGCTTTTATATGGTCACATAACTCCTCGTGACTTATAATATCTTTCTAAATTACAGTAGGGGGTACATTATCCACTATATAATATATATGTATAAATATATATAAATATATAAATATATATATATATATATATATATATATATATATATATATATATATATATATATATATATATATATATATATATATATATATATATATGCGTGTGTAAGTAAAAGACCAGCACGCATTTATGTGTGGGCTGCTTTGATTTTTTTGCCAGGGCTGCTTTTTACTCCCAGTCCGGCCCTGCATAATGTAAGCCACATGTTGCTAACTTGAATCAGTTTACACACAGGTAAACACACATTAACCAAATTTTAGCTGCAGAAAGCAACAGAACTCTGCCTGCGTGTGTAGAGTGCAAAGCTTGGGTTAATACCTGTTTAACGATAACATAAAAGGCAGAATGACAACATTTAAAGCAGAGCAAGCTAAAGTTCAGCCTGGGCTCCAAAATATTCTTTTTCTAAAGGTGTTAATTGACATTTAAGTGGCATTTCTCTGCCTTCCAGGTTCCAAAGGAAAATACCAAAGTCATTTGCAGACCATGCAAGGCAATGCTGGGAGAGAAAGTGTCATCAGGTACATTACATAACACTTATTCTAAGATGAAAATAAAAATATTCATTAACAATGTGCCATTTGTACATACAGGCAAGGAAATTAATATTCTTTCACACATTGTTACTGGAATTGAACTTTAGAGAAGGGAAATTAACCATCCCTTCAAATGTGATGAACTTATATTTTCAACCAGCCTGGCTGAGAATAGAGAGACAATAGGCTATGTATTATTTTTTATAAGCAACATCATACTGGGCTTTTATTATGAACCTAAAATTCTCAGGGTGTCTTGTTTTAAGTTTTCTGTGTGTCATTTGCATTATATCTTGAGCATTTCATGAACAAACAATGCTTTTAATTGCAATTACATGTATAAATAACATTACAACTATTACAAATTTGGTTATGTACAGTATATTGGAAAGTAGCCTAGAATTTTCATTATAAATGCAACAAAAATCAGTTTTGGGTTGTGCCACTCTTTAAAAAAAAGTAAATGCATTTAGATTTTTAAAATTGATTTAGCAATTCAGATTTTTTTAAGTTTTACTGTGTGCGTTAAAAAAATCTGCTAGTAGTTAAAGCAGGATTCGGTTCGGTATTCGGCCAGGATTTGGCCTTTTTCAGCAGGATTCCGATTCGGCCGAATCCTTCTGCCCAGCCAAACTGAATCTGAATCCTAATATGCAAATTAGGGGCGGGGACAGAAACTACGTGACTTTTTGACACAAAACAAGGAAGTAAAAATTTTTCCCCCTTCCCACCCCTAATTTGCATATGCAAATTAGGATTTGGTTCAGTATTCGGCCGAATCTTTCGCGAAGGTTAAAAGACTAGCCAACTTTTCTGCAAAATTGCGGTATGCAAAAATAAGTCCAACTAAAGGTGGCCATTTACAAATACATCTACTCATTTGGTGAGGTCGCTAAATGAGTGCACCTGGGCCTGGTTTGGCCACCCACACACTGGGCCAAATTAGGCTTACCATCCATTAAACCCACAGAGACTCATGGGACAAGAACTGTATCAATGTGCCAACAGGATTTTCAAACCTGCTGATTTTCAGGCAAATTAGCTGCCACCTCAGACTGAAGGGGCCAAATTGGCATCACAAAGCTACCCGTTTATGCCCACCTTAAGACTGTGTGGAATATGAATGTGTGTAAAAAAAATGCATAAATTCAATATTCATTCACTGAACCCTCTTCTCTGTTCTCTGTTTGTAGATACTATCAAGTACTACATCACAGAAATAATGATTCAGCCATCAAATTCATGTTATTACATGATTTCAAGGTAAGTGAAATTTAAAAAAACACTGTCAAACATATTGGTTCTTCATCAGTACAGGTAAAGAATCTATTATGAAGAAATCCGTTTTCCACAAAGCATTATGAATGGCTAGAGTCAGACCATCTCATATAGTTCCCATTTTAAGAAAATAATTCAAAAATTGTAGTGTAACTTCCTTTTTCTTTGTAAAAATAAAACAGGACCTTGCACTTGATCCAAACTAAGCTACATGATTCCATATTGGTGGCAAAACAATCATTTTGGGTTTATTTAATTTGATTTTTAGCAAATAAGATCCGGGTGATCCAGATTACAGAAAGCATTCTGGATAACAAATTTTATGTTGCAATATGTCTGATTTGCTCAGTTTCTTTGCATGGCCATTGTGTCACTGTGCCAATTTTTTTGTTACAACTTTGATGAGCACAGCATATTCTAAATCTGCTTTGGTTTTTCTACTGCTTGCTTTGCCAGAGATCATATGAAACCCACATGCAGTACTAGACTCTTAAAGCTGCGTGGCACAGTCTCCCAAAACTCCATTCTGTAGTGAAATAAACCACTCCGTAACTTAACGATATGCTTAACTACTAATTTCACCTCTAAGAAATACCAAAGTAAGTTTGGTGCTTTTCCATCATTTGGAGCTACAAAAAACATTTACATTTTTAACAGGCTTATTTTTGTGATCCATATGGATTTATGTTTAGTTATCAAGTACCCTTATACTGTCTAATTATTACTGGAAAATGCAACTCTGTAAAACAACAAATTGCTTATTGAAAAAAGGAATGAGAATACGTAGGTGCTTACTGGTAATTCTAGATTATAGAGTCCATCTTTTTTTCCTTAACCAAGTTATGAGACCCACGCACAGCCCCTTACACACATATTACCCCTCTGTCTTTGTTTTTAAGATTGGGATGGTAAGATTTTATGGATAAATAAAAATATACATTTACCTGTCCTCCTAATGAGGCTTAAGGTGTTACTTACCTGTTCTAGTAATATGACCAGGCAAAATGGTTGCAAACTGCTGTGTAACACATTTAAATAGTTTTATTTGTTGTCACATGGCTCCAGATTTGTGAATTACTTATATTTGAAAGGTATGAAATTATTTGGAACATGGCTCCTTTTCTTATCTGGTAACAATCCCCAGCAATGGCAAGTCTTAATTTTATTCAGTGGGGTGCTGACAGCACATAAAGGAAATGGATAATACAACACAATTTGTTTCTCTTTACTTTTTACGACTTTTGTCGTATCTGAGATAGTTATTGTGGCTATACACTAGGGATGCACCGAATCCACGATTCGGTTCAGGATTCAGCCTTTTCAGCAGGATTTGTATTCGCCGAATCACAAAACAAGGAAGTAAAGAAAGTGTTCCCCTTTGCTTATGCAAATTTGGATTTGGTTTAGTATTCAGCTGAATCTTTGGTGAACGATTTGTGCAAAATACATCCCTACTATACACTGAAGACTAATTTCTGTTTCTGCAGAATGAAATATTTGGAAAGCATTTTAGTGCGGCTTCTCCTGGAATACTCTACCTGTAGGAGTACTTTTAGGTTCTGCATTCAGGGGTCGGATGGCAAGCGCTTTCTGTTGGTAAGACATGGTTTTATGTTCACATTATTCACTTGAATTTTAGTTCACAGACAGACCATTTTTGCAAACCTTGCTGGTATAATTTAGAATTCATAGTTCAATCAACATTAGCAAGTCATCTTGGTCCAGAGACACCAAAGCAGGTTCAAACAAAGATACTGACACCACTATGTTTTATAAATCGATAAGGTTCTTCTTTTGGGATGCAGTGTTTGCCTTTCACCATTGCAATAAATATGTTTGTGAATGTATGTATGACATACATACATATATACACACATACACACACATTGCCACTGCTTCTATCAATGCATTGTTAACCTTTATGTGCCAGACAGTAAAGCACTGCGTATCTTGTCAGCTCTATATAAATAAATGATGATGATGATGATGTAGGCAGTTGTCTCATTTACTGTTTACTTGACCTTGATTGTCTGAATATGAAGTGACTTGATGGACCGAAAGCAAACTAAATAAATAGTAATGTCCATGTGGCCCCCTTCTAGCCTTTTAGATTACCTTTTTCACTAACTATACTGAATTATATTTTATTTTGCACCTTTAATACTTTAATACCTATATATACTTTAATGGCATTGATTACTATATGAGTGACAAAATTATACAGCTCTGTGCTAAATCAGTAATGTTAAAAAATTCACGTAATGTTTTTTTAAAAAAAAATGTTACCAGGTTTTTGTATTAAAAAACACCCCAAACTAATTTGGCTATAATAATACTATGTTAAAAAATATAATACAAGTATCTAACAGCTAAATTTGCCTGTGTATTAATTACCTAAATATTCTTGTTTTGTCATATTTAGCTTTGGCTTCTGAATACGGATAGTGGAATCATCAAGAAAGCCAGGGACTGTAAACAATTGTTTCTTTTCTGACAATGTCATACCTTTTACAAGAGCCCTAGAGGCTAGAAATGCCATACGGGTACTCTACCTACCTTGCTCGGAAAACAGGAACATGGAGTAAGTGATTCCATTACTTCTTGAATTTGCTTCTAAAAAAAAAAATCCCTTGCAGCAATAGGAAAGCAAAGTTGTTGGCTTTTCATAGGTGATCCAGTCACCTTCATTAACATCCACACATGTATGTAACAAAAAAGTAGGGATAGCAAAAAAAACGCTCCGGTACCTCTGTAAATTACTTTGTTAGTGCCCTTACATACAGGTATAGGAAACGTTATCCAGAAAACTCCAACTTACAGAATGGCCATCTCCCATAGACAACATTTTAATCAAATAATTCAATTTTTTTAAAATGATATCCGTTTTCTCTGGGATAATAAAACAGTGCTTTGCACTTGATCCTAACTTAGATATACATCCTAATTGGTGGAAACAATCATATTGGGTTTTGTTATTGGTTAACTGATTTTTTTAGTAGATTGAAAGCATGGGTATCCAAATTACAGAATGATCCCTTATCTGGAAAACTCAAGATCCTATGCATTTTGGATAACGGGTCCCATACCTATATTTTAACTTGAGATTCTTCTTGGCACGAATAAATACATGACACACACACAACCTCAGTCTCCCCCTGCCCTTGGACAGTAACTCATGTGAAACTGCCTCCTGTTCTGCTTGTGATATGTTTTATCACAGCTATGGTGGGCCTGAGTGTGATTGCATGCCCAGTAGTTACACAACTGCTAGAAGATGTACATGACACAAAATGTCTTCATTAAACTTTGATTTTAAAGAAGTGGTATACTATCTGAAAAACATCAAAACCCAAAAAAGTATTTGGAAGGTGAATAACCCCATAGACTAGATTTGGCTAAAAGACATCAAGCCTGCCACCACGTCAAGGTAGGCTCACTGAGCAGGTCCCTAACTACTCTAACCATCTTATTATTTCCTATTATACTATCTGCTGTGCTAACCTGACTTCTAGTAACATATGGTCCAGGGGAAGGCAAAAAACCCAACAGAAACAACTCAATAGTTTGTTTCTGTCAGGGAAAAAAATCCTTCCTATTATTCCTGGAACAAAATCCTTCCTATTATTCCTTGAACAAATTCTGCTCAGTCTATATGTCCTATGTATTGCACTAACATTTTAATTTAAATCTATGAAACAATTGGTCCTACTTTAAACTCTTATCATATTATGTTTATTTGATCATATTATCTTATGGCTTCTTCTAAAATCTTTAATATTGACTTAAGAATTATATGTTATTTTTACACCCTACTGCATGTTTGACAGTTTTCTATTCTATTTGTCGTAATAGGCAATTTTATTATATTCTATATTACATTTTTGATTTTATTGTGCTACAATTTCTTATTATATAGTCTACCATTTTATCCTCTTCCCTTAATTCCCTTAATTAGTTTAATTTAAAACGTCTAAGCCTTTAGCTTATCCTTTCATGTGTTACCATATTTTATATTATGTTTGTTATACCTTTTGTGATCTTCCAACATCTTGTTTTATTTTGTGAACTATCCTATTTAATCTTCTAATATCCTATCATATTCAGTATTATATGACTGTTGTCATTTTCCACTGTTAGATATTTAATCAATCTATTTCCTGTTAGCTAATTATATATTTGCTACTCTATATATCCTCTTAAATATATATATATATATATATATATATATATATATATATATATATATATACTCTTATATATTTGCAACTTTATATATACTCATATATATACTCTTATATACTCATATATTTGCTACTCTATATATATATATATATATATATATATATATATATATATACTCTTATATATTTGCTACTTTATACTTGATATCATATATATTGATATGTATTTATGTATTGATATTTACTTATATATTTATAATATTTATTGATTTTATTTATATTTCCATGTATCTTAGTTTTAGCCTATTATCCTCTTGTAACTATCCTCTGCATTTACATTTCTACTATTACCCTTCTAGTTTGATTTTATACTATCTGTTTTATAAGAGCCCTTTAGTTATATCATTTAGCCAAAACTTATATAACCAAAGGATCCCAGCTCTTCTAATCATTTTAAAATACTTACCACCATTTAAAAATACTTACATCAGCTCCTCTTACACATTTATATCAGGGTTAGAGAGGGTAGCTTAGTAAGTCCATACAGAGATACAACTGATGGTAGGCCAGACCCAATGTCTTCACCTGAAGAAGTAGAGCCAGTAATCAGGGACAGGGACGCTGATGGTAGTTCTGGTGAATTTCACAGATGGAGATGGAAGTATAGGTGATGAAATAGCTTTGATGGAAATGCAAGATGGACTTGATGGTAGTTCCATGGACTTTGAGTTGGCTGCTGAGCTTTATGTAGCAATGATGCATTAGATGAAGCTGATGGTAGAGCTACAGATGGAACTGTTAATTCATACAGCAGACTGGTGGGTTTTTATACAAATGAAGCAGTTTTTCAGTTTTGATGGAAACTGGACTTGGAGTTGATCTATCCTCTGGGCTTATGCCTGCCAGCTGGGACTCAGATATGTGAAATCCTGAAGACTGTAGCTGTAAGTTGAGGCGGTGTCAATGTTGAGGACCTCTAAGGCACTTGCTGGAATGCTCACGTCAGGATTTGGTTGCTTGAAAGAAATATAAATCTGTTACTTTTCTTTTTACATACAGTATATGGCTTCAGTTGATAAGTGTAGTGTGTGTGTGTGTGTGTGTGTGTGTGTGTGTGTATATATATATATATATATATATATTTATATGTTTGTGTTGCACTTCAATATCTGTGTTTCTTAAAGTATTTTAATGTGAAGGAAACACTGATTCATTGGGTGAAAAATAATGCATCATGCCTGCAGTCATGTAAAATTAATATACACTTGGTAAATATTCCTGGAATTTAGATGCATTATGTAGTGATATGTGATATTATAAAGCATTTTTGCATAGCTTGGCCCTTAACTGTACACTGTGGTTGCATTCTTTATAAAATAAACGGGGGAATGTAATAAAAATCGGTAATGGAAAAACTATTCGCAATGCGAAAAGTTATGCCTTTGCGCGAACAAATTTTGCTTTGTGCGAATTTAATATAGCTTTTGCGAGCCCGGAAACTGTTTAGCGACCACTTCCGACAGTGAAAGACCGTTTGCGAATTTTATAGTTTGCGCGAATGCGCAGTCAATGTAATAAAACTTCTTACTGAAAAAGTCGTTATGTTTGCTCCAAAAGATTACAACACCTTCAAGCACTTCTTATGAGTGCGCAATTAAAATTCGCAATGCGCAATTAAAATTCGCAATGCAATAACAGTTTAAGGAACAATATTACATTGCGAGATGTGGATTTTTAGTCTTATTGGTGCGAATTGTTTTGCTCTTTGCGACTTTTATTACATTCCCCTGTATAGGTGCAATAAGGAGTTAACTCCTTGAGCTATTCCTGTTATACAGGCACATAAAGACAGAAATATTGATGGGTTATTAAAGTCTCTTGGATATCTAGTGTGCTGAACTGTTACTAAAGAGTGTAGCTTGTAATCCATGGTTTCTCAATATCTATTCTATACTTACAGGTTCTGGCTGGAAAGGTGGTTTAAGCTTTTGACTTTCTGCTTCGATCCAGTTGATAGATTTAAAAAATTGGTGTCTCCTTATATCCCCCTTGAACCCAAGCCGCTTGTATGTCTTCTTCTTTAGGAGCTAAGGGAACAAAAACAAGTGACTTACTGCTTCTAATAGAAACCAAAACTACAGTCCATATATATGCCATATATATTCTATGGCACCCACCTTTTCCAGAAGATCTTGCAGTTCTGTACTGAGCTGTTCTGAATAGCTGGGCTGACAATTGAGGATGAAATGAATGCATTTCTCTGCTTTGCGGCCTTCATAAAAAGGTGATCTTCCAGTGGCCATTTTGCACAAGACAATCCCAAAAGCCCACCAGTCTACTGCTGAATTGTAGATTTGACACTGGATCATCTGAAATACAAAGAACAGATCATTCCCCATCAAATACAGAAATTCCAGTTTATAAACATTTGTGTTTATGCCTTGATGAAATTTTGGCATTCAAGGGTTCTATGATCAGTCTGTGGTCCAAGTTCTCCCATGAAAACTCAGTGCTCCGTGTGCACAAAAGGTAGAACTATATAGGTGCTACAACTAGCTAAGAGCTTATCGAAAGCCTTTGTTTTCACAAGTGATTCAAGGGTTAAACATGATGCTGGGATTCAAGAAGATGCTTTTAAAAACAACAGCTGAAGAAATGTATTATGAGTATTCATATTGTAAGAAGGAGAAATGTTTGACCTCCAATCTTTTAGGCTAATATGCAGATTATTGACCTCTGAGAAACATTATAGGGAATGTGCTTCCACTGCTTTCCATACTGTAAAATTCTGTGCATTACATATATCAGTAATAAGTCTCTCACCTCTGGGGCCATGTTGTGCAATGTCCCAATTGATCCTGTGATGGTTTTGTTGCCAAATACATTCTCAGCAGCCAATCCAAAGTCAGCAATCTTGATGTGTCCCTTGTTGCTGAACAGAATGTTTTCCGGTTTGAAGTCTCTGTAAAGTAAAGTACAGGTGTCACTGCATAATTCTGTTCATTCTGTACCATTCATCTAGGTCATGGTATATCTAAAGAAATAAGTCAAATCAACCCAAGTCAGCAACTAGTTCACCCTAAAGACCCAACCCCAAAACACAAGAAGAGTAACATTGTGTGTGCAGTGCAGTGAGGAGTGCCCTGATTTGGATGTGCGGGAACATCAAAACTCCAATCTTGCTAATGCAATCAACACCTAATTTAATGACATCATTGATTGATTGGAGCAACATTCCAGAGGATATATAGCAAAGCAAGATCCTATGTACAAGTTATTCTGAATTGAGAAAGCCCGTTGGATGACTGGTGAAACATCTTCAAGAAAAACACAACAAATCCAGTTGATTTGACTTATTTCTATAGATACTGCATAATTCTGTTTGTATGGCAGAACCTATGTGGTTTCAATTCTACATAGAATAACAATCTAATGGGCATTTGTGAAGTACAAAGGTTTTGTGTGAGGGCAAAAGGATTACAGCTCCCTCCTATGGCAGGATGCAAAGTGCTAAAAATATTGTAGATTGCACCAGAATTTTTTTCACTTTGCATCCTGCAATGGATTTGCAATACAAGGCCCCCAATAATATCAGCTATTAAACATATTACAGAAAGATCATATAGAAAACTGTTCTTACCGATGGATGATTCCTTCAGAGTGCAGAAACTGCAGGCCGCACACCATCTCAGCTCCGTAGAACCTTTGAAAAAAATTAGTAAAAAATGCACATAGTGGATATATATTCCTATCCTTACGCCTTTAAAAGACAAGGAAAGGCTTAATTACTGGGGTGCCAATTTTATAAGCATCCTCCAGTGACTGAATTATAATCATAATAAAAATCACATTAGCCATGGGACAATGCTAGTGAGTGTCATGTTGCCATCTTTCTTTCTGTCCCTGGGATCCCTACTGCTGCCCTGTGCTGTTTGCATGTGCATTAGTGAAAAGAGTTTGGCTTTTAGCATCTAAGTTTAGTTTTTACTCTTCTGGAATGTGCATGTGCCATGGACTGGTGACAAGGTGGTGTGTGTCAGGGACTAGTATAGTGTTTGTATTGCTGCTACAATCTAGCAAAATGTTGTTGCCATACTGTGTTTACTACACATTCAACATATGGCTGCTACATGAAGAAAAGCACCTCCCCAGGCTGTATGTCACTTACAGTACGGAGTCCATGTCCAGATAGCCTCTGTTGTTGAGAAGATCTTGTAGGCTTCCTCCACTTGCATATTCCATCACAATGAAGGCATGCAGCTGGATAGAATTAGAAAAAGAAAGCACATGTTACATAGGTACCACTGCACAACAATATTAAAAGAAAACTAAATTCAATTAGTGACCATACATCCCCCCCCCAGGCCCTCTCCTGAGCTGCTGCAACCGCAGCCTTTCACCCCTATACTCCTTAGGCATAGCTGAGTACCATGGTGACTGCAACGTTCTTCTGCTTCAATTCTGCTCCCTGGTGCTGATCACCAACTATGAGCATGTGCCCTGGAACCAGGACCAGATCAACCTCCAACCCTGCTTTGTAGCTCAGCCATAATAGGGCTGGTACGACAGAGTCAAACAAATTATCTTTGGAACCACAAGTCGGACCTACTTCATGTGTTTTTATAACTAACCCTGTGTCCTGATTGATGCATTATGCAAGTACAATTCTATGGGTTTCCCATGTTTTTCATGTATTCAAATACAAACAGTAATTTAAGACAACTGCAGCAGTAACTAGGTCTCCTCTCAATCTGAACTCTGGTATCAATTTGCTGGGCCCTGTGAGTAGGGTTGACACCTTTAAAAAAGAAAAAATGACGGCCAGTGGTAGGTGTGGGAATTAAGGGGCGGATTGTGATGCAAAAGGGGAGGAGGCAGCAGAGCGTGACTCAAATATGGGCGGAGCCACTCGGTAGTGCTGCAAAAGGGGCGGGGCCACATTACCCAAAGCCGAAGAAAATGTACGTTTTCACCGGCGGGCAAAGGCTTTTGTAAATGGTATTACAAATTACCGGCAGCTACATTGCCGGTAAATTTGTAATACCGGCCCTGGCCCTGGCAACTCTACCTGTGAGAATTTCCTAGGGATATTCTCCTCTAAGCAAATTGTACGGTCTCTCTGGAAGAGGCCACTACATCAACACACCTCACTGCAATATGACACTTAATTGTACCTGTGTTTGGAATGCTGCATGGATGTTGCACAGGAAAGGACATTTCCAAGCCAGCTTCATCACCTTCACTTCGGTCTCATATCTGTCTTTAAGCTTGATGTTCTCTTTCTTAAGGATTTTAATTGCCACTGGTTTCTTTCTGTCGGGCAATGATGCTAACATAACCTAAAAAAGAGAAGGGATAAATTATACAAAACCGCCACAATGTGCACATTTTTATTTTGTTTTGATTGTTTTAATGCTTGTCAGTTAATATGAAGTAGAGCACGCATGTATGAACTAAATGCTACAATGCTATATTTAAAGTTATTTATACCATTACAATAATACAGCATTGCAAAATTAATGGAAAGTATTTGATTCTCACATTCTGATTTTATACAATAAAAATGCTTCATATCATAAAAATAAAATATACAGAATAGTTAATTCAATAAGCAACAGAGATCCTCTGCCAACTGCTTTGCTCCACATAAATAATAAATAAGGTCGGCCATCCTGCCATATAGGGGGTAGAATTAAATCCACAATCACAGGCCACTTTAGAGGTAGGGCTTACCCAAGAATGCATGGACAAAGGACCAGTTTCACTAAACTTGAAGCAACTTATTTAAAAACACAGGCAAGCCCACATAGAAGGGTCCCAGTCAGGTTCCTAAGACTTATAGGGCCAAGTAAGTTCTAGTGGCAACCCTGTATGATCTTTACACCTGTATGTGTAGAAAAAATAGTTGATCCTGCTTTTTATATGACTGTTTTAACCCCAGGGCCCTTGTTTTTGACTGTTAACTATAGGTACTTTATTTAATGGCAGATAAGTAAAACATGAATGTATTGCTCACATTGCCAAATGATCCATTGCCCAGCTCGTGATGGAAATTGTAGCTGGAAATGTCCAGTGGATCACATCTTTCTGCGTCGATGTGTGGTCTCTTCCAGGAACTTTCTCCTTCTGTTAGAAAAGAAATCCTGTTAATAATTTATATTGCAAATATACAATACATATATTATGGCCATAATACTGAGGATCTATTAATAATAAACTGAAAACAAAATTGAAGGAATTCTACAGAAACACCTCTTTATATAGTATAGACTATAAAAGGTCTGGTCATAACTTCAGGTTATATAGTAATAACTTAAAGGAGAAGGAAAGTAATTTGCCAAATGTTAGGCACCCCCAAGTGATTGTATTTACTTACCTGACACCCAGTGCTCCTATCAGCAGAAAACTGCACTGGGCCGGGGTTCTTCCAGCGAGCACCACGGAACGATCCTATTCCGGCTTCTTTCTTCACATGCACAGTAGAGCGAAAAGCCGAACTTTAATGAAAAGGCCCGCTATTTCGTTCTATTGCGCATGAGTCTGCCCCGGGAAATTTGAAGAGTGAAGAAGCAGGAAGAGGATCACTCCATGGTGCTCGCTGGAAGAACCCCGGGTCAGTGCAGTTTTCTGCTGATAGGAGCACTGGGTGTCAGGTAAGTCAGTACAATCACTCAGGGTGCCTTACATTTAGCACCCCCAGGTGGCAAATTACTTTCCTATTCCTTTAACGTTTTTCAGTAGATCAGATATCATGAGCAAAATTATGGGGGGGGAAAAGTTGGTCCTAAGCATTCCACTTAAAGGACATGTAAACCCCCCACACACACACACAAATATAATCAATGAACAGCCTCTTTGAAATATTAGATAACAGCCTCTCTGGTTGTTAAAAGGTTAACAGTAAGGCTGCAGCATCAGCTTAAAGGGCAAGGATAGTTAAATTAAAGAAGTAGACTAAAAATGTTGTACATTATATTTTGGGGTTCTGTACCAGCCCACGGCAACCACAGCCCTTTAGCAGAGAAGATCTGTGTCTCTGAAGATGCCCCAGTAGCTCCCCATCTTCTTTCCTGCTGATTTATTGCACATGCTCTGTGCTGCTGTCAGTTACTGAGCTTAGGGACCGACTCAAAATATACAGTACACATAGAATATAAATGTCATAATATAAGGCTGATTGGTAATTAATATGGATAATTAGTACATGGCAGCACAGAAACCAGTGCAACTAGCAGCTGCTCAGAGCCCACTGAGCATGTGAGTGTACACACTTTCCAAGATGGTGACCCCATGTGACAAGTTTGAAGTCCTGGATCATTGCTGCTATTGAGAAGCTGAAACTTTAGGCTGGTGCATTATGTAAAACATGGAATTTTTAGGGTTTAGTTCTCCTTTAATTAGAAATCCTTCTACTCCTCTAACCTACTCTGCCCCCTCCCTCAGGAATTTACTTTGGCTATTGGCTCATGAGCATGCTCATTTCTTCTCAGCTCAGATTACTAAACACACTCTCTAGACTAACAGCCAATGTTTCCCATAGAAACTCTAGTTGTCTGATCCCTTTTCTACTCTCCTGAGCTCAGCTTAACCATTAGTGTTCACCCCTAGCAGAACTTTTTATCAAAGTATGTTGTGCCTGTGTAAACCTGCATTCTGAATTGCCTGAATGTTACAGCAAACATGTCCTGTTTGTAGATGTCAATGTTACTGATGATGTGCTCAAGGGAAAATGGCTGCTGGTGTGAAAAGCTGCTATTTGTTTTAGTAAAATGTGATGGGGCTGGCAAATGGAGGGGTATATGCAGTACAAATGATGTGGCTTGTATGGGGAAGATATGCCCAACTTATATACATGGTAGGAAAATGTAGGTTTTGCATGTCCTTTTAATAGAGCCTATACCTATATAATTATTATAACTTATTATAAAGCACTAACATATGAGGCAGCACCAAATTATTGGCTCAGGTGAACTCAAACAGCATAACAAAAACAAGGATAGAACAAGCATAAAGGGAGACATTAGGTCAGAACATCCTGCCCATAAGCTTACAATCTAGAGGTTAGAATACAAATGATAGGAGAGGCACATGTTTGCTTCAGTGTTGCACATACATAGGATTATACTAGACACTATGGTAACCATTAGAAGGACTGAAATTGGCATCGCAGCTCCTTAGGGAACAACACAGTAGTGAGACTGAATGAGGGATTCATAGGAAGGATCAGGATTTGTTGGCTAGAGTGATAAATAGGTATTGATAGATATATAGTCAGACAGACACAAGTGGATAACTGGAGGGGGCAAACTGTTTAATGCTAGGTTTAATGCTAGGCATTTGCAACCGTTTTTTATGTCAGTTATGGACCAGTGACAGCTTTCCCTTAGAGTGATTGTGCTCCAATGTCACTGTATCTAATACATTAAATACCATGTTACAGTCAGGCTGGGAATTTGCCTTTGCCAATGAGGTCAAAATATGATGTCCTGTGGCTAATAGCCATGGGTATAGGTAACAAGAGACAGTTAGAGACAGTTACACTATGTTATGGGATAGTCTGATCCTTTTTACCTTCTGCTTCATCCCTGTCGCTGCTTCTTGGTCTTTTCCACCTTTGTTCTTCCTTCTTCTCATACAAGAGCCTCTGTCTCCTCCTCTCCCTCTTCCTCCTTCTCCTCTCCCTTGCTCGCTCTGTCTTTTGGTGGGGTCTTTTGTTGTTTGTCTCTGGGCTTTGCTCCCTCTTTCTCTTAACCCTCTCATGTGTTTCCATCCTGCTGTCCTCCTCAAGCTGAGATCTTATTTGCTTGATCATATTGATTGTAGAGTCCATCCTGGATAAGTTCTTTTCTTCTCACTGTAAAAAAAATCGCTTTGGAAGTCGCTCAAATCTCCAAAATCTCCAAATGCTGGTGCAGCACCAAAGACAACCACGGTCGTTGCAACCAACTGTTACTTTGCAAGGGATCATGGGTATATAACAAGAAGTGCGCATACCATGTGACCAACTGCCATTTTGCTGCACCTGAATGTTACAGCACATGTACACTGCAGGCCAGATGCAGATTAACAGAGCATGGTATAATAGGAAAACATATCTGAGGAAAATCATTATTATTATTATTATTTATTTACAGCTAATCCTGAAATCCTGGTATAAAATGATAAATCTTATATCACTACATCAGATGGGATCATAGAAAAGCAAATTAGGAAAACAAGAGTATTTCCTATAGAAGGCAGTGTTACACTGGTGAAACATTCACTTTCATCCAGAGTTAGAATACTCAACAATTGTTTGTGAAGACTGGGCAGTGTTGTTGAGTTTGGTTCTCAGGGAGATTTCAGGTAATCCTATGGGTCAGCAAATGAACACAAAAATACTTTTATTATGTTTAGTATCTAGTATAGAAAGGCTTTTCTACTTACTGGGCAACTGATAAGATGACAGGGCTTATGGGTCAGACTGCCATTATTATTTAACATGCAAGCATTATAGGGATGTTTAAAGTCGGCCCTGACAATTCTAAGGGTTTTTATAGATCTTTAATAGATACAGTTTATTTTTTACCACAACTCAAAGTCTTGTTACACCAGCCTACAAAGCCCAGGGGGTGGGGGTGAAATGAAGTCTTACTGAATTCTACCCATCTTCCTGTATATACCGTATATATGGTTCTTTCCACTTTGATTATTTGGGATTCTGCCGCAGAATTATCATTTTGATTTTGTTTGGTACGATTGGGCCACTAAACCCTCTAGCAAAGTATGTTTAAATTAGAGCAAGTATTTTAGCCCCACCAGCATTGCGTATTTTCTGGAGTGAAATGTGGTGGCATAGTTTGTTCTGATAATTATCTTTCTTTTAAAGGGTTAATTACTATGATCCTGTGTGCTCCATGTGCCCCCAACCTAAGGGGTGTGGTTAAAAAGCACTTGCTTTGTCTGGCTGCACTCTATACCTAACACTGAATTTGAAATCTTGTGCAAGGTGCAGAGTGCAGCACTGGTGGGTGCAAGACAGCTTTATGGGAATGTATATTTAATCTGAAAAACATTACCTCGTAAAACTTCACTTGGTAATATACAGTGTGTTTAAACACATTTATTTTATTACCTAATGTCTCCAAAAAGATGTATAGAACATTCATAACCTTATATGTAATTACAATGATTCATAAAGCACTTCCCCACTTCATAAAGCATTAAATTCATATAGCGGCAAATTCATGAAACAAAAATCAATTATACAAATTCATAAAGCATTACAAATAGTTCAAAGCTGTTAATGGAACCTTCTTATTGTGTGGCTGGTGTTAAAGGCACAAAAGTCTATTTAAGTCCATTCATAGCCTTCTCCTCAAATGATGCAAAGTCCAAAATGTAAATAGTTGTTCCGAGGTGGCTTTAAGGATGTGTCTGCAGACAATGTAACTGTGCCATCTGCAGGGGAGATCCTGGCCCCTCCACCACCTGAGGAAACTTTGCTGCTGCTGTGCCCCTCCCCCATGTACTTTGTGCTCAGGAGAGGGTTGAGGGGGGATCCACAATGTAGGCGGAGGGGTCCAGGTCAGTTTGAAAGACGGAAATTTGTCTCTTAAAGTTCCCAGGAGCAAAATTTTTGCTGCTCCTGGTAACTAGCGAAACGCTGCCACCTGAGGCGAGTTTCTCCACTCCACTCATGAACAAAAATGATTATTTCCACAAGGATATACACCAAATGGTGCAGGTAATGGACCTGTTATCCAGAATGGCCGGGACCTGGGGTTTTCCAGATAATGGATCTCTCTGTTATATGGATCTTCATACCTTAAATCTACTAGAAAATAATTGAACATTAAATAAACCCATTAGGCTGGTTTTGCTTCCAATAAGGATTACTTGTGTCTTAGTTTGGATCATGTACAAGGTACTGTTTTATTATTACAGAGAAAAAGGAAACATTCTTTAAACATTTGGATATAATGGAGTCTTTGGGAGATGGCCTTTCCGTATTTAGGCTGCTCTTTCTGGAAAATGGGTTTCCGGATAACTGATCCCATACCTGTACTCATATTATATGTAGCTTAATCAGATGAGGGATAAGGCAGGAGGTATATAAAAGTTCTTTCAAACAGTCACTTTAATCAGGCAGAATTTTTCATGGTGATTACCAATTTAAACTGCCGAGTAAAATCCCAAGATTCAGTGTACTCAGGGCTTCACACTATGGGGCACATTTACTTAGCTCGAGTGAAGGATTCAAATGAAAAAAACTTTGTTTCAAAGTATTTTTTTTGGGTACTTCGACCATCGAATAGGCTACTACGACCTTTGACAACGATTCAAAGTAAAAATCACTCAACTATTCGACCATTCAATAGTCAAAGTACTGTCTCTTTATAAAAAACTTTGACTACATACTTGGGCAGTTTAAACCTACCGAGGTACAATGTTAGCCTATGGGGACCTTCCCCATCACTTTTCTAAGGTTATTTTGATCAAAGGAAAATCCTTCGATCGATCGATTAAAATCCTTTGAATCGTTCGATTAGAAGGATTTCATCATTCGACCGAACGATTTTTCGTTAGATCGTAGGATTTGTGGTAAATCCTTCGAATTCGAGGGTTTATTAACCCTCGATATTCGAACCCTTAGTAAATGTGCCCCTTAATTTAATCACATTTTCATTTTACATATATTTTCCCATACACAATTCAATATTCCCATATTCTATTTAATATAAAAGATGTTCTGTTCCTTTATAATGTTACATAGTAAAATACATATATAAAGCAAAACAATGATTTACTGGAAAACTGACAAGGCTGCAGTGGAGTAACTAGAGGAAGCCCCAGCCCCGGGGTCCCAGACCTGTTTTTTTTTTTAATATAACCTTGTGCCTTTACTTTATCAATAAATTCCTGGGAATGCCCACTGCTCTCAGTATTGCTTTTATTGTTGGGGTGAAAAACCCTGTATTTTTTCTGGTTTATATCATAAAGGAGAAAATCAAATGTATCTATTTCATTTTTATAATATAAAAAGCCTTCTCTTTGTAGACACACTAAGGAAAAAAAGTCCAAAATCTCTGTTTCTGCTCCAATAAGGTCTTACATTGGATGAAGTTTACACAAGTGATTTTCCAAATGCTCCTGTGTATACCCCATGTCACTGGTATTTTTAGCAAATAAAGCAATCAGTGTGCAGCTGAATATGGTGCCTTCTGTACTTTGCTGCATAGCATCGGTCTGAATCAGAAACCCCATATCTTTATACACCCCGTTGGGCTATTTAACAGAGCTTTTAGTTATAGTAAAGGAGAAAAAGGCTAATATTTCAGCTTTTCAAAAGAAGCCACTTTAAAGTGGTGGTTATAGAATGGCTTCTAAAAAAACTTTCAGCTAGTCTCCATTTTTTATAGTTTTTTAATTATTTGCCTTTTGACACTTTCAAGCTTTCAGATGAGGGTCACTGACCCCATCTAAAAAACAAATGTTCTGTAAGGCTACACATTTATTGTACACATTTATTGCTCCTTTACTCATCTTTCTATTCAGACCCTCTCCTATTCATATTCCAGTCTCTTATTCAAATCAGTGCATGGTTGCTAGAGTCATTTGGACCCTAGCAACTAGATTGCAGAAATTGCAAACTGAAGAGCTGCTGGATAAAAAGCTAAATAACTCAAAAACCACAAATAGTAAAAAATGAAAACCAATTGCAGATTGTCACAGAATATCACCCTCTACGTCATACTCACAATTTAAAGGTGAAGTGTGCATTATAAGCCTAGGAAAGTAGTGTTTGTGTAACACCTGCAGCAGTTTTTGATGGATGGTGTTAATAACGACAACTTAAGAGACTCAACCTTTTGTGCCAGAAAATACCTGCTCATAACTAGCCATCGCAATAATACAACACAAAAGTAAGCTGTTTTCAGAAAGCCCCAACTTAAACCCAATAGGCTGGGTTTGCTTCCAATAAGGATTAATTATATCTTAGTTTGGCTGAAGTACAAGGTACTGTTTTATTATTACAGAGAAAAAGGAAATAATTTTTTAAAAATTTTATTATTTGGATAAAATGAAGTATATGGGAGTAATTCGAAACCTTCTGGGTAATGGGTTTCCGGGTAACGGATCCCATACCTGTATTTTTTATTTGTCTGCTATATTGCATGTGCACCTGTTTTGCAATATACATCTATTACTAATTCTCATTTTTTTATTATGAAGCATTTGTAGTTGACAATATTCGAAAGCACATTTACTTCCAATCTGCTCACTGCTATTGTCCACACAGTACACAGATAAACATACATGCCTGCATTAATATTATGAGGAAAATAATCAGCAAAACAAGCAGGGAAAAGACATTGCTGGGTCAAGCAGGATGGAAGTAAAGGGTATGTAAGAAACTGAAGCTACTCCATGAGTTCTTGCAAGGTAGCCAAACCAGTATATAACCCCAGTGCTGTATTTAGGTCCAGGGCCACCCTAGGCACCCAAACATGCTTTCACCCAAAACTGTGGTCCTAAGCATTGGCCCACTGGTGCCTGGATATAAAAATGGCCCCTAACAAACCCCTCCTATCTCCCTTTTGTTGTAACTTCTTTGTTAGCAGGTGCCCATTATGTAGAGGTATTATTAGTGCAATAGTAATTATGTAACCACAAGAACAAAAGATGGGGTAGCTGCTAGTGATGTGCGGGCTGGCCCGATACCCGCGGGTTTACCCTTGGGTCAGGCGAGTTTGGGCCGACCTTGCACAATTTTTTGCAGGTGGCACGCACCCGCCACATTCAAATGTTGACTTCTGGCTTAATAGCCGCGCCTGCTCACCCAGCTCCATTGTAATGTCATCGGCGGGGCGGGTCGCTGCAGGTCTATAAAAGGAACCCGGAAGTTGGATGGTGGCTGGAGCGGGCTAAAGGAGGGTGGCTTAGGGTCCGGTGCGGGTCAGGAAAAACCCGACCCGCACATCACTAGTAGCTGTAATTTTGATTTTTAGCCCAGGCAACACCAGGCAAAAGCCCTATTCAATGAATTCAAGTTTAACAAAGGGCTATGTTGCCCCTTATATTGCTTCTACAGATTCTATATATTGTTCCTCACATTTGGACATATTGCATCTGCTCATTTCTTTTTCATTTTTAGGCTGGCTGATAAGTGGATGAATGATACCGGTGCTCATCTATTAACATTCCCTCTAAACACATGCTTGGAACTTATCCTGCTGCTATCACTCAACAATACATCCCTCCCTGTGCTTCATGAATAGCTGGCAGGTAATATCTGTGTATTATATAAAAAAATTAAAGTGGAATAAATTATCTGTTTAACATTAACTTCATAATGTTAAATAAGAATAAAAGCTAAAATCACTGGGGGGGGGACAAATATACAAGTCCTCTTTTATTTGATCGAAAATCAATGTATTTATCATGTGAGAAATTGTCAAGATGTACCATGTAAAATAACAGTTCTGGATAAACATAGGACATAAGTCTTCCATTAAACTTCCCATATCCTAACATTGTGTTATGATATATGTGGGGTTGCACTTGCCTGCATACAAATCCAGTGTAATAATATACATTTAAACATATAGGATAAAACCAATACCACATTGGTGGCTTAGTAAGGTTCAGAGGTAAGAAAGGGTTTTACATTTAAGAGGGACGTGCTAGTGGATAATATGAACTCTTTATACACATAAATTATTTGCTTTTGGCCATGTACATTTTATTAAAATGGAATGTTGTAAAATAAACTGATTTTTTAAACATGAAACATAATGACCCTACTATTTTTTAGGATGCATATTTGAAGAAGTACCTAAACAATTTAGTTATTGTAGGAAACCTGATATTTCTACAGTATCCTATATGATTTCCACATACTGCATCTTAGCAAGATGATATTTATGGGACCTTGATCTGCAGAAAACCAATATAGAATTTCATTATTTAAAAAAACAAGGTGTATGAAAAACATTTTTCAGTAAAATATATCCCTTTCTTAGCTACATTGACTTCTTTGATCTTTTTCCTGTAAAGCCTATAGTGTTTGGGCAAATATTTGATTCTGCAAAGAGAAATGAAACCATGCATTTTGTGCATTCTGACATAAAAATGTAAAAATTACTTGAAACTAAAGTGGCCTGTAATGTTTTCCTTTTTCCTGTTTTACATTTGATGCTATATAACGTATCAGGTTTCATGAACAATTTAAAAGCAAAAAGATAAACCAGAAAAAGGAAATTAGGGAATCTGCAAACACTTTTACCATATATAATTAAGAAAGTTTGATAGGTATCTTGCTTTTTTTTTTTTAAAAAAAAAATGAGTAGATTAGCTATAACGATTTTAACATATTCTTTAATATAAATAACAGGGACACAAATACAGTTTACCTTGATTAGGCTATTCTTTACTCCAGATAGAAGCAGTATATTGTGGTGCTTGGAACTCAGGAAACATGTAAATAGACATGTGAATAGAGCTGTTAAGAAGAATCCTATGAAAACCCAAGTTTTTTCCAAAGCTTGTAACTCCCAAAAGCAGCAGAGGCCTGAGTTGTTAATTTACAAATTGAGCATTGATATTTTAGCGAGATTACAATAACATTGTGGTGGTTTTATTTCAATGCTGGTTTGGAAAGCCAGGGCATATACTCAATTAAACACAATTTCCATAGACTTGGAAGTTATCACCATGAAAGGACACCGAAAACCAGTGAGAATTGTAGAAGGCTGAAATTGTGTCATATTTGATAAGAAAAAAAGTAAACTGTATATTAGGGATGCATTTATTCCACGATCTTGGGATTTGGCCGAATCCTGAATCTTTCATAAGGAATTGGGACAAATCAAAATTTGCATATAGGCATTAGGGTAAGGAAGGGCTAAAAAGAGCTGTGTGTAATGTCTGGAGAAAAAACAATTTTCATGTTTGTGTGATGAAAAGTCTCCTGATTTAAAGAATTCAATTTGATCCGAATTCCAAACCAGCTAAGCGAAACATCACAATATCTGAAGCAAACCAGTTGGTTAAAGTGATGTGCCAGTGCCATTTTAGGTTGTTCTGATGTCACTTCCTCTAGCACTTCATTAGTTTGCACATGCATGATGTATTTTTAGAGCCACTTGATACCAGTGCAACTTGTCACAGAATATTGGGAATTTCCAACAGGCACAAGGGCTTGAAATACATTGTATTATTTTAGTATGTTGTTCTGTCTACAGCTTGTTATCTGTTTATTTGGCAAGCTCACCAAAGAAGCAAATCTGTGTTTTTCACATGGCGTTGGTTGTCGCTGCCTGGTCAATATCTGATTGGGAAGGCCAGAAATTCTGGCTGTGGATAAAGTCTTGCTTTTACAACTTAAGTTTCCAGACTTTACAATCAACATGACTTGATTTTCACACCTGCACATGGCTCTCTCATTAAAGAGTAACCCAGTCAACATCAGCCCATGTATGGTCCACTTTAGCTGTGATACAGGAACCCTCTCTAACAACAAATCTAATCAAATGTATTCTTAGACACAGCATTTAGCCACTCAGCGCACATATAGGGGCACATTTACTAAAGGGTGAAGTGACTAACGCTGGCGATGATTTGCCAGCGTGACATTATTTTGTTACTTCGCTGATTTACCAACAGGCGCAGGAGTCATCTCGCTAGTGAAGGCGATAGACACTAGTGTTCGCACTCTGACGCCTGGCGAATTTTTGCTCTGGCGAATGGATGTAACTCCGCAGATTCACTAAGATGCGGATTTTACTGAACGTTACCTTTCAGCAGACTTGCCTTTACCACCTCAGACCAGGCGAAGTGCAATGGAGTGGAAAGGACTAATTTTTAGTGGAAAAAAGTCCCAAAAAACGCTGGCGTCTTTTCCTTTTTTCAGAGTGATAGCCTGCAAAAGTCCTTAAAAATGTTTTTTGGGTAACCAGGTTACCCCATACATTTTGTATACATACACAAACTATACAGTGGGCTCATGTGTAGGGCAATATAACAACTCTATTTTCTTTTATTAAGGTTTCCTGGGCTTGTGTAATGTAATGTATTTGCTGCAACATATAAGTCCATTAAACGTTATAATTTCCAGCCGTATGCAATTTAGCTCTAATGAAGTTGCGCTAGGCAGAATTGAACGCTAGTGCATCTTCTCTTTGATTGCCGACATAACGCTAGTGAAAATTCGCCAGCGTTCAGCTCCCTGGACGCAACTTCGCAATTTAGCGTTGTCTGAGCAAATTTTCACCTGGCAAAGTGTAGCAATGGGTGCGAAGCCATTGCTGGCGAATTTTCACAGGTTAGTAAATTTCTCTCATAGAGACAAAATGCTCACATAATTAAATTCAGGTAGTTTTTGATCCATCTGGGCTAAAATCAATATTTGATGTTTGTGTCAGAATCTCAGTCTACTGTGTAAATTCCACTTCTCACTATGCAATACCATCTGAAACTGCCATATCCAGAGTGGACTCCAGCATCACCTCCTCCTTTCTAACTGTGCACTGGGACAAGCCTTGCTTCATCCATTTCCATAATTAACTCTGGCTAAAACTAAATGAATTGTTAAAGTGAAATTCGTATGCACTCCCTGGCCTTTCCGTGATGCAATTATCTGGTGCTCAGTCCTCTAGGGAGACGTCACTCCCCTGGATCCACAGGAAACAAGCAAATGAGGAACCGGCACACAGAGATGAATGCAAAAGGGGATAGACCCCTATGAGTTTGACACAATAAACTCATAGGGGTCTATCCCCTTTTGCATTCATCTCTGTGTGCCGGCTCCTCATTTGCTTGTTTCCTGCAAAACAAAATGAATGTAACAAACCATCTCTCTATTGGTTTGTGTCATATGGTATAAGATTAAATATATAAGAAGGGATGCAAGAAGTCTAGTTTACATGGAATGCAGTAAGGCGAGTACACTGGGACAGACTATCCAATTACCACAAAGACTTTAATGCAAGAAATCACAGATAAGAAGGGTTAAAGAAAACAAAATATTCATCAGATCAGAGTTCTCAAATAAATATAAATAATTGCCTTCTGCTATTAAGTTCCGGTGTTCTATGAGTCTGTAATTTGCTTCTTGTCTTTGGGTGGAATGATTTTCACGTTGAAAGGTATAAAGTATTCCAGCAGTGCCTGGGTATTCTTGGAGTCTAAGTGGTAGTCTTCTGATATTTTCTTAGCAGTCCAGGTTTCTGGAGAATTTTTATAGTTGTTGAGAAGTGTCAGTGCCTCAAGCACAGAAATCTTTCCTTTAGGAATACTCTCTACATCCAGATCCATAAGGGACTCTCGATTCACAGTGAGTTTTGGAAGTCTAAGCTCTTCTTGCGCAGATGCACTCTCTTTGGTTTGTACCTATTTAAATGGTTAAAAAATATATCAATATCACATTTCTTTATTAATGCAACAATTGTTGGCTTACTTGTTTTACCAAGCAAATAAACTCAAGTTCAGGGTTTTTCTCAATACATTCAAGGCATGAGCTTGTTTTCTGAACTCATGCAGCTACTTCAGGGTAGTTCATCAGAAGTACTGATCAGCTTTTTAATGCATAGTTAAAAGGACACAGTTGTAAAATTATTAGTGTATGCACAAATGTTAGGCACCTCCAGTGAGTATAATCACTTACCTGATACCCCAGTCTGGTGCTGCTGTTAGTAGAAAACTGCACCTTCCTGGGGTATCAGGTAAGTGATTATAATCACTAGGGTGAGTTACATTTTCCTGCTCATTTAACAAAGAAGTAGGATAAAAATGCTTCACATTATTTTTTAAAAACTCTGTACCAGCCCAAGGCAACCCAGCCCTTTAGCAGTGAAGATTTGTGAATTCAAAGATGCCCCAGTAGCTCCCCATCTCATTTACTGCTAATTCACTGCACATGCTCTGTGTTGCAGTCACTTAATTAAACTTAGGGAGCAACAATATACTGCACATATATAATAAACACACACACACAGCATGGAGTTTATATTGGAAGATAATTTGGTTTTGAAGTATAGTTAATCAAAACAAATCTGTTGGCTGGAGTAAAAAAAAAAAAAAAAAAAAAAAAAAAAAAAAGCCTTAAATAACTTTACCTCAGAAGATGGGTCACTGGAGTCAACATAAACTTCTTTCAGCCTTGTCAGAAGCAGATTATCTTTGTTACGGATTTTATCTTCAATATCTGGGTGATCTGATTGAAATAGAAATGCACCCCAAATAAAAATTATACAAGAAAATCAGCAATAAATGATCCCATTTGTTACATATGCAAACACACTACTAGCACAATATATGGGCCCCTTTATACGATACTTAATGTCTGCAGGTGTCAGTCTTATTAGAAGTCAAACAAACCCTTCAGGGTAAACTTTTAGTATGTTACAGAATACCAAATTCATAGCAACTTTTCAACTGATCTTCATTTTCTCCTTTTCAACCGTAACATGGAGATCACAGAGCAAAGCAAACGTACTGCTCTGTGAAGTTACAATTTTATTGTTAATTTATTACTTATCTTTCTATTCATCTTCTAGTCTCTTATTCAAACCGCTGCCTGGTTACTAGGATAAACTAGGCTCTAACAACAAGATAGCTGCCAATATTCAATACTGGAAGGCTGCTGGATAAAAAAATGACAGTAGCAAGTTTAACTGCAATTTTTCCATATACACTAAGTTTAACTGCAATATGTTCCATATACATATCCATATTTCACATTAAAGAACAAACCCCACGAGTCATGACCTCTAACCAATGAAGAACTACAATTCCCAGCATGCATTTCTCTTACACTTTAGGTAACATTGTCATACAAAGTGGAAGAGGACATTAGCAGCAGCCCATCTAGTAAATGCTTTAGAATATATAATATAGAAAACAATTCTGAGCTTAAAAACACAAAAGTTCCCGAGCTGCAGAACCAGCAGTGAGAATGCCAATATTAGGCTGCTGTGAGTAAACATGTCCCCCCATTACTCACGTGTTTTGGTTGCCCTCAGTGCATCCTCTGTTTTCGGGTGGGAGGGTGCAGGCCTTGGCTTCTCCTTGCCAATAAGCCCATGAGCCCGATTTTCAAGGTTAAAGTTGCGGAGTGCTCGTGTTAAGTTTAGCCCCATGCTTGTTCAGAGCACACTCACTGACACAGCGTGCCTGGCTATCCTTCGTCTGTATGAACATGAAGCCAAACTGGACTGACGATTTCCTGGTTGAAGCACATAAGGCAGCCTGTGGGGGCGGGTTGCCAGTACTAAGGCTGAATGTACGGTGTGCATTTTAGGACATTCATGCTCTTCAAGCGTGTCCTCCCCTTTTCCCCCTGTGTTCTCACTATTGCTAAGAAATCCTTGTCGCGTGTGCCCCTTGCTTTTTGCTGATTTCCCCGTGCGTTCTCCTCTTACTTTTCCTGAGGTCCCAGCTATTCCATTCATCTGCCTCCCTGTGACGTCACCCCTGGCCCCTCCTCTAAGCAAAGGCCTCGTCCTTCCTCCATCATTATTATGGGATACAGAATTATTGCTCTTCTATCCTCTCCCTGCTCTTTCATACCGCAGAACTCCCCCGCCCCATTGTGAAGTCATCAGTGATTTTGCTATTGGGTGTATACTAAATATTTTTGAAATATAACTCTCACCTGTCTGCAAATTATTTCTGAACTATTACTTCCAACTTAACCTACAACACATTGAATTCTTCCTAACACAGTGTATTATGGGCTCCACGATTGATGGACACAATTCTGGTTGCTGGTTGCTGTATACAAACTATCATTGAACTATAACTCACATGTATCTGTAAATTATTGCTACATCTCACAATTTTACCTCACTGGATTCTTCCTAAGGGCGTCTTTACCAACTAGGGTTGCCACCTTTTCTGGAAAAAAATTCCGGCCTTCCTATTTATTTATCTTTTTTTCCTACTAATAACATTGGGAACAGCCATCATTTTTACTGGCCAGGCCGGTAAAATACTGGCCAGGTGGCAACCCTATTACCAACCCATCATCTACTGAACCCGTTTTGGGAACTGATTTTAGTTTTTATTAAATACAAACTATTGCTGAACTATAACTCGCCAGTCGCAACCCTTACCTACAGCTTGTCTGACCATTCCAAGACTGGTGGTGACTGTCCTTGGATCTATCTATTGTCCTTATAGTAGGATTGAGATTGTATGTAATGTAAATGAACTACAACTTTCTACTCATGCATATATGCTCTTCATTCTTTGTGGGAGATTTTATTGTCTTCACTTGTTTTTCATATACATGTTAGTGGTCAATGATTACTGCTAGACTGGTGGTGCAGACTAAATCCTTGTGCAGAACTTGTCATCAGTCAGAAGTGTCTCTGACAAAAGCAGCGTTTGCCAGCAACTAAACCCAAACAAAGGGGGCAGGTCAGATAGCATTGGGGGCGGGGCAGTGATGTTGGGGTGGGCATGATGACATCAGAGGAAGTCACAATGATGTCAGTGGAGTTATGATGCTGGGGCGGGGTTAGTGCATCACTTAGACGCAAATTACTTGATTTCTGTACTGTTTCTATTTTAACGTGGACTGAACTGAAGCCCTTTAAAACAGACATCCAGTTCAAAACCACACACAGTGGTGGCAACCCTATCTCTATCTATGTTCTGTCTGACGAGTAAGCCCAAACCTCTGATCACAGGTATGTAATCTATTATACAGAAGTCAGTTATCAAGAAAGCTCTGAAATACAGAAATGCTAATTTAGAAAAAAACGATTTATTTTTTGATTGATTGGACATTGCTCTTTTTAACCCAAAGTAACTATGATTTGCTTTTTTTTTTTTGGTACCATACTTACGCAATCACAGGTATGTATATTACATAAACAAGGATATTGGCAATATAGGTTTCACCAGAATACAAGGAGAATATGGAAAAAGGAAGCATTTGGACCTTTTATGTATCCCAACTTTTTCCAGATGGATGGATCCTGTGTTAGTCAGTAAGACTATCCAATCCTTATGATATAATATGGCAAAATCACATTCTGATGTAATGGCTTTATCATTGTTAAGAAAAGAACACACTGGCACACGAGGCTTGTATCTGCAGGGCGAACCCTTGCAAAAAATTTTACTGCGGTGGTGCAACGTTTCAGGGCTCCGCCCCTTTGTCAAGCATCAATCATTCAATCATTGTTAAAGCATTCAGGTTAGCGGATATACATTTTAACCATCCATGATTATAAGATATGTGCATATGAAAAGCCATTTTGTAGCTAAGGAGCCGATGGGCCTGAAACCCATGCTTGTGTTCCAGTGTACAGATTTTTAGGTGTGGAACATAGTTATATGAAAGTCTTCTAAATTCTTCAAACAGTGGGAACTTGGAAAACACTGTGAAACTTTGGGAAGACACAAATGTTGGCCCCACTGTGCCACTGCCTGATATGTGTTCCACCTCCCTACCTATGCAGAATTATATCCTCCACTACATTATGGTTAGAAAAAAGCAGCTACAACTCTAAGCAGTCATTACACATGTAGAGTTAATACAAGGGTTTTGTAAGGTGTATTTGTCACTATGGTTCTGAAATTATTGTGGGTTACAAATGATTTAAAGCAGGTCTGGGCAACTTTTGACTGTCCATCTGTTGTAGAGTTACACCTCTCCGTGTCCTCTTTTGTTGGTGAGTGAACACTGCTGTGCCTGTCCAAAGATTTAGGGGGTAACACCTTAGGGCAGTGGCACACAGAAGTTTAGGATACATTGCCCAATCAGCCAAAACTGACCCCCGTCATTATGTGTTGAGACAATTGTCTTGTGCAAGCGCTTTGTCAGGCAGTTGTCACTTGCTTTCTATGCAGTCGTATTAGGTGCCTAGCCCAAAGCATGAAAAATGCCCCAAACTAGGAAGTACTGGGCAGTAACCCATGGCAAGAAATCAGATATTTGCTTTCTCTGTTCAACCTGCAGCTGAAAAAAGCTAATCACTGTTGGGTTGCTTATGGGTTATTGGCCATGTGCAATTTTGCCCAGTGAGTGTTCCAACTGACCCTATGTGATTTTAGTGAATCGGCAACTACTTTTGAAAGGGCATTTTATCTCATGACTTACAGTTGAATAAGTTTCTTGCAGTATTTAATTTTACTCCCAAACTGTTGCTTAATGGCTGGGAGCTGAAATTCAGTAACACTGAACTGGGTTTTACACAGCTTGTATGTTCTTTCAGAAAAAACCAGAGGAGGACTGCTCAGGGAGACTGGAACCCAAGAAATCTACTAACAATCTACAGCATCCGCAACATCGAGCAGCTACTGCCTTTTTTCAAGTACTAAGCCAAGTCTTCAATAGCAAAATCACAAGCAGATATGTTGGAGAATCAGTGAGTCTGATACTTTACCAAAGCTCTTTTCCCAACAAAGACAATAAACTGGGAAAACCACAAAGTGTTCTCCAGCAAAATAAGACAAAAAATTGTGGAAAGAGATTTTCTTGAGGGGGTTTTGAAGAGCTGATCTAGCAGCTTGTGCCAAATGGTTAGATTAAATGTTAAGAACTTAAAGCCAATCAGAAGCAAATCAGCAGCTCCGTTTGTGATTGGCCACATATGGAAATAAATCTACATCCACCACCAACGGAAGGTAAAATCGCTGTACTTGGGGAACATGACAAATTCCACAAAGTTGTTTGATCCGGTCTCACCCCTAAATGTATGAGATTAGGATCAGGTTCATTTGTTCATTTATTCCCAAGTATCCAGCAGTCACCACAAGGACTATAATACATAAAATGCATCTGTCAAGCGCTCCCTTCAAAATATTTATATATCTTTATTTGTATAAAAGTTAACTTTGATTAATTACGTTATTTGCCCAATGAACATGTCTGGAATTTTTAATTTATATTTTAGTATTTAATTGATTTCTGCCGTTTCTTCATATAAAAATCATCCTATATCAGGATATAGAGATACATTTCATATTTCAGTTTTAGAAAGAATGGAATATGAAGTCACATTCGGGAATGATTCCAGTTTTATAATATTTAGTTGTGGGTAAATAACTTTGCAGATAGAGAGTTTTATATATAAAAAAAGTTTCCAGAAGAATTGTCTGGCGCCTTCATCATAAGGGCTTGGGTTCTTCTCCTACTCCTCCAGCAATGTGGAAAACTGCTAGAGATACTTCATGTGCCAGGCGATCAGCATTCTCCTGTGAATGTAAAATAAAGCAGGCATAACCAACGGTCCTTCTGAATCCTATGCTGGAAGAGGGATTAAAGCAGTGCTTATCGGTGTAATTTTATGTACATGGTACAAGGATGCTCAGTTTCAATAATTCATATGGCAATAATGTTGGACCTGCTGAGTGATATGGACGTCAAGGGGTTAACAGCCACTAAATCAAAATAGATATCAACAAAAAATGCTCAAATATGGCATATGCAGTATAATGTACACTTCCACAAAATAAATTTAAAAGGGCTTTGACTGACCCATTTGTAAGTGTACAGTGGCTAATTCAGTAGCCCCCAAACCATGAGGCTTTGAGCAGTGATAGGAAGGCCAGTTTGGTTAACAATTCAGGATATCTGTATTTAAGCTGCAGGCAAAGTGAAGGCTGAGGTCCTGATAACAAATGCTAATCCTCTCTAAATGTAACAGAACAAACTAAAATATTTTTGTGTGAATTCCCACCTGTGTGTCAGCTTCAGCATACACACGCACAACATCCTCTGTTCCTGAAGGTCGTACAAATGATCTTGACATATTGTAATTCTTGACAAGGTCATCAATTTTTTCTTGGAGCCCTGGTGGTTTTACTGTGCGCCTCTCAGCGTCAGTAGTTTCAATTACTTTCCTGTCTGCAACCTACAAAACACAGGAGACATATTGCATTGCAACACACTGTCTGGAATTAAAAAAAAAAAAAAAAAAAAAAAAGACATGCAATATCACCAATTCACAGCCAGAATTTGCACCTAAGCCTTTACACAATGCAAGCTGCAGTTTGTCCCTGATGTGCTTGAAACTTTGGCACAGAGAACAGTACTTGAAAGAGAACTAAATCATTTTATTAACCCCTTCTTTATTGTTTTGGCCACTGAAATAAACCCCATTTTTTTTTATTACAGCTCTGCACTGGTAACATAATTATCTACCTTGCCTGAACCACACATGGGGTTGCTGGAGTTTCCCTCTTTAGTTCAAGAAATAACAAAAAACAAATGATTTTTCATGATTAAAACAATCAGCAATAGGTATCGTCAGCATAAGCCCTATTGATTGAACTTATGTTGTTCAGTATAGTGTCCCTTTAAGCTTCTTGCTCTCTCTATTTCTTGACAGTGGGACATCATCTTCTGCTTCCCCACCTTCTTTGGCATGTGGTCCATGATTGGTACATGGCACTGTGAGGTTAACTATTTAAGGAAGTTGTGAATATCCTTCTGTATGCCTATGATTAAGGGAGTGTTTCCCAAAACGCGTAAGGCGAGGATATTAACCCTATTGCTGCAAAAAAAACCTGACTTTTAACCGGAGTGCCGTCTGTATCTATCACTTATTGGACATGGCAAAATAAGCCTGGTGTTGTCCTGCACATGCACACTGCTTCACTGGAACCTGCGGTAGTAGAGGGAACAGGAGACGGGTCCCTATGCAAAATTAAGCTTGTCTCCATTTGAAGGATTTAGTTGCCCAACCCTTGTTGCTTAGTTAATTTTACTGGAAAATTAGAAGCTTTTAACATCCACTGCTCAGCACTGATATTCACATTACTGGCAGAAGTAATGTAATTAGAGATGGCAGTCATGAAGATCAGTATTGGGGAACATTTTATCGGTGGCTGTGGATTGGACGAATATCCCCTTACTAAAATGTTACTGCTTCAAGTTGGGCTTAGTTCCTTCTTTAACCCCTCACCCGAGTAATACAGGAATCTGCAGATCCATGCATCTCCTGGTGCTTATTCTGTATGATGCATAAAGGGATACCTATGTATGTCATGCAACTCCTTCCATGGTGGGCATTTTGCACCTGTTTTTCCCACATTGTACATTTAGGCTCTAAGGCTTACCTTCACTTTTAGCTGACGATTTGGCAGATCAGTATAAATTGCATCCCACGCCTGCACTGTAAAACCCTTGAGGGAAAGGATGGCTTCAATTACCAGCATGTCTGATATGGCATCACCCACTGTCTGTGAAACAAGATACAAATGCATTCATATTTAGAAGAGTTCTTATTTAGTATCATTTACATTTACATGAGTTCAGATGCAACACTCTATTGAAGTGTTTTGGCTCACTTTATTTTCCATGAGAATAAAAAGGACAAACTAAGCAGCCCCTACAAAGAAACACATATAGAAGTCACTTATTATATAAGTAATCAGGTACTACCTCCTGCTGAATATCAGACGCCACTCATACATTCTGTAAACATATAAAGTAACAGGCTTTTTATGTATGTAATATGAGACTATGGCTTACAATATCCATACATTTAACAGAAGGGGAGTACGTTTTCTGAAATAATTCATGATGATTTTTGTATAGAAAGAAGAAGGTTGTGAGGAGGGAGCATAGAGAATTTAAATGAGAACTAAACCAGGTCTGGACTGGGATTCAAAATAGGCCCAAAATAGTACACAGAGGACCATATGGCATCTTACAGCAACCCCTCTGGTATTTGCCAGAACCCACAGATTGCCAGTCCAGGACTAACCTAATCCCTAAACACAAACATAGCCCCAGATTTATATGTTATATATACTGAAATTATCGTACCAGCCTAAAGATTAAGAATATAGTAGTGGAGATTCAGGCCTATAAACTTTTGCACAGGAGCTCACCATCTTGGATTTTGTTAGGGGTGTCAGTGACGTTCACATGCTCAGTGTGGTCTGAACAGCTGTTGAGAAACTAATCTTAGGGGTTCTCACAAATCATCAAGCATAAAAAAAGAGGTTCTCATGTCAGAGAAGCTGATGTTACAGGGCTGATTATGAAATCCTTACGCAAGTGAAACTGGTTTCTGAGCTGCCTTGTAATGTGAATCTGAATTAATCACTAGGGATGCACCAAATCAACTATTTTGGATTCGGCCAAAACCCTGAATCCTTTGCGAAAGATTCGGCCGAATACCGAACTGAATCCTAATTTGCATATGCAAATTGGGAGAGGGAAAACATTTTTTTACTTCCTTGGTTTTTTTTTTTTTACAAAAAGTCACACAATCTCCCTCCCCGCCCCTAATTTGCATATGCAAATTAGGATTCGGTTCGGCCGAATCCTGCTGAAAAAGACCTAATCCCAAACCGAATCCTGGATTCAGTGCATCCCTATTAATTACAATTCAGCCTTTTACTAGGACCAGAAACCCATAACCTAATGGATGTCAGTGGCATAGATTCTACATCTGAACAAATTTTTTTTTAAAGAGAAACCACTTTTATAAAGTATTAAGTGTTCCTGGCAGCCTAAAAGGTATAATCATTTTTCCTCCTACCTGGTTAATCAAATCAATCAAACTCAGAAGCATATTGGCAGCTTTCTTTTTCTCATCATTCTGCTCCATGTTTGCCAGATGTCGTATCTGCTCCTCAGCAGTTTTGCTGATCAGTACCTGAAAAATGTAAGGAGATATACATTATCTAGTGTGCCTGTATTACCACAGAGTCATATTTTGCCATATAAAAAACAGATGTCCTAATACACAAAATTTTTTTTTACAGTTTCTGAAATAATAAATATACTATTCACTTACTCCCTCTCAGCATCTGTCTCTCTTCATTCTTTCATCACGTAGTAGTCAGGGGTTTCAATTGACAGTTAGGTCTAATACAGCCTTTTGGGGGTGTGCTCTTTTTGCATTTAAGATATGTTAGAGCTCACACTTAAAGGAGAATGAAATCTACGGAGGCATTTTATTGCCAATAGATAGCTGCAATAGTGTAAGCTAGAATGCTTTATTTATTTTGTTAAAATCACCAGAAATCCTGTCTCTCTATATACAGGATTTGTGCCGAAGTCTGTTATTTTGTAACATTTTGTTTGAGCCGGAACCAGTTATTTGAGAACTGCAATAAATCTTCTAGAAAGGAAGCCCCCTAAAAGATATATTAGATCGGTCAATCTAAATCTGACTCACCACTCCTGCATGAAGACAGACAAGATGATGAGAGTGAAGAGTACAGAATTTTTCATTGCCTATATCTAGAAAGTTTCTTATTACAGTGAAATAAAGCTTATATTAAATTTTCATTTTGGCGATAGTCCCTCTTTAAGGAAATCGCATTTGCCATTGTTATTTGATACTTGTTGCCGGTTCTTTGTTTCCCTTGTGCACACAGCTAAACTGTCAACGGAGCAGGATAGGCCACATTGCTGCCAAGGGCACAAGTCAACAGCACAACTGTACAGTACAGCAGTATAATGTATATTATGGTTTAGTTAATTTGTTTGTAAACAAGAACGGTAATGTCACATGATACACATTGAGGTCTGCCTCCATCTAACATTTGCATCTCATAAGCCATAAAGACGAATCAAATATTTTATTTTACCACCAGCTATTTACCTAGACACCAATAAAAAGGTATGTTCTAAATTGTTGTCGCCCTCACAAAGTGTATTGTGTGCCATTACCCTTAGGAATGAAACTTCTGTTAACATCAAAAAATATAAAGATAGGTGTAAGTTTACTTACTGTTCCATGGCCATTGGCCTCAAAATAAACACCAATGTCAAACTCCTGAGCTTTATGGTGTAAGTGCTTCACACCTGTTTTTGCACAGTACACAGGAACCTGTGATAAATCAGATACAAAATGACTGCACTATTGTCATATATAATGAATTCAGAAACCAATGTGGTCAAATGCAAACATAAATCAGGCTTAGATTTGCCATGAGTCTGATTTATTGCGGAGAAAACTAAATGACACAAATGTATAGGAAATCCAATCCACAGTGCAAACAAACTGTCAAGGCCATAATCAAAAACTGTAATTATATCACACTAGAAAAGCAGATGAAACTGTGTATTTCACCCACTGAAATGTAAAGGGGTAGTTAACCTTTAAATTAACTTTTCCTATAGAATGTTCTATTTTCAATTGGTCTCCATTTTATATAGTTTTCTTAATTATTTCAGCATTCAAATGGGGGTCACTGACCCCAGCAGCCAAATATTGTTGCTCTGTGAGGCTACAATGGTATGAATATTGCTACTTTTTTCTTTCCTTTTCTGAACCTCCTGCCTGAACACTTGGTTTCTAGTGTAAATTGGACCATAGCAGACAGCTGCTAAAATTTCAGACTGGAGAAGCGGCTGATCAAAAATCTAAATAATTCAAAATCTATTAAAAAAATAAAGACCAAATGCAAATTGTCTTGAAAAATCAATCTAGACCAGTGATTCCCAACCAGTAGCTCTTCAACCCCTTGAATGATGCTCCCAGTGGCCTCCAAGCAGGTGCTTCTTTTTGAATTTCTGGCTTAAAGGCAAGCTTTAGTTGCATAAAAAACATGTATACTGCAAAACAGAGCCTCCTGTTGGCTGCAAGTCCACATAGGGGCTACCAATACCCAATCACAACCCTCATTTAGAAGCCCCAGAAATTTTTTGCATGCTCGTGTTGCTCTCAAGCATTATTTTATACATGAGTGTGGTTCAAGGGTAAAAAAGGTTGGGGACCCCTGGTGTAGACCATACTATGCTGTAGTCCTTTGAATTTACTGTTCAGATTCAGACATACCAACATCGACTGATTCACAAGAGGGACTCTCCTACCTTCATAACCTCCTCCAGGTATCTGGTAGAACTCCCATTTGCATAAGCTGTTTGCACCACTGCCATTTTTAAAGTTAAATCAATCTGTATAATAAAAACTAATGTTAGCATCTCTGTTACACACACACAGTGTATGAAAACACCTCAAACAGACAGACAGATATTGTAAATAGGCAGGTAGCACGTTATCATTCATCTCTCATAACTAAGGTACAACATCCACATCAATTCATAGCGAAATATACATTTATTGATCAGTATAAATCTTCTATAACATAAATTCACCGTCCCTTTACAAGACATGTTTTTTTCTGATTAACAGAACATATAAGTTTGGAAAACATACTACAGCTACAACACAAAGACCAGACACAACATCACACTGTGGTTTTTGATTATTTTTCTGTTTTAGAGGATCTTACCTTTAGCAAAAGCTCTTTAATGAAAGTGCTTATTAAAGTAGCTATTTTATCTCCATCAAGCAGATGAAAGTGACCAACGCTATCATTGTAGTAGTAAACTATACGGTCAGCATCTCCATCAAATGAACAGAAAGGCTCCCCCGGTTTAATCTCTACACCTGGAAAGACAACAGTTGTAAAGTTAAAATGCCACTTAAACCAGAAAGTAAAGGTTATAGATGTTTGTTCCCACATCTTAAAGACAAACTAAACCCTAAAATTCAATATGGCTAGAAATGCAATATTTATTATTAAACCAACCTAAAGGTTTAGCATCTGTGTAGTAGTAATATTCAGGCTTTCAAAGTTTTCACAGGAGTTTCTCATCTTGAGTGTCTGTGACAAGCACATGCTCAATGTGCTTTGAGCAACTGTTGAGAAGCTAAGCTTAGGGATTATCACAAATCATCAGGTTTGCCTTTGCTGATGCTACAGGGCTGATTATTAAATTCTGATACTAATTTTGCTGGTTTCTAAGATGCCCAATACCATGTACCAATAATCTGATTTACTAATCAGCCTAATATTGGGATATTTACATTATATACTTTATATTCAGTGTATTGTGCGTCAGTCCCTAAGCTCAGTAACAGCAGCACAGAGCATGTGCAGTGAATCAGCAGAAAAAAAGATGGGGAGTTACTGGAGTTTGGCTTTGGTCACTTGGGCTGGTGCAGAAACTCAAAACATAATGTACAACATGGCTGTCCTACTTTTTAGTTAAGCTTTAGTTCTCCTTTAAAGTACTTTAACCACTTCATTCTAAACAGCCTAATATCTGCTATTCTGTGTTAGCCCAACAACCCTATCATAACTTGACTAGCAGCACTTCTGCAGCAAAATCTATGCACCATTCTGATATATCACTCTGCCACACTTCACATATACTCCACTCCATTACTATTGGGAAAAAAAGGGGAGAATAAATTGTGATGTCAAAAAGAATAAAATTTATACCACACAAAGAATCTAATCCAATAGGTATATCATATTCCAAAAACCAAAAGAAGACGACCAACAGTATAACAATCCGCAGGGATTCGTTTCAGTAAAAGGGGTACTAGGAGCAGCAGCAGGGCCCTTACCCTGGGGAGGCTTCTGTTGTACTTTTACATAATCAGCACCACACAAATGATTGAGTTTTCCCCTTGAGCCATCATTATACAACTGTACGGAGATTGCTGACTGAAGATACTCCTCCATTTCTTTCAGCTTTAGAGCACCAATGCCATTTGCTCCATCTACCCTCAAACATTTCTTTTTATCTCCCTGGTCATGCGCCTGCAGACAAAAGAGGTTAAATCAGTAAACAAATATTCAAGTTCATGAATTTACTAAACCCTAAATTGTCTATGTCTAAAAGTATAAAGATATGGGACCTGTTATTCAGAATCCCCAGCATCTGGGGTTTTCAAAATAATGGATCTTTCCATAATTTGGATCTTCATACCTTAAAGGAAAACTATACCCCCAAAATGAATACTTAAGCAACAGATAGTTTATATCAAATTAAATGACATATTAAAGAATCTTACCAAACTGGAATATATATTTACATAAATATTGCCCTTTTACATCTCTTGCCTTGAGCCACCATTTCGCGACTCTATCTGTGCTGCCTCAGAGATCACCTGACCAGAAATACTACAACACTAACTGTAACAGGAAGAAGTGAGGAAGCAAAAGGCAGAACTCTGTCTGTTAATTGGCTCATGTGACCTTACATGTGGTTTGTATGTGTGCACAGTGAATCTTACGATCTCAGGGGGCGGCCCTTATTTTTTAAAATGGCAATTTTCTATTTATGATTACCCAATGGCACATACTATTAAAAAAGTATATTATTATGATAATGGTTCATTTACATGAAGCAGGGTTTTACACATGAGCTGTTTTACTCAGTATCTTTTAATAGAGACCTACATTGTTTGGGGGGTATAGTTTTCCTTTAAGTCTACTAGAAAATCATGAAAACATTTTTCCCCATTCCCACCCCTAATTTGCATATGCAAATTAGGGTTCGGGTTCGGTATTCGGCCAAATCTTTCGTGAAGGATTCGGGGGTTCGGCCGATTCCAAAATAGTGGATTCGGTGCATCCCTAATTTTCAGGAAGAAAAATAATGTCGGGAAATGGACCTGATTGATCTTCCCTCATATACAAATCCTGAAGGATTCCCAGTAGTTTGAATTTGATCACATTTACTACCACATTTGTCAGATGTCAGAATTGTGTTTTATTGGTTTATTAATCCCAGATACAATTTAAAAGGGGAAGAACACCTTGAAATGAACTATGTTTGGTGCATACAGCAGTTTGCAATTAGACCTTTAGGGTCTACAACTGTCAGGCTTGGAATCCTGTTTGCTGAAGCTAGCAACCACACAGCAGTTTGTATGTCAGAATAAAAAGTAACTTGGAATAGGCAAGACAAGAAAGATATTTTATTGAAAAAGAAATAAACTGAAACCTCAGTTTTATGCTGAAATATTAATCAAATTAATGAAGTATTTATGATTTTAACAAACTTTTCCAAGCTGGAAAGGAAAGAGTTTGATAAATTCGTTTTTTTTTTACTGAATAGGTTTCCTATCGATTTAATAAAGCCTGCCACTGCCCACAAGTGGGGGATCTCCATCTGGAAGTTTAATACATGAATCCTGACTGAATTTATGTGTTTTCATCAGCAGCCATTGCAAATTGTTACCTGCTTGACCAAACTATTAAATGCGCTAGAGAGTTTATTGTAGTATCCTTCCACTGTTGGTGTTCCATATCTTCCTTCAGTATTGCAGCAACAAACAATGTAGTGCAGCTGTGGAGTGGTGACTAGACCATAATCTTAAAAGTAAAGAAAACAGGGCAGATATGTCTATTTTCTAATACTCTACAAATCTCTATAGAAATGTTTTCTTAGGTAGATATAGTTTTAAAGATATACACCCCCTTCACCCCTTCCCAAGAGCTTAGTGCAAATGTAATTGCTTGAAAAAGGATTGCCAAGATGAAGGTCTCAATTTTCCCTTTAATCTTTATCCCATTAAAGTCAGATTGCTTGATGCTGCATATATTTTACGTATGTAAAAAAGACAAGCATTCTAATGACTTCAAGAAAATAACTAATTACATAAATAAAGGCTTACACGCTAAGGGTAATTTACAAATACAGTGCAGCATGCAATCTGCCTATACTGGTGACAAAACAATTGTTTTGGATTTAATATTGATGTTAATTATATTTATGGTATGATTCAATGATGATTTGGTGATTCAAATTACATTACAACCCTTATTGGGAAAACAACAGTTCTCAAACATTCTTAATAAAAGTTACCACACCTACAGTCATATGAAAAAGTGTAGGAACCCCTCTTAATTATTTGGAGTTTTGTTTATCATTGGCTGAGCTTTCAAAATATCAACTTCCTTACCTTCTTTAATATATACCATGCCTTATGGAAACAGTAGTATTTCAGCAGTTACAAAGTTTATTGGATTAACAGAAAATATGCAATATGCATAATAACAAAATTAGACAGGTGCATAAATTTGGGCACCCCAACAGAGATATTACATCAATACTTAGTCAAGACTCCTTTTGCAAATGTAACAGCCTCTAGATGCCTCCTATAGCCTTTAATGAGTGTCTAGATTCTGGATGGTGGTATTTCTCACCATTCCTCCATACAAAATCTCTCCAGTTCAGTTAAATATGATGACTGATGAGAATGGACAGCCTCAGCTTCAAATCATCCCATAGTTTTGGATGATATTCAAGTTGGGGAACTGTGACGGCCATTCCAGAATATTGTACTTCTCCCTCTGCATAAATGCCTTTGTAGATGTTGAAGTGTGTTTAGGTACATTGTCTTGTTGGAAATCCAACCCCTGTGTAACTTCAACTTTGTGACAGATGCTTGAACATTATCCTCCTATTGTTGGATTGGATTGAATTTATCTCACCCTCGACTTTAACAAGAGCCCAGTCCCTGAACTAGCCACACAGCATGATGGAACCTCCACCAAATTTGACAGTAGGTAGCAGGTGTTTTTCTTGGAATGCGGTGTTCTTCTTCCACCATGCAAAGCCCATTTTGTTATGACCAAACAACTAAATTTTTGTCTCATCAGTCCAAAGCACTTTGTTCCAAAATGACTGTGGCTTGTCTAAATGATCTTTTGCATACAAGTGGCTCTGTTTGTGGCGTGACTGCAGAAAGGGCTTCTTTCTCATCACCCTGCCTTACAGATGTTCTTTGTGCAAATCGTGCTGAATTGTAGAACGATGTACAGATACACCATCTGCAGCAAGATGTTCTTGCAGGTCTTTGGAGGTGATCTTTGGGTTGTCTGTAACCATTCTCACAATCAACCGCATATGCCGCTTCTGTATTTTTCTTGGCCTGCCAGACCTGGGTTTTACAGCAACTGTGCCTGTAGCCTTCCATTTCTTGATTGCATTCCTTACATTTGAAACTGACAGTTTAAACCTCTGAGATAGCTTTTTGTAGCCTTTCCCTAAACCATGATACTGAACAATCTTTGTTTTTAGATCTTTTTAAAGTTGCTTTGAGGATCCCATGCTGTCACTCTTCAGAGGAGAGTCAAACAGAAGCACAACTTGCAATTGGCCACCTTAAATACATTTTCTCATGATTTGACACACCTGCCTATGAAGTTCAAGGCTTAACGAGCTAATACAACCAATTTGGTGTTGCCAGTAATCAGTACTGAGCAGTTACATGCATTCAAATTAGCAAAATTACAAGGGTACCTATATTTTTGGTAAAGCAGTTTTTGCACAGCCAGTTTTTCACATTTAATTTCATACAACTGAATACTGCTTTACTAAAAATCTTTGTTCAGAAAACAGCCCAGTACTCAGATGTCCCTGGGAAATGAAAGACATACCACTGTTATCTTTTTTTGTTGAAAGTGGAGTAAATTATTATGCAGGCTGAGAGGGGTTCCCAAACTTTTTCATATGACTGTATAATACTTTTCATCCAAGCCAGAAAATTAATCTACATTAGGAGCTTGCTTTAGAACAGTGTACAATAGCAGAAACGTTTAAGATGGCTGCAGGAGTGCAAAGCCCATTACATACCATGGTATTTGGAGTTTAATGCAGTAACTCCATCTATAACTGCATGAGCAAGATTTTCACTGCTTGGCCTAAGGACGGCAAAAAAAAAAAAAAACTGACAAAAACATATTGGTACAGCCAACTTGAGGTGTGAGGAACATCAACAATTCTAATTCTAGTTTGCATGTTAATAAAGGAACACTGATGCCAAAAAAATGGAAATTACTCATTTAAAGGAGAAGGAAAATTACTGAAGCATTTTATCATCAATAGCACAATAGTGCAAGCTATAAGACTATATTTATTATGCAGAATGCTTTACCATACCTGAGTAAACAGCTCTCTCTGTTTCTTTAGGATAGCAGCTGTCATATTAGCTTGGTATGGCATCACTTCCTGCCTGGGTCTCTCCCTGCTCACACATAGCTCTGGGTTCAGATTACAGCAGGGAGGATGGAAAATGGAGGGGGGAGAGGAAGAGAGGGGTAAACGGAGCATGCTTAAGCCCTAGCCCTGGAGATTTTTGCTCTAATCAGGAAGTGTGATACAGAAACCAATGTGTACACAATAGAAGGAAATAAATGCAGTGTTTCTTTTGACAGCATAACTTTGAGGGTTTAATGGTGTATTTATATAGACATTTTTGATAAAGCTTACTTATTTTTAGCCTTTCCTTCTCCTTTAGACAGCTTACAAATGACTTCTATTCATTTGATGCAAATGCCCAGTTTGTTATTACAGTATCTGTTATGACAGGATCTGGTGTGTTCCACCAACCTTTATCAGTTTCTTAAAAAAACCCTGTGTTTGATGTAGGCCCTTGATAAAAAAAATATTAATGACTTCACCTCAATCCAAAAACTATGGATTCAACACATCCCTGCATACACAGTAGCTAGCTGCTCAAAGCAGCCTTAGTGTGAATATAAACTCAAGCATTTCAAGTTATTTCCTCTTACCTGGTGTCTCTTCCAATGGCTACAGAGGCCTCCTGCTGCAAACTGATACACTCTTTTTGGATAATGTCAGTAAGAACTGCTTGCAATTCATTTTGTTCTGCATTTGCAAGGTTGGTGGCGTACACTTCCCATTCCTGCACCAGCATTTCTCCCATGGGATCCACTAGTTTTACACCGTTATCTTCCTGCACAAATAATAGCAAATATCTATTTTTGAGAGACAAACAACATGAATGAGTTTTGTATTGTTGCTCTATGGTGTTGCTATACCTCAGGATTGTGGGATGCAGTGACCATAACACCAATAACAGATTTCGTCTTTTTTGACCTTAGTACGGCCAGCAAGCCCATTCGATACATAACATGGTCTAGATGCTCTGCTTTGGTCCGAAAGCCAGCTGTGCCATACTGAAGAATGAGACCACAAGGCTTTTCATGTTGAGAATAACAATTCAGCACTGCTTCCATCTTCATCCTACATGAGAGATACAAGCACACTATTATCAGACAGAAGATGCAGGCTAAAAAAAAATAAATATATGTATACACACAATCATATTTGTTAAATAAATGAGGCAACAATACCAAGCATTTGATCTTATGATTAAATATGTAATAGATGAAGTTGAAGGGGTGGTTCACTTTTAACTTAATATTTAGTATGTTATAGATTGCCAATTTAATAATTTGCAGTCTTCTTCTTCTGCAACTCATTCCAGCTTTTAAATGGGGGTCACTGATTCCATCTAAAAAACAAATGCTCTGTAAGGCTACAAATGTATTGTTATTGCTACTTTGTATTACTGATCCTTCTATTCAGGCCCTCTCCTAGTCATAGTCCAGTCTCTTGTTCAAATCGGTGCAAGGTAGCTAGGGTAGTAATAAAAAATGAAAACTGCAATTGCAAATTGTCTCAGAATATATTTACAATATTCTAAAAGTTAACTGAACAACCCTGAACAACCCCTTTAAGAGACAATCTGATCCAGAGGAATATGATACATTTTCACAATATCATCACTCTACACATTTATCCTCACTAATAACATTTACTTTTGTGACTTGCACAGTGAAGGAATTTCACAAAACAACAAAATTTAACAAGAACTCTCAGAAAATAAATTGAGTGTACCAAACTTACTGAAATATTACTAAACAGCATAACTGCCCCCTATTGTTTACTAACACGGAGCTGCTTTATAGAATGCCACATACACGTAATTATGCCCTGAATTTCCTCACTCATACTCCTTACTCATACATATTCCAAAGTACTGACTTTTCTAGTAACCCCTCTTCCCTGGTGATGTGCAAATAAGCATATGCACACCCAGACCTACAGCCCTAGATATAGGGTTGCCACCTTTTCTGGAAAAAAATACCGGCTTTCCTATATGCAGTGTATTTATCTTTTTTCCCTATTAATAACATTGGGATCAACCATCATTTTTACCGGCCAGGCCAGTAAAATACCGGCCAGGCCATTAAAATACCGGCCAGTTGACAACCCCAACTACATAGCTAAAGGCTAGTGCCACACAGGAGCTGAATGCAGCCTGCTGAAATGTGCAGGCTGATTTCAGCCCCTACACGTGCAGTAGTCTCTTCTTTTCACATATGGAACAGTTATGTCAGCTCTGGTGCAAACACAAGGCCTGGACTGGCAACCTGTAGGTTCTGGCAAATGTCAGATGGGCTGCTGTAAGTTGCCATAGACAGTCAATATTTATTGGGCTGGTGGGGGCTGTTCGGGCCTCTGTGTACCTAAAATGTCCGGGCCTATTTTGATTCTCAGTCCATGCCTGGAAAAGGAGTGTGGGAAGAGATCATGGACATAGATTTGTCTGCATAGGGCGGATGTGCCTGTGAATTAGTACAGCAGTCCTATGTTGTAAAATTGGATAAAAGAAAGTGACATGGTCATTAATATGATATTATCCTTGCATATTTGTATTAAGAATTTCCAGTGGTTTAAGGTTAACTGTAAACTCATTTGCAATTAAAAGTAATATCTTTATGCCCCTTTCTGCACTGCTGATTTCAACTCTTGAAAAAAATGGAGCAGCAAATAATTCTTCTTTGGGTCTTTTAATCAGCTGCTTCTGCTACATTGATTCAGGAGACAGAACCAGCAGTGTACTTAATAAAAAGGGATAGCTACAGCTTTCTGATTGGAACTCCAAGGTGTAATATGGAATTTCCAGATTATCCTCCAACACAATGGTGAAAGTTGCAGTTCAGAGATTGCTGGAGGAGGTAGGTCAAACACCACAATCCAAATACCTGACATTAGAAGTAAATACCTATTTATATAGGAGCAGTAAAAATACAGTCTTTTGCTAGAATGCAGCACGGACAGCCCACATTTGCCATTTATATTGCAGAGAAAGTTGGCATGGCAGACAACAAAAATGAAAACAAATCTTTAAATGACTGACCCCACAGGCCTCTAGCTGTCAGTCCAACCCTTACAGTCCTGCGTGAGGTAATGGAAGGTATTAACATTAGGGCGAGCCTAATAACGTTTTTAAAGAGAATGTAAACCCATATTTTTTTTATTTCTGCACTTATAGCTCTGACTCTTGAAACAATGTAGAGTCCATTCTCCAAATGCAAGATAAATCTGTTTATCAGCCGACTGGAATTACATTGCTTCAAAAGTCGGCAAAGCAAAGACCATAAAGGGACAGATAGATAGAGAAGGCATCTAAGACCACCATTCCCCCATAGAGTTCTGTCCTTCCTACCTGTGATTTCCCCAGCTCCCCGGCTGATGTTACCCAGCAGGACAAGCGGCTGCGGCACTGGGTGTAAGTGCTGGTGACGTGTCCGGTTTGCAGTCACCAATAAAAGTTTCCTGTTACCGCCCACATGTTGTGACGTAAGAGAAGGGGGTGCATCTGTATGGACCAATCAGTGCTAGGCAGCCGTGGCAGTTAAAGGTAAGAACAGAAGTAACAGCATGAAAACATTCATTGCACGAATGCTGACAGAGATCCTGTTACGGTGCCCATTTTAGGAAATTTGGGGACTAAATGATTGTGAGTCTATACATCTCCCTGTTGCTAATTTTTATCGCTCCTCCTCCAGTTAAACTCTGATTAATCCCACGTGCAAGTGATTGTGCCGGGCTCATTCTGTCATACTCTCTTCGCCCTCCCCCACATCCCTAGGTCCTGTTCGCTCCGCCCCCTCCTTTTGTCCTGCTCTCTGTTTCTTCCGTGTTGCTCTCTACATGTGAGCTTTTGTTCCGTGCTGCAGCATTTTTCTGCAACACCTACTTCAATTCCTTCATTCTGCAGCATTCTACCAGCTCCCTGGTATCTCCATTCCACAACATGCTACATAATGTCTACTCTTTGATACCTTCAGTCTCTGATTGCCTTGGCCTGTCACAGAATTAAGCAAAACAATCCATTCACTCCCTAGGCAGTACAGAGCAATTTGTGAGGAGCAGATAGACTGCTGCAAAAATCCCTTACCTGTAGGGGGAGAACAAAGATGAATTTGGGGACAAGATAAAGTACCATCAAGCTCGTCCCTCATTTCATCCCACCCACTACCACATACTATCAGTTAGTTGCAAAGTTTCAAGCATAAGAGCAAATCACATTATCCATAGGGTAGGCTTTTCCCTTGCAAAAGTGACAAGATAGGAGTTTAACTCCTAGTGACCCAGTTCTCAGAGGTGAAATGATAAAGAAGAGCCATAGAGGAAATGTTTTAGTTTAAAGGAATTGTTCAGTGTAAAAATAAAAACTGGGTAATTAGATAGGCTGTGCAAAATAAAAAATGTTTCTAATATAGTTAGTTAGCCAAAATTGTAATGTATATACCATGTGGCCCCACTTCAAGTCACTGACTAGCTCAGAGTCATAGAGCTGAAAAGCAGTTGGATTCTGGCTGTTTTATTAGACATCTGTTCACTACAGCCTTTGTACATTATATTTTTGGTTAACTAATTATATTAGAAACATTTTTTATTTTGCACAGCCTATCTATTTACACTGTTTTTATTTTCACACTGAACTGTTCCTTTAATGATTTGTTAAAATGTTTCAACGATATCACATTTAAAAAATATCAGTAAACAGTCCATGGAGTTGTGACATTAAAAAGCAAATTGACTTCTGAGGCTTTTGTCTGAGGATAGGGTGGCCACCTCTACGGAACCAATTTTAGGACATCCTGTAGCAAAATGCATGTCCTTCATGCGATGTCCTATGCCTTCAGAATGGCGCATCGGTTGCTTTTACCGCCAGTCATCGTTCAGATCTGCAATCACACCTCCGTCCTCTACCCTCCCTTCTCAGCCAGTCAGTCATACAAACTCCGCCCTCAGCCCTCCATCCGCCACCCTCAGTCGTCTGCCTTCCCCCCTCAGTCCTCTTCCCTCGGTCGTCTGCCTTCCACCCTCAGTCCTCTTCCTTCCTTCCTCTTCCCTACGCCCTCGCTGCTCAGCACTCCCCCCTCAGATCTCTCTTTTTAGCCGACAGTCATATCCATAACTTTCTAAAGTGGTGAGCTAGGGTGGAAGGAAGAGGACTGAAGGAAGAGGAATCAGGGCAGAAGGCAGATGACTGAAGGAGGAGAATGGAGGGCGGAAGGCTGAGGGCAGAGTTCTTATGACTCACTGTACACAATAGTTATACTGTGAATACACACTACTTTCTTTACTGCTTAAAGTGATAGAGCTAGTTATGTAACGGCTGCATGAACCTGCTAATAAAGCACTGTTATACTCTACTAATCCTCTGCTACCAAAACATTACACTAAAAATTCTAATCAGGGTAATGATTCAGCGTTTTTGGGCACCGTCCCAGCAGGGTTCATTATTGAGGCATTGTTCCACAGCCTCAAATCAATTTCAATATTATGATTTTTTAACAGGATATACAATATAGTCATAATCAGATTTGACAATTGCTAGTGGAAAGAAAGAAATGCTATCTGCCAGCATTTCTCTGATTTTATCAATAGACCCTATCCATTATTACCACTGCCCCTCCCTTTTATGCAAGCTTTATTATAATAATTTTATGATCTTGTAAATTTCTTAAAGCAGATCTTTCGGATTTAGTCAAATTATATATACCGCAGTCCATCCCCCTTGTTTGAATCCTATGTTATTCACCTCATCCTTAACCATGCTAATTCATGTATGATTGCCTTTACAAAAATATTTATTTTACTTTTTAAGTGCAAGTCCAACATAGATAAGGTAAACATATTTTCATATTCATTATGGTCACTGCCGATCCTGTGTATTTTGTAATGCCCCAAAATGTGCTTTAAGTTTAATGTAATCAAACAAGCAGATTTATGATCAATTTTAAAGAAGTTCGATGAAGTCTGGGCAGAAACAAAGTTCATGAGTGTCAGTCAGTCAATGTACAGTATTTATATTTATCGCCAGTGCACAGTTTCTGCTCGCTCCAGCAAAGTAGATGAGAAATGTGTCCACTTCAGATATCCACTTTGATCTGATTGCATTATTGTTTTTATATGTGGACATAGTAATGGCACATTCCCATGTCTTGCAGATATTGTAATATCTGTGTAAAGGGGATATAGTGTACCTTCCTTCTAAAAGTACTGCCGTTAAAATATAGGGATATCATACATGTCTATCAGCTTATGTTGTATATGCCATCAGATTCCACTAATGTCTGTAGGCCAGACAAATAGGTGATTAAAAGTCTAGGAGGACATAAATCAGTTAAAACAAGCAAAGGAGGAATGTGAGACAAAACCTATTTACAAATCATGTTGTTGATGCAGGCCACACAGTGGCCCAGTTATGGTTTAGGTGCTACAACAGGTTCCCAAAACCAGGAGAGGTGGAGATAAAATGTGAAGCAGGTTGGATTAGAAGACTGGGGACTTTAATGCCAAGTCAATTGAATAAAGAATATGAATTAGGCCAATTGATCTAGGTATGGCTTTGGTTATTTTAAATCATTTTTATCGTTTTTATTTCTGTTTTTTAGTGGCCACCAAAAGATGCGGAACAAACAAATCAAGAATGATATATTTAAGTATATTTAAAGGATGTGCCATGATTATTGGTGAAACCATGACATATATATTTTAGTAATATATGTATAATTGTTTATTGACCAATAGCGGACAGTTTTACATTCAGATTTAAGAAGCTGTGAGTGTTTCTAATGCTAAACAAAAACTCCGCAGACAGACGGCACTTCTGGCTAGCCTATGATTAAGGGACACAATCCCGAAATGTGTTAGGCGGTACACAGCAGCCTTTACCAAATAAATCTATCCAGAAGTGCCGTCTGTCTGCAGAGTTTTTGTTATACTTACAGTGGGGACACTGTCGACTGAGCACCTGGACGAGGGGAGTATCAGGGAGCTGGAGCGGTCGGATCTTTCGTTTTATTTATTCTTTCTAATGCTAAAGGCAGTTTTACGACTATAGAATGGAAGTGCTGCAATCCTTGTAAAGTGGAAGGAAAAGGAAAATTTTAAGGAAAATCCTTATAAGGGTGTATTGCGTGCTGGAAAAATGTTGTGATTGTCATTACACATTTTTCACAGCGACTAAGTTTTATCTGCAGCAAATGGGCCCATAAGTCTGCAAGTTCAGTGTGCAAAGTTACATTTTGTGGACAAATCATCCACAGTGCAGCATTTTTTCAAACATTTCCAGCACAGTGGCGTAACTAGCGTTGAACTAACCTGTGTGCAGCATTTGCATCTAGGTCACGCCTTGTGTCTCATCCCCTCCTCCTTTTAGATTGTAAGCTCTTTTGGACAGGACCCTCTTCGCCTTTTGTATCGGTTAGTGGTTGCTATGTATGTAACACTGCTTTTTGCTGCCCCTGATAACTGGCTGCTCAATGCCAGTTAGACAAGTTTCCCACTTTGGCTCATGGCAAGAACGGCCCTGGGTACTTTTCCAGTGTCAATGCAGCTGAGCTCAGAATTGTGTTTGCCACAATTGTGTCCAATATGTCATTAATTGGGTAAAATTGTCATAGTGGGGAAGGCATTTGATGTTAAAACTGCTTTAGTGTGTGACTCTTTGGACAGGAGTCTGACGCATATATTGATGCAGCTCTCTGTGTGTATAGTGGAATAGCTGCCACGTTTGTAATGTTCAAACAGGAGCTCTGCGCAACAATGCTGAAGTGTAAAGAGTGTATTTGGATGCAAGTACCTTTAATAAATAATTCCAATATGCACACAGCCATTTGTCTATCTTAGCTCAGGCTCACTTGCACTTGTGCTCATAAATGACACTGGAATAAGTAGATGCTTGGATTTGTTTTACAGCTGGCAAATCATTTAACCTTTACTTATTGATTCAAAGTGTGGTCCTGCCCCATAGCTAGACTCAGTCTTAAATGAGTAGTTCATTGATCTTCATTTTTCAACATAGTTGTATTACTTATATTCTGGTTTAGGCCCTCATTTAGGTTTAGGCTATTCATGTGGTTGTCTTATTCAACCTCTGGGCTTGGTGACAGTGCAATTTTGCAGTTCTTTATGTGTTATTGGGTTAGCTGCTTTATAAACTATTGGAAGACCACTTGAGTGTGGATTTCAGATGAGGGATTGTCTGGGGGAAGGTGCATAGAATGATAGATATTGTAAACTACATATTGTATTATGAACTGTACCTCAGTGTGGCAGTGCATTTATTTACACACTAGATGGCGATGTTGGTCTTAAGTAGCACAGATAAACTGGCAGGAAAATAAGTTTCCTATCTATAGATGGCAGCTATAGTGCACTTCTTTATATTGTACAACCACTTTTTTGGCAGCTTGGAAGAGCTCTCTTCAAGCCATTTAATGAAAGAGGGGCAGTGATTGCTATGCACAAATCTTTTTATATACAATCCATGCCTGTATAGTTATGGGATCCATTATTCAGAAACCCATTATCCAGAAAGCGCTGAATTACGGATTGTACAAGGCTGTAAAAAAAAAAAACCCAGGTCCCAAGCATTCTGGATAACATCTTGTTGTAGATGCATAATATTTCTTGTTCAGTGACAGGCTTATTATGGTTTATTATAACATGTTTTGTTTTCATGATAACCAATAAAGCATGCCAGGACTGGTGTAAAGCCCTGCAATTAGTATGCTGGCTTCTGACACAGATTATAGAAGGAACAGAAATATACATAGAGGTACATGTGCAAAGAGGTACAATGTTGGGATTTAGTCATAATGACATGTAAGACCAGATAAACAGCCCTGTGCAATCAATTTAACGGACTAACTTGTTCTTAGTACAGGCTACAATCTGTGCCGATGTTGTTTTGGGCACTTCTCTGTCTTTATAGGCTGTGAGCAAATGTAAATGGTGATGCCTGGAATCTCCTATACAAATTATATAGACTATGGGATGTTGCATAGGGAGAAAATGCACTTGGCAAACATGCGGCCAATGAGTTAAAATTAGTACAGTTGCACTCACACTTCGATGCAAATTGGGCAAAATTGTCTGGTTCGCCACATTATTGGCATTTGGCACGCACGTGATGCATGTAGTGTTGCCACCTGGCTGGTATTTTTGATCCCAATGTTAATAGGGAAAAAAGAAAAATATATAGGAAGGCCGGTATTTTTTTTCAGAAAAGGTGGGAACCCCAGATGCGTGCACCCTATTCTTTCAGTGCAACTGTGCTGCGATTGATGCAGACCACTGTGGAAACCCTGTAGATACCTCCTCGTTTAGAGACAGCAGTAGCTTTGCGGCTCACCTGCTACGACAGGTGCAACTATGCTGTATTTTAAACAGGAGGCAGAAAGAACCAATCAGCAATGAGTACAACAATGTGGAACTGCAAGTACTTAATGAGTGGAATACTTTTAATGAACGGAATTTTCACACCAGTAATTGCTGGGAATGTTTGTGATTGTGGACATAAATGACCCCTAGAAACTCAGAGTAGATGTATCAGCAGGCGGAATCAGTAACAGCATCTCCCCTTAATATTTGCATTTCACAAACAGAAACATACACTACATACAATTTATAAGTTTTTGTCGTACAAGAAGTGAATTGTAACACTGCAAATATACCTTTGTATGGTAAAGGGGTAGTATCCTTTCAAGCATGTAGACACATGACATTGAAGGGTAGTGTCACATTAAAGGGAAGGTCATGTTGGCTTTCCTTACTCCTTGGATAGATTGTTAGGACTAGAATCACTTGATATAAGCTCTACCAAGGCATAGAGGGGTAGTCCCCTGGCAAAAACATTGCATTGGCATATTTGCAAAGTCAAATGGGTAAGTCTGCTTATTGTGGGAAAGTGTAGAACAAGTTCCACTGCAGCTTTACACAAGGATAGTTGTTTCTGCCAGCTATTAAATTGTATTTCTGTAATCAAGGTATTGAGAAGCAGGTTAATTGTTTCATAAATACATAAGGGCTCTTTTGTGAACCCAGACATAGTAAGCAAAGTGCAGAAAAATGATGCAATTGGCCATTTGTTTGCATCTTGCATGCTGGGTGTTCACAAATAACCTCAGGCCTCTGTGTCTCCCTTCACTAATATAGGCACAGCCTGCACTAGCATACCTCCCAACATTTTGAAAATAGAAAGTGGGACAAAAAGTTTTGCCGTGTGCAGAGCAGCAACATTTTTTGACCCTGACCCCTACCTACCATGTCCATTTTACAAAATTTGGCAGGTTATGGAAAGTTTCTGGGGGTTTTGGGTTCAGGTTTTATGTGTTATAACAGTTTTGCTAATGATGGTGAATTGCCCTTTAAGGTGCATATTACAGTTTCCCCAAGATACCTGCTTATCTTAAATAGTTACATTTGTATCTTTGCTTATGTTAAATCTATCTATAAGTGTACCTGCCACGTATTCTGGGCTATCTGCCAAAAGCCAATTGAGTTTTAGAAACTTTGTATCTTTTTCTGGCTGTTCAGTGCAGGAGATCAAAGAGAAAGTCGGGAATTTCTTTCACAATCTGGGACTGCAGGTTGTGTTGTCAAAATCGGGACTGTCCTGATAAACTGGACAGCTGGGAGGTGTGCACTAGGGCCTGCATTCACCAACTGTTTAAAGGTGATAAGGACAGGGCTGGGTGTATCTCTTGGAGCTGTGCTAGTCACAGAGCACTAGATTTTTCTATTGTGTTAAAGAAAGATTGACACCTAGGGTGTATTTTTATACATCCTTTTTTCAAAGTTTGCCTCAGTTAACCAGGCATATTTTTACAACATCCTATGTTTACTAAAATTTTAAGTAGGCGATGTGTATTGTGCTGAGAATTTGCTGCCATAAGTTCTGTACAAAAATTAATCTAATTTTCCCCATGCAATTGTAGCGGGGGAAACTCACCAGAGAATTCATGCCATAAAGTTGTATATGGCATATAAGCATGGGTGAGATGATGTAGATAACGAGATGCCAAAGTGGATGCTCTATCATTTTGTGCTCTTTATAAATTTGGAATGTTCGCACTGGCGAAAGATGTGAATGTTCACCAATGCAAAGAGAATTTTCACCAATGCAAAGTTGGTTTGCTGAAATTTGTTGTTTGCTGTGGCTCATTTTCATTTCTGGACAAAAAAAAAAAAAAAAATCAAAATTTTAGCATTTACCCTTTAGTAAATATGCCTTATATATGTCCTAATGGGACTTTGTGAAGAACCTTTTAAGTATGTGGAGTTCGCTGGAGCAGAATGTTGTACCCCTAAAATGTTATACTGTGCCAAACCAATGTAACAGTAATACCCTATGATTCAAACTACCAATTACACATATGTTTATTTCCACTGGATACAACATAGTATCAGTAGTATGAATAAGCAGTGGCCATCATATAGAGGTCTTGGTTGGTTTGCAGCACATAAATCTATTTTTGTATGAACAAGATGCTGGTTGATTTGTTCAATGAAAGGTAAAGAGCAGAAATTAGCCAAGGCAAGTTGAAAATAAACAGCATGTCGGCCACAAAGCAACAGCTCTCCTGGCATCTTGCACAAATAAACACTTAAACTCTGATTAACTTGCTTATGACTTCAAAGAATGTGCTGGTTAAACGTGCAGTGTAATCCATGCTGTCTGCACCAAATGTGTTATTAGTTTGGAGGTGAAAGGTGTTAGTCTTGCATTCAGCAGCAAATTGTCACGTGAAAGCCTGTATTCTCCTTGCTAACCTGTCTCTTACAGAATTAATTAAACACTGGCAAAATTTGGACCCAAACCAGGAAACTCGTGTACCTGCTGTGACTTGGGAGCAATCAACTGAATAGCTTCCTGTGGGCTATTAACAACCGCTCACAATTAATAACACAAATTCTTCTAGAGCACTTTCTTACAAATGCAGAGCACAGACCTTTACATCAATACAACAATTTGAGTAAGATGCGAATAAGCTTTACAGACTACTGAGAATTTAAAAAAACAAACAACATTTAACTTTTTTTTTCGGTTTTAAAATATATTCAGAGAAGAGGTTTCTACAATATTAAATTTGTCACAGGGGGGCTTCTAATTGCAGCCACAGAATAAAAAACATTTTCAATTCAATGAAGCAAATAGATTTTAGCTTTTGTGCAAGAACCATCATTTTTATTTCCCTAATAGGTTCTGTCATGTCTCCAGCATACGCTTTTACCATATTTGGGATTTTCCTATTCATTTGCTCGGAGCTCCCTCCTCTGGACACTTGTTGTAAGTGTACAACGTCACTTCCTATATCCATTTTTTCACCTCCATAAGGCTTATGGCAGAATTTGGACTAATCAGGCTACCGTACGCCCACCATGTGACCTAGAGCAATGCCTTGTGGGAGCCAGGACTCCATTTTACAGACCATGCTGCTGGAAGAAGCACACAGTTCTGCATCTCCCTTATGATAGAATCGCTGGTAAGGAAATAGTTACACCAAAACACCTCCACAGCTGCCAGAAACCCCAGAGGCATTGCTACAGAGACATTTATGCCAGTATACATATTTTATGCTGCAGTTATATATTCATTTGCATGTTTTCATATAGTTCATTGCAACCCTACTTATTATCTTTTCTGCTGTTTGTATTACAGTTTCACCTTATTCCACTTGCCTATTCAGTAAAATCTACAGACTCCAAGCTTAGTCTCTTTATTGAATTGTGGGAAGGTTTAGCTGCATGTCGAACTACACACTGCCCCAGGGTAATACGTAGCGAGGACAGAACAGTGAAACAGCGCTACCTCAAAGGCGAGATTGAACTGTATCTCACTGCATGCGCAGTGAAACAGCGCTACCACAAAGGTGGGATTGAACTATAACTCACTGCATGCGCAGTAAAACAGCAGCTGACGCACAAGTGATTAAACCAGCTACGCTGCAAGCTCAGACAACAGTATATTACAGTGATCCGGATTCAGACACTGCTGTTAAGTTATTACAGCACAAAGAGCCATTATAGCTAAAACAGGCAAAGGCTTATCCAACATCTCATAATGTCACAGAAGAAGTCATCTTCACTAGTGACCAGGTCCCAAGTTTCAGGCTCCTCTCATCGCTCATCTGTTACCAATGCAGCCGCCATTGCCCGCGCAAAGGCAGAAGCCGCAAAGGCCCGTGCCGCCTTCGCAGAGAGGGAAATGGAGATAAAGGTAAAGAGTGCACTCTTAGAAGCAGAAAGGAAAAAAGAGAGTGCACGCTTAGGAGCAGAGAGGGAAGCAGAAAGTGCACGCTTGGAAGCAGAGAGTGCACGCTTAGAAGCAGAAAGGAAAAAAGAGAGTGCACGCTTGGAAGCAGAGAGTGCACGCTTAGGAGCAGAGAGGGAAGCAGAGAGTGCATGCTTAGAAGCAGAAAGGGAAGCGGAAAGTGTTCGCTTAGAGGCAACCCTAGAAAAGCTGGCCAGAGAGAGAGAAGCTGCAGCGACTTTGGCAGAAGCAAAAGCTCTAGAGATGATTGTGTACCCTAGCAGCGAAGGACACAGTGAGGTACCTAATCTTGAGACTGAACCCCACGACCCACTACAACGCACTAGAGAGTATGTCTACCAGCACTCCAGACAAGACACAGATTCTCTTTCAGCACAGCAACCAAGCCAACATGCTGCTCCTGAACCAAGCCAAGGATGCCATACACCTTCAAAGGCCATCAGCAAGCTGCAATTGTATCACAGAAACCACGCTGAGCAAAGTGATCCTGCCTACAACACCCACTTCAAACAGGTACCCAAGCCTAGGGTTAACCCTGCACCTACCTCTTCAGCTGTGTCACAACAGTATGTCACAGTCCAGCCTAAAAGAGAACCTCCAGACAGGTATGACTATACAACACCTTCTCACTATTACACTCAGCCACCCTCTTATCCTGGTAGTAACCAGGTAACAATGGACTTTGCCAAGTTCTTTGCAAGACGTGAGCTAGTCACAAAAGGACTTGTAAAGTTTAACGACCGCCCAGAAGGCTTCAGAGCCTGGCGATCCTCCTTTCGGAACACTATCAGAGATTTAGACCTTTCATACAGTGAGGAAATCGACCTCCTTATCAAATACCTAGGAACTGAGTCTGCAGAGCATGCCAAAAGGATCAGAGTCATTAACATAAATCACCCAGAGACTGGTCTCCGAATGATCTGGCACAGACTTAATGAGTGCTATGGCTCAGCAGAGGTTGTAGAAAATGCACTCTTCAAGAGAATTGAAGACTTCCCTAAAATAACCAATAAAAGTTACCAAAAACTTAGGGAATTAAGCGACTTGTTAATGGAACTACAAGTAGCCAAAGCTGAAGGAGACTTACAGGGGCTTGCATTCCTAGACACAGCCAGAGGTGTTAACCCCATAGTACAAAAATTGCCCTATAACTTACAAGAGCTGTGGATGGCACACGGGTCAAAATTCAAAGAAATGCACAATGTTCCATTTCCTCCTTTCACTGTATTCATGGACTTTGTATACCAACAAGCCAAGATGAGAAATGACCCCAGCTTTGATTTCACTTTGCCTCATACCACCCCTTCAGTACCTAATACTCGCAAAGCAGCAGTAACAGTACACAAAACTAATGCTTCCTCTTTAGATTCCTTTCACAGATTGGCAGAACCTTCTCAGGAGGAGACAAGGAATAAAGACCCTGGTAAGCAGTGTCCTCTACACCAGAAGCCTCACCCTCTTCTGAAATGCAGAGCTTTCAGAGAGAAGTCCATAGAGGACCGCAAAGCTTTCCTCAAGGAAAACAACATCTGCTACAGGTGCTGTTCATCAACATCTCATCTTGCCAAGGACTGTAAGGTCAGTGTAAAATGCATAGAATGTGACAGCACGCATCACAACACAGCTTTACACCCTGGGTCAGCCCCATGGACTGTATCTTATACCAAGAGCGCCAGCAAGCATGGCGGGGAGGAAGATAGCAATGTCACAAACACACAAGAAATCACTTCCCAATGCACAGAAGTCTGCAATGGTGCCGTAGGAGGCAGATCCTGCTCCAAAATTTGCCTGGTCAGAGTATACCCGACAGGCCAAACAGATAAAAGCATTAAGCTCTATGCAATCCTGGATGACCAGAGCAACAGATCTTTAGCCTGCCCAGCCTTCTTTGATGCATTTAAAATCAAGGGTCCAAACACTCCTTACTCTCTAAAGACATGCTCAGGAGTTGTTGAGACAGCAGGAAGAAGGGCATCTGGATATCAAGTAGAGTCCATAGACGGAAAGGTATGCCTACCCTTACCAACTATAATAGAATGCATCCAGATCCCAGATAATAGATCTGAAATCCCTACACCAGACATAGCTAAGCATCATGTACACCTGAAGCGCATAATGCACTTAATCCCCGAACTCGACCCTAAGGCTCAGATAATGCTTCTCCTTGGAAGGGATATCCTGCAAGTCCACAAAGCAAGGGACCAGATAAACGGCCCTCACAATGCACCTTACGCCCAGAAGCTAGACCTTGGATGGGTCATAATCGGAGACGCTTGCCTTGGAAGTGTACACAAACCAGCCTGTGTAAATAGCATGCTCACAAATACATTAGAAAATGGACGCCCCTCCATTTTCCCACCATGCCAAAACCAGTTCCTAATAAAGGAAAAACCTTACAGCACCAGCCTGGGACACACACCCCTCCACCTTTCTGATGATAGTTTCACCCATGACAGTGATCAGGATCATTTAGGATGCACAGTGTTCCAGAGAACAAGAGAGGACAACCAATTAGCGATGTCTATTGAAGATAAACTCTTTCTAAAAATAATGGAACAAGAACTAGTTAAAAACAATTCAAACAGTTGGGTCGCCCCTCTACCCTTTAGGCCTCAGAGACAACGCTTACCTAATAACAGAGAGGAAGCCCTTAGACGTTTCTCTTCTCTCAAACGCAACTTCCAAAGAAAACCAGAGATGAGAGATCACTTCTTTTCTTTCATGGCAAAAACATTTGAGAATAACCATGCAGAGATAGCACCCACCCTCAAAGACTCAGAGGAATGCTGGTACCTACCAATATTTGGGGTGTACCACCCAAAGAAACCAGGACAGATTAGAGTGGTCTTTGATTCTAGTGCCAAATTCAAAGGTGTTTCCCTAAATGATGTTCTCCTCACAGGCCCTGACCTCAATAACAAACTTTTGGGAGTTCTACTTCGTTTCCGCAAAGACTCTATTGCCTTTATTGCTGACATTCAACAAATGTTTCATTGGTTTCTTGTCAGAGAGGAAGACAGAAATTTCCTGAGATTCCTTTGGTTCAGAGATAACGATCCTTCTAAAGACATCACAGAGTACCGCATGAGGGTGCACATCTTCGGCAACAGTCCTTCACCTGCAGTCGCAATTTACGGGCTCAGGCGCTCTGCTCAGGAATGTGAGGTAAGGTACGGGTCAGATGTTGCACAATTGGTAGAAAGAGACTTCTACGTAGATGACTGCTTAAAGTCCTCACCCTCAAGTGAAGCCGCAGTCAGCCTTCTCAAAAGAGCACAAGAAGCACTTGCCTGCTCCAACCTTAGGCTCCACAAAATAGCTTCTAATAGCAAAGCAGTGATGGAAGCCTTCCCTTCCCAAGACCATTCAAATGATCTAAGAGACTTAGACTTGGGAGCTGATTCCTTACTTGTGCAACGGAGCCTGGGGCTTCTGTGGGACTTAAAATCTGATACCTTTGCCTTTCAAGTAAACAGAGAAGAAAAACCCTTCACTCGCAGAGGTGTTCTGTCCACAATAAATAGCCTGTATGATCCCCTAGGATTTGCTGCTCCCGTCACCATACAAGGTAAAGCACTTTTAAGAGACTTAACCCTGGAAACATCTGATTGGGACACCCCACTGGCTCCTGACAAAGGTAATTCGTGGAGAGAATGGAGAAGTTCCCTAAAGGCTCTCGACAACTTTTGTGTTACACGTCCATATGCCCCGGTACCTTCTACAGAGGTACAAAGCCAAAGACTTTGTGTGTTCTCTGATGCTTCGGTTAAGGCCATAGCTGCTGTAGCATACCTTAAAACTGTGGATATATATGGACAATGTCACATTGGGTTTGTTATGGGCAAGGCAAAACTGGCGCCAATCCCAGAACACACTATACCCAGACTAGAACTCTGTGCTGCAGTCCTAGCTGTAGAGCTAGCAGAGCTCATCACAACAGAGACAGGCATAGAACTCAAAGAGACTGTGTTCTATACAGACAGCAAGGTAGTACTAGGCTACGTCTATAACGAAACCAGAAGGTTTTATGTTTTTGTCAGCAACAGGGTGCTCAGAATTAGACGATCCACTCATCCAGGACAGTGGAACTATGTACCCACGGACTGCAACCCTGCAGATCATGCAACCAGAGCTGTTGCCGCAAGTCATCTTAAAGACACGTCTTGGCTCACAGGACCAACATTCTTGTACAACACAGCGCAAACTAATCCTGAAAGCGAGACATTTGAACTAGTAGATGCCAACTCAGATGGTGAAATTCGTCCACAAGTGTCTACATGTCACACAACGACCACTGACAATCAACTTAAGTCCAACAGATTTAACAGATTCTCAACCTGGAAATCACTCATCCGAGCCGTCACTTGCTTAACCCACATAGCTCACTCCTTTAAACATACTGCATCTACAAATGTAAGTACCTGCAAAGGATGGCATCACTGCCAGAAGGTCTACACAGCAGCAGAATTTCAGAAAGCAAAATATGTCATCATCCGCACTGTACAACAAGAGACCTTTTCCAAGGAGATCGACTGTATCAGAGGAAACAAGCCTGTTCCCAAAGATAGCACTCTAAGGAAGCATGACCCATTCCTTGTCCAAACTAGCCCATTAAGAGTAGGAGGCCGTCTTGCGAATACCTTCTGGGACAGATGGAGAAAGCAATACATCTCTACTTTGCAGCCACTTTGCAAATGGCAAACTATCAAACCCAATCTCAGACTTGGTGATGTTGTTCTCGTGAAAGACTGTCAATCGCAGAGAAACGAATGGCCCTTAGGTCTGGTCACCAAAACATTCCCAAGTGAAGATGGGAGAGTCCGCAAAGTTGAGGTCAAAACCTCCAAACAAGGAGAAACAAAATTGTTCTTCAGACCAGTAACAGAACTAACTTTATTATTGTCTCCTGAGGAATAATGGTGCCATCCATGGATGCCAGACGGGGAGTGTCATGTCTCCAGCATACGCTTTTACCATATTTGGGATTTTCCTATTCATTTGCTCGGAGCTCCCTCCTCTGGACACTTGTTGTAAGTGTACAACGTCACTTCCTATATCCATTTTTTCACCTCCATAAGGCTTATGGCAGAATTTGGACTAATCAGGCTACCGTACGCCCACCATGTGACCTAGAGCAATGCCTTGTGGGAGCCAGGACTCCATTTTACAGACCATGCTGCTGGAAGAAGCACACAGTTCTGCATCTCCCTTATGATAGAATCGCTGGTAAGGAAATAGTTACACCAAAACACCTCCACAGCTGCCAGAAACCCCAGAGGCATTGCTACAGAGACATTTATGCCAGTATACATATTTTATGCTGCAGTTATATATTCATTTGCATGTTTTCATATAGTTCATTGCAACCCTACTTATTATCTTTTCTGCTGTTTGTATTACAGTTTCACCTTATTCCACTTGCCTATTCAGTAAAATCTACAGACTCCAAGCTTAGTCTCTTTATTGAATTGTGGGAAGGTTTAGCTGCATGTCGAACTACACACTGCCCCAGGGTAATACGTAGCGAGGACAGAACAGGTTCTTTCAGCTAATCTGTGCACCACTTCCAGTCTGTATTGTAGATCTGACCAGCAACTTCCCTGGCTTTACTTTGTGTGTGAGAAACTGGGTTTCCTTCCTAGGATTTCATATGCATTACAGGTAAACAAGAAAAGCATCTGCTCACTCAAAATGGGTGTCATGTCCATTTAAAATGCTTGTCATGATTCTCTTCCCTGGTTCTACATAAAGAGAAACCTTGCACTACACTTGTAAAGAGACCGCTCATGGTTGGCAGACACTCACTGTGATGTAACGCATGTGTAGGGCCTTTGCTGCAGCAAGTAGACATCTTCACATGAATGCTTGACCCCAAACACATTTTATTGATGGATAATTGCTTGCAGGGAGACAGACTTGGTTTGATTGCCATTAAAGGATTATTAGAGCACAAGACTGGTATAAATGTAGCTGGTCTTCCACCGGGCAGACCTCACACACACGGCAGAGCGTGTCTCACTCAATGCTCCGGGTAAGAATGCGGGTTGCGGATTACAGGTTGCAGGTATGGGTCGGGTACGGGTTCGAAAAAATGGACCCGCGCTGGACTCAACATTAAAGCCTCTAACCCCAGCTACTCACTCCTTTGGTGGGACAACAGTTTGTCCATTCTTGCTAGCCTCACTGCCTGTCACTCCTAAAGTGACCTCACACACCTCTACTAACCTCTAGCTAGCCTTGGTTAACCTCCCCATAGGTCTGGCCACATTGGTCTATATGCTGTCTCTTGATCTTCCTAGGCCAAAAGATGAAGTGCTTCAGCAAGGCACTGACTTATATGGGCTCACAGGTGGACTTAGCGCCACCTGCTGGCTAAACATTCATATTCCTAACTATGTACGTTAATAAAACAAATTAATTTTATTTTACCTCCTTACACACTGATGCACATTGTTGATATCTGAGCAGCAACTGCACTGGATGTGCTTTAAAGCCCAATAAATTTTAGCCTTTAAGGTACACCATGCACATGGAAATTTTTGTATGAAAGCTGGGTTTCCCCACCAGAATTCCCTCTGCTTTGGATACAAAGTAAACAAGTAAAGCTGGAATTATACTTTGTGATATAGAACAGTTTGCAGATTTCCCTGCCCATAACTTGCCTGGAATTTGTGCACTATGGTTGATGCTAATGTTCAAGTGGAAATCAGATCAGATTAATCATTCCTTTCACCAGTGGAAACGTTTGCTCTTAATGTGATATTGGACAGGTTCTATGACTATAACATTTAATTATGAATTACATTTCAAACTAGGTAGAGAGAGAGAGTAGAGCCTTCTAAAGATACATTCATAAAAAGGACACCTACAACACATTTCAATTTAAAAAATGTATAAATAGCTCGCTTTAAAGGAACAGTTCAGAGTAAAAGAAAAAAGTTTTCAATATATTTATTTAGCCAAAAATGTATCTAAAAAGGCTGGATTGAGCGGATGTCTAACACAGTAGCCTAACATAATATGTCTAGCAGAATAACACTACTTCCTCATTTGCAGCTTTCTAACCTCTTGAGTGAGTCAGCAACTTGAAAATGGGCCAAATGGCACATATCTGATCAGTAAAATTACTTTTCATCCTTAAAATGCGGGTCAGATTAAAAGGCAAACTAACTGAACAGTTATGTCCCGTGTGGCCTCCTTTCAAGTCACTGATTGGTTACTAACTGGTAACAGGTTAGAGACGTGCAAAGGAAGAAGTAGAGTTCTGGCTATTATGTTGGACATCTGTTCACTCCAGCATATATAGATTGCATTTTTTGGCTAACCGTGTTGAAAAAAATCATTTTTCACAGCCTATTTACCTAGTTTTATTTTTACACTGAACAGTTCCTTTAAAGGAGAATAAAAACAGACCTATAACTCCAGGCCCTCTCCAAAGGCTTCCTTCCTTGCTCCTAATATACACCATCTATCAGTTTCACAACTAGACCTATACTTGCACCTGCCTAAAAAATGCATAGAAGTTCAGGTCCAGTTGTAAGAGGAACAGGTGGTGTTTGGCAGGCAGGAGTTAGAGAGAGGCCTTTGGAGGGGGCCTGGTATTTTGTTAGAGTTTTGTTATCTCATAGCTGTAGGGCAGGTTTTCATTCTCATATTGATTTTAATTCCAAATTTGTAGTTACATTTTTGGCCGGTTACCATTGTTATGAATGTCAACCTGCCAAAGATCTAGGATGATCCAGGACAGAAAATAAGCGTTTAAATCTAACTTTAATGGGTCTTCGGATTGGCTCAGATGCTATGTTGAACCACCCTAAATTGGCAGCAGCCTTTTTTTAATGAATCTATAATGTAATAGTATTTTAATACTTTAGCTGGCGAGAGGAATCAACCCCTTCCCTTCCCCCCTGCTATTTAACTTGGGTGCACCCAAGCTTTATTATTGATATCCAGGGAATATTGGTCACATACACTGTAAAATCTACTGGTTTGCAGATGATTTCACCCACTTAGTCTTAACATACCACATTTGTATGCATTAGTGATTCCCAATAAAGGGCAAATAAACTGAGCATAAATGTACCCTAAACACAAAATGATTTAATTGATTCTGACCTGCATGCTAAGGATCAATTGCAAACTCAATGAACAGTTATGTCCCATGTGTCCCCCCTTCAAGTCGCTGACTAACTCAGAGTTAGAGAGCTAAAAAAAGGAGGGTGTATTCTGTTCTGTTATGTTATCATCCTCTCACTCCAGCCTTTATACATTAAATTTTTACTAACATGCTATATTAGAAACCTTTTTTATTATGCACAGCCTTTCTGTTTACCCAGTTTTTATTTTTACACTGAACTGTTCCTTTAATATCAATTTATGAATCAACACTCACTCTATGTGATAAAAATAAAAGTTGTGGGCCTTTTTTCCATCCAATCCTAAAGATTATACAAAACACAATCAAGTTATGATGCTCTGTTTCAGAGCTTTCCAACCTTTGTCTTTGCAGCTTTTGCTGAGCTACATCTCTTGGGAGTCCCAATGAGTGTTGGTGGTGTTGTCAACAGCTGGATATTCACAGTTAGATCACTGCTCTGTTCATACTTGCTACTTGTAGTTTAATAAATGCATTAAATACTTGTTTTCTTTGCAGGAGCATAAGAAGTCAGAAGTCCTGTCTGCAGTTATATTATATGTGGACTTGTGCTCATTTATATGGCAATGGCCACTACAACAAGAGAATGTCTGGAACTTCAGCTTTTAGAGATGGAGATGCTTTTGTCAATGTTTCCTAACAAAGAACTTGTTCTGGAAAATGCAAATTCTGTTTTGTATATACGTAGATATCTAGAGGGAATTCGTGAATCATTACCTCCTGTTATTGAATTTTCAGTTTTCCTTAACATTCAGAATTCTGAGGTAAGTAGCCCTCCCTTATTTGTCTATTAATAAACATATTACAGTGATATCCACTAGTCAAAATCTTTCTATTTCTATTTTCCTCATTCTTGTATTGGTCATACTCTAGTTTTGCTTCTTAAAGAACACTTGGTTTTGGTGTTGGACCAAAACACTGAGGTTGATAAAGCAGTTTTTGTTTCTTTGAATTGAATTTATCGAAATCCTTTGAATGCTGTCATAGAACATTTTGCCATAACCCTTCTATATGTCAAGGAGAATCCCTGAAAATAAATAAGCCTTTGGACCAAAGTCTTCAATGTGCTCCCATTCACCAAATTGGTTTCCTGGGAAGGGTAGACTCAGTCACATATTTTGGGGATGCTATGTAGTTATCTTGATACAGTAACACCACGATTTTACATCCACTGATGAAGTTTTCTCTTGTTTTTTATTACCAAGATTTTACATTTTACAGTATTTTACACCAATGTTTTTCTGGTCCCCGGAAAACATACTTTATATGTTACTAATGTATATGTAGCCCCCTTATTTTTTTGCTTTCTGACTACTTACCACTAAAGAGGGAGAAGACTTGAGTCATTCTTTATTTCTGAGAAGTTTTAACCTATATGGGATTTTTTATGGAACCTTTTTATACAAACATTGATAATAGCTTAGTTAACATTAAATTAAAGTTTTTTTGTTTCTAATACACTGGGAAATGGCATTGTGATAGTGTGGAATTTTCTACATATTATTTATAGTATATTATATTCTTATTTGTTAGAGGCTTATGAGTGCTACTGTTCTATTTACCAGTGAATATTTTAAAAATATCCTTGTTCTGTTCATTTCATCTTCTGCAGAAATAATGTTTCTTAATCCTATGTTGGATACTGAATAGTTATAGGGTCTTAAAGGGAACCTGTCACCCTAAGAAATAATTCCAAATTCTGTTTTATGATAGTCAAGAAAAATAAACTTCACTTACCATATATAAACTATTTTAATCTTGTTTGTTTTAGTCATGGAATTCACAATCACATCAAACAGGCAGGAGGCATTTTGTGGACACTATTATTAAAGAGGAACTGTTACCTTAAAGGGGAAGGAAACCTAGTCTTCGCAAACCCCCCACCCCCCCTCCCGTTTGTTGCCCACCCTCCCTCCTCCCCCTGGCCTACCCGTCCCGCCGTGCAAATTTTATCATGTTAGTCAAGCAAAATTATTTTTATTTATACTATATAATTTATTTAAATCTTGTTTCCTTCAGCCTGGGAATTCATAATTATAGCAAGCAGGCAGCTACCATTTTGTGAACACTGTTATTCAGAGCCAGACTGGGAGCAAAAAACAGCCCGGGCAAACGCACGGGTGCACGCACACACACACACCCTGTACCTGTCTCACACACACACACACACACACACACCCATACACACCCATGCAGAGAGACAAATAGACACACACAGACACACAAGGAGAGACACATGCCGAGAGACAAATAGACACACAGAGACACACACAAATAGACACACAGAGAGACACACACACACAGAGAGACATATTCAGAGAGACACAGGCACTGTACCTGTCACAGACACACACAGAAAGACACAGAGAGAGAGACAGTGAGACACACAAACACACACTACTCCCCTCTACCTGGAGCTCCTTGTTCGCAGAAACGGTGGGCACGGGGGCCGGAACTCTCGCATCTCACTAGCTGATTGGCCGGCACCTCCCAACCCTTCTGCTCCCCAATGAGAGGGGCCTGGTGTAGTAGGTCTAGCCCTTTCCCTCGCTGATGGCCAATCATTGGAGAGAGGGCGGAGGTAGTAATTAGTGTGTGGGCTGAGACCTGCCGTGATAACCATACTTGTGGCTCTGGCGGGTACAAAACGGTCCATTCCACCTGTAAATGGAGCGGCCCGAAGAGACAGATTGCCAGTCCGGGCCTGCTGTTATTAATGCATCATCTCAAAATCGTATTTCTGTCACAGAATTGGGGACCTGATGGCAATCCCCATGCACAGTCTGCATAATTAGATGGTAAGGAGGAAGGGGGAAAGTAGGGAGTGCACTGACATTTAGGATGTGCTGAATGGAAAGTGAAAGTAATTTCCTGCCTAAGGCATAGAGGAGGGGCAACATATGATTGACAGCTGCGATTTTTAAATGAGTTTACAGGTATGGATGTTTTAATTAAAAAAAAAAAAAGAATTTGGATTTCATTTGGGTTTAATTTGAAAAGGACTTTAATTATACAGTTTTTTACGTCTGGGTGACAGGTCCACTTTAAGGCAAGCTTTACATTATGCAAATTCTTATGTGCCAGAATGGGGGACCTGATGCACATGCACTGGCTACACAATTTGATGGAAAGACAGAGGGGGAATATTAGGAGTGCAGGAAATGCAGAATGGAAAATATAAGTAATTGTCTGCTCCACCTCTATGCCCTTAGGCAAACAGGAGGGACAGGCAATATATAATTGACAGCTGAGAGTTTTAAATGAGTTTATAGTAGGTATGGATGTTTTATTAAAAAGCATAATTTGGTTTTTATGTTTAATTAAAAAGGACTTATATTATACAGCTTTTTATGTCTCAGTTAACAGGTCCTTATTAAATCAAGGCTAATTGCTTAGAAAATTGCCATTTTCTTCATAATATCCACTAACCCAGTATGATAATTATAATGTTGTATAATGCAATTGTCACAGTTGCTGCTTAAAAGGCTGATATTGTGGTGTTTATATGACATATTATTCATGTCTTTTTAAAACCATCTTTTTAGGTAAAGGCAGTGATGCACGTGTCACTACCTCACAGTTACCCTCAAGAAGAACCCCAGGTATTTGTTAGGTCAGTAGCACTAGACAGGCAACAGCAAAACTTTCTAAACAAAGAACTAGGGTCCTATATCCATTCCTTAGATCGAGGGGAGCTGTGCATCTCAATGGCAGTTCAGTGGCTGCAGGACAACATCTCCACTTACATACAGAATTCTAAGCAGAATGATGAACCTGAATGTGAAATAAAGGCAACCGCATACACATTTCATCGCATGTGGATCTATAGCCACCACATATACCGCCAGGAATTACGAAAGAAGATCTTAGACTATGCCAAGAGACTAAACTTGACAGGATTCTGTTTGACAGGAAAGCCTGGTGTCATTTGTATAGAAGGTGTAAAGGAGCAATGTGAGGAATTCTGGCGTGACATCCGCTATCCAAACTGGAAACATATATCGTGCAAACACACCGAGAGCAAAGAAGTGACTGGAAAAATAGACGACCTGCGGCTGTTTAATTCTTTTGAAGAGCTGGTGTTTACTGCTCATGGAGATTATGGACTTAGGAATGACTATCATATGGACCTTGGACAATTTCTGGAGTATCTCAAACAGCATAAGTGCGAACATATATTCCAGATATTATTTGGCATTGAAGGGAAGTACTGATTTACTCACAAAAACTTGTAATATGCTTATTAGGCAGGCAGTTTTTGGTCAGATATATTTATAACACTTTCTGGCAAAGAATAAAAATATGCCTCCTGTCTGGTACATCCTAATTATCTGGTATACATAAAATGTCATCTGTATAGCAAACCGGGAGCTCACACCTTGGCATACAAAAGCAATGTAATGGTTCACCTGTAGGAGAGTTTTTAATAATATGCATATGATAATCCAAGTGGCAGTAACTCGGTAACCACCTCTGATGTTGTCAGTGCTATATGCATGTTATACATCCATTCAGCACAATGATTAGATGGTTTCATTCATGAACATATTTTAACATGGTTTGTATGGGAAAGTCCGACATAGTCGGATTTTCAGGGGCTAATTTCAGTGCAGACCACAAATAGGGTAGGGATCTCTCCCATTATATACAACCTCGGCAGGTCTGAGACGCCGGATTTTCTGATTCTGACTTTTTCCATCCTCGGGGTATAATAAATGTCGAAAAAATCTAGTTTTTTTTTTACCATTAAAAATTCGGATGTTATAGTAAAAAAAAACAACCTCTTAATTGTTTGAGTTTTTGCCATTCAGACTTTAATAATTAACCCCCTAGGTGTTCAACTTATAAGGTGTTGTCATTGTGGTGTGCTTGAAGATACACAAGCCTGGTTATCAGGTGTAACATTTTAGAGGGGTGGTTCATCTTTACATTAGCTTGTTACAGAATGTTACTGTATATGTTATATAATATCCTTTTCCTAGCAACTTTGCAATTGGTCTTTAAAATTCATTCTTTATAGTTTTTAAATGATTTGCTTTCCTCTTTTGCCTCTTTCCAGCTTTCAAATTGGGGCAAAAACAACTATTGCTCTGTGAGGTAACAATATTACTGGTACTTATTGGTACTTTTTATTACTAATCTTCCTATTCAGTCACCTCCTACACTTATTCCAATTTCTTATTCAAACCATTGCCTAGTTGCTAGGGAGAATAAGATCCAGATAGCTGCTGAGATACCAAACTGGAGAGCTGCTGAACAAAAAGCTAAAGAACTGAAAAACCAGAAGACCAATTACAAACGGTCTCAGAAAATCACGGTCTACATGCAGGACCGCCATCAGAAATCGCAGGGCCCCATACAACAAAATTTCCTGGGCCCCCTGGGATGCGCCCACCGCAAGCCCCACCTACAGGTCCAGGTCCCCCCCCCCCCACATTATAAGAAAATTGGTGGCCGTAGCCCCTTAAACGTCCATGCCTTCCCGAAGTCAGCAGCTCTCAGAAAGATGGGGGGCCCGGCTAATCAATAAGTGTGGCGTGGCCCCCCTTACCCTCAGGGCCCCCTACAACTCGCCCCCCTTTCCCCCCTTGATGGCTGCCCTGTCTACATGATACTAAAAGGGAATTTAAAGGTGAACTACCCCATTGATTTGGCTGTGCATATTTTCTGGTTATTTTTGTCTGGGGAAAAACCATAAACAAAGATAACATGATCCAACCAAACTATTCATAGTTATCTTCAATGGATAGGACCAAAGTTCTATTGCAGATCTTGGGTTGCATGACATAAGCAAATGCTATCAGCTACAAAAATCTTGCCAGCAGAAATTTATATCCATAGCTTGCCTTCATAGTGGTCAATGTCTGACTGACAGCTCAAAGTTGGCATAGTTCAATCATATTTGTTACAAAAGGGCAGCGCCTCTAGAACTGCAACAGATTGACATTGTTTCTCTTTTCCAGTTGCTGGCACTTTTCCACTTGTTTGGCTGCTGCCTGTTGGACCAGGAGAAAAGCACAAATTTCACAGATAGTTGGGAGTGGAAATGAATTTGTCACAATGGTAACTTTCTTAGTGAAAGAACTTCCAGTAAACAATTTAATATTTTCCCACTAACAATAAGCTGATAGCTATCACTTCCAATAGCCTAGGAATTGTGTAATAAGCTAATATAAGTGTAACATTTGTTTTTATTCCTGAGTGCTTCATGCTAGTGAAACAGGTATAAGTACACTGTAGAGATCAATTTCACAATTCACATTATCCTAAGTTTTTCCTGCAGAACTTAGGATAATATACAGTAGGTGCTGGCATAATGGTATTGTATGGAATTATATAAAGCCACAGCTATTATTCAGTACCTGATGGTTTCCTGTTAGTGGTTATTAAACAATAGGAAGTATAGGGGTCAAATGTACAGTTGTACATTATTCATATCACCTTTTTTGTCCTGTGTTAAAATATGTAATTCTTTGTGGCAATGGAAACCCCTCTGAACCAAATGCCTGGCTGTATCCATGAAGTACTTAGTAAGGTTTCACCATTTTGACAATTAAGGTGCTTTGAACATGCATAGGCATCAGTTTTTTGGGCACTGCAAATGGAAGAATGGTCTTTGGTGTAAATTTTCTACCGATCAGGCCCGGACTGGCAATCTGTGGGTTCTGGCAAATGCCAGAGGGGCTACTATAAGGTCCCATAGAAAGTCAGTACTTAGTGGCTGGTGGGGGCTGTTTGGGTGTCTATGTGGGCTGATTGGGCCTCTGTGTACCTGAAATGCCAGGGCCTATTTTAATTCTCAGTCCGGACCTGCTACTGATCAACATAGTTTGCTTATGAGATCTTTTTTAAATAATAAAAATGCTATTCATGCCGTCCACACAAGACAAAATAGAACTGCTGTGTAAATCTTTAGTAAAGCTTTAGTTCTCCTTTAAATGAAATGGCCTGCTTAAGCAAGATCGTGGGAGAAACACACTAATGAATTCTCCAGTTTCACCAAGAATGTCACTAAAGGGAATGGCTGAACTGAATCCATATCTCATCATTTCATTTGTATCCGTCTTTCGGTTCCCAAGCTTTGGGCCACCTATTTTACAAACTAAAGCCTCTCTAGTCATGTTATTGTGACTAATTGCCTGGAAAAAAAGTATAAACTCCAGTATTAAAAGCAACCAATGGCATATTTTGTGTTTTGTTTATATTTATTTGACATCAGTTTCATGAAGAACGATACCAAGCTGTGGGTGTTTAGAGAAGGGTCCGTGCGCTCGTCCAGCACATAACATTTCACATCTACAAAAAAACCTTGGGCCTGTTCGAGCCGACTTGTTTTCCTCCCATGATTAATGCACTTTGTACAAACAGTTTTAACTACCACTGTGATATTTTTGGCTTGCTTACTTCATAACACTTCCAGAATGCTTTTTAACTGTTTCATGATTTCAAATGCCACTTATATGGGCAGACATACTCTAGGTATACTGATACCTACCTACACTTCAACTATTATCTAATGCTTTTATCTTAAATGAAGAAAAATAGTAATATTTCATTTATTTCCCATAGACTACCAGTAAATATTGGGCCATAGCTTATTGGTTGCATTATAAAAAGAGATGAAGTTTTCTTACCTTATATGGGTCACCTTATCTCCTCTATATAAATGATAGCTGCAACAACCTTAATATTTATAGGTCTATACTAGGTTTGCCATTGTGTTCCATATAGAATGCCTTGGCCAAAAAATGCTAAAAATGTTTGTTAAATATACACACAATGGTGCACTAATATATATATATATATATATTATGTCCAAGGTACCTGCACTCCAACCACTTAAATACTTTCACGGGTGCTTGGTCAAAGTAATGTTGTATAATCATCAAAGGATGGACCAGCACTCCAGTTCAGATAAATAATCGTGCTTTTATTCACATATCACCGTGCGTGATATGACGTACGGTGATATGTGAATAAAAGCACGATTATTTATCTGAACTGGAGTGCTGGTCCATCCTTTGATGATTATATATATATATATATATATATATATATATATATATATATATTTATAGTTTGTTAGCCAAAAAACCTCACCAAACAGGACTTAGTATAAAGTTTCAAATATCAAAATTTATTTTCAACGTTTCGGCTCCATAGCTTGAGCCGTCTTCAGGAAACGGCTCCATAGCTTGAAGACGGCTTAAGCTATGGAGCCGAAACGTTGAAAATAAATTTTGATATTTGAAACTTTATACTAAGTCCTGTTTGGTGCGTTTTTTTGGCTAACAAACAATGTGATTGATTTGAACCAGCACACGGGCATTGGATTTTTTGCTGTGTGCACCAGCCACAAAGTGTCTATATATATATATATATATATATATATATATATATATATATATATATATATATATGTATATATATATGTATATATATATATATATATGTATATGTGTGTGTGTATGTATATGTGTGTGTGTATATGTGTATATATGTGTGTGTGTGTATATATATATATATATATATATATATATATATATATATATATATATATATATATATATATATATATATATATATATATATATATACATAAACAAACTTGCCTATAGGGTAAATTTTCACTTTATGTATCTGCTCATTTACAGACCAAGGTGCACGGACTTGACAGTTGTATTTATGGAAGGCATTATAATAGGTGACTTAGGAGTCATGTATTTTCAAGCATTTATGCAATATAACACCACCACCTTTTGTTGTCTTTATAACTAAACTCTTTTGTTCAGTAGAGGGTGCAAATGTGTGTATTGCTCTGAGCTATCCTCTCCATTATGCTATAGTATCCCTTGTAATATCAGTCAGGCTATTAATGAGAAGACAAGCAGAGAGAATGAACTGAAGACTGGGTTGGTACAGATGTATCACTTAGTTTGAAAGCAAGATAAACACACGCATTCTCATGCGCTGCTCCATTCCAATGAATTCTCCCCTTGTAAATATCTATATGGGTGGGCTGGTTTCAATATGAAGACATTTATCTTCTTTTCTGGAATATTTAGAATGCTGGACACACCCAACATTTAGAAAGTATTTAAAATGTGTTTAGAAAGGAGGTTTTCTTATAAGGGTGCAGCTGGGTTACACACAATTAACCTGTAATGAGAGAGAAAAAAAGTTCCCACTGCACTTATCGAGCCTGGACTAAGGGCTCTTACTCATGAGCGTTTTTACCTGCGCTCCCCTGCGTTCAGTTTTTCGGCGTTCAGCCGCAGGGGAGCGCAGGAATAGACACATTTCATTTTTTCAAATGGGGCTGTACTCACACAGGCGCATGTAGGCACCGAACGCAGGAAAAATGCAGCATGTTGCGTCTCAACCTGCGTTCGGCGCCTACATGCGCCTGTGTGAGTACAGCCCCATTTGAAAAAATGAAATGCGTCTATTCCTGCGCTCCCCTGCGGCTGAACGCTGAAAAACAGAACGCAGGGGAGCGCAGGTAAAAACGCTCATGAGTAAGAGCCCTTAAATACCAGCTTTATATATTTTTGACCTAACAACATATAGGGCAGGGGTGTCCAAACTTTTTGCAACGAGGGCCAGATTTGGTGAGGTGAAAATGTGTGAGGGCCGACCATTCAGCCTGACATTCCTTGAACCATTAACATCATTTAAGTCATTTAAACTAGGCATAACTTTAATTACATTCCCCCGATAGTGGCAGATCATTTCACTATTGTGTCCAGATATTATTGATACGGCTACACGATTCCTGACTGCACTGTGCTGGTGGGCCGCATTATTATTAATTTCATGATGGAGGCTGAGGGCCAGTGTAAATTTGAAACCGGGCCGCAATTGGCCCCCGGGACTGACTTTAAACATGCCTGATATAGGTGCATTATTATTAAAGGAGAACTTAACCCTAAAAATGTCATGTTTTATATACTGAACTTGTTGCACCAGCCTAAAGTTTCAGCATCTTAATAGCAGAAATGATCCAAGATTTCAAACTTGTCACATGGAGTCACCATCTTGGAAAGTGTCTGTGACACTCACATGCTCGGTGGGCTCTGAGCAGCTGTTGAGAAGCTAAGGTGCGGCGTCTGCACAAATTATCAAGCAGAAAATGAGGTTGGTCTGTAATATAAGTTGATGCTACAGGGCTGAATATTAAATTCTGATGCTAGTTTCACTGGTTTCTGCGCTGCCATGTAGTTATTACCTACAATAATTACTAATCAGCCTTATATTGTGACATTTATATGATATATTTAGTATATTTTGCCTCGATCCCTAAGCTCAGTGAGTGACAGCAGCACAGAGCATGTGCAGTGAATCAGCAGAAATGAAGATGGGGAGTTACTGGGGCATCTTTGGAGACACAGAGCTTGCTAAAGGGCTGTGGTTGTCCGAGGCTGGTGCAGAAGCCCAAAACATAATGTACAATATTTCTAGACTACTTCTTTATTTTAACTGTCCTTGTCCTTTAAGGTTCGAGTTATTTTTTTTAAATTCGAGTTTTCGAGTTGTATTATTTAGTCAAAACTCACATTTTCAGGTTTTAAAAAAAACTTGAATATTTGGGATTTATTATACCCAGACCCTGGAAATAGCTCAAATCCGAAAATACACTATAAAACCTAAAACCTGTCAAGGACATGGAGTCAATCGCCCCTTGAACCACCTTGAAAAGGTTAACAGCCTTTTTAATGTTCGAGTTTTATTCAGAGTGTTTTGCCCGAAAACTTAATTGATTTGAGCGATGAAAGTTTTTTTCTGCAGAAAACTCGATAAATTCGAGTTTTCGGGTTGGGGGACTCGAACTCACAGATATAGTTTTTGCCATTAGAGCTTTTTCTTAAATAAGATACCATTCGAGTTTCGAGTGCATTCAAGATCATTGTAACACACGAACTTTGATAAATAACCCCCATATTGTTTCGTACATTATGAGGCAGGTTGAATATTAAATTTGAATTTCCGAGTGTCAAAATTAACACATTCAAATTTTAACCCCCCTGTGTGAGATTTATCACACTACTCATGGAAACAGTCCTTAGGGTAGAATTTCATGGGCGGTTTTACCTGCAATACCTGATTGCATCCAAAACGACACAACTGACGGATGAAGACGCAACATGCATTGTTCGCACCCGACAGTTGTGTCATTTTGGATGCAATCGGCTTCTGCGTGCGACATTTTTATTACTTACATTAGATTTGGTGCATCTGACATGACAACAGTGATTAGTCTCATTGCGACGGAACGGAAGGTATTACAGGTAAAATCGCCCATGGAGTTCTACCCTAACTCAAATATCCACCACCTAAAACCTGCCGAGTTCATTTAAAAGTTAATGGCAAAGGTCCGCCGAGCCATTTGGAGATGTTAATAGCCTGCCTGACATTCGAGTTTTTTTTTTTCTGAGAAAACTTGATTCGTACAAATTGAATACGAATCAAATACAATAAAATTTTTCGTGTTGGAACCATTCGATCAAATATTAGACATTCAAATTTTTTCTTAACCTCCCAGGCGAATTGTGAGTATATTCGCATTAAAAAAATTCACTTGAATTCAAGATTTGACCTTTAATAAGTGGGCCTCTACCTGTGCAGACAGTATCCTTGCTGGATTTCTAGTTGTTTGGAAGAATCTGCCCCTTAGGAAAAAATAATTGTATTTGCAGCTCAACACTGAAGTGCCAACCCCATGCCCTATATTAAAGAATGTGTTCTTGTGTTTGGAACACATAATAAAGCCTCCAGATGAGAATGCAGAAGTAAACATATGTGTAAGGGCTTTAAAATACAATCAATACAAGGCTGTCACTGCTTGAAGTATAGTGAACCTGTTACAGCCTGGGTATTTAAACATAGCCAGTCTTGTATACAGTAAGGAAAAACATAGAGTGTTGGTTAGTGGCTGCAAGTATCAGGTGTTATGTAACTTGGTATTTTAGCTAGTGCAGAGGGAGGTTATAGCATCCGCAATAATGGCATAAACACCCTGTGGTTCTGGGCCACAATCCACAGCATACTCAAACCACAGAATAAAAGTTGGCAACAGCCCCTGGCAAAACTCCTCCTGAAGAGCTGCTGCATGTTATAGTATTGCTTCCCCTACCTGGAGCTTTCAGCCTACTAGCCCCATGGAGGAAGCAATTTCAGGGTGATAGGTTTCCATTCATTACTTACTCCAACTTTAATAGTATTATAGCCTATATTTGTCTTAAATAAAAAGATGGGCTATGCACTGGTGATTTAGGGGATGTAAACACTGTTGCTCAGCTATACTTTACTCACATTTTGCTGGACAATAGGTACAAATTGCAATCCAATTGCAATACTCCAAGATACTTTGCAGCATTACTGAACGGAGTGATGATAAGTTTATGTTTCTAACATCATTTAGAAGCTGTTCTCGTTTTTCTAGGGCCATTGGTCCAATGAATGCAAGAGAATCCTTCACAGAGAATTCTACCTGACCTGTGAAAACATGGATCCACCTGTTTCCTACAGGTGGAGCCTGAAGCATTAAACAAAGTTTTTCTGCCATAGAACAACTGAACTGCAGTTTTGTTTTCCCTTCTGAAGTCTGATTACAGTATAATACCGGGAAGCCAAAACTGCACCATATGTTCGATAAAAGCAAAATGCAAGGTCACAAAACATATGGCTGATAAGAGGATTTTCATGTAATTATTATGTTCTGGCCACCTTCTAGAGATAGTGGTGACACTCCCTTTAATTGTTTCATAAAAATACAACATGATAAAAAATGAACTATTCCTTCTTTATTAGATGATAAAGTAGAAATGCGTTACTCAGACATGAAAGGTAATTATGTAAGCTGCATAATCGGCTCCTCCTTTATTGCAAAGCTTAGACTTTAACAGTTTGCACTTCCATTGCTTTTTGAGGCCAGGAGTAGGCATCCACCACAAACTGGTCATAGTCAGTGCTATACATCTGAGAGCGGACAAACGCCTCCTTATTTTCAGGCTCGGGGAATACAGATGCAGTGTTATCTTTGTAGGCGTTTTCTACAACCTGAAAAGAGAAAATATTGCTTTAATAGTTCTTATTATCACAGAATAATGATGTTATGGGTCTAATGATGTATTTATATTATACAAATTGTACTCCTCTGGATTGAGAACATGGTTAAACATTTCAACTCCCACAAGCCATTAAATTAGTCTGTGTTCCTCCATAATCATGCCCCTTTTCCCACCCTACTGGGGTAATAAATACAGACTCCTGAAAAACATTGAGTGTTTACAGGTCTGTTACGACAGGTGGAAATATTGGAGCTCAGCCTTGCAATGCCAGAACTCAGAGCAGCTGCAATCCCACAAAAAGTGGGATTGTACTTGTAAAGATAAGCACAAGGGGGTGTGGCAATGTGTTAGGCACGCACCATTGGCTAAAATTATACTCGTCTGGAGAACTCCATGCCACCATGTTTTAACTGGCCAAAGTAAGAGGTCTTCACCTGTATGTCCAAATAAATGGTTTGAACTTTTAATTATACTTTAGGTCATTACTTTGGAGAAAAACTCAAAATTGGTTTGGTTCTTGTTATATGTTTATGCACCCATGGACTGGGGTATATTTTTCTCCCTTTATCTTTATTGCCCTTATTACTGGACATTAATTCATAGTGGTGCTGTTATGGGTAATCTGCATCAATTTTTCTATTTTGTCCAAAGTAAACCAAGCAGTAGGATACCTGGGAACATTTACAACAAGCCAGCTTGGAACGCTGCAGGAAAGCACCTAGGGCCAGTTCATTTATTAAAGAAGAACACCAGCTCTGGGGACAGAAACATATCACCACACTCCAGGGAATTAGCCTCTCCTTATCCTTGCCCTGACCGGTATTTTCATTTTTTACCTGAAAATCAGTAATGAGCACATTTGCTGGTATGAATGTGAATGCATAGAGACACATTCAGTTGGCCTGTGTGTGGGCCTATAGATAAGACTTGACATATGTCACATCTTTTGGGCACATTTGCCTTTGAAGTTGTGGTCACTCAAAAATGGACAGTTGCAAGAGCTCATATTGAGTCAAGGAGAAACCTTTGTGCCTATGGAAGCAGTGGACGTATCTTACCTTTACAGCTATCTTTACCGAGACTTCTTGTATAGTTTGCAAAGGTGGATATAGACGTCCCTCCTCCAAGTGCTTATCGGAGACTTGCTGAGCAATAATCTAAATAAAAAGCAAAAGAAAATGTTTTAATAATGACAATACCTTGCAATTCATTGTTTGCACACACACTTACAACTTAAAGGATAACTAAAGCTTAGCAAAGATGAAGGCTAGAAATAAAGCATATATTTTAAGAGCCCAAGGCAATCACATCCCTTTGGCAATCAAGATTTGTGAATCAAAAGATGCCCCTGTAGCTCCCCATGTTCTTTTCTGCTGTTTCACTGCACATGACCAGTGCTGCTGTCACTGACCTGCGCTTAGGGACTGACTCACAACATACACAATTGTATAGATTGTAGAAGTCATAATACAGGGCTAATTAGAAATTAATTCTCATTACATGGCAGCTTAGAAACAAGTGCAATTTGCATCAGAATTTAATAATAAGTCCTGTATCATCAGCTTCTATGGCACGTGAACTTTGCTTTCTGCTTGATGATTTGATACACCCCCAATCTTAGCTTCTCAACAGCTGCCAGGAGCATAGTGAGCACTGACACAAAATCCAACATAGTGATCTCCTGTGCAAAAACATTATAGAGATTCCAATATTTTAGGCTGGTGCAGAAGTTCAGTATATAAAATATGTCATTTCTACCCATGTTTGTTTTTAGGGTGTAGTTCTCCTTTACATGACATTTGCATTAGGATTATTAATAACAATAAGCCTGAAAATAACGAAACCTTTTTCTTTAAAGGAATTGGTCCTCAAGGCTAGAACCGGCTAGATTTACCAGGCTTTTGGCTCAACTAAGAGTCAGCAATTCTAGGTTTAACTGAATGCAGGAAGTACATAGACAATATCATCGACACTCTGGCCCTTCAAAGCTAAATACCACCGATATCTTAGAAACCAGTAAAATAAGAATGAATGTAAATTTCAAAGTCCTCAGAGGGCCACTCTATAAAAGCTCACATTAATTCATCAATACATAATTTTTTTGGCTTCGAAATCCTTTAGTCACAAAGCACTTTAGCTGCCGTTGATTTGACCCTACATAATATTTTCCCTAAGGCATCATACATACAGTGTGGCTGTCTTGCAGCTGATTTTTATTCCAGCCATGACTGTGAGTGTGTATGTTCTATGTGGTTGTTGTCCCACACAAAATTATACAAACAGGTTTACTAATGCCTGATAAAATGGACCCTACTGTGTGTGTAAATGTGATAGTGACCTTAGACTGTAAGCTCCACTGGGGCAGGGACTAATTAGGAAAAGAATGGGCATTGTACTTATTTTTCAATCACCAACATTTTGACCAGTTATAAAATTAAAGCAAAGGTCTGATTAATTGCTATGGACAAATGCAGTGGTGCAATTTACCACCTACTGCATCTTTGTAAAGCTCATTGTACTGCACTTTTCTGATTTCCCTATACTTGAAATGAATGATTTCACATTAACTACTGTTATAAGGCTCTGCAGCAGTTCTCTAACGAAAGGATACTGAAAGACATACGTTAAAATATTACCTCTTGTATAAAAGCAACACATGATTTGGAGACATCTGCATAAATGAAATGACAATATTTATGGCAGATGCCAAGGTTGTTAGTATGGTTTATGTCTCTTTGAAGCCCCAGATTATAGTTTGTGACCTGGCAAATAATTGTTAGGAGGGATTTTTGAGCTCATCCCAAACAATGCAACAGAATAGCATGTTACACTGCTGTAAGGCTGTACGGCAAAAATGTTCATAATAACAGCAAATAAAAGATAATAAATAAAAATAACGGGTTTCTTGTGAGGCAAGACGACTTTGGAAAACAAAGCTAACCAATTGCCATCCCACCGGCGATTTACATTATAGTCGATGTGAGGCAGTTTGGGGAGATTAGTCGCCCCGAAGAAGAAGAGATTTGTCGATGGGCAACAAATCTCCCTGAATCTGAACGTGTGTCTCTGCCCTAAAGCCTGATCTCACCAAAGGTACCAGTGAGCCAGTCTGACCCTGTTAGATGTTGATGTTAGATAAAGGAAAAAGTATCATGCATGTAAAGAAACATGAAATTTGAGTTGATATACAAAGCAAATCCCCGTCTTGCCTCAGATGCTCTCTCTCACTCTCTCTCTCTCTCTCTCTCTCTCTCTCTCTCTGCTCTACTGTCAATGATACAATTCTTTTATTTTTTATGATGTTTTAAAAAAGGTAAAATGTATCCATGTACCATTTTAATTATACTTTTCTTAGGAATTAGGAGCCTAAGTAGCAATTCATTTTGGCAAACTCTCCAATGCTTTGTAGCTGAGTTGAAGTACAAACTGAAGTAGATGTGACTAGCATGCATAGTGAGACAAATTGCTAGAAACATGATCTCAAACCTAAATTACAAACAATTGGTAGCCATTAATGGGCTTGGAACTAAGATGCAGCTGAAAATAAGCCAGGGAGGAAGACAGATGGGTTAGTCAGCATTTTAATGGATTAATTTATTATATTATATTCTCTTTATTGTATTTCTGGAATGAATGCTCAAATGCTCAGTCTATCTGGCACAAAATCACTGTATCTCTTTAGCATCTTACCTATTTGCTTATTATTAAATGCACAGAGAATTAATATGAAGAAAAACAATTATTAATTGAAAGGATAAAACAGGTCCTGTTAGGGGTGATTGATTCAAGTTTAATATGGATCATCTACCATTATGTTAATCCCATGCAACCTTCAGAAGTACGTGTTTGACACAATATACTAAAAATATTGGTAATTTGCAGTGCATGCTGTATTGTGTTCACACAGAGATTAAAGTGTAATGCTCCAAATAACCACAGCCTTTACATGGTTGTTGGTGTGGACCAGCCAAACAAAGGCCCTTTTCTCAAGTAAACAAGGCGTTTATAGACAGAATATGTTTCTATTATACATTTCCCAAAGAGTCCTGTGGTTACTTCCTTGATCTAAGGAAGGAATTAATCATAAAACAACAACAAAACTACTACTTAAGAAAACATAAGATCGCAAAGTAATTTAATTCATGTTCATATCTCAAGAATGGTTTGAACAGAAACTCTTACTCCACAACTTTCCCTTCATGAAATGATATTTAGATACAGTGAAACCTGAATTTTACATAACCTGATTTTAAGTTCTATCATGTTTTACAGGATTTTTTTGCAGCCCCACTAATAAATAGTGTTTTTTTTCAATTTTACACCAAAGTATTCTTCTGTTTGTCCTTTATTATTAGTGAACTTAAGAGGTGTAAAATACTAACCAGATGCATATTTTGTCATGGTTCATTCTGTAAACAGCCAAGTCCAATTAGACTGAAACTCATACAGTCATGCACAATCACTTATTAATTTAGGTTGTGCTTGTCAGAAAGGTCCTGCACATACCCCCCTCCATAGTGTAGCATTAAAGGAAAAACAAACCCCTTATTGAAAAAAAAACCTACCCCCCACCCAACATAGACCCCATCACCCCAGCCTAGCTGCTACCCCGAGTAAATGCCCCTAACTTTTCTTCCGGGTCTTGGGTAATCTGTAAATGAAACTGCGGAGCGGCGCATGCGCAGTTGGAGCAACTGTGCATTCGCCAAAATAGACTGAAATTGCCAAAGTGACAGAAGAAGACACAAAGACCTGGAAGATGGCTGCCGTAAACTCCGATCCCTGAATCTGAACCAAGGGGTAAGTAAAAAGTTAGGGGCATTTGCCCGGGGTAGCAGCTAGGCTGGGTGTGAGGAGGGAGGGGGGGGGTCTATGTGGGGTATGGTTTTTTTTAATAAGAGGTTTGTTTCTCCTTTAATGCTGCAATGCTTATCATTAACATTGTCATTAACACAGTAAATCTTTTATTTCAAAGAACAACTGACTCCTGTGCTTATATCATTTGAGTTTATGAAGAATAAGTTGCTTTAACATATTTCCCTGATTATACATTTTCCCTGATTTTCCCAGGTCCCCATAAAAAGTAAATTGGGGTTCTACTGTATGTCACTCTCTTTATGGCTCTGTGCCTAATTACAGCCTTCACCCCAAATGACCTTTTGGTCACAGCACATACAGTATGAGATGAGGCAGAGTTCTTTAAATCTATGTGTGTCTGAAATCTACTATACTCTCTTGTTTGTGATGCATCTACTATACAGTTGCCAAAAATGGTGTGATAAGTATAAGCCTTTGACCAGTACAGCCATACTGAGTGACAACGGTTGATTATAGTTGCTTTATGTTTTCTGTGGTTTATGTAGTCAGTCTCCTGTGGTCTGTTGTATGTGAGTCAGCCCATAAGGCAGATCAAACACCACATATGAGGACTGCAATTAGATGCAACGTGAGGAGTCAGCCTGCTACTGTACAGATCAGCTTGACCAGATACAGTATACATTAGCTGAAATGTTAGAATAACAGCTAATGTGCCATATGTGCTGAGTGGTGGGGAATAAAGTAAATAAATGGAGCAAAGTCAGTCAAGTTTGATCCATGAATTCATTGATGTGTATGTGTCATTTTTACAGGGAGGAAGTGAATGGTCACATGGCTAACAGGAAGCAATTCTCCATGCATTGAGTAAAGATTCTAAAACCTTTTCAAAACGAAACCAAAGTGCTTTTTTTTTCAATCCGTTCTGCACTTACAGTATCACTATTGTTTATTTTTATGTGTAATATCTTTAATGACACTGACCTGTTGAAGAAGTGTATGTCTTTTGAAAAGCGGTGATTTTAGTATACAGTCTCAAAATCAGAATATACTGTAACAAAGCTGTCATTGCAGCTGTCCACAGAATGTGTGCCCACCTCCTAAAAAAAATTTGTGTGACACCTGACTTATACCTACCCTGCCCCCTACTGACTTCTCCAGGGCCTAGCCCTTCCCCCACACTTTTAACTAGCCTGTGGTCTGGGCTTCAAGACTTGGTTTGCTGACAGACTGGGACCTCATATTTTAATAATTTTTTGCCCAGTCAGTCTTAGAACAGTGTTAGCTCTGCCCATTTTCAAGACTGAACATAATACAAACAAACAGTGATATCAATAGGTGCGCACATGCCAGTAAATCACTACTAAATACTGACACACTTGTTGACTTACACAACCACTTCTACTCACTTTCTGGTACTGATAAACCAAGGATCAAAGCAGTGAACGATGAGCCTAACAAATACCTGCCCAAGCTTTTCTATTGTCTTCTTAGCTACTGAATAATTAATAGACCACCACAAATCATATAAACCCTACACAGTCTAAAGTCAAAAGAATACTATAATAATAGTTAAAATAATATATTTTCATCATTTTTATATGAAGCAACTAAATAGTTGCAAGAGAGTGATAGCCAATCTTGTTTTCAACAGAAAAATTACATTATGTGGGAATATTGCATCCATATACAGTACAAATACATGCTAAGCTGGGAAAAAGACCCCTCTTGTGAACTTTTCTCAAGTCAAAGTATATTTTGAAATTCCTTAGAACAGCCCAGAAAAGAAAGGGTTCTTTTTGGTTATGGAATTAAAGATATGGGATTCACTACCAAGGGAAGTTGTTCTGCAACTATATGATACTTAGATAGTTGGAACTAGAAAGACAATGACAATTGTTTCTAAAGTATAAAATGTATGATGAAAATAAAAAGTCCTGTATTAAGCAAATACAAACGCAGATGGTTAGTCTCCAGGCTTTAGTGCTTTCTTTTTATCATGTAGAACCACTGGCTTTGTTTACTCCATTCTAAACTCCTTGTCATCACTTGGCTATTAGTCTACTCTACACTGCTTGCCTGTATGTGCCCTATTGTTCTCCAAAGATTTTTACCTTCTTGTGTCTAAATGGTGCTTGTAGAAGCTCACTTTTTATTTATGTTCTTCCTCACTTGCTAATAGGTTTATAATGAAACTGGTTGAAATCAGTTTATTACAGTATTAGGTCTGACTAAGTGTGCAACCTCCAAACAGGATTTCATCAGAGAAGCAAGTTTATTTGTATTTAAAGAGCAGAAGTATTTGGCAGCCCAGAGAGATCTCTCCCTTGCTTACTTTTACATGACTTTTTATAATGCAGAATAAACAACATTATCAAATCATTATCATATCTATCTATAAACTGCTTTATCACTATGATTTGTTACATTATTTTGCATTAATTGCCAATGTTATACAAATACGTATGTTATAATCATCTGTCTACAGGTTAACTTTTATCACAGCTTTTCAATTTTTTTTCAACTCCCTATTTATTGTTATTCATTGTTTCATATTAAAATTGCTTTCTTGTCAGGTGTTTATCACAAGGCTAAATCTGCTAATCATAGTAAGCAGTCATTTAATCAAAGGCATTAATATTGTTATAATCCACATATAATTATCACTAATCAACAGGCCTCAATGCTCAGCCCTAACAACAGTTATGTATCTTTTGTAGAAATTGACTATAATAAAATAAACTATAATCACTTTTTCTTACCTCAGCAGTGGTGAGAAAGACATCATCACTTATGTGTCTCACTCCGCATGCAACAACCCCAAGAGCTACACCTGGGAACACATAGGCATTGTTGCCTTGTCCGGGGTACAAAGTACGTCCATCTGGAAGAGTGACAGGATCAAAGGGACTTCCACTTGCAAAAATGGCACGGCCCTGTAATAAGTAGTCAAGAATAAACACACTTTAATTACAAGGCATTGTTTATACGCTACATTACAGTCAGTACAGTTTATTCTCCTTTATATAAATTCATTATTTACTGTAGAGGGACAATTATCAACAATTGTTTAAAAGTATCCATAATCAGGTAATAGAGACAAAGATTTTTCGCCATGATTTTACACATATTTAGGAAAAATTGCGAATGGTTTAATTGCAATCATGTAATGTTGCAGAAAAAGTTTTATGCATGTTCGCAAATTACTAATTTGCACTAAAGTCCTGGGGGAGGAAAAAAGATGATTTTCAACTTGACAAAATGCTGACGATATTATCCAGTTGACTTTTAGGACATCTCAACATTTAAGTTGGTGTAATTAATAAAAATAATTTGTCGTGAAATTGTCGCAGTTGCAACCAAATTTTTGCATGTTTTTTCTCAAAATCACAGGCGCACCTGACCACAATTTTGTGATAAATTGGCCTTTAATTTCATATAGTATTTTATAAAAAAGGCACCATGAAGTTATTTGCTATATTGTATCAAAATATCTCACTATCCACAGCAGAGGTGCGGAGATAAGAGGCAGTATGCACCTTTCAGCATGAATAATGTAAATAAAACTTTCAGTACTCTAAAAATAGATTCTGCCACTAAAAATCCATATTTTCTTTTTTTTTTTTTTTTGCTATAAAGCAGTAACTTAGCTAAGTTACTTTAAATATAATGAACTCTGCATAAACAACCCTCTCCTACTGCACTTCTATCAACAGCTACAGTACCCCAGTTATTGTTCTTGTTTATTAGAAAATGGAGAAGTTACTCTAGTGTTTTCCTTGGTTTCCTGTTTTACACAGCCATGAAGGCTATGGGGCAAATTCACTAAGATGCAGGCGTATTTTCGCCAGCGCTCAGCAAATTCACTAAAATCTGAAGTTGCGCACAGGGGTAGCGTTAGTTTGCGGAGTTGCGCTAGTGTTAATTCGCCAAGCGAAGCGAAGTTTCTCTAGCGATGGTTAATTTGCATACAGCGCGAAATTCAAATTTCAATGGAGGAATACGTATCTGCACTACAAATGCCTAGAAAACCTTCAAATCAGCAAATACAAATTTTATTTTGCCCTACACATGTGCCCACTGTCTAGGTAAGTTGCCATGAGTCAGGAAATGTAGGGGGGAAGGAGGGGAGCCCCAAAATTTTTTTCGATCTTTTTCAGCCTATCACCCATCATGTAGAAAACACGCCAGCGTTTTTTGGGACTTAAAAAAAAATTTGACTTTTTTGGAAACAATTCCTATCTACTCTATTGCGCTTCGCCAGGTCTGAGGTGGCGAAGGAAGTCTAGCGTAAAAGGTAGTGTTCAGTACACTGCTCAAGTTAGTGAATTTGCATAGTTACATCGCTAGCGAAAATTCGCCTGGCGTAAGTGTGCGAAGTAACACTAGCGAATTTACGACAGCGTTCGTTAGTGAATTTGCTAAGTACCGAAAATGCCAAACGCTAGCGAATTGACGCTAGTGTTCGGCGCTTCGGCGCTTAGTGAATTTGCACCTATGTGTTTACGATTCCTTAACCAAAACGCTTAAGGCAGAGATATTCAGCCGTTTTTGGTTTTACATGACAAAGGTATAATTCTGTTATTAGTTAAGTATATAAGAACATTAGCATACCTATAAGCTTTGGATAAATTTGACATGGTAAATGGCTAAGGTTCTCCAAAAGCCAACGAAAACTCAAGATGCAGCAAAGCTAATTTACAAACACCCCCTTCAGTAATAAGCTTTTTTTAACCCTTAGAACAATAAAAACAAAAAATGTGCTTGCCACCCAGGTGCACATTTGTATTCTATTCATTCCCAACTGACAACCTTTCATCACTTAACAAACTGCAACTCCTGGTATCTTCCAACAGATATCTTTGAAGTGTTGCTGGTAGCTGTAGTAGCTCCAGGATTCAATCGTTTGATGGAAACCTACAGTTTAGTGAGTTGAAAACCGGTGACAAATATTATTTTCAGTGTCACTGAAAAACACATGTGTGAAAATGCTAAATCATGCCTGTGAAAGAATGGGCAGGGGAGAATTCTTCATAAAATATGTGTATATTCCCATAAGAAACCTAGTATTCAGGCCAACGTAAATATATATATATATACATTTTTGAGTAAAATATTCTCAAAGTGAGACTCCTGGTTGTAATTACTGGCTGCTGTTTTGCAGATTAATCTGGAATGAAATATTGGGAATTTAGCCTCCAAAAGGCAGATCATTGGGAATTTCCTGTCTAGAATCAAAATTGACAGAGCAGTTTCTACGACACGCTGGAGTGTTTAACAGAGGGAGGAGCTGGAACTCCTGTGTATTTAAAAAGAGCCTATTAATGACATGTATTAATTCTTGATTATACAGTTTGGGAAAGTCACGCACTAGAAACTAGGCATTAGACATAGAACAAAAATGTCCTGTCTAGCATTTCACACAAGGACTGTATGCTACTATTTACAGTAGGAAGACAAATTTATTACAGTAGTTATAAACACAAAGATGCCATACTGAGTAGATGCGCCAGCCATTTATTTTCTTTGCCACATTTGTTATTAGTTGCCCAGCAGCTTTTGAACATGCCGGATAAAGAATAGGTCTCAGTCTAACAGTTCGTGCACATCTGGTGGCTAGCAGGCTCTATTACCTGCAACAATAACACTTTTTCATGTGTACTGCGTATTTATGTTTTAGCACGTGCCTTTAGGAGAGAGTTTATGCTACAGTATTTATGTATAAACTACTATGTTTCATTACAAAGGTACAGTATGTATCGTAACTACCAGATCTTTTGAGATCATTTCTCCCTCATCAATATAGGAAATGTTTATTTTCTACAGCCTATCATCTGCACCCAGCGTAAGGCTTTGCCACACTATTTTGACACTGAGGTTTCTTATTTGAGCAAAGTAGTTATCCTTTCTTCAAAATAACAGCAGCAACACTTGTGATTGTTTATAAATAATTGGTCTTTATTCAGTCCTTGTTTAGACTAAACTCCATGCTGCACATATTAAACAATGCATCTAAAGAACAGCACAAGTAGGCTGGGGATAAATTAACAAAGACATTTTTGTGAAAATGTAAATTCTGGAATGTAGTGATGGTTAAAAGATTCTAAAAAATATGAAACAGAGAGCAGTCCCTTAGTAAGTGCATGAAGTGCCTGGATTTTAAACATTATCAATCACAGTTCTATTTGAATGGCGTGGGTCACCTTTAAATTAACTTTCAATATCAATTACTCTAAGCAACTTTTCAACTTTCTTTTTTTATAGTTTTTGAATTATTTGCAGCCTTCTTCTAACTCTTTCCAGATTTCAAATGGGGGTCACTGACCCCTTCACATTTATTGTTATTGCGACTACTGTATGTATTACTCCTCTTTCTATTCATGCCCTTTCCTATTTATATGCCGGTTTCTTATTCAAATCAATGCATGGTTGCTAGGTGCTCCAGTCTTATACTACCCCTCTATATAGCTCTGACCTCTTATTGTCAGGTAAATTATTTTACAAAATATGCATCAGCCTCCTTATAAGGCCATCCTCTATATCAGTACTGATATTGAGGGTCGGAATTGTTCTGGCTTCATGGTGGAAGGCCGATAATGGAAGCCAGTGTTGACCACTACCTATTTTTAAACCACACCCCCTTTAAACCACAACCATGTTACCACAAGACCATGTCCACATTAATTGTGGTAGCACACCAAAAAACCAAATGGTTGGTGCTCACTGCAGGGATATCACTCATATGTGAAAAAAGTTAAGTCATATTAAGACATACCCTTAAATCAATATGCCTAATCTTCCCCTGTGGATAACACAGCAACCCCCCAGCACATGATTAAACACCTTAGGGCCCCCTAACAATAATTTTCAAATGCAAACCCAGTGCCGGGCCATGCTGGGCAGGCCCGGCAGTCGCAGCACCTGCGCAAATTTGCGCTCGCGTGTGCATGCGTAAATTGAAGTTCACGCGCATGCGCAGAAGCGCTAAAAAGCGAGAAAAAATTCAGAGTCCGGCAGAGAAGGGAACCGGACTTAAGGTAGGCAACAGAGGAGGTACGTGCCTGGCGCCCTCCCAGCTTTTGCGCCCTAGGCCCGTGCCTAATCTGCCTACCCCTAGTTCTGGCCCTGAACAAACCCCCCAAAACAAATACCAGGCTTATGTTTCACAGGCAGAGTAGGGCACACACAGACAGAGTATGGTACACAGGGAGCATAGGGCAGGCAGAATATGGCACACACAGGGAGCATAGGGCAGGCAGAGTATGACACACACACAAGGAACATAGGACAGACACAGTATGGCACACACTGGGAGCATGGGGCAGGCAGCTAATCCAACAACAGAAGTGTGCCACAGGTTATCATATGCACAGCATTGTGCTGCAGACAAAACAAGCAATACTTCGGTATAGCCATCTACAAAAGAAATACTCCTTTTCATAAATTATAAATGGTAAATAACTCCTTGAATTAGCATTAGATATAAACATTTATCTTTCTTGTTACCTGAGTGAGTTGGTAGCATTGCTCTGCGGTGCACTCTGCTTTACTTGTTGGGTTACTTAGGGCAAATATTATTGGTCTATCATTGAACGAAGCCATATCCTTAATGATCTGCTCAGTAAAAGCTCCACCTATGGCCGCCACACCTAAAGAAGAAAGATTGATTTGTTAGACATATATCTGCTCAAGGTTTGATTTCTGCCAACAACCACTGAAAAGGCCTAATTTGGATTTCTATTTTCACAAATACATGACCAAACCCCAAACAGCTTTTAATTGTTTTTTTTTTTTTTAGCAAACAAGAAAACACGCAAGTATAGTTTTTATGAGATGTTCCTTATATGTAGGTGTTTTGCTGCCTTTCTTTGTTTAGTTGTGTTATGGCACACATTTAAACTCAATGTTGTATATGTGGTCTAATTATTACATACAGGCACATATGGAATGAAAGATCATAATGCTTGTGTTAAACAAAGCACACTTAAAAGTCTGACTCTTTTAAAAAGAATGTTTAAAATCTTTAATGTTTCTTAAAAGGCAACTAACTCGTAAGTAGAGCAGTCCCTTACATTAAAAGTATTCTCTAACTAAACCAGTGGTATACCCAAGCCTGCAGAAATATTGGATGTCAGTAAAAAAGGACAGCACTGCTGTAAACAAAACACTGGGCAGTCAGGTGATACTTCAGGGCCAAGGAATTCTTTTTTACCTCTATACATATCCAAAAATCCTGTTTAAACTGATATTATCACTATGCATTTTCTGGTTTATTGTGAGCTTATTGCATTTCTTGTATTCCAACTTATGTGACAGTCTGGCTCTAAACTGATTTTTTTATTTTCCGCCAGTTGGAACATTTTCGGTGTATTGGATTACTACTGCCAATTTCATTGTACCTAAATATATTCGGGAAATATGCTCAAGAACATTAATATGAGAAAAAAAACTGACTGTGGCAGCTGTTAAAGGTTTGTTCAGCTACAGTATGTTTGCGTCAGCACAGAGTTGGTCAAATAAATATACTAAATTCAGAAAGATTCAAGGTGCATTATACAGTGTAACCCAGACATAAGACTTTTCTAGCATGTGCTGCACACTGACAGATAAAATAAGAGTGCATTTGTAAGACAAGTCTGTGTTTAATGTTATGAGTGCAAATGATTTTAGCATAAAATATACAGTATTCCGTATTGCATAGCTATAGATCAAAATGGTTTTAAAGGAATAGTTCATCTTTAAGTTAACTTTTACAGTATTATAGAAAGTTTTATGTTTTACACTTCTCAACTAGCCTTTATAGTTTTTGAATTATTTGCCTCCCTCTGTGGTTTTCCAACTTGTAATTTACAATGATATCTGTTGTTGGGGGTCACTGACCCTGGCAGTAAAAATATATTGTTGTGTAAGGCTATAGTTTTATTTTTATTACTTATGTTTCTTAAAAGGTCATCTCATAGTCATCCTTTAGTGTCTCAAACTACTGCCTGGTTGCTAGGAATGTAATTATGACCAGAACATTCCTTCTATGCATATTTTCATTGATACATTTAATTGAGCGCTGCTTTTTGAGCTTTTCTCTGCTCTTGGCTTCTAAGGCTCTCACTATATAAACAACCATTGTTTATGTATCATCACTAGAGGGTGGCATTGAATTGGCAGGGACTAAGGAAAAAACTTTGGCCATGACATGCATTTTGGCAGATTATAAAATATACAGATACATTCAAATGTATTATTCAGATATACACAATAATCATTATTTATCTCTAAGAGAAAGCAATAAGATATAAAGCATACTTCCCCAACAACCATCGTACAAAACAATAGATACCTATCAGTACAGTAGGTTTAATGTTTTTTACAACTTCTTCCAAGCTCTTCATCTCCTCATGTGGGTGGGCAAAATGTTCTTTCTCATGATTAAGGAAAGCTCTGCCCTATAATAAATAATAAAAGTGTAGAGATATATCGAAATATAATGCATGTGCTTATATAAACACCTGTGTTAATGTATTTATTGTAGTAAAAATGTCAAAACAGAATTATAAGTAGAAATACTAAAAATACTATTAATTGCAATCCCTGGGCAATGTTTTATTTTTATACCAAAAATAGAAATGAAAAAATTAACCCCCACCCCCTATTTGAAAGTAAAAAAAGAGATCATGGACAACATAAATAAAGAGGCAGAAGAAAAAGGCAAATAACTATAACAAACAAAAAATGAAGACCAACTGAAAAGTTGCTAAGGTCATACTAAAACCTTAAACACCCATTAAACCTCACACTACCTTTAACCCATGCATTTGCAGTTATGCGCTGGCCACTTTAGTTTTTTTTGTTTAAAGAAAAATCCAACTGTTTGCACCTATCAGGCATCCTCAGCTTCATGGTCCCCAGTGCTGTTAAGATGTCCCTGTGTTTATCCTGTTTCTTAATATATTGTGAACACAGACTATAATGTAAATCATATATTAGAAAAGTAAAGAACAGCTGTAAAAATACTCAGAGAATAAAGTAGTGCACATATTATAAGTGGTGATTACATTGAACACTAAGGGCCAATTCCCTAACCGCCAAAATTTCGCCAGCAACGGCGCAACACTTCGCCAGGCGTAAATTCACTAGGACAACGCTAATGTAAAGTGCGAAGTTGCGTCCAGGGCACCGAACACTGGCAAATTTTTGCTAGCGTTACTTCGGCAATCAAAGCGAAGATGCACTAGCATTGCCTAATTTGCATATGGTGGGAAATGACGTAAATATTGCAGCAAATACAATACATTACACAAGTCCAGAGAACCTTAATAAAATAAAATAGGGTTGTTACAATACCCTACACATGAGCCTACTTTATAGTTAATGTTCCATATGTAAGAAAATGGAGGGGAGAACCCAGTTACCCAAAAACATTTTTACGGACCTTTGCAGGCCATCACTCTGAAAAAAGGAAAAGACGCCAGCAGATTTTGGGACTTGAGTCCTATGCACTCCACTTTGCCTGGTCTGAGCTGGCAAAGGCAAGTCTGGTGGAAGAGGTAACGTTCAGTAAAACTGCATCTTAGTGAATTTGCGGAGTTACGTCCATTTGCCAGAGCAAACATTTGCCTGGCGTTACAGTGGGAAGCAACGCTAGCGTCTATCTCCTTCGCTAGCGAAGTGACGCCTGTACCCGTTAGGAATCGGTGAAGTCAATGCGGACAGTAACGCTAGCGAATTGGTTTTAATGTTAGCCACTTTGCCCTTAAGGAATCTGTATCTATATTTGAAATGCCTTCTAAACTTGGTGCAGATAAAATTGCTTCTTTATTTATGTTGTCCCATGGTAAAGCATTGATAATGAGAGGATTATTCATTTTTATTTTCCTGCCAGCAAAGCAGAATTTCTCATAACACAACATCCTTCACACCTGACTGGTAAAACATATGGAAAACAAGTGTGAGGAAATGAGAAAAGCATTTTTGTTTTATATTTCTTTTTCTTTATTATATACATTTTTTATTATACACACCTAGCTGAGTGGATAAACATACACACATACTGAGAGGCATTTATCCTCTCCGTGGCATTAAAAGTTCACTTGTCACAGACTTACACAGTGCTTTATTTGAAGTTGGGAAAGCTACTGGAAACTAAGTGAACAGTGTGGAAAGAAACTTATGGTGGAAATTGACCTAGCAAGCTGCATATTCCCAGTATACCAAGCTTCAGTCTCTCTGGGTGTGTCAGAGCTCATGTGTACCAGAAATGACAACTTCTGACAGACTGATGACAGAACACATACCACTCTGAATCTAATGGGAAATCATCTGTCACTTATGAAGTGGCAGAGATTTCCCTGCAAAGTGTGGAATATGCACAGTACATCAGCTGGGCAAGAATAAAGTAAAATGAATAAAGAAGACGACTGACAAACTGAATTGTACTGCATTGTGTTTTGATCTCAAACAACATATTTTGGCCTTACATGCCTAAAACATTGTCTGCAGTTAGGCTGCAGTGTAATTTTGTCTAAAGGTTGTCCTCTTTATTATTTTGTTTTCATTTGAGTGATATACTGTAGGGTCCCAAGGTCGGACAGGGCTGGCGGGACACTGGGAAAAAACATGGTGGGTTATGGCCTTCTTGGGCCCAGATCCACTCTCTGTCCCATGACCCTGCTGCTGCTTCTGACCTCCCTACCTGGCCCCCACTGCAGCAAAAAGAAAAAGGTACCGGGGGTGGGGGGCGGAGGGAGCTACAGTGGGAGCATGGGTGGTTTGGGGGCCCTGAAATAGCTCCCCCCCAGTCTGACACTGTAGGGTCCCTGGGTGGAGGTCAGGAAAAACTCAACCCACACCTGACCCTAACCCCTGAAAGATGTTGCCATTGTAAGACCCGTGCCTAGCTAGTAGTCTTCTACCTCTACATGCTACTTCTGTGTGCGCGTTTGGTTCCAAGACAGGGAATCTTCAGGAGCATTGGAGGAGCGTACTTCCCCAGTCTGGCCACACCCAGCCCTCACCCTCAATGGCTGGACAAATTTCAATGCAAACCTGCCCAACCAATGGTTTTAGTTAAACCCACTGAAAGCTGGGCATGATAATTATACAGACACATGGCTCTGTAAATGCACTAAGGGTTTTAGATTCCCCACATAATTCAGTATTTTGGTAAAAGTCTAAGCCAGAATTGAAGTTGATCACTATATGAAAACTTGTTTATTTTCTGTCTGCATCTATTGTATAACAATTGGGTCAGGTAAAAATAATTAACTAAATGCATTTGCTGATTCTACCGCAGGTTACTTTCATACCTTTCATACTGTAACATACATTGAGTAGGCCAAAAATATTTTACAACCTTATCATTTATAGCACGTCTTTTTGTTAGCTGTATTATATTTACGACTGGCCCCAAATACTCCAAATATGAACAAGAACTGTCATGTTCTCTAAAATCTATATTATCTATGTTGCACTACTATTTTCACGCTCTACTAGTTACTTTTCATATTACGAATCCCCGTTTTACTCCTGCAACTAATCCAGAACTATATTATGGAATTCAAATAACAGCAATTACCCTTGGCCCCTCGATTGTGAGAAAAGCAGCTGCAGGTAGGAAGACTTTGGAACAGCAGGCAGCGTAGGGCAAGATGACAACAGTATGGCAGTTGCTGTTGAAGTGCATTTACCATAATCAAAAGTCGCCTATTGATAGGGTGCGAACGAACGCTAGCAACAGTCTAGCAAATTGTCCTCTATGCCTGTTAGTAAATTGCCGATGTCCCTGCAGATGAGATTTCTGGCGAATTGTCGCTAGCGACGGCCACTTCGCCCTTTAGTGAATCTGCCCAAATGTTTTTCCTTTACTTGTTAAAGTCAATATCTTTACTGGAACTGTCTGGGCAGTAAATAAGCCCTTGACTTAACATCATCCTTAAAAAATACACAGGGAAGAATAGAACTTTTTACCTTATTATGGTTTTGAAGATACACATTTCTGTATTATAAGATTGGGGCTGTGTATCCACCACTGAATATTTATATGATATGAAATGAATTACGAAGTACTGACTGGTACCTTTAAAAGGTATATTTAAGTGGCCCTGGTTTTAGTATGAATATTTAGTATAGACTTACATTGTTTTTTATAGACCTAGTTATGGCACAGACAGACCCTTAGGTAGTTCTCTGGCTGCACAGAGAAAGTGCTTAGAGACTGTGAGCCTAGCTTTACATGCTGCATGTCTTTTAGAAAGCAGCTGCACCATAACAGCATCACAGGATTATATTGCTTATGTGCAAGATGTTCGGTTGTAAAGACACAAGCTATGTTAAACACCTCATGTGGTTAATAACAATTATACTGTTATAACAGCATTTAAACTATTTTTCCCTAACGGCCAAATGACTTTTTTTGCAGCCTATTTTTCTGGAGGTTCAAGAAAGCCTGTGAAATCCTGAGAAAATCCTGAAAACTGACGCTGTAAGCTGCATATGAATTTTCCAACATTAGATGGATGGATGTACATTCAAAATGTCCATTACCAATGGTTTCTGTCGATGAAGCATGTTAAAAAAAAAAGCACTGATTTAAAAAGTTTGTTCAACTATTTAATGCAGTAGCCTCTTAGCCTACACTTCACAATATTTAAACAAACTGTGCTGCATAACTTTCTGATGATGGTGATTAGCCTGTTATAGTTGTTATATATATTATACACATTATATCAGTGAATATATAACCTGCTGCTGAATTACGTCCCTCTGCACCACGTGCCAGCAGTATGCTGGGTTCAGATAAAGCTACAAATTGCCTTTCTCTGCACTACATCTTTTATATTCATGGACAGCAGCCTCATTAACATCTCAGTAAATTTCAATTTCAATGGCAAATTAATAAAATGACATTCTTTTGTTGAAGAGCCATAACTTATACGCTTTTTATAGTAAAGGCAGTCCCCTGCAACATTATATAAGCCTTGAGCATGGGAATATGAGTTTTCCACATGGTGAATGGGAAAGTGGGTGGCATCATGGGATTACTGGATAAACCCAGCCTACAGGAACTAATAAAACCTTTTCCAGTCTTGGACGGTTATACAATATCATGATTTCAGCTCTGAAAATTTTAGCCAGGGAAAAATAAAGGTTATAAGTTTCGCCTGAAAGCATGTTTAATGTGAATAATATGAGGACTATGAATGTTATTTATGGCAAAATAAAAAAAGACTCATAAAACGCTTGCCACAATGCTGTGTGTCTTCAAGAGATCATATCATTTGTCAGTAATGAAAGGATACAAATCAATTAAAATGTTGGGCCTCTCTGGAAAGAACAACATTTGCAAATTTTAAAAGCTACAGATAATACCTAATAATAACCAGTCCTTCTTTATGTAAGCTTAGTTTTTATATTGCCGAATAGTTTGAATGATAGGTTAGAATAAATGGCACAATGTCAGGAAAAATATACTGGCAGAATCTTTGTGTGTTCTCTGCATTCATATGTCAGTCTGTCTTTTGACAGGTCAATCTTTCGCTAACGTTCAATTCTGCCTAGTGAAACTTCATTAGTACTCTTACGCTTAGGTCAATTTGAATAGGGTGGGTACATATAGATTTATTAGAGATGTTGGTTACAATACTTGAAGTGGCTACTTATTATTACACATGTTCAATGAAGCAAAATAAAGAATAAAGAGATCCTCTAATGCCCTAGGCATGAGCCCGCCCTAAAACAAATGTGGCATATCCCTCAAATTGGTTAAATTGTTAACACAAAAGTCTTTAATAGTTAGGACATTAGAAGGCAATCCCGCTTGAAAAAAATGCAAGGGTTTTTTTTTACAACTTCTATGAGTTTCTGGCATACAGGATATGATGTCACTGACATAGCATTGAGGAGGATGTAGCTTCATCTTATCAGTTCGCCAGGTCTAGGTGGCGAAGGAAACTCAGGTATAAAGTAGAATTGCTGTTTGGGTGGGCAGAAAAGTTGATAACTTTTTTATTAACTATTTTTAATTAATATTTTTATACAGTAAGGGGGTGCTACAGAAGTACAGAAGCAGATTATCTCAGGCAGATTATACTGGACAGGACTGAATGGGGTCTACAAAAGTAGTAAAATCTGGGGCAAGCCATTAACAAAGTCATTGCTTCTGTGATAAATTCAAGTATTTTTCACAGTAACCGTGAATTCCCTGTCACAGAAGTTGACTCATAATATTTGGACATATATTGCACTATTTGAGTGAAGGGAGCCTAGCTTTCTGATTCAGGAGCAATTGTCATGTGCTTCCCCATGGAGAATTCCAGTTTTGATCCTGGGACTGATTCAGGTCCACCCAGATCCAGGTCACTTGGTTTGGATGGTGTGATGATTAAGTGACGTGGGACAAAGCTGAGGGGGACAAACAGAGTTATCGAATCCATGCTAACATTTTGAAAATCTTCTACTTGTGAAGTATGGCAACATTTGATGGATTGTTTTGAACTGAGACGGTCAAGTACAGATTGATTGGGCCCTGGTACTATGTCAGAGATTCTTGACTTCGTTCTCTTGGAAATAGGCCTTAGTCAAATGTAATCACACATTTCCATATGAAAAGGTAAGATGCTATAAAGATCATTCCTGTGGAAAGTCCATATTGTATGAGAGTGAGGAATCATTCATATTCTAATTTAGTACACTTTTTGTTTAGACTTAGGTTGCATAGAGCATACTGTGGACTAGATGCAATAAATGTGCTCCATCTATAGTAGGGTTGCTATATTGTATTCCTGGATGCTCTGGACGTGTGTCAGAGTGGGTGACATCAGGAACAGAGCTGATGATGTTGGGGGCAGGTCAGTGATGTAATGGACAGGCTATGACGCAGCAGGCTGTCATTGAGCATCCGTCAAGGGAGAGTCCTGTCCAGGTTTCACACCTCATGAAATCTTAGCAGGCAGTTTTGAACTGGGCAGCTTGTGTAAAACCCAGACTGTCTGGTTCAAAATCCAAAAGGTGGAAATTCTAATTTGTATGTATAACATTTTATATAACCTCATCCTATTCTTCTGTGCTTTGTGATAAAGAAAAAATCCATTGTTTTTCAAACAATATAAAAGGAATAGTTGGAGACTTTTGTCTAATTCTGTTTTATAAAACCAATTATTGAATTACCCTTTAATTCTGCAGTGCTTGCATATATTATAAGTTACCACTGCCCTACCACATCCCAGAATTACAGCCTAGCTTTTCTTAACTTGGGTGTGGTATTTCTAGAGTGGTATTTAACATCCCATGCTTCTTGAAAAATACAGGGAATCACTTAAAATCTGTCTCTACCTTCCTAGAAGTTTTTTTTAATCATCTTCTAAATAGACCATGTAAAAATAGCATGCATCAAAAATCAGAAATCCAAAATGTCCTTTATTCAGGCAAGCTTTTGTTACTAGCACTTCTGTAAAACAAATCACACGGCACATTGCTTCCTTAGATTGTTTTTCCATTTGAACTCTATACATTTTTGTAATCATATCAAGCTGGACATGTCTCATGCAAAAGAAGTTTGGTATTATCAGTGCAACAACCATTTAAACTTGGAAAAAAAATTTACAGAACAAAAGGCAAATTAAGGAATGCTCGCACAGCCATTATTGTACCAAAGGTAGTACCCTTTTACTAAAATGCTCTTTATTCTAATCCATTCTGCTGTCCTATTAATTTAATATGCAATATTGTCTTATGTTCAAATTTTCTAACCTAGGTGGAGGGGTCATCTCCAAATAAATAGCACTTGATATAAAATCCTGAGGGGTTCATAATCTAAACAACATCTGGTACTTGCTCTAAAGGGGATTTTGGCCAGCCACGTGTTTCAAGACCTATTATGGACCTTCATTTGTACTACCTTCTACAATCATTAAAGGAATTGTTCAGTGTGAAAATAAAAACTGGGTACATAGACAGGCTGTGCAAAATAAAAAATGTTTCTAATATAGTTAGTTAGGCAAAAATGTAATGTATAAAGGCTGGAGGGACTGGATGTATAACTTGTCAGTCAGAACCCAACTTCCTGCTTTTCAGCTCTCTTGGTTTACACTGACTGGTTACCCTGGCTACCAGGCAGTAACCAATCAGAGACTTTAGGGGGGGCCACATGGGTCATTTCTGTTGCTTTTGAATCTGAGCTGAATGCTGAGGATCAATTACAAACTCACTGAACAGAAATGTACCATGTGGCCCCCCTTCAAGTCGCTGACTAACTCAGAGTTATAGAGCTGAAAAGCAGGAAGTTGGATTCTGGCTGTTTTATTAGACATCTGTTCACTCCAGACTTTATATATTACATTTTTGGCTAACTAACTATATTAGAAACATTTTTTATTTTGCACAGCCTATCTATTTATACAGTTTTTATTTTCACACTGAACTATTCCTTTAAGGTTTTGCATTGTCCCTTTAATAAAAACATGTTTGCTAAATCAAAGTTAGTTGTATATTCTTGTCAAATACTTCTATTCAAATTTAGTGAAATTGATGATAATGATTCAATTGGTTGTCAGCTAGTAACACAAGGCTGAACTATCAGAATTAAATTCTAACATTCTAGAAGAATCCATAAAGCATTTAAAATGATCCAGCTCATTCAAGATAGAATATTTCCATCTTTAGCTGCTAATTACTCTCTGTTATCAGTAAAATTTGTAATTTCTGTGTTTACCTTTACTATCAACCCTTTGGAATCCACCATCCAGATCTTTTTGATTGCAGAATCTCTGGGAGTTCCTTCTTTCTCCATTGCCATAACGATCAAGTCAGCAATTCCCATGGCAGCCTAAAACACAGAGAAAATTACTATACATCAAATGACAATTAAACATACTACGGACAATAACTTTCTATTCATTTTATGTAAGAGCTTTTTCCCACTCTCTAAGGGGCAGATGTATTAAGGGTCGAATATCGAAGGTTAATTAACGCTCGATATTCGACTGGGGAATCAAAATCCATCGACTTTGAATATCGAAGTCAAAGGATTTTGCGCAAATAGTTTGATCGAACGATCGAAGGAATAATCGTTCGATCGAAGAATTTTAATCCATCGATCGAAGGATTATCCTTCGACCAAAAAAAGATAGCAAAGCCTATGGGGACCTTCTTAAAGGTTTTAAGAAGGTGGCGAACTAGGGGGTTGAAGTTTTTTCTTAAAGAGACAGTACTTCGACTATTGAATGGTCGAACGATTTTTAGTTCGAATCATTCGATTCGAAGTCGTAGTCGAAGGTCGAAGTAGACAATCAGATGGTCAAAGTAGCCAAAAAACCACTTCGAAATTTTAAGTATTTTTTCTTCTATTCCTTCACTCAAACTTAGTGAATGGGCCCTAAGGGTCATTTACCAATCACTGGGACACAGTAGAAGAACATTAAGGGGTGCAAGAGCACACCCCTTTCACTAACCAAGCACTTGTGTCATGTGAAATGTTGCTCACTACACCAAGCAAAAATCCAATGCTCAATGCAGTGTTAGAAGGCACAGCAAAGCCCTGTTCTTACTGCCTGCATATGGCATAGTGACTAACAAGACCCTTCAGTGAGACACAGCAGATGAGGAGAGTAATAGACTGTGTTCAACTGGAGTGGGGGAGCCTGTGTTTCTGGAATTAAATAGTCAGTATTGGGAAAAAGGAAAGTGGTTGTAGCATTTCCTGCACAGTACAATACCGCAGTTATTTTAATCTGACACTAATCTAACAAGATCAGTATTCAACAGTGCATGACAATGCTTTTCAAAACTTTTGACTTCCAGATATAATCTGGAGCATCCTTTAACTCATTTATATTAAAGGGGTTGTTCACCTTTAAATTAACTTTTAGTATGGTGTAGAGTGTGATATTCTGAACAAATTGCAACTGGATTTCATTTTTTATTATTTATGATTTAGCTTTTTATTCAGCAGCTCTCCAGTTTGAAATTTCAGCAATCTGGTTGCTAGGGTCCAAATTACCCTAGCAACCATGCACTGATTTGAAGAAGAGACTGAAATAGGAGAGGCCTGAATAGAAAGACGAGTAATAAAAAGTAGCAATAACAATACATTTGCAGCCTTACAGAGCATTTGTTTTTAGATGGGGTCAGTGACCCCCATTTGAAAGCTGTAAACAATCAGAAACTATAAAAATGAAGGCCAATTGAAATGTTGTTTAGAATTAGCAATTCTATAACAAACTTTAATTTAAATAAATAATTTAAAAACTATAAAAACAAAAAAATGAAGGCCAATTGAAATGTTGCTTAGAATTAGCAATTCTATAACAAACTAAAATTTAACTTAAAGGTGAATCACCTCTTTAATACACATATCTATAAACCAACTAGTGTATGGAAATTGTCATAAAAGGTAACAACACATTTCTTAGGATGGACATCAGCATACCTCCCCTGCACCTTGGAACAATACTGTGTGGTCAGACAGCTTGTTTTTCGTTATTCGCAACGTTGCTAAAAGCCCAGCTACCGCCACTGCTGCTGTGCCTGCAATTCAGGATGAAGAAAGCAAGGGAAAAAATCAGTGTGTCAGAAACATTTAAAGTTTTAAATGAAAGTCTAAACACATGGAACAGTATAAAAGCTACTTGTCAATTGCAACATTAAATCAAAAGAGTCTGTTGGGGCATAGATCTATAAAACTGATCTACAAATCCTTTCAGTTCCAATTCTTTAAACAGTTTATTTTTTTGGCTGCTTGTAAGGGTAAGTCTCGGAATGCATTGTGGTTAAACAATCCCACTCACAAAAAAATGATACCTATACGTGTAGCATCTTACATGGACATTTAGCAAACTGTTTATTAGACTTACAGGATATAAAATTACTGGGAACTAGGCATGAAATCTATGTAATCTATGAAATCTATGTGATCTGTAATTTGTCTATGAATCTTGTAATTTCTTAAATTATTCTTTGCTGCTGTGATGTATTTTTACATGGAAAATTATCCAATTGTAATGACATTTTATTCTCAGTTTGTAGACCTTGTCTTTTTAGTTTGTATATTTGATCACCTTTAATAATGGACAGTCCTTTGCATACTATAAAGCAATGAAAACTGACCATTTTAGTGTGGTAAAGAGACTTTATTTCAATTCTTTGCATCTATGGGAGCCTTAACCCTGCATTCTTTCTGATGAAGTGTAGTTCTGATAGGCTACACTAGGAATCCTGTAAACATATATACACACAAACATTGTGATGCCTCTTTGTTTGGACAGCCCATTACTTTAACACACAAAATAAACATGATTTTGTGTCTACTGTGTGCAATCTTCTTGAAGATTCTCCAAACTCTGGAGGTAATATAGGTATTCTCTTTTGGGAGAATCATTCTGATACACAATTTGACACTGGTGAATCTTTCAGTGTGTTGCATACAAGGTGTAAATGTATACACAGTAAAGGCAGGAGCAACTGATTTTGTAAAGATAGAGTTGTGGAGATAAAGGTGCATTTTGAGTTCTTCTTTTAAAGGAGATGTAAAGCAAAAAGTTCTGCAGCATTCTTTATTGCACGCATTTGTAATAACCAGATGGTCTCCTTCTAGGGCTGAAATGCATATGCACTCAGTTTACTGACTGGCATGGTCAGTCAGTCAGTTGCCCTTGCAGCCATTAATGATAAAATCTGCTATGGATCTGTATTTCCACTACCTTTGGAAATCTAACCAGGTGCCCAAAGATTGTCCTTACTGACATTCCCTGGCTGCACATTAGCTCATGAACTTTCATTTGGCATCCTACTGCTTTGGGTTAAACATTTTCTGACAGTCCAAGAGGCACAAAGTATAATAAAGTGTAAGCCACTTGGTAAGCTCTTGGCATTGTGTATTTACTGGAAAGGCACACGGTTAGCTAGTACGTCATAGAGAAATGTAATGCCTACGCAGCTAATGGGTTTGCATTTAACAAAGTAAATAAAGTTTAACGTTCTCATATAAAAGCCACATCTGTATTGTCCTGTAATGTTTTTTATTTTGCTCATCAGCTGATACCTTTAATGCAAGTTTTACAATAGGTTTAATTAGAATTTTCCTGGCACAGAGGCCTTGCTGCAGAAAGCCATTTAAAGTTTGATATCTAGGTACTAACACAGCAATGTTTTTATGAGCACATTATGGATTTAAAAAACATGGTTTTAGCTGGTCTCAATGCTATAAGATGCTCTCATTGGTACATAGTTAAATTATCTTTCTTTTGACAAAAACTGATCACTACACATTCATATGAAAGTTGGGATGAGCATTAGATCATTTTATTGAGACTAAGGGGCAGATTTATCATGGGGCAAATTGTAAATTTTCGAATTTTCAAATAGTTTTTGTTGGTCAAAACTCGATTTAAATTCAAACTCGAAAATCGAGATTTATCAAACCTTTACCCTGGGAATAATTCGAATGTGACTATTCATCACCTAAAACCTGCCGAGTTCATGAATAAGTCAAAAATAAGAGTTCCAGTGACCCATTTGAAGATGTTAATAGCCTTCCTGACATTCGAGTTTAGTCAAATTCGATTCAAGTTTTTGAGTCGGTAATATGAGTTTTAGAAGTTCAATTTTTTTCTTAAATAACCTACCAATTGAATATCGAGTATATTCAAATAAAATTCACATGAATTCAAAATTCGACCTTTCATAGTGACTGCTTTAGGAATAGTACATTTGAAAAAAAAACCCTTTTCTCTAGCTTTAAAAGAACATTTAAGCACTGTTCTATGTCCTATTTTATTTCTGCAAATTATTAGCATCCGCTAGTCTTGGCATAATACTGTCACCAAATATAGCATTGTTTTGTCTTTGTATAATATTCACAATATGAATTGGTTACATTGCTTCTGGGAGCTGCAATAATTTCTTCCTCATCAAACTGAGATTACTGAATCTGTGTGCTTTTTGGCACTTTATCAGCGGCTGACTGAAGCAGCTGGCTTGGGCTACACAGAAATCTGGGCTAGATTTCAACATCCTGGTCTGGATTTCTTATTTTAACCTCACCTAGTGTGTTTCCAACTGGGAATCTGCCATGTGTACAAATGGGGATAAAAAGGACCTGCACTTTGTGACAAATAAGCGTACAGCACACCCACACAGTGGACTCCCACACGTACACATACAGATGAGGTATGGCAAAACATCTCTTGATGCACATCAACATCTACAAAAAAATATTTATTGGGGTAATGTAACTCAATCAGCCTAAATCCCAAACATCAAGGGCGATATTTACCAAACTTGACTTTTTATGGTTGAGGTTTTTTGCGCAAAAACAATTGTTAGAGATAAAAAACTTGAATTCTTGAAGATTTATTATACCTCAAACCAAAAACTTTCAAGTCTATTGATTGTCATTGTATATAGATACTTAACTTGTTTAGCCTCCCCAAACAAAAATATCACCATCCACCTATGAGCTCTACAGAGCTGCAGAAGAGAGCGGATCCGCTTTGTTGTGCCTGCCTAAAAAAGAGAGTTTAGCGTACACATTGTGTGTGACTAGGGCCTAGCTTCTGAAAATTGCTCTTTGCACACTGTACTTGTTGTTGTAACTGACCAGTAATGTAGTGGGTAGAGTTTTTAATCCAAGCAAAAAAGCTATATTGCATGTTGATTTCCTTTTCTGAACGGTTACTGTTTGATATGTAATCTCAGTGTTTGTATATGAAGTGGAGTTTCAGCTGAAAATGTATATTTCAGAAGTATGATAAAATTTGTTTTCCTACTTATGCTACTTGTAGCCAAGGAAAATATCTTCCACTGTACTGTAGGCCAAGGCGGCTCTATCACATCATGAGCAATATAAATCGTTGGCTGCAGATTTATAGTATCAAACTGAAAACAAAGATGTGCTTATGTGTGACTGACAAAAGAAGCACTTTAGTTTTTAGTATGTTGTGCGTTTGAATCCTGGGTAATTGATGGCATTATTTACAGTTTCAACTTTTCACAATTTAAACTGTTCGCTGATTTGCATATTTAATGGCATACTTATTTCATTTGTATATTTAATGGCATACTTAGATCTCATTGAAATCTGGCAGTCCTTTAAAGAAATCATGGCTGTCTCCTTAAAAGTATTTAATTTGTACCCAGAAATCTTATATCACATGGTGTTGTGCTTGTTATGTAATTGGACTGGTCTGGTGCTCACTGGTGAAGCAGCATATGCCATCCACTTGTACACATCCACTTGTACACTTATTTTTCTATTCTTGCTGCCATGGGGTGGTAACTCTGGTTGTTGTATTACACAAGACTATTTCCCAGTAATTAACTAGTGACCATCAGCTTGATATTTTTTGTTTTTGGTTATGCTGAAATACCGGTGCCAATGATATTTGCTCTAGAGTTTTCCTGTTGTATCAAGAGCAAATTGACTTATGTTCACTCTTTAATCTTGTTAGTTTGACTGCAGCAGGCTCATGGGAACTATTAGAAATGCTGGATTTAACTCTATAAACATAAGTTGTAAGATTGTAGTAGGAGTGGTAACACAGCTGTTCAATTGCTGAAACCTTACTTTAAATAAGGCATAGCTAACAACTGGATTTACAGCCTGTAATAAAGCGCTAATGAAACCTAAATTCAATAAGGAAAGTAGTAACTAAACTGTTTTTGTCAAGCTGAAAAAAAACATAGAAACATAGGTGTGTAGCATATTTGTGCCTATGTGTAGTGTGACATGCTATTTGATTTGATTTAATTATAAATATAATTTACAATGCATTTTAGTTACATAATTATTACAATGCATTTTATCTGGAAACACTGGCACACACACATCCTTTTGGCTGTTGTTTGACCATTGTTACATAGTTAGCTTGAGTTAACTATGGACAACAGTTTATCAAGTTAAACCCTTCCAAATGAACCCCAATGCACATATATATATATATATATATATATATATATATATATATATATATATATATACACATACTGTACCTATACAAAACTATCTATACAAGTACATACATATTTCATCCAAGCCACTCTTACAAGCAAAAATCTGCCATCAGAACAATGCCTGCCAGGGCATTCTACAACCTCATTGTCCTCACCACAAACAATCACTTTTGCTGCTTCAAATAAAAGTTCTGTCCAAAGTCAGGCCCAGGGGCCAAATGTGGCCCGTTTTCAAATTTACAGCGGCCCTCAGTCTCCATCATGAAATGATTAATAATGCGACCCAACAGCACAGTGCAATCAGGAATCGCCTAGCGTAGCAGTAATATTTGGGCACATTAGTGAAATTATCTGCCACTTGGTCTATACTGCTGCCTGTGTGCTGAAGGTATTAGCAATATACACGTACTGGCACGTAGTGGCGTGCCGCTTCACATACTTCTTTAGGGTTGAAGGTGTCAATAGATGTACTGACGTGCCAGTACAGTGAACTAAAGAAGTATGCGAGAGCAGCGTGCCAGTATGTGTCTATTGCTAACACCTTCAGCACACAGGCAGAAATATAGTCGAAGTGGCAGATCATTTCACTAATGTGCCAAATATTATTGCTATGGCTATGCGATTCCTTGTTTAAATGAGTTAAATGATGTTAATGGTTCAAAGAATGTCAGGCTGAATGTTCGGCCCCCACACATTTTCACCTCACCAAATCTGGCCCTCGTTGCAAAAAGTCCCTGGTCTAAAGGGATGGCCTCTGGGTTTTTGATCTTTTCCATGTAAAAAAAATGCCCTGCTATATCTCTATAGTGTCCTCTAATGTACTTGTAAAAAGCAATAATTCCCCTCACAAGCTGCACAGTAAACAGTCCTAACATGTATAGTCTTTCCTCGTAGTTTAATTGTTCTATTCCTTTTACTAGTCTAGTTGTACTTCTCTGCCCTCTTTCCAGCTCATTAATATCATTCTTAAGGCCTGAACTGCATGCACAAGTTGAGGCATTACCAGGGATCTATAAAGTGGCAAGATTATGTTATGCCCCTTCTTATGCTAGGCAGCATTTTATTTGATGTAATAGTCAGAGTGATTCTGCCTAGAATTACAGTTAATTATCCGCAAAAATCCCCTAATCTTTTTCAAAGGGATGATACTGGCATGATTTTTATGGATTGCTTTTCATTTATAAATTACACTGTTTACATTGCTAATAATTCACTCCACTATTTAAAATAGTTTTTTTTATCCTACAAATGCATTTTTAGTTGTAATATTGGTGGGGAGGCAGCCACCTCAGTGCTCTGTGCCGGATTCTGAGCTTTGACAAGAAGCCAGCACTTCAGGATGTATCAGGTAGCTGCTATCTGGTTAGCTGCCCACTGCAGTGTAGCAGTAAAAGTGACTGAAGTTTATCAGAGCACAAGTTACATGGTTGGGGTACATTGCCAAATGAACACCCCATGCCAGATTTCAAAAATCTGTTTGCTATTTTAAAAATGGATTTCAGTGCTGAAGCAGCACTATTAACTGATGCGTTTCGGGGAAAAAAACGTTGTCCTGCGACAGTATCCCTTTAAGGAGGTCCCAACACACTACCATTTAGTGTATCAATAATTTGTGTTATTTTTATCCTGAATTGCATAACCTTGCATTTGTCATCATTGAACCTTATTTTCCAGTATGCTTCCTCAAACCACTCTGCAAAGTGGCAACATCTTGCATGGAACTTACAGTTTTGCAAACAATTTTGTATCAGCAAAAATAGAGACAATACTTTCAGCACTCTATTAACAACACTGGTCCAGTTAGAAAATGTTCCATTTACCAACAATTTTTGTAATCTATTCTTCATCCAGTGCTGTATCCAAGTACAAATGTTATGTTCCAGACCAAATTTCCTTAATTTAATCAATTGCAACCTTCTGTGTGGTACTGTATCAAATGCTTTAGCAAAATCTAAGCCAATCACATCCACTACCACCAAATTGTCTCCTCATAGAAAGCAAATCAATTTGTCTGGAAAGATCTATTACACATAAAACCATGCTGGCAAACATATAGTATTGTAATTTGCAATGTGCTGTATTTGTAAGTCTCTTATTACTTATTCAAAAGCTTTACTGTCACTTATGTCAAACTGCAGAGAATGTGCACCCTTCCTTACAGACAAAAATCATCCCCAGTTTTATCAAACCCTGACAGCATCTGCACAGTAACCAGTCTAATGGTGACCATACATGGGCAGAATAAAGCTGCATCTTGTGCTTGATACAAGAAAACATAATGTATATTTATTAAAATATTGCTATTTTACTTTATAGTATCCTTGAACATAAATTATGTTCGTATTTGCTGTTTCAAGCTCAAAATAATGCCGCTGAGAATGATCAGGTGTTTTTCTATAACAGATTGAATATGTGAATTTTGTCTCTAAATAAAACATTTTTATAAAAAAATACATCAGAAGAAATGCTATATCAATGTCAGTTCAATGGTTTTGTTAGTGGTCCTGTAATAGGTTGGAAGAATGCAATAAAATCTTTCCACCAACAGCTGTCTATAGATAAGTAAGTGAGAAACCGGTATTTTTTAGCACACTGATCTCTAATGGCACCATTGAGATGCAGTTAAATCCAGCACAAAATCCTATAAATACAAAAGGTGTTAGAACATGTAGCTCTCAACTATTTAAAGGTGTGTACTTAAGGCTAGCAGGTTTTGAAAAATTAGATGAACCAGATCTTTGCAATTTAATGGATATAACTCTGAAGTTAAGTCCTACCAATAGTAGTCCATTTCTGGTTTTAATTAACCTGGTATGTTTTCAAGACGTCACTGTGCTTAAGCTATAGCTACAGGGTATCAAAACCACCATCAGTTTTCATATTGTCTAACGGAAATTTGTCATAATCCCGTGCTCTCTTTGCCAAGGTCAGCAAATTAAGGGGGAGATTTATCAAATGGTCAAATTGTGATTTTTAACATTTTGCAGGACGTTTATTGTTAAAATGTATTTATCAAATTTACTTTATCAAAACCTTTACTCTTTGCGCACTGGTTTTTATTATTGAAAGTGTCTATCATATTAAAACATTCTTTTGGGGTTCTCATTTGTAGCGTTACTTAAAGAAATGTGCATTGTACTAATTTTAATGCAATTCAAGCCTATGAATCATTAGCAATCTGAAAAAGACTATTTATTTGAACCTGGTTCAACTTCAAGACAACAGACAACTTTAAGAATAGGGAGTACTTTTCATCATTATTTGGTATATTGTTTGTTTAGCATGTTTTATGTTCATGTGGCTTTACCTCTGCATTTGTATTTAGATTTTTTGTATAAACTGCTGTATTGCTTGCCCCAGATGAGATGAGATGAGAAGTACCAAAACTGCTACCTGTGTCCATGGCAAAGGTCAATGCAAGTAATATGCACACGATAAAGGTTTATACTATGGGGTGCCGTTTGTCCCAAATACATTCTGTATACAAAACTATCCCTAATACACAGAATGAATGTCTCTCATGTTATATAAGTATTTGTGACCATACACAGAGAAAAAAAATATACAAAAGACTTATTTCTATTAAAGAATGAAAACAAAATCTGGTTAGTGCACAAAAGGATGTCATTATATCACAAACTCCATTCTGTACAGTTTAACAAGCAATCTGTTTCACAAATGTTTAATCTCCATGTAACGGACCCACTTATGTGCAAAGGTTACTTACAGAATGAACAGGGGTGCTTCGCCAATGAGGCGAGTTGAGGCTTTCGCCTCAGGCGGCAGCGCCCCACTAGGTACCAGGGGCGGCAAAAATGCTGCTCCTGGTACTTTAAGAGCGAATTTCTGGGGGAGGGGGGGGCAGCAGCAACTGCTGCTGCCTCAGGCGGCGGAGGGGCCAGGATCGCCCCTGAGAATGAATTATGTAAAAACAAAGTTGGCCATAATATATAATAGTGTAACTAACTAGTGCTTGTCAAGCTAGATTTCATTGACAAAATAGATATCTGTGACAGAGAGCAAGATTTTATAGTACAGGATTCATTCTTTCCACAAAATGACAGTTTTGTTCCACAAAACAGATAAAATAACCATTCTGTGAAGCAACACTGTCAGTCACATTCCTGAACCAATAAGAACAAAGCTTATTGCCATATACAAACAAGATGAGAAGTGGCCAGCTCTGCTCCACATGGCTAAGGCAAAGTATCTGACCTGCTATAGAGGGCGCCCTCTAATGTCCCCTGTGCTGCATAGCGATAAACATGAACAAACATTTCCTAAAAGAGCGGCTGTTAAACACTACAGGTTCATAAATGGAAGTTTTTACAAATGGCTGAGAAATATAATGCTGCACTTATAATGATTGTAGAGAAAGAAAAGTATGCAAAACGTATATAAATATGATCATTTTAGGTGATATGGCTATTCTTATTGTAGTAACCTGCTTGTGTGGCCATTTTGGTTAAGGGCATTCCTGCTGTTTTGCCATTATCTTATGACTCACTCCTGTTCCTCTTCCTGTCTAAGCTAAGAGCAATAATGGGACAGGCCACACCCACCTGCGATGTTGTATTAAATGTACCAGAAGTTACTGTGCTTGTCTGGCTGTCAGAGTCAGTTACAAGTTTTGTATATGATAGTTAGACTCCAATGTCTCCTCCTAGCTGTAATCTTGCACCAATTAGCTTGTAGTAGTCTCTTAATAATGTGCTTAGCTATAGTTCAGCTACTACATAATAGCTTTAGCCAGAGACTTGGACTAGGGTTGCCACACAAAAGGCTTCGGGACTTCAACTTCACCTCCTTTCATGAATTCGGGTCTTTTAGCCGCCCTCAAAGCAGCCAGACAACCACAGTAACTTCTGGTACATTTAAAGGAATAGTTCAGTGTGAAAATAAAAACTGTGTAAATAGATAGGCTGTGCAAAATAAAAAATGTTTCTAATATAGTTAGTTAGCCAAAAATGTAATATATAAAGGCTGGCATGAACAGATGTCTAATAAAACAGCCAGAATCCAACTTCCTGCTTTTCAGCTCTATAACTCTGAGCTAGTCAGCGACTTGAAGGGGGGCCACATGGTACATTTCTGTTCAGTGAGTTTGTAATTGACCCTCAGCATTCAGCTCAGATTCAAAAGCAACAGAAATGACCCATGTGGCCCCCCCTCAAGTCTCTGATTGGTTACTGTCTGGTAGCCAGGGCAACCAGTCAGTGTAAACAAAGAGAGTTGAAAAGCAGGAAGTAGTGATCTGACTGACTTGTTATACATGAAATCACTCCAGCCTTTATACATTACATTTTTGGCTAACTAACTATATTAGAAACATTTTTTATATTGCACAGCCTATCTATTTACCCAGTTTTTATTTTAACACTGAACAATTCCTTTAATACAACACCGCAGGTGGGTGTGGCCTGTCCCATTATTGCTCTCAGCTTAGACAGGAAGAGGAACAGGAGTGAGTCAGAAGATACACTAGAGGGCGCCCTCTATAGCAGGTCAGATACTTTGCCTTAGCCATGTGGAGCAGAGCTGGCCACTTCTCATCTTGTTTGTATATGGCAATAAGCTTTGTTCTTATTGGTTCAGGAATGTGACTGACAGTGTTGCTTCACAGAATGGTTATTTTAACTGTTTTGTGGAACAAAACTGTCATTTTGTGGAAAGAATGAATTCTGTACTATAAAATCTTGCTTTCTGTCACAGATATCTATTTTGTCAATCAAATCTAGCTTGACAAGCACTATTTAGTTACACTATTATATATTATGTCCAACTTTGTTTTTACATAATTCATTCTGTAAGTAACTTTGCACATAAGTGTGTCCGTTACATGGAGGTTATACATTTGTGCAACAGATTGCTTGTTAAACTGTACAGAATGGAGTTTGTGATATAATGACATCCTTTTGTGCACTAACCAGGTTTTGTTTTCATTCTTTAATAGAAATAAGTCTTTTGTATATTTTTTTTCTCTGTGTATGGTCACAAATACTTATATAACATGAGAGACATACATTCTGTGTATTAGGGATAGTTTTGTATACAGAATGTATTTGGGACAAACGGCACCCCATATTATACGTGGAGAGAATAATATTTCAATATTTCAGCTAGGTTTTCATACCAAAGTGGTCAGCAGATGGAATATACATTGGAAGTTCTATGCAGCATATTGATGATGTTGATATACACTTGAACATACTACAGCAACACAAGTACATACTGCACATATGGGTGGTTAAATGGCAGCCCACCTTTCAGGAAATATTATCCTCCTAATCCATAAAAATTTTTCCAATTGCAGCTTTATGTAGCTGAGAAATTCGACTTTTTTGCAAGCTCTGTAATGTATATAGATTATTTTCCAGAAAATAATATGGCTCTTGTAAAATTTCCTAATGGATATAGCAAATTCTTTGCATGTTGCACCTGTTCAGTGTGTTATGCACCTGGCTGCTGCTGCACAAACATCTTTAAGCTGAGTAACATTTTTTCTTTACAAGATCTGGTCTCATCTTGCTCTACCACACTCCCCCTGTGAGCTGTAACAAGGAATTACACCATTTTCACAAGTCCCCTCTCTACTGAATCTTGGTAGAAAAAACAACATCACTTTACTTGATTTGGAAAACTCATAACTTCTTTGGAAAATAATGTTTGTAATAAAAGTAAGATGACATTCTGGCAAGTCATACAATAATAATATGAAAATTCTGTTTCGTGATATTGGTATATAGAATAGCAATCTGTGTCTAAGAGCATGAACAAAATGTCCCTGTTCACTCAGTGTGAAATGATTGCTACTTCTGCAGTAAGATCTGGAAATACAGTTGGATATTCAGCAAGACCTGGTATAAGTACTGTCCACTCGATAAAAGTAACATTACTAACTATCTTTGCATAATGATTAGACCCATTTACACATGAAACAACCAGGGCCGTACAGCAACCAGGATGGCACTGAAATAGAATACATCGCTGGAAACTACTTCAACTGGAGCCTAAGATACTTTTCATAAGTGTTTGGGCCCTGTTAATGTAATTGTATGTATAACTCGTCTGCATTCTAGATAGCAGATAAGTGTCGATAAAACCAAGTGGCTCAATTCTGGTAGCAACAAGGGGGGTATCTGTATAGTGCGAGCTGAGAATTATTATGTTTAAATGTTTCAAAGATGTATTACTACGTATCCGAAGAGCCAAAACACCTTTGTCTGCAGCTAAAAAAAAACCCAGCTCGACATATATTTTATTCTGATTTATACAAATCATTCTCCATTTTCTTGCTCTTCCCAAATTTCAATCTTTTCCTTGATTGTTTTGCTTAAGACTCTGCCATTGTATCTAAATAAAATTGATGTGCTACGTTCTATGTGAATTTTTTTTGCACAGCTTGCTATATATATCCAGTGGTAGAATCCATACATTATCAATTTTCTGAAGGAAGATCCTTTATATATATATATATGCTGTATACAGTATATGTTGTTCTTATGGGTTATATGTAGTCAACTTTCCAATCATGAGGTTTGACCTATTGCTGTAAGTCTCCCAAAGATGTATTTTACACTGTTACAAAATGTATTCAATCCAGGTCAATATTGCAGTGAACAGTGTAGACACTCTTCTCTATGTGTGAGGTGTGTCATCCTTCTATGATGTATCTTCTGAGACTAGTACAACAATGCCTTGTTATACTGATATTTTATCTTTGGTGTGAACTAAGGATAAAGCTCTACAGAGATTATGTTTTATTTCAGGAAATCCTGTAAAATGTTTTTTAGAGTTGCAATGTGAACTTTCAGCACAGGCAAATGTTAACACATAGCGGGGGTCATTTATCTACATTGGGCAAATTTGCCCATTGACAGTAACCTGTGGCAACCAATCAGATTGTTTCATTCATTTTTTCCACTTGCAGCTGGCTGTTAAATGCTAATCATCTGATTGGTGGCTACTGATAACTGTCCATGGCCAAATTTGCCCAGTGATGATAAATGAGCCCTATTGATGGTTTTAATGCCTGTGTGAGTTAGAATGGTTTGACTTGTTCAAGGCATCTTCAATAAATAGCAAATGTAAATGCAAATAAAGTCATATTTTTGCAATCTAAAATGTCATGCATGCCAAATGAGCAGATCTCTCCCCAATATGCCCATGCTTGAGGTGGGAAATATTGGGCTAATCTGATCGTGGGAGAAGATAGGATGAAGCTCCACACGCCAGATGTTAGCGTAAAAGCCAAAAAACTTTATTGATCCATATCAAAAGCACGCTGCATGGTAGCTAGATGCGTTTCGGGCATAAGCTTATGATTAAGGGCAGCTGTGCCCGAAACGCATCAAGCTCCCATGCAGTGTGTTTTTAATATGGTGTGCGGAGCTTCATCCTATCTTCTCCTCTACTGATTTGTGTGGCATGGGACGCCAGGAATTCCCAGCACCCAGATAGATGCTGATTGCTGCCGGCCTTACATCACAGAAGCGTGGTGAGTCAGAGCGGTTAATTTCTTTCTTGATCTGATCGTGGGCCCAAGGGTCATAATGCAGGCAATATGGGTGGTCAGATCCAGGATCCGACCGTATTTTTAGCCCTGCCCAATCGACATCTGGCCGACCTTCGACTTGGTCTGTTGGCAGCTTTCATCGGCCTGTGTATGGAGACCTTAAGAAGCACATGCTACAATCCTTTGAAGCAATTACTAGAGACTTCTTGGTAATTCTCTCCAGAGGCTTATGGACTGAATGCACAAGTAAACAATGCTCAGATTTTGTACTAATTCAACATCTCCATACCAAATGTAGCAGCTAAAAGTATCTTCTCAATTTGAGTTGTGAGTTTTCAAGATGCTTGCAAATGCTACAAGTTGTTTAATCTGCATTCTAGCAGGCATTAACCTATACTGCCACTGTGACTGTTTCTGCAGTAGCCTATTTCAATTACAATCAATCTACCCCTCAAGAAGTAGGAATTAAAAATTAAATTGAAATTAATGTATTCATTTGGTTAGATGAATGTATTTACAATTTTATTTAAAACTTGAATTTAAACGCAATATTATTCAACTTCACCCTGTAAAAATGTATCCGAACTCCAACAAATTATGGATGTCTCAACAGCTTTCAAAATCTACAAAACTCTGAAAAATAGGGTATAATTCCCTCTCAACACATTGTATTCAGGTTAAACAACTCAAGAACTTCAACAGTTACAGTCTAGACTTTTTGTTTTTGTGCCCAATTCTATGAAACCTTTAGCCTTTTTACTCCATGGGCAAATGAAGCCTTTCTAAAATTATACAGTGGAACATAATCATTACACTTTGAATATTTTTTTTCCATTCAGTTGAATGTAATAACATGTACCAGTTGTATTAGTGCTCTAGGGCTTATTCCAAAATATCTAAGCTATTCTATTCCATGAACGATAAATATAATATGGCAGTTACCTTGAATATCATCATTGAAAGTGCAGTATTTATTTCGATACATATTTAGGAGACGGAATGCATTAGCATTGGCAAAGTCTTCAAACTGAATGAGGCAATTGATGCCATATCTAAAATGACAAAAAAGAGAGAGTTATACATGTACAATAATGAGACTGCTAATAGTTTACTATTAATTTTGTACTTTTACATTTTGCCAAAGCTCTGAAGACATACAACGTGGTACATTCTAAAGGTGCTATTGGTATTGTAATATACTTTCATATACCCAGACAACTGGAACAGAGATGGGGATAATTAATCTGACTCTGGATTTCAAACTAGAGACCCTTGTTCAATGGCAAAAAATGTATAGGTGTTGGGCACCACACTTGATAAAGGGCCTAGACTGAAACATGTTGTAGTCATACAACATGTTTCATAGTTACTGCCTTGGAATTTTTCCTGCTTCCAACTATGATATATGACTGTGTCTTTTTGGGGTGTGGACACAGAACACCCCTGCAGGAGATTCCACCTACATTCGTGAATGGTGAGCTATAGTATACTTCCAATTTGTGCAGTCAGAGGTGTCATACCTCCCAACATTTGAAAACTGGAAAAAGGGGCAAAAAGTTCTGCTGTGCTATGTGTGGAAAGAATGTATGACAACGCTCATTTTGTGGCCACACCTCCTAAATACCCATTTTACAGGTTATAGATAGTCTAAACACTTTTCTGGAGGTTTTAAGATCATGTTTTCTGTGTTATTACAGTTTTTCTAATGAAGCTGAAATTGGCCTTGAAGTCTCAGTTCTCCCAAAAGACTTGCTTACAATTGTACCTTTGCTTATCTTAAACAGTTATAAATGTATCTTAGTGCAGGTGCTAAGTATTCTGGGCTCTCTGCCAAAAAGTTTTAGAAACTTTTGTATCTTTTTCTGGCGTCAGTGAAGGAGATCAAAAAGAAACTATGGACATGGTATGGTATGCTGATCAGATTCTCAAATGCAGAGTGATTTCACCCTTATTGGGGCCCCTCAGTGTAATACAGGGGTTTCCAATCAGCATTTGTAGAGCCAGAGAAGTGGATCCACAAGTAAAAATTTTGGTTGCTGGTCATACGAATGAGGATGCCCCTTCTGAATAGTGTACAGGTATAGGACCAGTTATCCAGAATTATGGGACGACCAGCTTCCATAGAGACCAATACAAACTAGTTCCTTTTTCTCTGTAATAATAAAACAGTATATTGTACTCACTAAGATATAACTAAGATATAATTAATCCTTATTGGAGGTAAAACAATCTTATCAAGTTTATTTAATGCTTAAATGATATATGTCAGTAGTCATAAAGTCAATTTTTTCTGAAATATATTTAATGGAAAAGACCATTACATGAATATCAGTTTACACCCAAGTTTCTATATTACTCCTAAAATATAGTTAAGTCCCAAAGAACTCATTGAATATATTGTATAATGTCCTTAATGTTGTAGTTGGTTTGTGAATATGTCGACAGCCAGCTGTACCCTAAAAAGGAGCTTTGTTTCAGCCTAAAACCCAGGCAGATTTGTCTCTTTTGAAAAAGTTCAAATGGACAAAGAAGCTATTAATGATTTGTATTTTATGACTTCTGTGGCTTGTATAGAAGTCCACCCATTATTGGAATTCTCTTCTTAAAAGGGAAAGAATCTAGTGGAAAATTGAACAAAGCTATCAAAACAGGTTTCTAGACACCGGAGGGGAGTTTAAAAGGTGGTCGTGAGGTGAGAGAGGCATACTTCTCCAGGAAAACACCATATTTTAACCTTAGAAGTACTCAGATGTGCAGAATTATTTCTATAGTTCATCCTGCCCAAGCTACTGAATACTTGTGAGTGTTTGTTATATGTATTATGCATATGTAGTATGAAATAATATAATTCCTTAGCTATGCTATGTTTCTGTATGGATTTGTTTACCTTTGTGCTGTCAAATTGGTGTTCATTGGTGTCCATGGTAGTGTTTGGGTAGGGATATTATTGTGAGATTTTTTTGCCAGTACTCAGTGGACTTTCCCTGTGTGCCGGTGAGTTGAGGCCATTTGTTAAAGTGTGCCTTCTTCCTGAAAAGCCAGAAATAGTAGGATTTTCGGGCTAATTACAACACAGACCACAGAAACTTCTAAATAGGATAGGGACCTCTCCCATTGACTTATATAGAACCTCTGCAGGTATGAGATGGAGTATTTTTGGATTTGGACTTTTTCCATCCTTGGTATATGGTACTCGAAAAATCTTAGTTTTTTTTCCAGTAACAATTCAGATTTTATACTAAAAAAAAACCCTCAAATTTTTTGGATTCGGACTTTAATAAATAGCCCTCTGTATGGTGACATTCTGATGGCAGCTTCAGAGTTGATTAATAATTTGTTATAATCAGCCTTGTAGCATTATCTTCTACAACCCCAATTTCTACTAATATTTAAATGATTTGTGGCAACCCATAAACTTAACTTCTCAACAGCTGCCCAAACCACAGTGAGCATAGGCTGTCATCAAAAGAAGACTTTATAAAATCCAACATGGAAAACGTCTGTGGCAGCTTTTAAGGTATAGGTCATACAGTAACTATTGTAGGGCTGCTGTACCTCAGGGCTAGTACATTAAATTCAGTATATAAATTACAGCATTTTCTAACCATATTGTTCTGGCTTTATTTCCTTCTACTTAAATATTTGAGCAAACTAAAAGGTTGTTTAATTCCCCATAAATCATGAAAACAAAGACATCATTCTGCTAATTATATATCCGCTAATTACGTCGACTTCTTTATAATCCTCATCTGTCATTTACATGAATTTGCTTCTTCGATTATAAACTCTTTGGGGCAGGGAGCCTATTCTACCTGTGTATTGAAACTCCAAACACAAATGTATTTCTTTACTCACTGTTTAATTTATAATAACTATACCCCTGTTTCTATTTCATAATGCAAAATACATATGCAAATACATTTTAAATATAAATAAATACAACTATTTCACAGAGCAATTTTCAATTTATTTTTGTATTGTAAGCCACAGTGAAAGTGAAGTGTTTAGGGTTAAACACTGCACTGAAGTAGAGAACACAGTAGTGGATATAATAAAATGCTTTTGATCCCATTACAGGTGGCAAAGCTATCATCTTATATATTCCATATATATTATACAGGCATGGGATCTGTTATCTGGAAACCCATTATTCAGAAAGCTCTGAATTACGGGAAGGTCTCCTCCCATAGATTCCATTTTAACCAAATTTTTTTAAATGATTTCCTTTTTCTCTGTAATAATAAAACAGTACCTTGTACTTGATCCAGACTAAGATATAATTAATCTTTATTGGAGGCAAACCAGTCTTAAAGGGTGTATTTATTTTTTACAAGATTTTCTAGTAGAATTAAGGCATGAAGATCCAAATTATGGAAAGATCCATTATTCTGAAAACCCCAGTCCCGAGCATTCTGGATAACAGGTCCCATACTTAATGCCACGTATAGTCGCCACAAATTTAATCAAATTTTTCCCCATGCTGCTAGATTCAGAAATGATGACTTGCAACAAATGTAAGTTGATGTGTGTTTTATTTAAAGACACAGGTTTTAGCAGTTGATTGAAATTGTTATAAATCAGTCTGTTTCTACTCAGAGAGGATCCAGTTCGGGCATAAATATCTACTCCTATTGCTAATGCTTTTAACAGAAATGGCTAAAGAACAAAATATCCATCTGCAATTGAAATAAAAGATTTAGACTAGTATAAAGCAGACAATGATGCCTTGTATTTTTAAAATTATAAGGTAGCAAATGATTTATTCAGTAGGTATCTCACTTACTGATTTCAAGCATATACACCCAACTACTGGGTCTTAGTCTACAATAGCATAAGGCAATGCAGCTCATACCATCATACAGTATATCATTAAAGGACATGTAAACTCTAGATTTTCCTACCATGTATATAAGTTGGGCACATTTCCCCCACCCAAATGGCATCATTCATACTGCATATACCCCCTCTATTTGCCAGTAACATCACATTTTCCTAAAACACATATCAGCTTTCACCCAGAGGCCATTTTCCCTCTGACACATCATAAGTGACGTTTACATCTGAAAAAAGCGCACGTTTGCAAAGACCCTTATTCAGTGTAAAGTTCATGCAATCAAGAATGCAGGCTTATACAGGTAGAATATACGTTGATAAAAAGTCCTGCTTGGATTATAATGGTTAAGCTGAGCTCAGAAGAGAAGGTTAAGAGAAAAAATAGGCGCTGTCAGCTACAACAGAGTTTCTTTGGGAACCAGCCATGCCATCTATTCTTTGGCTACTAGACTGGAAGGCATGTTTAGTAATCTGATTTGAGAAGAACTGAGCATGGCCAGTAGTCAACAGCCAAAGTAACGTCCCAAGGGAGGGGGTCAAGTGGATTAGAGGAGGAGAAGGAATCCTACGTGATTAAATGGATGCTGCAGGCTTACTATCAGTGGCGCAACTACCGGGGGAGCAGGGGGTGCGATTGGGCCAGGGCCTGCACCCCCTCAGGGCCCCCCGGCAGCTCGCACGCCACTGACTTCGTCAGTGTTTCCGGGCGTACGAAGGGGGGCGGGGGCCTGGCTGGACGTCCCGCGTCAGGGCCTGCCCCCCTCTAGTTACGTTACTGCTTACTATTATCCTTTTAACAACCACAGTAGTTGATATTTAAATATTTCAAAGACGCTGTTCACTTATTAAATATTTTGTGGGGGGTTTACATGTCCTTTAAGTTTGGATGAGTATTGTTGAATTGTCTGTCTTGTCTGTTGATCTAGACAGCTTTTAAAGTTCCTAGTTCTAGTTCTGCTATGATTTTGTTTTACTGCACCCTACCATCAGCAATTGCTATGCTTCAGTCCTAGGCCAAGGATTTAGTCTCTCAAGGAGATCATCTGTTTGGCAGACAGTTACATCCCTTCTGAGTTATTTATGTTCTTAATCACATGACACCTTTAGAACTACAGAATTGGAGTATTCTAACCAGGCAGACTTATTTTTCATGTTAATACACTTCCTAGCAATCTGTACACATTCTAATCTTCTCAGCAATGCCAAATAGAAAAACAGAGCTGTGCATGAAGTACAAAAACAGCTGATAAGATTTTGTATGTGTATTTAAAATAATTCATATGGTTTCTGTTTAATACTAAAATGTGGTTGTCAAATTACTCATCGTTAATTGAATGCTTTCTGGAAATTGCTATATGGCAAATGCATTTAGTATTCATGTTTAATCCAGGCATAAGTTAGGATCAACCGTCTCTTTCTACAAGCATATTGTAGTAGGGAAACAGAAGGATGTAAACTGGCATCAGACTAGTTTATTATTGCATAATGCCACCAAGATTGCAAAGTATGGATGAATGATGTACATGTCCTTTGGGACCTTTTAACCAGAATGCTTGGGACCTTAAATTTTCCGGATAACAGATCTTTCCATAAGTTGAATCTTCAGGCCATAAGACTACTAGAAAATCATGAAAACATTAAGGGGGTAATTTATCAAAATCAAAAAAAAACTCAGACCAAACTAGAATCTATGATTTACCCTTATTTATCAGTATAAAAACACGAAAAAATCTTATCTTGATAAACCAAAACTTTTTCAGCTTGTCACACAAAAAACAACTTTTTTTCAGATTGTCGTGCGAAAAATCAGAATTTTTTGCCAAATTGACAGAAAAGCCCAAAATGTTGAGATTATCGATTATCATACGAAACCTAGCGCAGACCATATTATCTTCAAATTGCAAATAGGACCTCTGCCTTGACCTCGACAGGTTGAAGATGGAGTATTTTCGAATTCTGACTTTTTGATCCTCTGGGTATAATCTCAAAAAATGTGAGGTTTTTTTTCCACTAAAATTTTGATTTCATAGTAAAAAATAAACCAAGTTTTTACCATTTGGACTTCAATAAATAACCACCTAAATAAGCCCGATATGAATACTTGCTTCCAGTAAGGATTAACTATATCTTAGTTTGAATCAAATACAAGGTACTCTTTTATTATTGCAGAGAAAAAGGAAATCATACTTTAAATGAGATGGCCTTTCTATAATTCAGAGCTTTCTGGATGTGGGTTTCCGGATAACGGATCCCATACCAGTACTACTAATCTGTGAAACATTGGTAGCTGTATTACTCTACATATGTCAGGATGATTCATTTTACAAAATACAAGACAAGCAAAAATAGCTTTACTTCTAAAAACAACAGAAAATAATAATTGTAAATGTGAACCTTTTTTCTATCATCCAAAAGAAATAAACCTTGCGGTTAGAATGATGTAAACTGGTCAATATTGAAATAATTACCAGACCCTATGATCTGGTTTTTAAACAAAAAGCATCTTCTCAAGTACATGCAAGCAATCAACCAGATCCATAGATACAGGGCCGCCATCAGGGGGTCACAGCAGGGACAGTTGTCCCGGGCCCGGCAAAATCTGATGTGAAAGGGGGGGCCCGGCTGTGCAGAAATGTACGCGCGCATGCATAGACCTGGAGTGGCGAAAGAAGCTGTGGAAAGAACCAAAAAGGCAAAGGAAGTGCTGAAAAGGACCTGAAGAGGCGGAAAGACACGAAGTGGCGGAAAGATCCAAACAGCAAAGGAAACGCCAGAAAGACCCAATGTCGCTGAAAGGAGCCGAATGCTGTAGAAGAAAAATGAAGAATCTGCCAAGGACAAGGAAGAAGAACCTAGGTAAGTTCCACTGGCCAACAATGTTTTTTTAAATTTTCAAAGGGGGTCCCTGATCACCAATGCTTGTCTTTTACTTGTTAGGGGGGGCCTGATCGCCAAAAAATTTTTTTTAAATTTTCTATGGGGCCTGACCACAAATGGTATTTTTAAGGGGGGGGGGCTTGGCCACCATTTTTTTTAACTCTCTATGGGGCCCCTGACCACCTATGGTTTTTTTTTTTTAAAACTTGCAAGGGGGGACACTGACCATTTTGTTTTTTTTACTTGTAATGGGGGGCTCTGGCCACCTGTGTTTTTTTTTATTATTTGTAAGGGGGCCCCTGAGCACCAATATATATTTTTGAATCTTCTATGGGACCCCTGACCACTTATGGTTTTTTTAAACTTGTAAGGGGGGCTTGGCCACCAATGTTTTTTTTAACTTGTGGGGGGGGCTGGCCGCCAAAGAAGTTTATTTAATATTTAAGGAGGGCCCTGACCACCAATAGTTTTTTTTTTAGTTGTGGAAGGGGAGGGGCATAAAATGTTTTAGTACTGGGCCCCGTAAATTCTGATGGCAGCCCTGCATAGATAGAGAGCCCTTGGATAGAACAGGTGTTCCAACAGTACGAGAGAACACACTTTGCATAAAAACTGACCATAAAATTAAACTGCCTTTGCTACAGTCTTGCTATAGCAAGAACATGAATACTATATACAATGTTCTGCAGAACATATAGGGGCAAATGTACCAAGGGTCGAATATTGAGGGTTAATTAACCCTCGATATTCAACTGCCAAACTAAATTCCTTCTACTTCGAATATCGAAGTCGAAGGATTTTGCGCAATTCGTTCGATCAAACGATCTAAGGAATAATCGTTCGATCGAACGATTAAATCCTTCAAAACGAACGATTCGAAGGATTTTAATCCATCAATTGAAGGATTATCCTTCGATCAGAAAATTGTTAGCAAGCCTATGGGGACCTTCCCCATAGGCTAACATTGGCCTTGGTAGGTTTTAGGTGGTGAACTAGGGGGTCGAAGAAATTTTTAAAGAGACAGTACTTTGATTATCGAATGGTCGAATATTCAAACGTTTTTTAGTTTGAATCGTTCGATTCGAAGTCGAAGTTCATAGTCGAAGGTCGAAGTAGGCAATTCGATGGTCGAAGTAGCCAAAAAAAACATTCGACATTCGAATTTTTTTCCCTCTATTTTCCTCTATTCCTTCACTTGAGCTTAGTGAATGCGCCCCATAGTTTCAAGTAATACTAATTTACTAGGAAATCACTATTCTAATAGGATTTACTGTTCTGTCCACATCAGGCAATTGTACATTGAAGAAATGTGCTTGACTAGAACTGGGACAAGGACAGGAACTTTAAGGGGATTCTGTCATGATTTTTATGGTATTGTTTTTATTACTAAATTACACTGTGTACATTGCACATGCTTCATTCTACCATTTAAAATGTTATTCTTAAACCAATAAATGTATTTTCTTAGTTGTAATATTGGTGTGTAGGCATCTCAAGTTGTTTTGCCTGGTCATGTGCTTTCAGAAAGAGCCAGCACTTCATGATGGAACTGCTTTCAGATAAGCTATTGTTTCTCCTACTCAATGTACTGAAGGAGTCACGAATAGGGTCAGTCAGACTTGGATTTTTACTACTGAGTGCTGTTCTCATATCTACCACTAGGTCAGGGAGCTGCTATCTGGTTACCCTCCCATTGTTCTACTGATGGGCTAATGTTCTACTGGGGGGGGGGAGGGAGAGGGTGATATCGCTCCAACTTGCAGTGCAGCAGTAAAGAGTGACTGAAGTTCATCAGAGCACAAGATTGAAGCATCTGGGAAACTGACAACATGTCTAGCCACATGTCAGATTTCAAAATTTAATATAAAAAATCTGTTTGCTCTTTTTAAATAAAATGCAGGATTTTGCTGTAGGAACACTATTAACAAATGCATTTTGTAAAAAAAAAAAACATGTTTTATCATGACAGAATCCCTTTAAGTTTTATTTAACAGCAGTCTGTGACGTTAACGCAAGTCCTTGTGTGTACTGTCCACAGTCCTTAATATTATATGTAAAAAACATGCACCTTTGTCCCCGTTCTGGTAAATAATAGGTTTTTGAGTCACTTTTTACCTGTGCTAGTTACACCTGCAGCTATTGCAGAAAATTATCATTATATAAGTCATTACATGCAGAACAGAAAAATTGATAACCTGTATTGCATATTCAGGGTTTCAGGATCTACATCTTCCTACTCTCACAAGTCAAACTATTGTGGTAATTAAGATATGGTTATAATTAAGGTATTTTTAAGCAGATGTTTGTCTTGCAGTCCTAGTTGTCAGAAATTGTTTTCATTAATATCTTATTTTAGGCCAGGAAATCATTACTACAGAAATTACATCTATTAACTTATTAAATCCAATGCTCCATTACGAATGACAATAATTAAAATATTTCATAAATGTGGCTTCTAAAAATGTTCTGGTGCAGTGTTTGAGTATCTTTCTGGCCAGGGTGTACAACTGGTGAATTGATTTTAAAATACTATAAAAGTCTAAGGAGTAAAATCCCCCTGTAGTGATCAGACCCCAGTCTCTTGCTGGGTGGTTTATCCAAGAGTGACTAGTTGGTAGCAGAGAGAAGTTATTAACTTTGCTGCACCTCACCACCTCTAGACACAATTACTGCCAACTATGAAGTGAGACTTCTGTTATTTGTGCCAAAGAATCAGTCTGTTTTTCTACTGAATGAACTCCCACACGATGACAAAGAAGGTACATTAACGCTGTGTGGGAGATACCATGTAAGAATGTAACTCTGTCGATTACTTTAATTAATAGTTTTGGTCACATTGAGACTGTTTCAGAAGCTCCATAAATATATATTGTTCAGAACTTGTCTGATCACTGTTCAAAATGTCATTCTGTATAATTCATACAAAAACAAAAGTTTAGATTGTAAGCTCTGCAGAGCAGAGATTTCCTTCCTACTGTGTCACTGTCTTCCCCTTCATTTTTTCACCTACAATCTGTCCCTGTATTTCCCCCTGTAATAACAGACAAAAGCCTCTCATCCACCAACTGTCCCTGTCACTCATCATATACAGGTAAACCTCAATTTCACATACCCTTATTTTAAGTTTTCTCTCATTTGACAAAGAGTATTTACTGCAATATAAAATAATGTGATGAAACATTGAATTTTAAGGGATTAATGATACAGTACCTGGTACAGTTAGTAAATGTAGTGACAGAACAGCTAGAATTATATATAAAATGTATAGATTCTTACATATCACACATATCAGATTTTAGGGTGCATTTGCCATCTTAAGCAAGTCAGCTAAACAATAGGTGGTTAGCAAAGCAATGATTGTAATAGGATTACCCACTATATAAGTGCATATTCATGAACTTGAAACCATACAGATATTTCAATTTAAATAGCAAGAGGCTGACATTTTGCCATGCATTAACTGTATATATGTTTTACAATACCTGGAGATTATGGAGCAGGTTGATTAATGCATATAATTTGTGACTCTGGCAGTGGTGTTGATGCCTTCCAAAAGTAATATGGGTAGGACCATCTTTACCTCTTGTATTGGGTATTGGTTGTTTTGTATGTTTTCTTGTATGTTTTATGTATACACCTATTTATTGTACAGTGCTGTGGAATATGTTGGTGTTCTTTAAATGCTGTATACCCAGTCTAACTCATACAATATTGCATTAGCATTTTTTTAAAAAAAGTGCTGGGAACATTTGTAGGATATAATTTTTAAAACTTACATATATGTGATGTATCATTTGCTCATCTCTAAAAGCAAACGAGATCTTCAGAGAGTCAGGAATAGAATAAAAATGACTGACTGGGCAAATGGTCAACAGCCAAGAGGCACAGAATTGATAATTGCCAGGCACGACCAGCAAAAAGGGCGAGTATCAATATAAAACTACAATATTCACCCTGAGTATCACATGAATATGTTTCTCCAAGGATAAATGCAATGTGGAAGGCATCACTGCTTCAAGAATTCCATATTTGAGTGAATAGCTGATAGGAGATTACAAATAATAATAGTAATTATTTAGTCCTCGTGTCACAGCTGTATCTTCTCTATTAACGTTTTTTTTTTTTTTCATTTCAGCTTGAGAATGGCCAGTAGATGACATACAAATGTGCATAAGATTTGACCCCACACATTTTCTGTCTACAACATTAATCTAGTTTAAGTCATATTAATTGCTTTTTTTGTTGACAGTCTGCTGCTCTGTGGGTAGACTCTTGGGTTCAGGAGGACAAGTCAGTGCTGCACATAACTCCAGGTGGTGTAGAGCAGACTGCTATGGACTGTGAAACCTTTTGCTTTTCCTAAATAATGTCCCCTGATGAAATACATGTGTACACTACACAACTCCTTGTTTTGAACAGAGTAAAGAATGATTATTAGGGATGTAGCGAACGTCGGAAAAAAAGTTCGCGAACATATTCGCGAACTTGCGCAAAATTGCGAGCGGTTCGCGAACGGTTCGCGAACCCCATAGACTTCAATGGGAAGGCGAACTTTAACATCTACAAAAGACATTTCTGGCCAGAAAAATGATTTTAAAGTTGTTTAAAGGGTGCAACGACCTGGACAGTGGCATGCCAGAGGGGGATCAAGGGCAAAAATGTATCTGAAAAATCTGCCTGTGTGTGCTTGGAAGAGATAGTGTAGGGCGAGAGCTGTTAGTGATTTCAGGGACAGATGATAGTAAGTTTGCTGGCTAGTAATCTGCGTGATACTGCTCTGTATTGGAGGGACAGAAGTCTGCAGGGATTTGAGGGACATTTTAGCTTAGGTAGCTTTGCTGGCTAGTAATCTACTGTTCTCTTTAAACAACTGCCATACGTTGACCTTGTAGGCATTGTTTGCCCAGTTTTTTTGGACGCAGCCACTGAAGCACAGTTGCCAGAAAAAATATGCCATATAAATGCTGAAAATAGTCATTTTTCGCCATACGTTGACCTTGTAGACATTGTTTGCCCAGTTTTTTTGGACGCAGCCACTGAAGCACAGTTGCCAGAAAAAATATGCCATATAAATGCTGAAAATATAAATTTTTTTGGTTGCAGCCACTGAAGCACAGAGGCCAGAAAAATTATGCCATATAAATGCTGAAAATATAAATTTTTTTGGTTGCAGCCACTGAAGCACAGAGGCCAGAAAAAATATGCCATATAAATGCTGAAAATAGTCATTTTTTGCCATACGTTGACCTTGTAGGCATTGTTTGCCCAGTTTTCTTGGTCGCAGCCACTGAAGCACAGTTGCCAGAAAAAATATGCCATATAAATGCTGAAAATATAAATTTTTTGCCATATACGTTGAGTCAAGATATGGCAAAAAATGACTATTTTCAGCATTTCTATGGCATATTTTTTCTGGCCTCTGTGCTTGAGTGGCTGCGGCCAAAAAAACTGGGCAAACAATGCCTACAAGGTCAACGACGTTGACCTTGTAGGCATTGTTTGCCCAGTTTTTTTGGCCGCAGCCACTCAAGCACAGAGGCCAGAAAAAATATGCCATAGAAATGCTGAAAATAGTCATTTTTTTGGTCGCAGCCACTGAAGCACAGTTGCCAGAAAAATTATGCCATATAAATGCTGAAAATATAAATTTTTTTGGTTGCAGCCACTGAAGCACAGAGGCCAGAAAAATTATGCCATATAAATGCAGAAAATATGCATTTTTTTGGACGCAGCCACTGAAGCACAGTTGCCAGAAAAAATATGCCATATAAATGCTGAAAATAGTCATTTTTCGCCATACGTTGACCTTGTAGACATTGTTTGCCCAGTTTTTTTGGTTGCAGCCACTGAAGCACAGAGGCCAGAAAAAATTAAACCAGTAGGGTTTGCACCCTAGTTTGTAACGGTGGCGGAGGGAGGAGGACGCTAAAGGACAGCTGTGTGTGGAGTCATGAGGCTTGAAGAGAAGGACAGCTGCATAGAAGTCAGAACAAGTCTTCCGGCGTGCAGTAACCCTCCGAGATCCACCCCGCATTCATTTTAATAAAGGTCAGGTAATCGACACTTTTGTGACCTAGGCGAGTTCTCTTCTCAGTTACAATCCCTCCTGCTGCACTGAAGGTCCTTTCTGAGAGCACACTTGAGGCTGGGCAAGACAAGAGGTTCATGGCAAATTGTGACAGCTCTGGCCACAGATCAAGCCTGCGCACCCAGTAGTCCAGGGGTTCATCGCTCCTCAGAGTGTCGATATCTGCAGTTAATGCCAGGTAGTCCGCTACCTGCCGGTCGAGGCGTTCTTTGAGGGTGGATCCCGAAGGGTTGTGGCGCTGCCTTGGACAGAAAAACATTTGCATGTCTGACGTTACAGACCGGCCAAAGGGCTTTGTCCTTGCAGGTGTGCTCGTGGCAGGATTACTGGCACCTCTGCCCCTGGAATGTTGATGAGTTCCTGAAGTGACATCACCCTTAAAAGCATTGTACAACATGTTTTGCAGGCTGGTTTGTAAATGCCGCATCTTTTCGGACTTGTGGTATGTTGGTAACATTTCTGACACTTTATGCTTGTACCGAGGGTCTAGTAGCGTTGCGACCCAGTACAGGTCCTTCTCCTTAAGCCTCTTGATACGGGGGTCCTTCAACAGGCATGCCAGCATGAAAGACCCCATTCTCACAAGGTTGGATGCAGAGCTATCCATCTCCGCTTCCTCATTATCAAGGACTGCATCATCCACGGTCTCCTCCCCCCAGCCACGTACAAGACCAGGGGTCCCCAAAAGGTCACCACTAGCCCCCTGGGAAGCCTGCTCCTGTTGGTCCTCCTCCTCCTCCTCCACAAAGCCACCTTCCTCCTCTGACTCCACTTCTGGCACCTCTCCCTGCGTTGCAGCAGGTGCCTGGGTTCGTTCTGGTGATTGCGACCATAAATCGTGCGCTTCCAGCTCCTCGTCACGCTGGTCTACAGCCTCATCTGTCACTCGTCGCACGGCACGCTCCAGGAAGAAAGCGAAGGGTATTAGGTCGCTGATGGTGCCTTCGGTGCGACTGACCATATTTGTCACCTCTTCAAAAGGTCGCATGAGCCTGCAGGCATCGCGCATAAGCACCCAGTAACGGGGGAAAAAAATCCCCAGCTCTGCAGATCCAGTCCTACCACCCAGTTCAAAAAGGTACTCGTTGACGGCCCTTTGTTGTTGCAGCAGACGTTCCAACATAAGGAGCGTTGAATTCCAGCGAGTCTGGCTGTCAGAAATCAAACGCCTGACTGGCATGTTGTAGCGCTGCTGAATGTCAGCAAGGCGTGCCATGGCTGTGTAGGAACGTCTGAAATGGGCCGACACCTTTCTGGACTGGGTGAGAACGTCCTGGAATCCTGGGTACTTGGAGACAAAACGTTGGACTATTAAATTTAACACATGTGCCATGCAGGGCACATGTGTTAAATTTCCCAGTCTCAACGCTGCCAACAGATTGCTTCCATTGTCACACACCACTTTTCCGATCTGCAGTTGGTGTGGGGTCAGCCACCGATCGGCCTGTGACTGCAGAGATGACAGGAGTACAGATCCGGTATGGTTTTTGCTTTCCAGGCACGTCATCCCCAAGACAGCGTGACAACGGCGTACCTGGCACGTCGAATAGCCTAGGGGGAGCTGGGGGTGCACAGGTGTGGAGGAGGAGAAGGAGGACCCAGCAGCAGAGTAAGAAGAAGAAGAGGAAGAAGACGAGGTAGAGAGCGATGGAGGAGTAGAGGTGGTGGCAGAACCGCGTGCAATCCGTGGCGGTGACACCAACTCCACTGTTGTTGTTGTTGTTGAGCTACCCATTCCCTGCTTCCCATTCCCAGCCATTACCAAGTTCACCCAGTGGGCAGTGTAGGTGACATACCTGCCCTGACCATGCTTGGAGGACCATGCGTCAGTAGTCATATGGACCTTTGGCCCAACACTAAGTGACAGAGATGCGGTAACTTGGCTCTGCACATGTTGGTACAGGTGTGGTATTCCCTTTTTAGAAAAAAAATTGCGGCTGGGTACCTTCCACTGCGGTGTCCCAATTGCTACAAATTTGCGGAAGGCCTCAGAGTCCACCAGCTGGTATGGTAAAAGCTGGCGGGCTAAGAGTGCAGACAAGCCAGCTGTCAGACGCCGGGCAAGGGGGTGACAGTCAGACATTGGCTTCTTACGCTCAAACATGGCCTTCACAGAAACTTGGCTGGTGGCAGATGACTGGGAATGGGAACAGGTGGTCAAGGTGGAAGGCGGAGTGGAGGGTGGTTCAGATGGGTCAAGGAGAGCAGAGGTAGAGCAGTAAGATGCTGGACCAGAAGGAGTGTGACTTTTAGTTTGCCTGTTGCCTTTGAGGTGTTGCTCCCAAAGTGCTTTGTGCTTGCCGCTCATGTGCCTTCGCATAGAAGTTGTACCTATGTGGCTGTTGGGCTTACCAAGGCTCAGTTTCTGACTGCACTCATTGCAAATTACAATGCTTTTGTCAGAGGCACACACATTAAAAAAATGCCACACTGCTGACTTTTTGGAAGTCTGCGATCTGGCGGTAACAGTAGAAGTTGGCGGCATTGGCGGCAATGGCGGGTGCGTTGGCCGGCTGAACACAGGTGCCGATACATGTTGTTGCCCTACTGATCCCTGCGGGCTGGCCTCCCTGCTTCTTCTAAGTCTTATTCTCCTACTGCCTCTCTGACTCTCCGTCTCTCCATCTGAACTACCCTCCTCTTGCTCTCTTCTACTAGGCACCCACAAAACATCAATCTCCTCATCATCATTCTCCTCAGATGCATCAATTTCTTCTGACACATCACAGAAGGAAGCAGCAGCGGGGACCTCCTCCTCCTCCTCATCACTCATCATTATGTCCATCTCTGTCGTGTTCTCTGCCAGAATTAAATCTGGTGTAACGTCCTCATCTCCTTCATCTTCTTCTGCCAATAATGGTTGCGCATTACTCAGTTCAAGAAACTCATGGGAAAATAACTCCTCTGACTCCAGTGAAGATGGGGCACCGGTGGTGGAGGAAGTGTTACGTGGGGTGGCCATAGCAGTGGAGGATGAGGAGGATGTTGTGGTAAAGTTAGAAACGGTAGAGGATGGGGTGTGCTGTGTAAGCCAGTCAACTACCTCTTCAGCATTTTGGGAGTTCAGGGTCATTGGCTTTTTAAAACTGGGCAATTTGCTAGGGCCACAGGATTGCATAGCAGCACGGCCCCTAGCACGGCCTCTGCGTGGCGGCCTGCCTTTGCCTGGCATTATTTTTAAAAAAACAACAACAACAAAAACTCAGTTGGTTTTTCTGGAAACGATAATACACACAGCTAGATGGCAGTTTGAAGAAAACAGTGTGCAAATAATGCCTACAAGATCAACGTATACACTACTACAGCGGTGGATACGGATTACGTAAAATATATGAATGCTGCTTGAAAAAAAGTAACTCAAGTGGTTTTTCTAGAGACGATAATATTATCAATATTTAGACAAAATGTGAACAAGCTCACACAGCTAGATGGCGGTTTGAAGAAAACACTGTGCAAATAATGCCTACAAGGTCAACGTATACACAGCGGTGGATACGGATTACGTAAAATATAAGAATGCTGCTTGAAAAAAAGTCACTCCGGTGTTTTTTCTGGAGACGGTAATATTATGGATATTTAGACAGAATGTGAACACGGTCACACAGCTAGATAGCAGTTGGTTGAATAACACACTGGGCAAAAAATGCCTACAGGGCAAATAATGCCTAAAAGGTCAACTTATACACTACTACAGCGATGGATACGGATTACGTAAAATTTATTATGGCTGCTTGAAAAAAGTCACTCCGGTGTTTTTTCTGGAGACGGTAATATTATGGATATTTAGACAGAATGTGAACACGGGCACACAGCTAGATAGCAGTTGGTTGAATAACACACTGGGCAAAAAATGCCTACAGGGCAAATAATGCCTAAAAGGTCAACTTATACACTACTACAGCGATGGATACGGATTACGTAAAATTTATTATGGCTGCTTGAAAAAAGTCACTCCGGTGTTTTTTCTGGAGACGGTAATATTATGGATATTTAGACAGAATGTGAACACGGGCACACAGCTAGATAGCAGTTGGTTGAATAACACACTGGGCAAAAAATGCCTACAGGGCAAATAATGCCTAAAAGGTCAACTTATACACTACTACAGCGATGGATACGGATTACGTAAAATTTATTATGGCTGCTTGAAAAAAGTCACTCCGGTGTTTTTTCTGGAGACGGTAATATTATGGATATTTAGACAGAATGTGAACACGGGCACACAGCTAGATAGCAGTTGGTTGAATAACACACTGGGCAAAAAATGCCTACAGGGCAAATAATGCCTAAAAGGTCAACTTATACACTACTACAGCGATGGATACGGATTACGTAAAATTTATTATGGCTGCTTGAAAAAAGTCACTCCGGTGTTTTTTCTGGAGACGGTAATATTATGGATATTTAGACAGAATGTGAACACGGGCACACAGCTAGATAGCAGTTGGTTGAATAACACACTGGGCAAAAAATGCCTACAGGGCAAATAATGCCTAAAAGGTCAACTTATACACTACTACAGCGGTAGTAAAATAAAAAAAAAGTTAAATAAAAAAAGAATGAATATTAAAAAAAAAAAATTAAAGTTGGTGCTGCTGAACTACTAGGAGCAGCAGATTAGCACACCAGTCCCACTCCCCAACACTGCTAGACTAATAGCACTGGGCTCTTATAGTAGTAGTAGTAGTAGTAGTAGTAGTAGTAGTAGTAGTAGTAGTAAAACAACAAAAAAATAAATAAAAGCAGTCCTTACAAGGACTATTGCTATTGCAGCAGTCAGCAGATGAGATCAGAAGCAGGACAGCTGCCCACTGCAGCTACATACAGAGCACTGCAGTAGAAGGTAGATTACTAGCCAGCAAAGCTACCTAAGCTTAAATGTCCCTCAAACCCCTGCAGACTTCTGTCCCTCCAATAACAGAGCAGTATCAAAACGATTACTAGCCAGCAAACTTTCAACTGTCCCTGAAATCACTAACAGGCAGCAGCTCTCTCCCTACACTATCTCTTCAGCACACACAGGCAGAGTGAAAAAAAGCTGCAGGGCTTCGGTTTTTATAGGGAAGGGGAGTGGTCCAAGGGAGAGCTTCCTGATTGGCTGCCATGTACCTGCTGGTCTGGGGTGAGAGGGCAAAAAAAAGCGCCAACAATGGCGAACCCAAAATGGCGAACGTCGCGCGACGTTCGCGAACTTCCGGCGAGCGCGAACACCCGATGTTCGCGCGAACAAGTTCGCCGGCGAACAGTTCGCGACATCTCTAATGATTATGTGACCAATTTTATATTCATGCATCAGAAATGCAAGTCCATTTACAAAAGAAAAGCAGGATCTCTTTTTTTTTTTTTTTAAATGTTATTTCATTTTTCATTACATATTTTTTTAACAGCATGCTTTCCCCACCGCGGTTCCATGCATTTTTCCCAATACATATTACATCAATTCTGTTAACCAACTATTACAATAATGGAATGAATTTTTTAAAAAAAAATAACATAACCATCATTTTTCATTTTGCAGCCATATATCCCATTAGGAACTAAATTTAACCAAAGTGTCCATTTAAAAAGAAATGTAATGCTATTGTGACTTCTCTGATTGGCTCAAAACAAGGGACAGCTGATATTTATGACAAACATAATCCTTAGATATTATCCATTAAATGCACAAGGTCCAGCATGACAAATTCATCCATTCACTACATATTGTATTAGTATTTATATTTTTAGTTCTATTTATATTATATTTAGTGATGAGAGAATTTGTCTCATTTTGCCACGAATTTCCAGCGAAATTCGCGGAACTGTCGAAAAGGTGAATTTTCAGGGCAAATTCGCAAATTTATTCGCCGGCGGTGAAACGGGCAAATTCTCCCATCACTAATTATATTGTTAATGCCAAATTTTGCATCTTGTGTTCAGCTAAAGATGAAAGCTGATATGTTAGTTAAATGCAATTTTACAATAAAAACAATAAAGAAGAACCATTGTAATGAGTTAGCACAGATGCCAGAATGCTGCGTGATATATATGTTCATAATGAAATGGTTAGAGTCTTAGGAGGGGGTACTAAAATCAACAGAACAATGAAAAATTGATCTTCACTACAAAGGTTCTCCATCATTCAACCCAAAACAAACATTAATAAGTTCATATCAGTCATGCATGAGAAAGTTTTGTCTAAGAGTTGAATCATCCATATTATTGATCAGGAAACACATACTTGTTTTGAGCATATATCTGTCCAAAAGAAGTAGATGAGTCCCCAGCCTGAAGGCCAAATATGTCAGCATTTATGCTATTCTGCATTCTTGGTCTATAGCCCATTAAATGGAAAAAAAGGCATTTTAATCATACTTATGGGAATTCTGTCCAGACACTTTCGTGCAACCACATAGAGAGCAAGTCTGAAACATTGACAGTTTTTCAGGCCCTAGTAAATAAAAGCCAAAGTCACTATAAAGAGAGATGTGATTCTCTCGCTGAATTAGATGTACTGGATGGCTTTTTAGCAAGTGAGGGAATACAGAGTTATTAAAGATAGCGCATAGTACAATTTGATCCACGGACCGGCCCTATTGCCATCTTTGAGTCAGGAAGGAATTTTTCCCTCTCTGAGGCAAATTGGAGAGGCTTCAGATGGGGTTTTTTTTTGCTTCCTCTGGATCAACTAGCAGTTAGGCAGGTTATATAAAGACACAAAATGTTGAATTTGATGGAGGTGTGTCTACCTTTTTTTATTACTTATCAATTAATCAAACTGGGCTAATAAAGTTGAATCAATATCTGTATGTGCTAATAATTTACAGGCACTTCTCACAGCCCCAAGCTAGGGGACTAGGGATACAATATTCAGATTCTATAAAACCACATTTTCCACATGCACACGGAAATACCCCAGTCCTAAAGTACTGGAATGCTACATTCTGACTGTCTGCACTTGCTAATGGCACTGATTTGCATGCATACAAAAGAATAACAGGGGCTCAGAGTATGCAGAAAGTACAACTAGCGTTATCTGACTCTCAGAAATGGGGAAAAAAACATTTTCTATAATTGAAATTCCCTGAGTGTTTGTACACCTAAATGGATAAACAATCATGCAAGTGGCTATTGCTTTGAGAATATATCTCAATTAAAAAACACATTTCTCATGCATTATTTTTAAATGTGAACATTCCTTTCTTTCTTTTCAACTTTTGCAAATTCCCAGTCTGGAAGTGATTAAACATATGCTGACTGGCCTGGCAAGGACACACTTGGGTGGATTCTACTTGATATACTCAGCTATTTTAATTTAAGAAAATGTACATAGAAACTCCAATGTAGAAAACCTCCAAGACAAAGCATTTCATCTCAATCCATCTTTCGAATCATTAATATGTATGTTCTCAATTTGTCATATAAACATATGCACGTGTGGTAATGCATATAAGGGTGCTTTGTAATATTTATTTAAGGAGAGCCTATAAAAATAATGAGTTTTCAGTAGCAAACTCATGGTTATGGTGAAACAATCTTATACATGCTAATCAAAAGTGAAAAAGAAATTCAATTATAAATGTGGTATTTACATTGGAATGCATTCAGTCCCTAAAAGATATTTCAAAAGTAGGGATTTATTTAAACCTCATGTTTAAATTATTTTTCTAAGATATTTAGGAAATGTGTGCAGCTGCCTAGTGGGATAATGCTGGTTTCAGTCATTTTCAAATATATGTACATTATTTCAAGATATATGGGATGTTATGCATCAAGCTAATCATGCATTACAAATAGGGGCCGAACTTCGAGTGAAGGATTCGAAGTAAAAAAACTTCGAATTTCGAAGTGTTTTTTGGGCTACTTCGACCTTCGACAACGACTACGACTTTGAATCGAAGGATTCGAACTAAAAATGGTTCGACTATTCGACCATTCAATAGTCGAAGTACTGTCTCTTTAAGAAAAAACTTCGACCCCCTAGTTCGCCATCTAAAAGCTACCGAAGTCAATGTTAGCCTATGGGGAAGGTCCCCATAGGCTTTCCTAAGTTTTTTTGGTCAAAGGATAATCCTTCGATCGTTGGATTAAAATCCTTTGAATCGTTCGATTCGAAGGATTTAATTGCTCGATCGAAGGATTATTCCTTCGATCGTACGATCAAACTATTTGCGCTAAAATCCTTCGACTTCGATATTCAAAGGATTTTAATTCCCAGTCGAATATTGAGGGTTAATTAGCCCTCGATATTCAACCCTTGGTGAATCGGCCCATAGTATTCTTGGATATTTCTATAAATCAAAATGCGTTACCATAGTTGACATGTTTAAAGAGATAATGCTAGGCATATGTTGATTCTCCTAACTAAAGAACATCCCCGTTCAAGTCCTATTATTTCAATGGGTGGCAGATTTTATATTGGAGAACTCTTGGCTTTAAGTGATTAGTGGTCTGTGATGAGTTGCACTGCATTGTGTTTGATTTTAACTTTTAAATTGAACTTATAGTCTAATGTAGAGAGCGATATTCTGGGACAATTTGTTATTGGTTTTCATTTGTTATTATTTGTGGTTTTTGAGTTATTATAGCTTTTTATTCAGCAGCTCTCCAGTTTGCAATTGCAGCATTACCCTAGCAACCATACACTGATTTGAATAAGAGACTGGAATATGAATAGGAGAGGGTCTGAATAGAAATATGAGTAATAAAAATACAATACATTTGTAGTCATAGAGAGCATTTGTTTTTTAGATGGAGTTTGTGACCCCCATTTGAAAGCTGCAAAGACAAAAGGCAAATAATTAAAAACTAGATGAAATAAATAATGAAGAGCAATTGAAAAATTTATTAGAATTGGGCAATATATAACATACTAAAATTTTACTTAAAGGTAAACCAGCCCTTAACGAAAGTTTAGTTGTATTTAAGACAACATTTGCTCCATGTACTTCCAAGCAGTGCTTGTACATGTTATTTAATATTACATTACAAGTATGTATAGAGTATAACTATAACTGAAAGACATTTGCACTGCACCATCTGAACAGCTGGGTGCATGATATAAAAGAGTCATTATAATATGAATTTTTAGTCACCAAGTAAAAGAAGTGGAAGTGTAGTGAACTGAATATGTAGTATATGAATTGTTCATGTAGATTTACTTCTAATATACTGTAGTTGCTTGCACATATCAACTAGGTATATTGTCCTGGTTTTACAAAGTTCAGTAAACTGGAAGCCAAAACGTTAGCTCCTGCTTTTGTTTCTTATGCTTGTAGAACTGTAGTGCCTTCAAATTCTAGCCCTGTCAAGCCATTAAAGCCTGTGTCATTTGTCTCTTAAAATTACATACTAATGGAGTATCTTTATGCAGTTAAATCTAGTTTATATCATTGAGAATGAATAATGAAAATCTTTGTTTTCTTTAGTGAGTTAGAGAGAGCATGTGTGCTGCCAACATATTCCTCTGCATCATTAATTCTTATTCCACAGCATACAATCACTGGAGAGCCAAATCATTTATGGTTTTTATCAGAAAGTCTTAAGATGCCAGTGATACCATGCTGTGGAGAAACAGAATCACAGTTGGTTTGAAGACAGTAAACCAAGGCTGAGTAACCTGACCTTGGAGAAGCAAGGCTGTCCTGTTAGAGCAGGCAAAGCATCTGTATTATGACTCTTCCAATCATTCTGATATGCATACGTACAAAGAAAGCTGCTGTATTTCACTCCTACACTTCAGAAGTAATTTTACTCACATTTGCAAATTTATTTTATATAAAAGAGCAGAATTATGAATAATATGCTTTTTGGCTAAAGCGGATCTTGGATATTCTTTCCAGAAGTTCCTTTCTCTGACTAAGATATTATTAGCTCATTATGATACTGTTTTTAGATGGCATGTGGGGTGGTATTCTGGCTGACAAATGATATGAGAATTTAAGAAACATTTTTAAATTAAAAAATCAGTTTCTGTGTCACATATGGGGGGTTATTTATTATGAGTTTTCGCTCAATTTTATCCAGTTTTGCTATAATCTGATTAAATCGAGTTTTTTAAAATAAATAAGATAAAATTGGGCATGGGGGTTTGAATAAACTTTTTAAATTAATATTCTGAGATAAATTCAGATTTTAATAAATAAGCCCATGATTGCCATCAGCGATTTTTTAAATACCTTTATAACAGGTATGGATGTTATGATAAAAAAGAATTTGGGTTTTACTTTTAATTTGAAAAATTATTGCAATAGTTGAATGGGACACATAGAATTAAGTACATTTGTCAACATTTTGTTTAATGATCTATGACAGTGATCCCCAACCAGTAGCTTGTGAGCAACATGTTGCTCTCCAACCCATTGGATGTTGCTCTCTGTGTCCTCAAAGCAGGTGCTTATTTTTGAATTCCTGGCGTTGAAACAAGTTTTAATTGCATAAAAAATAAGTATAGTGCCAAGTAGAGTCTCCTGTAGGCTGCCAGTCCACATAGAGGCTACCAAAATAGCCAACCACAGCCCTTATTTAGCACCCCAAGAACCTTTTTTCATGCTTGTGTTGCTCTAAAACTCTTTTTACATTTAAATGTGGCTCACAGGTAAAAAAGGTTGGGGACCCCTGATCTATGAGATGTGAGACTCGGCTATTAATATAGATGCTAACTTGCACCAGTGTGGTTACCCATGGCAAATATTTACTTTTATTTTCTAAATTTACAGAAAAAAAAGTTGATTGGTTGCTATGAGTAACTGCAGTTTTTAGCAAATACAGTATGCTCACAAATGATCTTTTGTTCATATTTTGTAAAAAGTGTGTGCGGCATATGCAGAGTGGTTGATCCTAGACAAAGGCAACTTTTGTGAGTATATACAAAAACTTATGTGTGCTCCACAATTTGTTGTATCCATGTGCAGAAGCATGCAATTTAAAGGGACCTTTGCATTCACTGTATAAAACAGAGATAATAGATGCTTAACCATGGCAATAATAATTTAAGTCAGATAGCACACTATATTTAGAAGCTGTCATAGCAATGGCAATTTTTCCACATCAGTATGTACTGTATAACAAAATGTGTATACGTTAAGGATTTATATAATGTGCTGCCGGACCCTGTATGCAAAAATCAAAAATGGCCATTCACTAAAAAAGTCTAAATGATAAAAATAATTAGAAGAGGAGAATGGCTACTGCATTTCCTGCTTAGTTATGTAACTTGTGTATCCCCCATTTCACTAAAATGCTGCTGATGAACTGCACAGGCTGCTCCTCTAAATATCTTGGTATCAGCATTTAAATTAAATGTAAAAACTGTGCACCATAAAATAGAAAGTCTTCGTAAACCATAATCCTCATGCATTTTTCTATACTTGTCTCCAGGCAAAATCCTAAAAACCTTCTTTGTTGTTGTCTACGTGCCTTTCTGACTCCTGTCTGGTTTCTTCAAAGTTATTAAGAGCAAAAAAGAATCCCCTGAATTATCTAATCTGCTTTTTCACACAAACCTGACAATGTTCTAAAGATTAGTTTAGAATAGAAATTTTTCACTAGTCAAAAACAAGAAATATAAAATCAGAAGTTATTAACATGGGAAGGCCTGAAAATAGCAAATATGCTACTTTAAGCCATATCATACTGTGCAGGCAGTTACCATGGAAAAAAGTCTGTTCTAATTAACCTTATGTATTTTTTCCATATTTAAACTTCAAAACACAAATTAGAATGTAACTAAATTGCCATAGTGATGTGAGAAAGTTTCATTTTATACTTATTTTTAGGGCGCAGTACCATTCCAAATGATCTTTTTAAATCATACTTTGATGCCAAATTCAATCTGCCTTTCCCTTTGCCATTAAGCTTAAACAACCAAATTATGTTTACACTTCAGCTGGGCCAAAAACAGACCAGCCAAGCATTTAGAGTATGAGTCAAGACGTACACAGCTGGGACTATAATCCATATCAGATCTGTTGCAAGGGTTTCTCAACATTAACTTGTAAAATTTCAAACTGTCAGTCCTGACCAGTTAAACAAACATCCAATGCCCTTAATATTTCTGCCAAAGGGTTACAGAGTTTGTTGTTCTCTGATGTCCTGATGTTTTTTCACTTGAAAATTTAAAGTGTCACTACTTTGTTGAAGGCTAACTTATATATTTAGAAAAGTTTTTGTTCTGTTTAGCAAACACTGAATAGCAGTTTGCAACCAATACACTGGACTTGATTTTGCCAAGGCGATTAATCTTAATGACCACGTGTAGGCTAATGCCACATGGGGTTGATTCTTGGCCTGCGTTTTTTAGTAGGCTACGTTTCAGTCTCTTGTGACATTAGCCATAAGGTTATCCTGTTAACACAGCCTTTTCCCGAAGTCGCCCAAGGTTTCCTCGTGAGGTAACTTCGGAAAACAAATCACGCAGAGTGCCATCCCACCGGCGATTTACATTTTAGCTGGCGGGAAAGCAGGGGAGGCAGTTCAGGGCTGCCATTAAAAAGACCTGCTTCTGGTGGGTTTGTGTGTCCATTGGTGCTTCATTTTAGATTTTCATACTGCTTGCCCTCCAGATTTGCTTTTCTGTCCACTGTCTTCTTAGTTACTCCTGAACTCTAGCTTGCAAGACCCTGCAGTCATTTCAGACTGTGGCTGTAACATAAAGGCTATGGGCACACAGGCTGTTGTTAGTGGGTGTTGTCAGCCTGTGTATTTTTGAAGGCTGAGAGAAGCAGATCTGCTCAGTGCCTCTGCTCCATTGATTTGAATCCGGTCAGCATGTGTGCACTCACACACAGTGGAGCTGAAGCTGAGGTCAGTATTTGGGTTGAGTGGTTTTTACATATTTTTAGAGAAAAATGTTGATTCCCGAAAAAAATTGAATTCGAATGGTAGTAAGTAGGCCCTATTATGTTTGCTTAATGGTCCCATAAGTGCTGAAGTTCTCACTGTTAGCATTATCAAAAGAAATACAGGTATGGGTTATGTTATTCGGAAACCCATTATCCAGAAAGCTCTGAATTATGGAAAGCCTGTCTCCCACTGATTCCATTTTATCCAAGTAATCCTAAACATTTTTTAAAAAACTTTTTTTCTGTAATAATAAAACAGTACCTTGTGCTTGATTCCAACTAAGATATAATTAATCCTCACTGGAGCCAAAACAATCCTATTGGGTTTACTTAAATGTTTACATGATTTTTAGTAGACTTAAGGTATGAAGATTCAAATTTCAGAAGGATCCATTTTCTGAAAAATTCCAGGTCCCAAGCATTCTGGATAACAGGTCCCATACCTGTATATGCATATATCACTTTAATATTTCAAATAAATCAACAACATTCAAGCAGAGCATTGTATAAAACTGCATAAAAGAAAAAAGAGCTGCAGATATGGTTTATAAGGCTTTTAACAAAATGTCTTAAAGAACCATCAGGGAAATGAGAATTGTACTATGCCAAATACGTCACAAACAGTAATGCTTAGATTTTACTGTTTCCTATGAAATATATAGAAAGGATTATCTGCATTATTAGTAAAAAGTGAAAAGAACTGGAAAATTAACAAAGAAAATCTATACAAGTTGGGAACCCTCATGAGAAATTCAAGTAAGGCCAAGCCCTGTAAGATGAGAATGTAAGGTTGACTGCCTTTTTCTAAGTAATGGCTAATATTAAAATAATATGCCCAGAAGTAAAAGCACCTTAGAAGGAAATGCTTTGGCTTGCATACAAAAGTCAAATGTTATCCAGTGCCTCCAAAGAATAGGGACTGTTCAATGATAGCTTTACTGAGTTCAGGGAATAAGAACTAAGAAAAGACCCAGGTCCAAATAATTCACAGTAATAGATACTTTACCCATATATTACAATACTATAAAAATAAATACTTTCATACATATTATAGGATTTACTGTAGTTCTCTCAACACATTTTTGAGAATCCTCATAAGCACTTATTTACCTTTTGATTTGGGTCAATTATTTAATACATATCTAAATATTCCCTATAAATTTACATTAAAATGTACTGTAACTTTTAAAATGAAAGTTTATATTCCAGGAAGGCTTGTGACAAGAAAAAGTGCGAGCCAGATAGTGGTTATAGATATATTTACAGCAACCACTATTACCACAAAGCAACGATTATGTAAGCAGAAAATTCAGGCACTGCCCAAAATGCAGGTTTTGCCCTTCAGTTCAAAACAGCACTTTCTTGTTTTTTGTAATTAGCAAATATAGACTGTCTGTCTAAGAAGCAGAGAAATCATGTCAAAGAATTGCTTGCACTACATAAATTGGTTTAAAACCTGGGGCTATCCATCTGTATATATGGAATAAAAAGTATCTCATAGATGGGAGCTGTAATTTAACACAGACTATCACTAGTCTAAGCGATTCAAGTACAGGACCCAGGGGACGTATGATTTAGCATTTCACACTTTATTTCTTGCCTGCAATGTTGGTGCATTTCCTGTACTATGTTGACGTGCTGTTTCCATGTACAGCATGATCTCATTCCATAATAAATATCACTTGGCTTTTATACATATGGTATATGTTACTATAATTTATTAGTGCATATCAATTGTAGTCCTGCCACAAGACTAGAACTGCTGCATTCAGAAATAGTACAAATTGCCCTTTTAATTAAAAAAAAGCAACTAACTTGCACCAATAATTATATATATATATATATAGTCCGTAGGGTGGCACACCGCTTGTTTATGTAATACCCAGATGCACGGTAATAGGGCTTCCTGGACAAGCCAAAGTGGATGGAGGGAAGCTTTGACCGGGCTAGGCAGGCTATAGGCAAATAAGGGGGTTATGATTGGTGGTGAGCAATTAAGGAGGGCTTACCAGCAGGGTGTATCCAGGGGGATTTGGTTGGCAGCCATCCTTCTGGAGCAGCGAGGTGAAGCAGCATAACGCCCTCCCGCCCCCTTTTTTTGACTATTGCAGTATATTATCGAGTAACTCGTTAATTATTTAGTGAGAGGAATAGTGGGCAGGGGAATGCTTGCCAGTGTGGGGTAATGGGGGCTGTAATACCCTATCTGTTTTGGGTTAATGCCTCTCCGGGTAAGGGCCCCGGGTGGTGAGCTAAGTGAGGCCATCTGCTACTACTTGCCCATCCAAGGGCAGCGCCCTTGTGGCCGGCATGGCATTGGCTCGGTCACTCAAGGGAGTAACCCCATGCATTCCCGTGAGTTACTGTTATATTACAGTTATCTATGGTTATTTGCATTTATTAATAATCAAGTGTCTTTATTGAGTATGTGGAGTAGTATGTGAATGGGGAAGATCAGTGGAACAAGGTAAGACGGTGGCCTTAACACTGCCCGGGTCAAGTGTTTTTTTCACTGAAATCCCGGTGTTGCTGGTCTTTTTTATATATATACACACACCATATATATAGATATATATATATATATATATATATATGTATATATATATATATATGTATATATATATATATATGTATATATATATATATATATATATATGTATATATATATATATATGTATATATATATATATGTATATATATATATATATATATATATATATATATATATATATATATATATATATATACTGTATATAAAAAAAATATAAAGCATATTAGTATTAGTATTGTTCTGTGGACCATTTTACATCTTAAACATTGTTGAGTTTTGTGGAGAAATGTTTGTTATGAATGTTATTGTGTTTTTGCTAGATAAATGTTCGCCAAACACACAACTGCATCATATATGATCTTACCATGTATTTAGTGAGCATTTAATAAACAAATAAAAAAAACATTTAAACAAAAGATTTTCACTGCACTGTATAAGCTGCCCTTCTTCAATGTCTGTCTAATGTGTCCTGTCTAGAAGGAGTCTGGCTGAAACAACTGATCAGGACCTAGAACCTGGGACCTTATGCTGGAAGGTCTGTGATCCTCCTCATTTTTATAATTTTTTGTAAAGTATTACTTACCCATTGTTTGTGTCTGTCGCTGCTCTCAGCTGCAGTTGGCAGGTTTTTTTTTAAGCCTGCCTGCCTTTTCCTCTACCCTGTGCTGGATCATAGCATTCCCTTTAGCGGCCCAGCCCCAGTTCCTGGGTTCCTGAGCCGATCCCACTTAGCCCTATTTCTTCTAATTCTGATCTCCCAATTGATCCTTGCCATTTGCACTTTGGTACTAATCATTTGTTGTCTAATAATGAGCTTCAGAAGCCCTCCTCTACCCTAATATACAGTATATATATATATATATATATATATATATATATATATATATATTTATATTTATATATATATCACAAATCTCCTCCTAAGCCTCGAAGAACTGTGAAATATTTGTGTCTGTGTAGAGCAGGGGTGACCAAACTGCGTCCCGAGGGCCACACTCAGCCCAGGATGCATATGAATGCAGCCCAGCTTGAAACGCTTGGTTCCCGAGGAAATAGGAGGAGGGATAACTCCGCCCATTGCCCAGTTAGTAATAATAATATAATACGTCTATTTAATATCCAGGTGTCCCATATTCCAGTGTATAGCTCCATCTGGTTATCCAACTGGCATTGTAGTTCTTTTCTGTGTATTTCCTTTACTTTTACAAATCAAACGTGTTTGTGTATTTCATGTGTGGCCCCAGACAATTTTTCTTTTTCCAATGTGGCCCGGCAAGCCAAAAATTTGGACACCCCTGGTGTAGAGACACCAAATTACCTTCTTGTTTATTCGTTGTATTGAAATTTGTCTGCCTTATATTTGATTTATTATCTGATTTTTCAATAAATCCTTACTACATTTTTAAAAACATGGTTACCCAATAACATCTTCTACTATATTAAAGAAATACACACATCAGTCTATTGTGCAATCCCCCATTGTATATGCAGACCTACACTACATTCTATAGACAGCATGAAAGGAATTTGATAGGCCCCCTGTTACCATTAAACAGCAATATCTTTCTGTATTATACCAGCAATATACTATTTAAGCGCCAGTCAAATGAAAAGATTTTGTATACATTTATATTTGCTTAGCATCTGCAAATGATATAATTCTTGGAAGCAACAATCTAATGGGAAATGTTTACTTCCTAAATGTATTGTAGAGATCCATGAATTGCATCTGACATCCGTTTATCAGTGCTTAAGTACAAAATCCATTTACATAGCTTATCTGCTTGTTATCTTCTGCTCACAATCGGTCCTACAGCTCTGCTGAAACCTTAATGGCAGCCCCAATAGCTAAATAATAGCTAACTTAAATAAACTATATTAGAGCTCAGCACACAGTTTTTACAAATGCATTGGAACTGTACAATAGATTTAAAAAGTATATGGCTTATGACACACATTGCATTTCCTCCACTGCCATAAAAATGCAATCTGTCATCATCACAGATTGACAGATTTCAACGGGAAAATATTTTCCTGGCGAAAATCCATCTCATGAGTTCAGTGGTAGGTAGATGGAATTCATTTGGACAGGTGTGGGCAGGCTCAGTCTATTTTCTGCAAGTGTACAAATGCCTACCGAGAGGCCTATGCCCTTTCATGTTTTTGTTATTGGGTCTTTCAAACAAAATGGGACTTTTACAATACCCAAGGGTGACAGTGTGAGGAGCAAAAGGCAGCACATTCCTGATGCTCCCTAACTTGCACATCTGAATATCTACACAATGGTGATGCATTGTAAATGACCCCAAATTGTTAATTGGGCAGTCTATACTAGGATATAATGAATAAAATCTTATTGTAACATAAACTGTATAAATATTATGCAGTGAAAAGTAATCACCACTTTTTGGGACAATAAAAGGCTCTTTAACATAGTAATTTTCATCATCTGATACAGAGTAATCCTTGTTTTGACTATTTATTATTTGTTGGTCGTCTCATCAGGGCCAAATAGTTTGATTGTGGCCATCCTGAGAGCAAGGAAATGGCAGCGTAGTAAAAGAATGGCACATATATGAGATCATTAGAAGAAATCTCACAATGGTAACTATTTTCTAATAGATAAACATTGTTTATAACATAGATTCTATCACTTTTAAGTCAAAGTGTATTTGATCCCTGGGTAATAGAGATCTTGGTTTATATTGGATGACTGCAAGAAAACTGCCATTCCAATCACTAGCTTTTGGCAAAGATGCAGATTAATTTAATTATGATTGGACCTTTGCCTGTATAGATTAATACTGGTATGATCAGAGTGTTTTGCAATTGGAGTGACCTATTGAAAAGGCAAGCAATATCCTGAAATGGGATTTTAGCTGCTTGAATTTCCACTACCCAACTAGAAATACAGGATAAGCTCTTTAGAGCTTGAAAAGTCAGCTGTGGCATGATCTTTACAGTGCAGCTTGAATACTGGCACTTTTCTATTGCAATACACCATGTTTTTTTCCCATTGTGCAAAATTCAATTGTCATTTTGAGTGTCCATTAACTAATGTGTGCAACAATTTACAGAACAGGGTTCTAAAATGGATGCAATATTTGGCAAATCACACACAAGTTGAGATGGCCATTGTTGTAGTGGGAATTGAAAAATGTCTGCTATATGTCATTAATCAGTTGTGTCCTAGGGGTGCTTTCAATCCAAAGTACCCCTAGGCCTCTCACAACCCCCCCACCACCATACAAAACCCTGATCACATGTACACACTACTATCTGCTCCCACTGCCCCCTCCCCCACTCTCATCCCTCCTGTTCACTGCTGCTGATGATCTCTGGTTCTGGGCGGGAGATTCAAATTCTCCAGACCAGTGCCCAGTTCTCATGCTGTCAACAGGAGGAAGATTTTTGCCGCCGTAGACCCGGGTCTTTGTGGCCTGCCCACAAATCTGTGTCTGAAGACATTTCATTTTTCCAAAAATATCCTAGGCAGTGCAATACTTTATATATTCAGTGGATAGTATAAACGTGTTGATATACACACACATATACTGTATACATATAGTATATTTATATGTTCAATTTATGTCCATCAAATAGGGTAAAGGCAAAAACCCTTTCACTTTAATATGCTGTAGTACTATACTGTGTGCCACATCAACAGAAATTCATATCCTGGCAGCATTTCCCATTCAGCATAAAGAGAGCTGCAGTCCGTTCCCAGACATAAGTGTAGCTCAGAACTTTGATAAATAGTTTGTTCTTGTACTTGGAAGGGGAAAAAAATATGTCTCCTCCTTTGTTGTTAGTAGTCAAATGTGACTTATAGAAAAGTTATTAGAAACCTAAAATAACAGCATGCCAGAACATTCTTTTCCATTTAGAGATACAAAGGCCAAACAAAAGAGCCCTCTGTCAATGATGTTACATTTTATATTGCCCTCTCCTTTTATAGATGGTTTAAAATAACATGGCAGACAGCTGGCTAGTTAGGTTAGGAGTATTATCTTTCAGCAGAATCCACTTACTCCAAAGCCAATTTTCCTTGTGTTCTAATAAGCTCATAAAAAAAACTGTACGCTTAATGGAAAGATTGATTCATTCTCAACAAGTTCTTATCATCAATTCTAATAAAAACAGTTGTTTTTCAAATAATGTACTTTATTATAAAAAGGTTACCTTAATATAGGATGCATAATTTTTGATGCACATGAAGTTCCGGGATAACACAAATTCTGCCATGAAGCACACTGTTTGACTGGGAGCATTAGTTTAATTGAACTCCATGGCTAAAGAATAGTAGTAGGTATTTCCTTGCTATACTTACTCTTACTTTATATATGAATTCATGGCATCTCAGCCTCTTGCATAAGCAGGGTAATATAGCAAATTCCTATTAGACATCTAGTTACAATAATAGTAATAATAATAATGCTATTATAATGATTTAATCCTGCTCTGGTATAAAATTATGAATGCATCGTATACACTATAGAATATTTAAATGCCCTTTTGTTTTGTGATATTTCCTTTATTTTGAGCCACATAATGAACAGCCCATTGTTTAGTAAGATATTCAAGAAATGTCTGTTATTCCAGCACATTTATTTAGGCATTTGTATAATCCAAGAAGGAGGGACAATATATCCCATTTCTTTTTAATACTGCTCCTCACAATACTAGAACATGTAAAACAAACATAGATCTATCCAGACTAAAAGTTCAACATTCCATTTAAAGTTTGATAAAAGTTTTAAGAGACACTTTTTAGAAAGTAGTATTCCTAGAAATATGAAGCCAAGCTTTATCCACAAACTATGACATGTTTGCCAGAGTACCCGGGCATACACAAGGGATCCCAAATATTGGATTATGCATTTTACCAACCATAAGAGAGCTGTATCCATTAAATGTGCATATGGAAATCTATAAGAAAGTGGCCAAGGAGCACCAAGCATCACCCCTTATTATTATCCCTTTATTCGTTCAGTGCCAACATGTTAGACAGCATTTTACATAGAGGAAACCCATGCAGACATGGGGAAATCATATTAGATCCCTGGTTGGAATAGACCTCAGGTCTCCAGTGATGCAGGGCAGCAGTACCATGGAGTCACCATGTCATCCGCAAATGTGAGAGATAACATACTTGATGTGTGTCAGCTCAATTACTGCTTGAGGTTTGAAATCCCTCTGACTATTTTGTATGATATATTTCATAATTGTCAGATAATGTTGGTGTTATTTTGCAATTGTGACCTTCCAGCAACTTTGGCTATGGAATTCTATAATATGAACACTATTCAGTCATATAGGTTATGGAATATTATAATTATATGAACACTACTCATATTACTGTATATGTGAATTATAGAACAGCAAGAAGGATGGGTTTTTGGAATTCCTTTTGTACCTTTCAGTCACTGCTTTCATGAATTCATCGACAAGCTCATCATAATCTTTTCCTCTGACTCGTCTATGCCTCAGCCCAATGTATAAGGGATCATTTAAAAGCTCCTGTTGAGAGGGAAATAAAAATTAATATATTTTGACAGAGACAGAAAATGACTGATGCTGACGAATGAATGTTGAAAGAACTATTAATACACTGTATTCTTCACATAGAGTCAGAGCTAGAATATTTTAGTCTTTTGGGATCTACTAACTACTGGAACTAAAGCAGATATTTCAGGATGATTAATACTACATCAACATTTTATTTTAGCAGTTGTTTGTCTTTGCATTTTTCGTTAAAAACATATTGCTTTTAGCAAAAAAGTTGACCTTCACCTTTCAGTACACTGGACTATATCATGCTTTAATTCTTAATGGTATGGATACAGTTCGGCAAACGTTGCAGTAAATAGTGCTGAACAAAAGTTGCCCTACTTACAGTTAGGGCAAATATTTCTGTAAAATCCTTCAACATTAAAGTATTTTAATAATGTATTGTCCACACAGTCATGTAGATTGTCTCAGCCAAATCATTCTTCCAGCATTCCTTTAGTGAACTTTTTCAAGGACCCCTGAGAAAGTCTATATCTGTTCCTAAGAGCTGAGAGAGGATGCTGAAAGCAATTGAAGAACACTGAGAACTGGCAGCAGAATATGAGGACTAGCTTCATCCATCGTGCAGGCAGCAGCACAAGATCAAGTTGGACTGTACGGTGTCCTGTGTGGCAGGTTCAAATATTTTAGAGGTTTGAGTTGGCTGCAGCAGTATTAAGGTTAATTTATTGGCATTATGCCTACGTAACTCCCAGGTGGGGTTTTCTGAATGTGTTTATTTCTGCATTTTTTTTTACAAAAAAGTTGTCTTTCAAGGCCTATATTACAGTTCTATTTTGTGGATGATGATAGACACAGTCTACATATACAGTGTACACAGCATTTGCTTACACTTCGTTTTAGGTTATTTTGTTAGACTGATCAATTACTGGAGAACTACAAAAATGTATGGTGGCATAATCAGACCATTCTGCGAGGACACACAGCTTGTTGCCATAATTAAATAGGTATCACAAGTAAAATATTTAGGGGTTATTTACTAAACCTCAAATTTATCTGGTCAGGCTTTTTAGAAAAAAAACGTACTTTTTTTTTAGATTTTTTTATACCAGATGCTGCAAAAAGCTCAAATCTGAAAATCTGCCATAAGTCAATGCTAGAGGCACCCATCTCAATTTAAAGTTATCGTGGTTTGCACTGAGTTTAGCCTGAAAATCCAACTTTTAGCAATTTCAGAAAAAAAGCCAGAATTTTTTTTTCCATTCATGTTTTCACACAATTTTATTAAATTTCTCAGCAATCCATTTATTATCTTATTGGTTATTTTCGTAATAAATAAGGTCAAATTGAGCATGGGAGTTTAGTAGTGTTTTTTATTAATAAAGTATGCAAAAAATTCAGATTTTTAGTAAATAACCCCTATTATTTATGCTGTAATTATATTTTGCATATGTTTTTAAATAATCCTTAGCTATATATTTATATATTTACTTTTTTGTTTTTACATGTACACCCCATAAATAATGAGTTGGTTTAAATAGAGGTAATGTGCTCTTATCTTTTAGACAGACTTCATCATTTCTTCTGGGATATGTCTTTTAGATAAGAAGAAATCAGATTTGCATTGCATTTTTTCAGCACAATGTACACCTTAGCCTTATTATGAAATTGCGTGAAAAGAAGTTGGTAGGTGACAGTAGATTCAGATTTTCTGTTTCAGTGTCTCTGCTGCTCGAGAACTCAAAAGAAACATTTGCTTTTTTCATTAAATCAATAGGCAAAAAGTAAGCTATTTAGTAAACTCATTCTAACCAAGGGGGCCTTGATCAGAGGTAACTGGAAAGAATAACTATAGCACAGATATAAACATGGATTTGCATAGGGATTTCACCCACATCACTGACAATGTAAAAAAACAAAAGATCAAAAAGTCAGTGTAAGGGGTGGCTCCCATTAAAGAGAGACAGAGAGAATACTGTAGGCAACTGAGAGTATTTGCAGCAGAATAGTAGGACACTATCGGTCTTCAGGTACCATCCCATATTGATCACCTTGTCAGGGGCCCACCAGCCTACGTGAGGTGGAAGACCAAGGAGGAAGCTGAAACTCAGGCAGAAAAAGTCTAAAGCACGGTATCAGAAGGGGTAAAGAAATTCAAGATCAAATTCCAAGTCAGGGCAGGCAGGGGCAGGCAGTGATCAGAGTAGTCAGAACCAAGGCAGGACATGAATGAACCAGGAGATCAAGTCAAAATAGCAATATAGAAGCATCCAGGAACTTTAGAGAGCAAGACCTATAATTGGACATTAAACCTAGGTCTCTGGCATCTATTTATTTTCATGCTAATGTGCAGACGCCATAATCTTGGATACAAAATAGAGCACTTTGACTCCTCGTGAGTTGTATAGCCAACATTGCAGTCAAAAATAAGGATTGAGGGGTTCTATAGCAAAACCTTTTATTTATCCATCCATTTATACACCCATATAAATAAAATGTGACATTACAGCTCACCACAGAAAAAGTCAAATTCACATGTAAAGGTTAAAGGAACACTTTGTTACCTGTGAATTAAAGGAATTGTTCAACTTTGAATTAACTTTTAGCATGATGTAGAGAGTGATATTCTGGGACAATTTTCAATCGGTTTTCATTTTTCATTATTAGTTGTTTTTGCGTTATTTAGCTTTTTGTTGCTCTCCAGTTTGCAATTTCAGCAATCTGGTTGCTAGAATCCAAATTACCCTAGCGACCATGCATTAATTTGAAAGAGAGACTGGAATATGGCCTCAATAGAAATAGAATGAGGCATAAAAAGTAGCAATAACAATACATTTTTAACCTTACAGAGAATTTGGTTTTTAGATGGGGTCATTTGAAAGCTGGAAAGAGTCAGAAGAAAGCAAATTAAATAATTAAGACCAATTGAAAAGTTGCTTAGAAATAGTCTTTCTATAACATATTAAAAGTTAACTTAAAGGTGAACCACCCCTTTAAATAATTTACTTTGAAGCTGTTACCCCTGGTTGCTTTATCATAGGACCCATTTTTATGTGAACAATTTTAAAATTCCCTGCCCCCCCCCATGTCCGTCCTGTCTACATTTATTCTAAGCACATAACTGTACTGTGGGTTATCTTTCAAAGTACTTTTGCTCTACACTGCCAAAGCTTATGATATATCTGCAAATACTGTTGTGATATTCCCAACTGTACAAACTAGATTTGTTTACTTTTCTATTAAAATGAATACAAACTCAAAACTAGCCAAAATGCAGCTAGGAGATATCTGCTGATATATAATGACAATTATATGTGACCAGAGCCATAACATCTGGATAGCTCAAACTCGTCTTTGGATATAAATAGTATAGTCACAGAAATGCTTTATAATTAAAGCTTCAGCACACATATCTTCATAATAAACAGAATTCTGTTACAGAAGAATGTCCCAAATGTGTACTTTACTGTAAACAACATAAAAACGTTGCAGTTGTATGCATCGTTACATGAGATTGTCATTTAATATCCTATAACTGCAATCTATAATACAACAGTTTGGAGTTACGGGTTGGACCCCCCAGAAAAAATCTTCTAATTCTCATATGCATGTTAAATGTATCAAATTAATTGATATATTAACATGCACAATCTATAACATCCATTTGCCAGAAGACCAAAACAATTGCAGGTATTCCTTATGTTTGACCTAATGTAAAGTATTTAGTCTTCTTTAACCCCTACCAAACAGCCCAAAATGTTACATTTGTGGGGAAACCCAAGGCCAAAAAATTTCATGTTTTAGGTTCTCATTGGTGATAAGCAATATTACATTGGGTTAAGGCAATTTTAGCAATGCAATAGCATTTACACTAGAATACATTGTTAGAGAAGCTTATTTCTGCTTCTCTAACAATGCAGAAAAAAAGACACCATTGATGCTAAGATCAAACATGGTGGTGACTTTTCCATGAATATTGTACCATCAAGATATCATTCCTCCTAGTTGCTCAGACATGAAATTATCCAAATCAGGCTTGATCCCATTGGTTGATGTGGAAGGCAAAGGAGTTGATTATAAGGAGTTTTTTTTGGTTCCAGTGCAACAGACCACATGGCAAAATTCTAGTGTGGATTTGCTAAAGAATACAATCACAAGTATACAAACAATAGTGAGAGCAGATAGGTCTCAATTACTGACACTGTACTTTTAAGAATAGCACAGGTCCTAAATGTTCTGGATCAGAAGCTTGGCTCCACTTGATGCCTATTATTTAAAAGTGAGAAAATCTGTGCCCAAAAAGGCAGCAGGAAAAATAAATGAAACAAATGACCTCATACAACACTTTATAATCATTTTATCAGCTAGCACATTCCATTAGTGAAACAGCTTGTAGTTATGCTAGATTTCTTCCTGTGCACTATTTCTAATATTTGAATGTTCAACTTTTCATTGATGTGGTTAATAAAATCTACTGTGTGGTTTCTATTTAAATAGCTTTTGTGCATTTAAACGCAGTCTCAAAAATGGATGATCCAAACCAGCTGCCCATCTTCAGATCTTGTTAGGTCATCTTTTCACTATTTACTTACATTACTTTTTGGAAGTGCTTCATGCCATGTAATTTGACCACCGGGTGGTGAGGTGAAGAGGGATTGAATTGTCTTAGCCTTATCCCAGTGCAGTAAGTCCTATACTGATGCTTCAAATTTCTCAAAATTCTCTCAGTGACCGTGTTGTCCCTATAGGCCATTAATAATGGTAATAATATACTAATAGAAAGTGTAGGGATACAGACCACAGGTAGGGGGCCGATTCACTAAATTTGAGTGAAGGGTTCGAATTAAAAAAACTTCGAATTTCGAAGTTTTTTGGGCTACTTCGACCATCGAATGGGCTACTTCGACCTTCGACTACGAAAATCGAACGATTCGAACTAAAAATCGTTCGACTATTCGACCATTCGATAGTCGAAGTACTGTCTCTTTAAGAAAAACTTCGACCCCCTACTTCGGCAGCTAAAAGCTACCGAAGTCAATGTTAGCCTATGGGGAAGGTCCCCATAGGCTTGCCTGGGATTTTTTGATCGAAGGATTTTCCTTCGATCGTTGGATTAAAATCCTTCGAATCGTTCAATTCGAAGGATTTAATCGTTCGATCGAATGAAAAATCCTTCGATCGATCGCAGGATTTGCGGTAAATCGTTCGACTTCGATATTCGAAGTCGAACAATTTTAGTTCCTAGTCGAATATCGAGGGTTAATTAACCCTCGATATTCGACCCATAGTGAATCGGCCCCTAAGTGTTGTGGACTGCAAATTATCTGTTATGGAGAACTGGTAAAATATTATAAATGAGTATGCAACCTTAAACAGGCGCTTGACCATTTTAGTGAAAATTCCGGAGTTACCCACTGCACCTGCTGAAAGAGCGTTCTAAACATTTTTGCTCAACCACATTGTACTCGACTGTTGCTAGACTACAAATCCAAGTACACTTTAACATATTATTAATGGTTTAAACATCCTGCTGACTAAAGTCCTGAAACATTAGAGTTGTATACTTTAAAGTAATATTACTTGATAAACATTCTCCCAGCTCTCCGAGCAGCGAGATTAAAATGGAAAATAATCGTTTATCCAAAAGTAATCCCACAGGATTTTTATAAATCTGTCTCCATATTCTTTGTCCCTGCAATTTGGATTTTGAAGGCATTGATGATAGTTTTGCTAGCTGTAAATATAGCCTTCATCCACATGTTTAATTACAGTGTAATATAATGAGAATACCCATATGTAAAATAACATCAAAATGTTTGACATAATGCTGGTAAGCAGGATTCATATTGGTGAATTCACTTGCTTCTGTAAGTATGTTTTTGGTCAACTTATTTAGAGGAGGGGTTAGATTGGCTTTAAGTAAATTATCAAAAAGTGACAACACACAATTACTCCTGGTGGCACATTTACTAAAGGTCGAAGTGAATTTTTGAATTTAAAAACTTTGAATTTTGAAATAGTTTTTGGGTACTTCGACCATCGAATAGGCCTAAATTCGACTTTGATTCAAAGTAAAAAAGTTTGACTTCAAAAATCGAAGTACTGTCTCTTTAAAAAAGTTCAACTTCGACACCTTAAACCTGCTGAATTGCTATGTTAGCCTACAGGGACCTCCTAGAACCTATAGCCAACATTTGGCTAAGTTTTTAGAAGTCGAAGTAAAATCGTTCGATTAAATCGTTCGAATAGTTTGATTCAAAGGATTTCATCGTACCATCGAACGATTTTACTTCGACCGAATATGGCCAAATTTGATAAAAAAAACCTTCGACTTTGAATATCGAAGTAATGCCATTCGATGGTCGAATTTTGAAGTTTTTTACACTTCGAAATTTTAAACTAGATATATCTGCCCCTTAGAGTGTTTTAGGGTCACCCACTCTAGTCAGTTATCTCACATCTGATCTGGAGTACAGTTTCAAGATGGCAATACATTAACCCTCTGCAGCAATGATACGTTTTCACAGTATAACACTCACTTATGTAGTGCTTAAGAAAAAGGGAGATGTCAGAAACAAAGTTTATCCACTGTGAATATCCCACCACTGATTTTCAAATAATATGACTTTATAAGAATCAAGGTGCTGCACTCCCTCTTATTCCTACAAGCTGGGATATCCCCTTCTAGAGTTTGTACTAAACAATGATAAAAAAGAAGATAAGGAAATCTTAAACTGAAGAAGCTGCTCGGATGAGTAGTGAAACGTCTTCATTGATTACTCAGCAAGTCCAGTTGTTTTTAGATTGACCTATACTAGATAAGATAAGGAAATATTAACATTGCAGAATTCTGAGCCACTTTTCATACTGCAAAGAGATTTAGAAGCACTTATTCTCCCACGCTTTACTTTTTATCCGAAATATTTCTTTGCTCTGTTTTGCTTTTTCTTTCCATTTATGAGATTAGAAATTATTAAACATAGGGGAATTAAATTACAGACTGTCTAGAATATGCTGTACAGTTTTTGGTCTCCAGTGCTCAAACAGGACTATTGAATTAGAGAGGGTACAGAGAAGAGTAACTAAGCTGGTAAAAGGTATGGAAAATCTTAGCTTTGAGGAAAGACTGGCCAAATTGGGGATGTTCATGCTGGAGAAAAGGTGCTTAAGGGTGATATGTAATGATGGGCGAATTTGGGGCGTTTTGCTTCGCCGAAAAATTTGTGAATTTCCCACGAAATTTGCAAAACGGCGAAAAATTTGTGAAACGGCGTCTCGTTTTTGACACCGGCGTCCATTTTTTTTATACCGGCGAATTTTCGATGCGGTTTCTCAAATTTATTCGCTGACGTCGAATTGCAGGAATTTTCCACAAATTTGTGCCTGATGAAAAAATGTGCCCATCGCTAGTGATATGATAACTATGTACAAATACATAAGGGGGTCATATAATAATCTCTCTAATGCTTTATTTACCAGTAGGTCTTTCCAGCTGACACAAGGTCACCCATTCCGATTAGAAGAAAGAAGGTTACAACTAAATATTCGGAAGGGTTTTTTTTACAGTGAGAGCTGTGAAGATATGGAATTCTCTCCCTGAATCAGTTGTACAGGCAGATACATGAAATAGCTTTAAGAAGTGGTTGGATGGCTTTTTAGCAAGTGAGGGAATACAGGGTTATGGGAGATAGCTCATAGTACAAGTTGATCCAGGGACTAGTCCGATTGCCATCTTGGAGTCAGGAAGGATTTTTTCCCCTCTGGGGCAAATTGGAGAAGCTTCAAATGTTTTTTTTTTTGCCTTCCTCTGGATCAACTAGCAGTTAGAAAGGTTATATAAAGACTTAAGGTTGAACTTGATGGATGTGTGTCTTTTTTCAACCTAACTTACTATGTTACTAGGCCAGTGCTTGCACAAGACATTAGTAGATATTTGCGAAGTGCAAAAATAGGCTGAAGTTGGCCATTTTGCCACAGGTCACTGTGCTCTATTTTGTACTGGGTTAAGTGTTTACCAGGGCGCTATTGGAAATATGTATGTTCCTTTTGACCCAGTAGAGTTATAATAACTTAAGGGCAAACCAGCCAAAAATTGTATTTTCTATAAACACATAGGGGCCGATTCACTAAATTCGGGTGAAGGGTTAGAATAAAAAAAACTTCGAATTTCGAAGTTTTTTTGGGCTACTTCGACCATCGAATGGGCTACTTCGACCTTCGACTACGACCTTCGACTTCGAATCGAACGATTCGAACTAAAAATCGTTCGACTTTTCGACCATTCGATAGTCGAAGTACTGTCCCTTTAAGAAAAACTTCGACCCCCTACTTCGGCAGCTAAAAGCTACCGAAGTCAATGTTAACCTATGGGGAAGGTCCCCATAGGCTTGCCTGTGATTTTTTTGATCGAAGGATTTTCCTTCGATCGTTGGATTAAAATCCTTCGAATCGTTCGATTCGAAGGATTTAATCGTTCGATCGAACGAAAAATCCTTTGATCGATCGCAGGATTTTCGCAAAATCGTTCGACTTCGATATTCGAAGTCGAGCGATTTTAGTTCACAGTCGAATATCGATAATTAACCCTCGATATACGACCCATAGTGAATCGGCCTCATATAGTATACTCAAATTTGCACCTAATTCTTTGTGTTTTATTAAAGGTTTGGCCCATAAGATGATCCTTTAATTCCCAGTTCAGTTTGTGGTGTCTTTAGTTTGCCATATCCGCGGTTGCTAGTGATAAGCATAAACAACCCATGACATTGGAACGTTGAGAAATAAACTGAAGTCAATCTCAAGTTAGTGAAAGACACAGTTATATTGCTGAAACATAAATCCAGGCAAATATTTACTCTTAATATATGTGTGCAGTTATTACAAACATTGGTGCACAGCCACAGATGTTTGCAAGGAAAACTATATTTTGTTTTTCAAAACTCTTGTATACTGAAGTGATGCATTCCACACATTTCAATTTGTAGGTTCACCGTGCAGAGTATGAGTATATACTGTACTCCCTCAGCAGTCCATACAGTATCTGTACGCACGAAAAGCTGCAGATCTCATGAGATAGTATGGCTGGAACACAGTGGATCAAAGAGTCAGTCAGCCAGGGGACATTATAAACAAGGGCTCTATATACTTTAACTTGATAATGACTAAACAGAATATTCAGTAAACGTGGTCATTTAGTACCTCAGATGGGGAGATTACATAGTTACATAGTTAAATTGGGTTGAAAAAAGACCAGAGTCCATCAAGTTCAACACCCTTCAAATAAAAACCCAGTGCCCATTAATACACACATTGACAATGACCCCCTCCATACAGTCACATAAACCATATATACCAGTATCTATATAATTGTAGATTTTAGTATCACAATAGCTTTAAATATTATGCAATTACAACTAGGGTTGCCACCTCACCCCTTTAAAACTGAACACATATGGAATCCACAGCGTTTAGATACATGCTGCAGACTGAACTGATTTATGTGCAGCCATGCATCATGCCTCTAAATGAATTGCTAATTAGCCATGCAGGCTGTGTATTCCATATGTGTTCAGTTTTAAAGGGGTAAAGTGGCAACCCATCACAACATCATTCAGCAGCGCATTCCACAACCTCACTATCCTCACTGTGAAGAACCACCTATGTTGCTTCTGATGAAAGTTCTTTTCTTCTAGTCTGAAGGGGTGATCCTCTTTATGGTTAAAAGGGTCCCCTGCGATTTGTCTATAATGTCCTCTAATGTCTATAATGTCCTCTAAATACTTGTAAAGTGTAATCATGTCCCCTCGCAATCGTCTTTCTTCCCAGAGAAAACAACCCCAAACTTGACAGTCTACCCTCATAATTTAAATCTTCATTCCCTCTAACCAGTTTGTAGTTGCTAGTCTCTGCATTCTCTGCAGCTCATTTACAGTATATTATATTTAGCTATTTTTTGGGGTTTCCATTTGCATGCAAATTTATTCCTAATGTATTTTAAAAATGAAATTGGGATCTGTTATCCAGAATACTCAGGACCTGGGGGTTTCTGGATAAGGGATCTTCCACTAATTTGGATCTTCATACCTTAAGTCTACTAGAAAATCATGTAAACATTAAATAAACCAATAGGCTGGTTTTGCTTCCAATTATTATTGATTATATCTTGGTTTGGATCCAATACAAGGTACTGTTTTATTATTACAGAGACAAAGGAAAACATTTTTAAAAATTTGGATTATTTGGCTAAAATGGAGTCTATGGGAAACGACCTTTCTGTAATTCTGAGTTTTCTGGATAAACGGTGCCGATAATACAGTGCTGGTTAGTGCAGTCAGTACTAAATTCCCAAGGAAATTTGCAGATCTGTATATCTGTATATATGAAAGGCTGGAATAATTACAAATCACAAAACAGATTTTATATATACTTGGGAAACAGAACACAAGACAGTACAAATGTAAACCGTGCTGTGTATATTTATTATTTACCTGATTATCTGTGCCAACATCCAGCATTACAGGGAGACACTCTTGGGGCTTTACTCCACCACATGCAGTATAAAGAGCCAGTTTACCCACTGGGATCCCCATGCCATAACTTCCAAGGTCCCCTAGACCAAGAATCCGCTCTCCATCTGTTACAACCACAGCCTTTAAAATAAGATGAGAGAAAACACTCTTATGGTATGTCTTATACAAATTGATGTAAATTCTATTTCATTAAATCAGCATCGAGTATGAGGGGATGCTGCTTCATTTTACAAACTGAGCTTTTGTAGTTCTGTAAAATATTTTGATGTAAACAGGGAAAGGAGAGAGAGCCAGGGGAGTATGGGGAAATAGGGGCACAGACTGTGTAAGCAAAATAGTCAGCACAACTTTGTTAAATCTTCTTACTTTGTATGGGTGCAGGTTCTCTGGTGGCCTCTTCCCACCAGCAAATGCAGCAGAGATTCGATATGAACAGCACCACAATATCTTGTTATAATAAAAATGCATTTATTGCACACTTATAGGGCATTACAGGGGCACAGAGAAAGGAGAGAGAGAGGGGCACACAGGGAAAGGAGAGAGTGAGGGAGGAAATAGAGGCACAGGGACAGTAGAGAGAGGAATAGGGACACATAGGAAAGGAGAGAGAGAGGGAGGGATGGAGATAATAGGGGAACAGGGACAAGAGAGAGAAGAAATGGGGCACATAGGAAAAGGCGGGAGGGAGGACAGAATAGGGGCACAGGGACAGGAGAGAGAGGAAATAGGGGCAAACATGGAAGGAGAGAGAGATGGAGGGAGAAAATAGTGGCATAAGGAAAAGAGAGGGAAGAAATGGGGCACACAGGGTAAGAAGGGAGGGAGGACAGAAATAGGGTTACAGGGACAAGAGAGAAGAAATGGGGCACACAGGGAAAGGAGAGAGGGAGGACAGAAATAGGGGCACAGTGACAAGAGAGAGAGGAAATAGGGGTAAATAGGGAAGGAGAGAGAAGGAGGGAGAAAAAAATGGAGGCACAGGGTTAAGAGAGAGAGAGAAATGGTGTACACAGGGAAAGGAGAGATGGAGGGAGGAAATAGGGGCACAGGGGCAGGAGAGAGAGAGGAAATTGGATCACACAGGGAAAGGGGGGGAAATAGGGGCACAGAGACAGGAGAGAGAGTAAATATGGGCAGAGGGACAGGAGAGAGAGAGCGAGTGGAAATAGGGGCACAGGGAAAGGATAAAGGAGATAGGGGCGAACAGGGAAAGGAGAGAGAGAGGGGGGAGAGAGCAAATAGGGACATGGGGACAGGAGTGAGGGCTGCCTATGGAGATTGAGGCACGCTTGGCCTATGGGAGTTGGGCGCAGGCTCAGTCAATAGATGTTGGGTCTATCAGGATTTGGGCTGGGCCTATGGAGATTAAGGCAGTCTGGGCCTATCAGAGTTGGGGCGGGCTGGGCAGCTATGCTGCTATGTGTGGGGGAATTCTTACTCGTGCTGCCCCCTGATGCGGGGCCCCCAGGGGCGCAGGGCCCTACTGGACCTGAATGGTCCAATAGGCCGGCCCTGGAAGTTATAGTAATTGAATTATTTGCTCTCTTCTTCTGTCTCTTTATGGTCAGAAGGGAGTCACTGACACCCAGCAGCCAAAGATGTACTACTCTGTGAGGCTACAATGTAATTATAATTGTTACATCTTATCACTTATCTTTCTATTCAGGCTCTATCCTGTTCATCTTTCAGTCTCTTAGTCAAAGCACTGCCTGGCTGTTAGGGTAAATTGGACTCTGCACAGCCTGCACCCGGGCCCTGCTAAATATCGTAACGTTACTTTGGAAAGTCATGCAGCTAATTTAGCCTGGTCATAGTATTCTGTACCTTAATGTTATCTTCAGGCCATGATTTCAATACTGTGGAAATGTGACCACGATCATGAATGGTAATAAAGAGACCTCTGTAATCAAAACACAATTATACAATATTAGCACATGCAATGAAAATAGAAATGCATACTGTCTTCTGCTGAAGGAATTACATTTAGTCATAACAAAAAGAAAACAATGCACCTACAATTTAGAATACAGTATTATGGATAATTCTAGCCAGATACCAAACCTCCTCAAACATATTCTTGATATAAAAACAGCAAAACATGCATACAAGGTCTATTTTGACTGGTTTTTGACTGGTTTTTGACCTGTAAAGACTTCCCAGACCCCTTACCATTTCACCCTTATGCCCTATAGTATGTGGGGTAATTTTACCCAATAAGAACTGAATTATGGAAACCAAGTTATAAAATTATAAATTATACTTGATAATAATTTAATTAGTACTGGGTACCTATACTAAATGCACTAGATATATAACTGAACAGACTATGAACACATTTAAGGAATTGTTCCTGTTGATGTGAATGCTACTCATTTATATTATGGCTGTTTATAAATGGATGTGCCACATACTATTGTCATTTATGTAACACCTACTTGCTGTGACCAAGTACATGGCTACAGACATGTATGGCATATGGGGCTAAAAAGGAACATGTACCAGTTAATATTTCTATTTGATATATCCAAACATAAATAAAATAATCTTATAATACAGTATAAGGGAAAAATCACCTATAACAACCACTTATATGGTGCATTCATGGTCTCCAGAATAATGTAAAGAAACCTATAGCTATTGATCAAAATTAAAGAGTATTATGTAACATTTGCAAACGCTTGGTGGGAATGGCCCCTAGGCAGTTTATAACCTCAAAGCAATTTATTTCTGCAATTGTCTAGCCTAATAAAAGGAAGCTTGAATTGTCTGGTCTGCCGATAAGACTTTAAAATCGTAAAATTAGTAAACAGGTATAACAATGTTACACAAACTGTCATGATAAATATTTAGTCTTAAAGCAGACCAGACTACTAGAGACTGTTTATTTATTAGGCTAGCAACAGAGTAGCAAAGAAATTCAACACATTTACAACTGCTCCAGGTTAGTGGAAGGGCTCTAAAAAATAAAAAAAAATGCAATATCGACTTTGAACTACATATTTGCTGGGGGGTTTTTTTTGTGTTTTTCGGCTAGGTTTGTGCTAGAGATTCCATTCAATAGATAATACTGTTTTATTAGACTTATTCCTTTTTGTATAACATGCTTTTTACACTTCAATATAGCTGTATGCATATATCTGTTGTTCAAGGCTGTGGGAGGAATAAATTGCCTAACCTCTTACATGTTAAAATACTAAAATAAAATGTATTTTCAGCGCATATGTGAAAACTGGCATCAAGGTCATGGAATGTTGATTTATCAAGTATCATACTGCCAGAAAACATGTGCCAGGCACAAAACAGTTCTCTATAAACATACTCAATATCCAATATATTGCCAGCATTTAGATTAACCATTACTGAATGTCTGCTAAGTGAAACTGTCATTAAATGCATGCCTCCTTCAGGGAAAAAGATAAAAAAGCAATCACATACTTGCCAGCAAACATAACATAGACTTTAATTTTAGCAACTAACTGAAAAACAGCCTACCAATGTCAGGTCTCTGTATACACTGCTGATGTTTTTTTTGGTTATAGTTTCCATGTTAGAATTATTAAGGGAATTATGGGAAGCCATTTTTTTTTCAAAACACATAATTGAATAGTGCTGTTTCAGCTGAAATCAACAGAACAATGGGAAGGTAACAATATAAAAGCTCCCTGACACCTGCATTGCTAAAAATGCACCCATACAGATATAAGAATAGCACTAAATAGTAAAACAGCCGATCATGACTTTGTCGGATACATTGAGAAGTAGAAACAATCGCTTATCTGAAAGCACTTCCATTGTGCAGTGCTGGCTTTTTCTGAAAGCACAGGATCGGCCAAAAAACTGGCTGCCTACACATCAATTTCACAGCAAGTAAAAAACATTTCTTGGTTCAAGAACAACAATTTTAAATGGTAGAATGAATTTGCAATGTACACAGTATAATTTAGTGATAACAACTATACCATAAAAATCATGACAGAATCCCTTTAAAGGGAACCTGAAATAATTCCAAATTCTTTTCTTTCTTCTTTTTCTCTAGAGGAGGGGCATTCAATTTATGATTGACAGCTGAGATTTTTTAAATCGGTTTATAACAGGTATGGATGTTTTACTAAAAAAAGAATTTGGGTTTCATGTTTCATTTGAAAAATACTTTTATTATAAGGCTTTAAATGTCTGGATGACCCCAATTATAAAAATGAAAGTATTATATTATTAGTGTAATTGAAATAGTAGCTAGTTAAGTCCAAATTAGCCACTGCTGCTTAAACCATTTACTGTACATTTAGGGCCATAATCATATCTAGCTCTACCAAAGCTTGCCAATAACACAACTTTAATAATACTTTTTTCTTAGCTGGAGGTAATGTTAAATGTTTATTCTCCACTGAGACAGAGACACAAAGACAGAGAATTAAAAAATGGCACAGCCAGACAGGTGTAAAAATCTGACATGCTGAATTGATGAAACAACAACACAAGTTTAGTGTTATATTACTATGTAATACTGTTTTGCATTAAATATTACCTCTGCACATATCAATTGAGCTCTTGGAGGAGTGGATAGTATTTTACAAAGAAATACGTTTTATTATGAGTCTATTCAGAATGCTATATTTTTTCTTTTGGAGCACAGAATAATAACTTAATTTAGCTTCTCAGAAATACTACTGTAATGTATTAAACCCTTTGAAAATAATCTTTCTTAGAACTATGACATTTCCTCAGATTTCATCTTGGTGGATTTTTGCATAATTACTGAAAATGTCAAAATAAAGCAATTGATGGGAGATGTATTTGAGTAAATTGTATTCACACAATGCCAAGACAAAACACTAAGCAAAACAAATAATTTGCCGGTGTAGAATATGTCAATGAAAATGACATGTTTTTGGGAAATGCTTCACATTTCATGTGAACATAAGATCAAGCTTTTCTCATAGTACTGGCTTTTGTCATACTGGAAATAAATTAGACTGTGCCAGGAGATTGTAACCAACATTTGCCAGTAATAACATACCTTAAAATCTTTCATAGGCAGATGGAACATGTCATTACATTAGGGCCATTCCATGATCATAACAAGTTCTAATAAAGGAGATGCTACTTTTTGTTTAATGCTTCGGAAGCTATTTATTTTTAGATTGGTCTTTCCATCTATCCATAAGGGTCACATTGTATCCACGGACCACCTATCTGAAAGTTACTTTTTTTTATTGTAAATCAATTAAATTTGTTACACTATTATTAAGTCGTTAATATATTTCCATTTCTCTTGCAATTGCCGATCCTCTGGAGAATAGTACACTATCTTTGACATAGACCCACAGATGCATCTCTAATTAAAGCACTTATAACATCCAAAATGTAAACAAAACACCAAAACAAACATTACTGCAGTACCTCTGTGCTCCAACAAAATGATGAATAATGACTTGGCCAGAATGATTTAAAAACAACACTGTTGGCATTGTTAAAGTTATGCAATATATATTTCAGTCTCTCTTGCTTCTATTCTTGTATCTGTACTCTCATTTCTCATTTTTATGGTCCCATTGTTGACTGTAGATGTCAGTTTTAATAATTCTTTCAAAAGCATGATATAAATGGTAATTTGGCTATAACAAAAAGAGAATCCCCTTTGTCTATTTTGTGTGAAAACGGTTTTCTTGTCCAAAAAGTTTCATACAGGGCCGGAACTAGGGGTAAGCAGAGTAGGCGCCCGCCTAGGGTGCAATCATGGGGGGGCGCACTTTTAAGGAGAATTTATTTCATTTTTCTTTAACCCTGGTATGCTTGACCTTTAATAGTTTTTCAATTTTATAAACCGCCTCTTCCAACCCCCTCTTGCCCGTGATTCATACTTTAGGCAGAAGCACTCCCCACCTCCCTCTTGGCAGCTGCTGGCACAGGTATATATTTGGAGGCAATATTGTGGATTTTTTTGGTGGCTGCTGGCACAGGTACAGATTGGGGGCAATATGAGGGATTGGCTGCTGATGGCTCAGGTACATGGGGCAATATGGTTGTTGTTGGCACAGGTACACAGTTGTTTAAGGCAATATTGTGTTTTTTTGGCTCCTGCTTGCACAAGTAAATATTTGGAGGCAATATTGTGGATATTTTGGGGGCAATACTTTTGGCTGCTGCTGGTACAGGTACAGATTAGGGGTAACAATATGATGTTTTGGATTATGCTGGCGCAGGTACCGATTGGGGCTTGGGGGCAATCTGGGGGATTGACTGCCATTGGCACAGGCACAAATGGGGGCAATTTGATAGGTGCTGGGACAGGTACATGGGGCAACATGAATGGTAAGGTGGGAAATGGTAATGCAGGACCAGGTGGGGGGCACTGATTGAAGCCCTTGCCTAGGGTGCCAAAATGCCTTGGCCTGGCCCTGGTTTCATATATAACAGAATCTCAGTTATCTTTAGTTAGAACAACGATGATATTATACATAATATCCTTTAAACATCTATCTCTATGAACAGTTCTGCTTAGATTGAGTACAAGTTATTTAATTTTTAAGGAGAACAGGAGTAGATAAATGAAGGTAAGAAAATTCCAAGAAGACGTATGATAAAGTATAGTTGGAGACTTTTTTTATTGCCCATTATTTATTACTACTTATTAAGAAAGCTGATGTAACGATTTATTTAAGGATATTGAGGGAATGTTTCAAGAAAGTAAATTGTGTAGTTTAATGGCTTGTGAGGGTGCTTCTACAGTATATAGTGGTATCTATATAGTAGTAGGCTACACAAGGACAGGGAGATAAAAAGAGAAATAGTGAGCTAAAGGTCTAGTTTGGAACAAACACAAGCCAGCAGTACAAGGACAGCATATTAATCATATACGGGTTTTACAATTGGTGTGGATTATGACTGCAACGTTTGGCATGGGGTCTTCATTTACTCTATAGCTGACCACAAGTAAATTGAGTGTCTGAGTCTGAACAGTATTAAGAAAAATGGCTATAAAAACTGTTTTGCTTAAAGCTTTTTTATAAAATGCCACGTCCATAACATAGGGGAATGTATTCTATTCAAAATGCTTTATAGCTGGCAAGAGTGAACATATCAGACAAAACAGAAACTGAATTTTGGGAATGGCTAACACATGTAATAAACATTAGTACATATTTCATTTTTAATAAGAACCCATCCCTCATAATCTGTCTATGTTACATCTTGCAATGCTTTCTTATACTGTCAAGAGAGTAAATCAATCATACTCTGCCTCGCTATATTACTTCTTGAACTTATAATTGTAGTTGCACATGCAGATTGTCTCAATGAATTATTATCACAGTTATTATAGGGTTAAACCTTTTTTTCTCATTATTTTAAAGAAAACTCCACAATATGATCTTTCCTTTTTTAAATTAATTTTCTTTTGTCAACATCCTTCACCCAAGGATATAGTTTTCTATATAAATCTTTGTGCTCTTCCATTATCTTTCTTCCCATTTGGGTAATACTGAAAAGCAGAAGTGTTTTGAATCCATATATGTACTATACTGATATTTCTGATAGCTAAAGCTTAATGCTGCATGGTGGATGACTGGTTATCATTGCTGCCTTCCAGTGACAACCATAGAGCACACTGCCAAAAAAGATCTGGAAACCCGGTATCCAGAAAGATCCAAAGTACAGGAAGGCCATCTCCCACAGACTCCATTTTAATCAAATAATTCACATTTTTAAAAATTATTTCCCCATTCTCTGTAATAATAACGGTACTTTTACTTGATCCTAACTAAGATATAAGTAATCTTATTGGTGACAAAACAAGCCTAATGGGTTTAATTTATATTTACATTTTTTCATAGATTTAAGGTATTGAGATCCAAATTACAGAAAGACAGTTTCCTTATCCTTATCCGGAAACCCCCAGGTTCTGAACATTCTGGATAACAGGTGCCATACCTGTATAATAAAGACTAAATAAATGGCTAATGATAAAGTACACGGTAGGGTACATTTTCTAGCAATTCACAGTTCAGTTATAAATCACTTTTTTCCATTATTAGGTGCATATTCCTCAAGATATGTCAGATTTTGGGTAATTTGCAAGTAATGATGCAAAAATTATTGATAAAGTACCACAGAGAAGGTTACTGAATAAATTAAGGAAAATTGGCCTGGAACATAATATTTGTACTTGGATAGATTACAAAGAGAGGTGGTAAATGGAAGGTTTTCTAATTGTACAGGTCTGGGTAGCTGAGTACCTCAGGGGTTTGTTCTTTGTTTTATAATATGTTTATATGTCTGGAGGTGGACATTATTATCTCTTTTTCCTGATGATACTAATTTAAACTAAAATGTTTCCACTTGGCAGAGAGATTTGAGTAAATTGGAGCAATAACACAAATGTGAGATGGGAAAGTGTTGGGGGGCCTAAAGTAGCAGTAACAACAGAAAATAAAAGTTTTTTTAAAGTAGTGAAAATATAATATACTATTGAGCTGCACTGGTAAACACTACTCTGGTTCATATAAACAAGCTTCCGTGTAGCAATGGCAGACACTGAAAAAGGCTATAAAAGTTAAATAGTGGATAACAGATAACACCATTATTATGCTTATCTGCTGTGTAATATGAGACCTTTCTCCTTTGAATAGCTGCCCCCACTGCTACACAGCAGCTTATTTATATAAACATAGTAAAAAGTAGTGTTTATATGCATTTAACACTGCATCATATTTGTATTTATATTTTATTACTTTAAAACACTGTTACTGCTCCTTTTGATTGAAAATGTTTTTTTGTGGATAACAAACTGTGTAAACATAGGTAGAGTGGTCACTAAAGAAAACACTACTATATTACTTGACTTGACTATGCAGTGCAGATTTGCACTCCAGTTCTTAAGAAGCAAATGAATGAGCTGGAGATGCAAAGATGTGCAACTAAACTGGTAAATTAAGTGGAAACATTAAACTCATAGGAAAACTGTGGATTGTTTTCTCTGGCATGACATGATTACTCTTTACAAGTACATTAGAAGACATTATAGACAGATAGCGGGGGATTTACTTTTTCCATAGAAAATATTGGAGAACCACATTCTACAGAATCACTTTCGCTGCTTCAAATAAAAATTCAGTTTCTCGAAAGTGAATGTGGTTCTTCATGGTGAAGACCGTGAGGTTTTGGAATGACCTACTGGGTCATGTTATGATGGCAAATTCTATTAATGCAAGAGTGGCTTGAATGATTTTTTGAACAAGCATTATATCCAAGGCTATTGGTATCTTCAGTTAGATTAATATAGGTATCACTATATACAGTATATAGTTTATTAAACCCCAAATTTTTCTGATCGAGTTTTTAAAGGGAAAAGCTTGAATTTTTATAGGGAAAAAAACCTCGAATTTTTATCGATTTATCATACCCCAAAGCTGATAAAAATCCGAATCTGAAAATACACCATCTCAAACCTGTGGAGGTCATGTAGAAGTCAATAGCAGATAAAGTTTCTTGACATCGTGATCCGCGCTGGTCGAGTTCTTGCAATGACAATTTGATGAAGTTGAGTTTTCGGGGTGCCAATTGATAAATGAGTTAAATTTTTGGATGGGAGTTAGGTTGACTTTGTTTTAAGATAAAACTTAGAAAAACTCAAGGTTTTGTAAATACCCCCGAAGTGTATAGATAGATCTTTATACTGTATGTATGTGCATTTATATATGCATTTGGAGGGATTGAACATGATGGATTTTCGTCTTTTTCAACCCAAATTACTATTACTAGTAACTATGCAACTAAACCAGACCCTAACAAATATATATTATCTGCAGGATTTTGCAGATAAAGTTTTAAATTGATAATGTTCAATGTAAGTGTCTTCAACTAATGTAGTATTACACAACAATAACAGCTCATCAATAAACTGAAACCTCTCTTTGTACGTGTATGTATGCAACAGAGCCATATTATTTTATATTTCCTAATGGTATGTGTGCAATGTGGAGCTGGTGTTTAAGTACTGAATCAACTCCTCCTTTGTTGTTATCAATGGTAAGATCAACGAAAAAGCTAAATTATCATACCACACAAAAAATACAAGTACATAACTCGCAACATAGGCATGACTGTTTTAAGATCTCACCATTAACAATACTTCAAAAAATATTAGGGTTTAAAAAAAATAAAAGTAAACATGTTTGCTTAATATTAAAACAAAGAATAACTTATAAACTCCCCATCATAACCTTTAAAGCCCTTCATTCCTCTGCACCTAACTACATCTCATCTCTTGTTTCTCTATATGTTCCTGGCTGAAAACTCCAAAAGACTACCTCTGGGAGCACCTGGATAACACCTGAACTGGCAACTGGCCCTTATATAATAGTGTAACAAACTGTAACCTGCAGCACCTTAATACCCCTCTGAATTGTGTCTGTATGTTACCCTCCCATTTAGACTGTAAACCCCATGGGGTAGGGTCCACTAGCCTTTTGTTTCCTTGACACTGAGCACTTAATCTGTATTGTAATTATATTTTATATTTATGTGAATTGTATTTCTAATAATGCACTTATTGTTACTTTTTAGTTCAATGACCCCTTGTTTGTTACAACTAATTTATTGTTTTGATGTACAGTGCTTTGCACTCAAGGAGCGCTATATAAATAAAAGTATACATAAATACATACAATATTACTAGATTTTTTGCTCAGTTTTCTGTATATAACGACTCATACCAAAACTATCTAAATAATAAAATGTTCCTTTCCAGCAGCAAATTACTGGTTAGAATACATACCATTGATGTCATCAGGACAGAATTCATATGAAATGGTATAGAATGGTGGCTTGCACTAAACTAATTGTGTGACTAATTTTAAATGGAAAAAAGTATAATTTTCTCTTACTATAACAGTAACCTTAAATGTCTATAAATTTCATATGCACCAGTGCCAGAGCTGAATTTTAGGAGCTCCCTTTTAGGAATTCTCCAGTAGTCAAATCATAAACTAGTCAGGTGTGGCCATGCTAAGGAAATAGCGTGTTTTATATTAAGAGTGTTTTCTAACAAGGTGATATACAGTAGCTTTATTAGAAGACACTTTTCATTGCTTTTTAAAGTCTGATAATATTAGAACTGTTGCACACAAATCTATCTGATTTATTTAATATTAATATCTGGGATCCTTTCCTAATGTTTTACTAATGTATGTCAGAAGCAGGTAGAATAATGTAAAACCCATTGTAAAGAACTGAACTAAGGTGTACAACTCATAACTAATGCCCTACAATACATCCTACATATTATACTTATATTTATTTATGGAAGACAAACATTCAAGAAGTATGACGTTCTATTTAGTCCACAAGGGATTTCTTTGCTCAATGCCACAAGGTATACAGTGATGCCACCGTTTTTGCTGTCATATGTTGTAGATAAATCAGTCATCGCTTCCCATACAGAATAAAATGGCACCAGGAACCATTCCTTGTGCAGATCTGCAGCACCTGATTCTGGATGTTAATGTGCAAGGGACAGCAGTATGCTTTACAGCATGCTATAGGTACAATGATTATTGCAGTGTTGCAGTGTTTGAGGTCTTTTATGCCAAGACTGACATGTATTTTAATGGCCTGAAAACACAAATGTTTAGTCTGATGCCATGTGGAGCCAGAACACCTTGAAGCTGGATGACAAATTAACCCCTAAATATAAATTATGACTACAACCAAATGAGGTAATGCCCTAAACTGGATGCATGAATGCTATTAGTTATAATTATATAGTTATATATAAAACACATTCTTTGCACTACTGCATTATTGCACTGAGCAGCTTTTAATGGGTATGCTGGAAGTAGCGCAGTCTATACATCTATAAAGATGTACTGCACGCAATTGCAGCAGATGCATGCTGAAATAAAATCATTTAACATAAAACATTTGCAGGGCATGGAGACCTGATGCCTATGCCCTTGCACAGGATACAAAATAGACAGTGAGTGTGGAGGGGGCTTGTGAGGAGTGCAGTAACACCTAGGAAGCACAGAATGGAAAATGAAAATAATTGCCTGCCCCTCCTTTATGCCTGATGCATAAAGACGCAGAAGGCAATATATGATTGACAGCTGAGATTTTGAAATACATGACATGTTTAATTTGCAAAGGACTTTTATTAAACAGCTTTTAGTCTTTTGTTTAATTTGGCTAACAGGTCCCCTTTAAAGCAATTGTAATTCAATTTTCATAAGTGGTTACCCAATGCAGCAATACTCTTGCCCTTAAGTTAGGTTTCACTACTCTTAACCTAAGTGGAAATTATCCAACCTGTTTACATTTATCCTTCCATTGGTCTTGCTTTAAAGAAACCAAATAATCAACTCTGACATCTGTAACACAACCATCAGAAAGGTTTAGCACTGAATCAAAGCCTAGTTTGTTGTGGCCTTACACAGATTCTATTGAGCACTAATGTTGTTTGCTTGCTTTTCATCTTCATAATGAATTATTCAATTATACCACCACTTTTTATCTTGTCATCTCTACTGAAAATACACAACTAGGATTCTGAAATGATTTACTGTTAATTATTAAAAGTTACATTTCAAATGAGCCCATTCATATTACTGCTTCCTGGGCATTTCTATGTTTCTGAGGGTGCATTGATAAAGGTATGATAATTGGTTGCTAGTTTTACAGCCCTCAAGAATAACAGTCCTGATATTAACTGGGGCCAGCGGGACAAAAAGAAAACAGAGTAGAAATTAACTGGAACACATGCACAATTTACAAAATGCTTCCCAGCTTATTGGGAATCAGACCACAGAAAAGGAAAGCATTATTTTATACACTGAAAGGGTTTCCAGAAGGGCTTGGAGCAAAAACAACTCTGCCATTAAAGCTTAAATTCCTCAGATTATTTGCCTCATAGAAATTGCTTGCCTTATATCTGAAAGCATGCTTGAAATGGGCCCTGGGAAATGACATACATTCGCTCAGTGGTTTCCTATTTCCTTGTGTAACCATGTTTTATAGATTGATTATTAAAAATGTATAAAGAGGAAATGGTTGCAATGTTTAACACATAAGAAATCATTGCAAAACTTGGAGAAATATCAAAGATGGCTTCCCAGTATAGTCTATTATGAATAATATGAGGGTGTGATCTTTGCTTGAAATCTGGTCATGAGTTTTTCATGTACTAATATCTCCCCTTGCCACTCTGGTTCTCTGCATGATAAATAGGCTATCACATATTGGGTACTGTTCATATCATCTGGGGTACATTCCCTAATTTTGTAGACTCAGAAACATCCCTGTATGCCAAGTTCCTCTTTTTGTAGTCAAATACAGGCATTATCCAATTTTAAAGTCCACCCTGTCATTGACATTGCTCCTGCCTTTTCCTTGACTGCACTGTTCCAGCTGTATATCTACCAACTGCTGAATGAACAAATGTGCGGTGTGTTGTGAACAATTCAATAGCAGGCACGAATCGGACCGATACCTGTAACCTGTGCGTGTTATGTTTCTATGGTAACATAGCATTCTTTATGGCTGACTGATTTATATTAAAAGATTTTAAGATTTACAATTAAAAGTGTACATTTCTTCATCAAGCAAAGTTATCACATTACTAAACAAAGTCTATTTCCATTTCTGAACTATAGTTACCGCTAGTTAGTGCTTGTGTTTTATTATTCTGTAACACTACTGCTTCTATGCTTATTTGTTCAAGAAATGAAATCCCACCAACATGCCTTATGTGTGCCAGTTTTAAGTAATAGCTGAACAACTACAGCGTAATTAGAGATTTAATTTACAGTCAAAGTTCAACCAAGGTTCTACAAGTTCTGCAAATAAGGCATGGCCAATGTTAACCATATTTTCCTAAATATTACAATATAATATAAACGGGTCTATTTGTAAGGACATATTTCAGCACATACATCACGTAATTTCATTTTATTAATATTGCTTAATTATATGGTTTTGTTATAACCAGACATTGTGTACATTGGGTAAGCTAATGGAAACAAAAACTACTTTTGGAACCTAAGAGTGGTAATGCCATGTCTGTTTTCATCATTTTTTATTTTTATTTAATGTCTGGCTTGCAAAAATCCTGTTCTATTTTGTGACTACTTTTAAAAAACATTAAGGCTTAGTCTTGAGTTGGGTCAGTGCACAGGAAAACTTAAAGAGAATCTACAGCCAATCAAAGGTTAAGCTTAAAAGCAAGAGACAGATAAGACTGGAAATTATAATTCTCAGATGTAACAGAAATCTACAGTATGAGTGACAGCTCTTTTTAAGTGTTTTGCTTCATGTAAAAGTTTGCAAAAGCAAGGAAAATCACTGGGAAAGTCACTAGGAGTGGGAAAGTAAAGAAAGTTGGAAAGTAGGAAAGTTGTGGTTAAGGTGCTTTTAGCTTGCAATACCATGCAAAAAAAAAAACATTTACCTTTATATGTTACCATCTGTTAGGTTAGTACCTTAGTATACTGGAGGCATAGGGAAGTGGGAGTCCCTGGCACACTCTTACTTGTTGTACCAGGGGCTACTTAACTTTCATTGCAACACACAACAGTATCACTAGCTATGGGTATGGGCACAAGTGCTTAGTGTACTGTACAAGATTAGTAACTTGTTTTGACATAGGTGAGTGATTTTAAATTGAAGTAAAGGCCATTGATTGCATGGTTTCTCTATAAATAAGAACATGTTTTAAAAATCAGCAATGCAAGGTAAGCTGAAGTGTCTGCAATCCCACAACAGGTGAATTCCTTGTAACAATACAATTAAATGGATGACAATTGATGCAGAACTACAAAGATTGCAGAACACCACACAATGCTGACTGTGTTTTTAGAGTGGAATGTGGCATGGGTTTGGTCTCAGTTTAAATTAGGAAAGCATGGCAAAATCTTGTTCTGTTATAAAGATAACTAGAATCTATGCTAAAAAAACTGTCAAACTTGTTTTATGGAATATGGAAGTAGACAGATAAACTACAGTACCATAAAATATCCCACCAGGAATGCACAAAAACTGACTGTAAGGAGTGCATAACACTAAACCCACCAATGTGAAACAACACATGTAAACACTGTGTAGGGTGGAGTATATCAACAATATACTGCAACAAAATAAAATGTAGACAAAGACTTCAATGGAGCACTGGGTTTTAGATTTGATTCCATACTGGCTGGTAAAATAGCAGCCAGGTGGCAGACGCAACCCATAGTGTATTATAAAGCTGTATAGGTAGATGTTCTAGGATAAGTTTGCATTTAATGTATAGGGTTTTCTTTACTTGGTGCATTATGGTGGCATGAATATTCTAAGAATTGAGTGTGTTAACTTCCCTATTAACAGTTATGAATTTTAAACATGATGGCTGAGTATATCCTTCATTCAAGAATGCTGCCTTACACGGTGCATGCAATTATTTTTAGTTCTTTTTTTAACATTTTATAACACCCAATGAAACCCAAAACGAATCCTTTTCCGACAACCCACAAAATCTTAAAACTGTCACTAAATTGCTTTCACTCAAAGCTGATTCAATCACCAAGTCTCTGTACAAAAGGCAACAATAAACTGTGCCCTGAAAAGGCAATCACAGTTTTATTTAGAGGGAATCTGCGCTAATTAAATGGAAATGTGTTGACTAAAAGCGTGGTAAGCATCTATGGAAATTGAAGAGTAAAACTGGATCGTATCCTAAAGTAACATTCGAAAGCATTAGACAGCTGGAATCTGTCGGGCCTGATGTCAACAAAAATGAACCTAACTCATAGAGAAAATAATATTCTTGTACTTTTCCTTCTCTTTAAACAAATGACCTCATTGCATGGGACCATGTCATTCTTTCATGCAGTAATCTGAGTGTAAACTTTTTCTGCCAAGTAGCGAAGTCCTGGATAGTTTTCTAATCTGATATAGCTCACTTTCAAACATGCCACTTCTTCACGGTCAGAATAATACGCTACCAGCAAAACAGCTTGTGAATTATGAACAAAAACTTGGCCCAGGTATAATGTTTATGCCTGGACAGTGTGGGGTAGTGACATGTGTCTTTCATTCAAATAAGAAATTGTTATCTTTGGTATTTCATTTTTAGAATAATTAAGCCTAGCCAGCCAAATCTCGGGCTTTTCATTCTCTCCACTACATTCAGTCTAGCTGCTTTGCACAATCTTTTTTCTTCAAGTATATTTGTATTTCATTACAGTGCATGAATACCTTTATCTTGCTGAGCATAACTTGAAAAAATGAATTTACCATCGCTTCAAAAGACGTTGGGCTCAATTATCAAAATTGTGCTAATTTGCACCTAGTCTGTAACTCATAGCAACCCGTTACTCTAAGGGTAGGGTCACACCGGGCGATTCGGGGAGATTTAGCCACCTGGCAACTAATCGCCTCGTCTTTGCGGCAAACAATCTCCCCAAACGCCTTCCCTCTTTCTTGCGCCAGCTATAATGAAAAGTCGCCTGCGGCATGGCACACGCAGTGGCCTGAAGTTTCCTCGTAAAGCAACTTCGGGCGACTTCGGATAACGAATCGATGCGTGTGCCATGTCGCAGGCGACTTTTCATTATAGCCGGCGCAAGACAGTGTGCCCCTACCCTAACTAGCTCAAAACTATCTATGGTGTTTTACAGCTTCAGGTTAATAAAACAATGTGTTGCTGTTTCCATTGTTTGGAACATATTTGCACTATATGGCCTGTCCAACATCCCATGCAGAATGCAAGCATATTAATATGAAGTCAATCCTTTATTTGCTTTTATAACAGCCCCTATTCTTATGGGAAAGCTTTCCAATAGATTTTGTATCAATGTTGGTGGGATTTGCTTCTATTCAGTCATAAGAGACTTAGTGGTGTTGGGAACTGATGTTTGGGAGCAGACCACTTCCAATTAGCATTCCAATTCATCCCATAGGCATTCATATAAGTAAAAGGCAGAAACAGTCAAGTACTTCCACTCTATTTTAGGAAACTGACATCATACACAAACGAGGCAGTACTAACTTGTCAAGAATGTAATTGTTACTACCAAGGCTGACTCTAGGGCATCACTGATTTGAAATACTGTATATGTAATAGTATCAACTGTTAGGTCTGATAATATACTGTAAAAGGACTTTGAAGGAAATATGAAGGTACAAATAGCAAGGTCCTCTGCAGTCAAGTCATTTAAATTCATTGACTGGTGTGATCTGGTCAGCCTTGCCACATGGCAACAACAGAGCAATTAACTTCTCAGAATACTCTGTACATATCGCTTAGATATAACTAGTGGGGAGAGCAAGACAAAGTAGAGCAGCCAACCAGCTTAAAAAGGGGGAAGGCTAGGGGTCTGCAGAAAGGCAAACTATTCTAGTATGAGAGGGGCTCCAGGGGCATTTTTGTCACAAAAATGGTGAGAGGTTGAGCGCAGGAGGGTGGTGTCAATGGATTTGACACCTCGGGTAGCATAGAGGAGTGCCCCAGAGGCTCTACACAGATTACTATTAGGGAAGCTCTACATCTCTATTTTCACCTAGGAATCATTTCACCTATGAATCATCTTTAAAAAAAGCATCTTTAAAATAAACATGGATCCTTAAAGTCAGTAGGTGAAAAATGTTCACACTTTGGATTTAGTTAGCTAAGACAAGTGGTTATTTGCACCAGTGCAGTTGCCCATAACAGCCAAGCAAATGTTTAGTTTTGTATTTAGTTTTGTATTCCAATTTGTAATAGTAGTGTCAGAACAAATTGCTGAATGATTAATGGGTAATTGTATTGGTCCAGTGCAGCACTTGTGTTAGTGAATCGTCAACATTATATTTAACATAATAGTTCCAACCAAACAGAAATAGTCATCTGTTGCCAAGCACAATGCACTGAGGTAAGATAACTGTGATATACACACACTTCTCCAGTATTGTTACTCTGTGTGTGGCCAGATGTGAGCAGTCGTTTTTCTTTTGCAAGATTCCATCTCTTAAGTGTCACTGAGTTTATAATTAAGAAAAATCACCCTTCTGTTTCAGACCAGTGCTATTCTTCAAAACGCACTATGTCTTTTTTTTCAGTAATCAAAGTGAGAAGGTGGTTGGGTGCTAGTATACATTTCATGCAAGGAACGATTGAATTACAAAATGAAAATACTTGCCCTGGTCAATTAAATATGTGCATACTTACTGCAAAGAATAAAGACTGTGAAATCAGCTAGGCATGGAGGAGTACCTTTTTTACAACGTGTTCTTTGTAGCTGTGATCTTATCATTTCCTATAGAATGGCCAAACCTTTTCCCCAATGTAGGTGGTCTAGAGGAAGAGTCTGTAAACTAATCTAAAGTGCTCTTCAACTCTTATCATCAATGCTTGAATAACCGAAGCTAATTTTAAAGAGTCAGTCGTTTGTGACGACCATCGGTTGCAATTTTACCTTTAAAACTGTCGTTGCAGAGTTTGACAATGTATAAAGCTTCTAGCTCGGCTGCAGTAAAACTCAAAGCAGTGAATACCCTACAAATTTAAACAGGTACATTTAGAAAAACACAGCATCCTATCGATATTTTCCTGAAGAGACTGAGAATAAATAAATACAGGTGTAAAAGGTAAAATCCCAAAACTGCTCCCTCCAACACTGCCCTCTGCACATTGTGCCTGGTACACTCTGCAGTGAATAAGCACTAGTATTCATGGGGTCTTTGTAAATGACATGTGCATAACGTTATAGGCCCAATGAATGTGTTGATTGGCGTCTTTATGGGAATTATCCTGGTAAACACTCTGAATGGCCAACAACTAAAATGTAAGTGTTTGTGTGTAGTAAAGGCCCTGATGGACTGGAATATTTTATATTTGTTTGCTTTGAAAAAAGCTAAATGGAATTAAATGAAAAACTATGCATTTCTTCCAAAAAGAGGGATCAGAGTTGACAATCCATCAGGGCTCAATGTCATTGGACTGTTAAATGAGCGTAATAATGATATCAGCTACCAGATATCAGGCCAGTATAAAATATTTACAAGCATTATGGGCCAGTTTCTCATTCAATCATCACCAACAATGATCAATTCAGCAAATTTTCATGGCAACATGCTGTTGCATTATACTTGTAGAATATTGCTTTCTGCAAGTGAGAGCTTAATGAAATGAAAGTCGCATAGAAGAGATGAAGCTTATAAATGACATTTGTAGTGAAGTGCGGGCTAATCCAACACCCGCGGGTTGTGTGGGGTCGGGCCGACTTCCATACACCATCATCGGGTACTTACTGTGCTCACTTCCGCATCCACTGTATAATCTCGTTCCTGGAGGTGCGCCGGATTAGGGTCAGGCATGCACCGACTATTTGTCGAACCGCACATCACTAGCCCCTTGCGATTGGGGCTGTATAAAAACAAGAAAGAATAGTGGGGTTTTGAGATGTTTAATGTCAAGATTTCTATAGTATTATACATTTTCGGGAAAGTATACTTGTATATGTGGGACAGGTTACAAACTATGTGGGCCATTTACGAATTGCAACTGCAATTACAGCCATAACTATAGATGCCATTCATAAAATGTATTGCACACTACCTGCGCTTCCATAGTTTTATGTCTAGTGCCATTATGCCAGTCCTCTGCTGCTGAATTGTGTGACTACTGATCAACTGAAACTTGCAGCTATCACCACCCTGAATGAGACATTCAGGGTGGTGCATCAATAGGCACATTAGACTTGAACCAAATGAATCACGTACTAACGTCAGTTTAACTGGTAATGACACAATACCAACTCTAAACATGTTAGCCACAACTTGCTACAGGCACCGTTCTGTTAATTTTGATTCATCAGGCGCAATTAAGGTGGATGCAATTCCCTGTGTATCTGCAATTATTGGAATTATGGAAATAACATTGCAGGATAAGCAAAAAAATGGTGATTGGCATCTGAAACAGCACCAGTGTCGGACTGGCCCACCGGGATACCAGAAAATCTCCTGGTGGGCCCAGGTGGGCCCTCATGCTGCTAAACTTTTGGCCTATTTCATGGCCATATCCTATTCTATGAGAACAAAGAGGCTAAATAGATGGAATAATAGATTGTAGTAAGTAAATAAAACAAACTAAGAAAACAGAGGTTGATTGAGGAGATGAAGAATATTAGCAGGGCCGGATTTACATAGTGGGCGCCCCTAGGCCCACTGCCATTTGTCGCCCCTGTCCCCTCCCCTTTATTCATGCAAATTTTCATAATCTGAACCTAAAATCCTGCTGCCCTAGGCCCGGGCCTAGGTGGCCTTTCCACAAATCCGGGCCTGAATATTAGTACTGAGAGTGGGCCCCTGGTATGAGGTTTTATGGTGGGCCTCTGGTCTAAGGTTTTTGGGTGGGCCCCTGGTGTCCCAGTCCGACACTAACAGCACTTTATATACTTCAATTGTGGTTGTAAAGGACCTTTTATGTTTAGGACCAATTTGCTCTACTGTGTAGCTTAAAGTGGATCTGTCACCTAGACACAAAAAGCTGTATAATAAAAGTATTAAAAAAAGTTAAACATGAAATCCAATTTCTATTTATAGCTGTTGTAAGCTCATTTAAAAATCTCAGCTGTCAATCAAATATTGTCTGCCACCCTCTATGCCTTGGACATAGAGGCGGGGCAGATAAATACTTTCATTTTCCATTCAGCACTTCCTAGAAGTCACTGCTCTCCCTACATTCCCCAGTTCTCTTCACCATTTAATTGTGTAGCCAGTGCATGGGGATGGACATCGGGTCCCCCATTCTGGTGCACAAACAAGACTGAGATGATGCAATGGCTCCTGCCTGCTTGCTATAATTATGAATTCCAAGACTAAAGGAAACAAGATTCCCCTTTAAAGAGGTGCTGAGATTGCCATTGAAAGTCAAAGTTTGATTTAAGGTGTTTAACTGTTGAGAGTGGGAGGTTGATGTTCAGAGCATTGGTTTTATCATAATAAATCTTCAGCCCTGAAAGTACCACAAATTAATTCATGTATGGAGCATTTGGGTAAATGGTTATGTTATTAGCATTAGGATATCATCTGCGAATAGACATAGTTTGTAGTGATCCGAGCCTAGGTTTAAGCCTATGATATTGGTGTCTTCTCAGATCAGTGCTGCCAAGGGCTCGAGAGCTAGAATGAGTATGGGGTACAGGGGCAGCCCTGTCTTGTACCACCTAACAAAGATAAAGGTTCTGAAAAGGAAGGGCTCCATCTTACGTATGCCTGTGGATAATTGTATAGAGCTTTGATCACATGGCAAAACTTTTGCTTGAAACCCAATTTTTCTAAGAATATAGTGAAGGTAGCACCATGAAATTGAATCAAATACCTTTCTCACGTAATTTTACAGCAATAAGCCACAGGTAGCTCTGGATTGGATTATATGTAGAAAGGTTAAGTCTCTCCTAATGTTGCCTGATGCCTGTCATTTGGGGCAAACCCAACTTGTCTATCTCTTATGGTGGGCAAAAAGGAATTTAGCCATTCAGCTAAAATATTTGCTAGGATCTTAACATTTATATTCATAATTGATATTACCAGGGGACCTGACCACATGTTTGTTAAGTGTGGTATCAGGATTTTAGCAAACTTTTTACAATATAAGGCAGCGAAACCATCTGGCCCTGGTGCTTTTGATACTTTAAATTGTTTGATCGTCCATTGGACCTATTCCTGGGTAACTGCCTTTTCCATCCATCAAGAATCAAATTGGAAGAGAAAATAAATTGATAAAGCTTATTATACTCCTCCAAGATTTTAACTGGATTTCCTGAGACGTCGACCTGTAATGTTCTAATTCTAAAGGGTGACGGAGTTGGGTTTGAGGTTTATTTTTAGCTGGTTGGTTACTTAATGCATAGTATTTCTGTGATCTCCATTGCAATCTGGAAGCTGTTTTAGCTGAAAGATGCAAGTCCAACTCTGTCCTAAGGTTCGCTAGTTGTGTTCTCAGTGAGGGGGTAGAGGCCCTTTTATTTTTACTTTCTAGGGTCACTTATTTAGTTTGAAGAAGAATGTTTTTTGATTATTTCATTTTTTTAGACTAGTTCATCCTAGCATGCCTGCTAGTGCATCAATCTGTCTTACTTCATTTATTACTGTGCTGGTTTACAAATACAAGCCCAACCCAGCCTCCTACTGTCAGTGAGTAGTCTAACTCCATGCAATAAATGGTAGTAGACTGCAAAGGGCAGTAACAGGTCCAGGCTCTACCCCTGTTTTGAAGTTGCTACCCCTCACAACAGAATCTTGGGAAGTGTTTATAATATACTTTTATATATTTTGCTGTTCTAAGTTACAAGTGGAGAAATCATTCTATTAATATTACGTATTTATAAAGTGCCAGCATTTTCCACAGTGCTGTACAGTAAATGGGTGAACATACAGATTTACATACAAAACCACCAATAATTAATAACTTTACAAAAGAGCTCTATGATTTTCATCAGGAGTCTGTTAATTTGGCCACTAGGAACACTTTTCTAGTGTTTTTTGAAAGCTGCAAAGAATCAGAAGAAAAAGACAAATAACTATAAAACAAAAAAATAATGAAAACCAATTGAAAAGTTGCTTAGAATTGGTCGTTCTATAACATAATAAAAGTTAATTCAAAGTAGATCCACCCCTTTAAGCTGCACTCGGGTGGTGGAAAGGATATAAAGCACTGCTGAGCATTCTAACCTTTTCGAATAAGAAATGTTTTGACTTGATATTTTGCAATTACATAATTTTTGTATGCAGACATATGACATATGATACCCATGTCAGCAGCTCAAATACTGCACTGGGTTCATATTGGTTAGCAGTTCAAATGTATCAAACTACTGAACACATAGTAATCTAGTTCTGTCATTTAGACATATTTCAGGCAGGGTGCTGTCGATCAACAGGTTTGTGTGCAAGTACAAGTAGAAATTTTGGATATGGAGTGACCTTCAAATTTAGCACCAAACCATTAGACCATTGTAAGGTCTGTTACAGTCACCAGATTGTAGTAGATCCATGATGATAGTGGGACAATGTACCATACATATTGTTTCAGTAATTAAATTGGAAAAGAAAGGAAAAAGGTGACATTTCCACCATGATGAATGTATATCCTTTTTATCATAACATACAAAACATTAAAAATTGAATTACTCTGTTAAGTTTTGTTTCTTTTTCTGGTTTTATTCCCCCTTTCTTTTTCTTAGATTTAGACTCTCTCAATTCACAGAAGGTAAAATAACTAACACAAAAAGCATATCCCAGGAAATACATTTCTGTGGTACAGTACCATAATCTGGAAAAAAAATAGTATCAATTATAAATTGCGCCTACAGCCATGAGCTCCTGTAAAATGAATTATGTGTATGTATTGCAAAGGTCTGTAACAAACCCTGATGTCCTTGAAAGTGAGACACTGTGCATCATATAATTTATAAGCTGAGGCTGTCCTGCTGAATTAGTTATGTCACTGTTAAATATGTGCTGTGAAACAGCAAATGAAATTAATCATGAACTGTTATAGATCTGGCACTTCAAGGGAGCCAAGGGATTCATCTTCAAGTGTTACAGAGTCTGGCAACTCTATTATTTGTTTCTATTTCTTCAGGCTGTACTTTGGGTTTCCAGTGTTTTCACAGATTAGATTTACAATAGGAAGTCTAATGACAGAGTATAAGAAGCATGTAATTGAGGGGCAGATTTATCAATGGGTGAAAGTTAGAAATCACCATTTGATACATAGGCTTCCAAAAGTCCCATAGGAATGAACAGAATGTGGGCGCGTTTTATTTATTAAAATCTAAACTCACATTTTGCTAAATCTGCCCCTTAGTATTAAAGTTTTAGAACTTTGACACCCTGATCTTTTTACTTGTTGTCAGAAATTATGTCTATGCATTTTTACAAGAGAATTGTACCTGCTCCCTAATTAACCATAGCTAAAGGGTATTAATTAGAGATCTGGAAATGCAACAAGTGTATATGCCTGATTTTTTTTATGAAAGTTCACAACAGGAATCAGGTTAATAAAACAAAGATAATATACTTGGACAGAACCTTGTAGGAAAAGACTTAATCCAACCACAGAATGGAATGAATAAAGATAGTTGTACATGAGTGAAATTTTGGTTTTGCTGCAAAATTCTGAGTTTCTGTGAAATGATTTACTGTGGGGTCAGTTTTACATCATATTCTCCTCCTTTCTCCTTTCACATTTAAAGGGGTTGTTCACCTTTAAGTTAACTTTTAGTATGCCATAGAATGGACAATTGGAAGCAACTTTTAAATTGGTCTTCATTATTTATGTTTTAGAGTTTTTCCAGCTTTCAAATGTGGGTCACTGACCCCATCTAAAAACAAATGCTCTCTAAAGATACAAATTTTTGTTATTGGCACTTTTAGTAATCATCTTTCTATTTAGTTCTTCGCCAATTCATTTGCCAGTCTCTTGTTCAAATCAATTTATGGTTGCTAAGGTAATTCAGACCCTAACAACCAGATTGCTGAAACTGCAGACTGAAGGGCTACTGAATAAAAAGTTAAATAACTCAAAAACCACAAATAATAAAAAATTAAAACTAATTGCAGATTGTCTCAGAATATCATTTTATACGCCATACTAAAAGTTAAGCTTTTAAGCTTTAAGCAATGGGATTTGAGCAATTGGAATTTGAGCACCCAGGTATCTGTTGGTGATCGGGTTTATTAGTTGTGCTGTGTTTGTAAGCTAGTAATACATAAACTATAGATAGAATTTTATGAACATAATGAACACATACAAAAAATTACAGCTGTGAGACAAAACATTACCATAACTAATCCGTATACACTAATGTTCATGGTCTGTGTGTTGAAAAGACAACTACCGTATATACTCGAGTATAAGCCGACCCGAGTATAAACCGAGATACATAATTTTACCTACAAATACTGGGAAAACTTATTGACTCTAGTATAAGCCTAGACACAACTACAGCCCTGTCTCCCAGCAGCGCACATTCCACCAAAACAACCACCCCATCGATCAACCGGACTTCTTTGCAAAGTTGATGGTGACAGAGAATTGCCAAACGGATTACTGTGTACATTGTCCCACTGTCCCACTACCATGTGCAGAGGGTGCTGTGTGATATTGCCATCACTGTTAATCCTTCATATAACCAACAGAGGGCGCTGTGTGATATTGCCATCACTGTTAATCCTTCATATAACCAACAGAGGGCGCTGTGTGATATTGCAGTCACTGTTATTCTTTCATATAACCCACAAAGGGCGCTGTGTGATATTGCAGTCACTGTTAATCTTTCATATAACCAACAGATGGCGCTGTGTGATATTGCAGTCACTGTTATTCTTTCATATATCCAACAGAGGGTGCACTGTTATTCTTTCATATACCCAACAGAGGGCACTGTGTCATATTGCAGTCTCTCCCCAAGCAAACTGTTGGTATAGGAATGATTAAAAGTGACTGTAATCTCAGCTACTGCCCACTGACTCTAGTATAAGCCGAGGTAGACTTTTTCAGCACATCTTGGATGCTGAAAAACTTGGCTTATACTCAAGTATATACGGTAAACCCAAAAGTCCGGTGACACACTCCACTTTAAGTAGCACAAGTGGTGATTAAGTTTAAACATACAGTAAATACTACAATATATATTATTTTCTATTGCTTCCCTTTTTTGTACTCCTTCTCCAGCCTTAGGACGCTGATCATTATTGGATGCTGATTATTATTGTTTTTGATATAACAGAGAGACTGTATAGAAAGTGTCAGAAGGAAGACGAAAGTTTTGAGCTTTCCCTATTGCGAACTGTTTGTAAATCTCAGGATTGCTCCTTACTAAAAAATAGGATAATTTCAGATAGCCTGTTGTATTCCCCAGGAAATAACATAGCTAACATCATGCATTATATGTAGTCTTATTTCACCCATACTTTACATGCACCCATGTCTGGAGTGGGTAAGATAATTTTGTGTCTTCTGAACACTTTCCCTTTACATCTTTTACCTACTTCTTTTGTTTATCTTCTGTCTACTGTAGCTCTGTTCTAGGCAGTCTCAGCACTTGCAGCTTTCTTTCAGCCAGTCGTCCACCATGATACCAGATACACAGCACACATGGTTTTTTGTAGTGTGCAATAAGGGTAGATGCAATGATATTCTGAATATAAAAATATTCTGAATATTAGCCAAAAATCCCATATGAACACATGTATTTTCCCAGATGTTTAAGGAAAGAAATTGTGTATCTATCCTTCAATCACTGATGCTATCTCAAGTGGCACTGTTCCATTTTGTGGAAGTGATTCATGGAACACTGAACTCTGTATGGTTTATTCACACAGAATAACATTACAGAAACATTCTATTTTCCCAAATTATTGGCTATAATATAAATTTAGCTCACAGCCTGAAATCACTGATTTATTTGCACAGCTCGAGTCTAGTGCAACCTGCCATGTCTTTGGGTTTTTGTTTTGTTACTGAGCTCAGCTGTTTATTTCTGTAGTGCAAGAGTTTGGCAAGTGTGGAACTGATGCTGGGGCATCTGGCAATTTATTTCAAGGAAATTATTTTGGGCAGTGTAGGAGGAATTGGCATGTATTGGTCAGACCTTGGCTGCTGGCATTTTTAATTAGCAACATATGGAGAACCATGGGGTTGGAAATCATTGCTATGTAGCACATAGTTCCCAGGTGTTACTGGAATGCAAATCACCCTTTCCAGTAAACTATACATTGGTTAAAAGACAAGGCATGTTAAACATTACTAGCAGCCAGATAGAAAGCCTGTAAATATAAATGAAAAATTAACAGTATTTTTCCCCCCGTATGTTTGCATATTCTATGCAAGGCAGCTCTAGAAAAAGCTATTCTGTTTCATGATATGGACTGCGGTCACAGTCTGCATTCCACTTGTGCCATCTCCTTCCCCTTGCCTCATTTCCCATGTCTGCCCATGCTCATGATTTCATTGTCCTCAGGTCTCTGAATATTTTTGTATTTATTATTTGCTTTTTACTTGTTTCAAATGCCCTTCTGCCCCCTCCCAAAACACACAAATGTCCTTGTTAAAAGTTACATCCACCGTAGGACATTAATAAAACAGAAAAATCAGCAAATAAGAGGGCAGCTGTTAGGAAAACTGATGTTCTTTGAATACAGAGATATTTCACTTTTAATCAATGAAAGCTATGTTTTTTTGCAGAGGGCAGAATGCCTTTAGCCAAGGTTCAAAGGAACTGCTGGTAAATTAAGATCATTAGCAGCTAATACACACATGTATCAATTTGTGGGGGTATCTATGTATTGTATGTATCCATCTATCTTTATATCTTTTAATCTATCTGTGTATCTGTATTTCCTTTCCTGTTGGTTGTTTGTCTGTCATATTTTCTACTGAAACCCTGAGAGTTAACTGCATTTTGCTCAGGCAGTTTGGACACCTAAAGTGGTCCTCAGAAAGTCCTAGGTGAGTATTTCCTTTCCAGGGTCAATGTGATGTAATAGCAGTGTTTGCACAGAAGATGGCAGTGTTTAAGTAGTAAGTAGGGAGGGGAGTACAGGATTGGGTCTGGGTAGGAGCCAGTAAGGCAAAGTTTAGTGATAGTTAGCTTTGTTTTAATCACTCCAGATGTGAGAGACAGGCAGGATTTTAGTTAGCTAACAAGCTCAAGGCTCCAACAAGGGGAATAGTGGAGTTAGTACTCAAGTGGTTGGGTTTCAGGGAAACAATGGGCATATTTATCAAAGACTGAAGTTACAGATCCCCATAGTCCACAAGTATGAAATTCTGACATTCTCCATTCATTTCTATGGGATTTTAAAAAGAGTATTTATCAACTGGAGAAAGTGAAAGTTCACACTGATACCTATGCCTTTAAAAAATCCATAGAAATGAATGGAGTGGTGGATTTTCGCACTAGTGGACTGTGGTGATCTTAACCTTGACAAGTATACCCCAATAAGTTAGATTTCTAGAACAAGGGACCATGGTGAGACCAAACTACACTGGGGCCTGGCACTAAGGCACAAACTACCACCTCCAGCTAGGACAGATCAAGAGTGTAAGTTCAATTGTGAAATTATATGATGTCTAAGAAAAATACTTATGCTGTATTAATGCGCTACTCGATGCGCATCGTGTTCTGATGTCCTCAGAAGGAACATGCCTGGGATGAATTTGAGCTGGTTCATTAAAACGATAGTTCTGATTTCACCAGAAGTAATATGACTGGGATAAGTTTTACTTATTTGCCTACTTATTTGCCTAAACTGTCAGAGGCTTTTCACCAGAGTGAAAGAACTCCATGAAATACGTTGCTGTAGTCGGGCTTAGAAGTAAGCAGCACACACGGTTTCTGCACTTGTATAGTATACCCAAGGTGAGCTGCATATCTCATCATTCTAATTTTTATTCACCCACTGATATCATCTTGATGATGTCATTGTGAGAGTTAAAATATGTGTGTATAGTTTAATGGAATTTGAAGGATTTTAAGTAGATAGATGATTAGGCAACGTATCTATTTATATCGGCTGGCAGGCCAATCTAGCTATTGCTACCATATTATGCATTGTCTTTTAAAGAAGTTCATTGAAATTCTTGCTATTTTTCTTTTCCTTTTAAATCTTGTGCCAACCTTATGTAAGCTTGAAAAACACCTATAGAAGAATTTATTATGCTTTGGACAGCAAGCTGTTTGGGAACCATTATCACTTCATTTGAATCTTTAGCAACAAGGTGGCAAGTATATTGCAATAAAAAATTATATTGAGTATATTGCAATACACAGCTTTATTAGCAATACTAGCTATTCTATAGCATAGTTTTGGGTTCTCTGTAGTTTGTAATGAGTAAGTGAAACAGTTCTCTGAAAATTCGTGTCTAGGTCTATAGTTAATGCAGGCCAAAATGTCCCAGCAATAGTCAAAATAAATGACAAGTTAAAAATGTAGCAATTATGACAACTCAGTTTTATAAAGTTGTTAACAAACAGAAATAATATTGTCATAAAACATAATAGGTGACATTATTGAGCACTGTACCTTGGCCTTCGAAATGCTAGTCCATACTGCTGGCAGGCCAAGCCCACTGTTGGAGTGTAAACAACTGGCATGAATCTTTCAATGTCTGAAGTCAAAACTTTATAGAAAAGCTTCTCATTTCGATCTTGAAGTCCCATCAACAAAATATACCTGCAACAACATTGAAAGTGTACAATTTAGAATACATTCAGTGATGTTATACTCTTTTGTCACCTTTCAGGACTCAAATACCATGAGGATCAAGCTACATTTTCCATTATCCCTTGATTGTGGTATTTCTACTATGACAAATAACTAGAATTTTGAGTGTGCTTCAGGATATCGCAGTCTACCACAAAACTTTGAAATATGTAAACACATCTAATAAAACTCTTACATAATACAACCACTATCACTGAGAGCCCAGGAAATGTGTTGCTTTGTAATGCATGGTTTTATATTTCTCATAGCTATATTAACGAAAGAGAATATTAATGTTAATTAGTGTACAGCTGCTTCAAATTTATAATTAATTTTGCCACTTATTTCATCCAATAAGAGAACAGGCTGCCAGTCATTTTATCACTTTCCAAATGTATTTATGTATTTATGTATTTAAAGCTGAGGCTTATCTGTGTTAACGTGTGTTTAGATACCATAGTTAAAACATAGAATGAATACATATTTTAGTGTATTGTGTACTATACAATTTTCCCATACAGAAACAGTGTATGGTGAATTCACAGCTTCATAAGAGATTAATATACAACTTGAGTCCCTATATTGTCATTAAGTCTGTTGCTGACTAGAGACATTTATTCCCACAGACTATGGTCTTCTCACTATAAATTTAATATAGGGTTTTCATTTTTCAAAAATTGAAATAATATTGTACATTTTGTGGCATCTGACACATGCATTAAAAAAAAACATTTAATATGACTGTTAAGGGTGTCGCAACATAAACATACAGTAAAACTACTCTTTTAATGTAAATTAAAAGTAACCTATAGGCGATTTTGGTTGTTTTTTTGTCAGCTTTTGTAAGTAATGGTTAGTTGACATTCCTAAACCTGACTTTTGCCAACCTGACTGCCCTTTCTCAACCTGCCAGTTAGAGTTTCTAATGTAACGTTGACTTCTGCTGCACAAATATGGCAGCCCCCTCATAGAGGAATATGGGGGATCAGCTAGGTAATAAAAAGCATCAGACAAATACTTTTATGGAAATATTATAAATAGCCTGTAAAGACAATGTTATGATAAATGTAAAAAACATTCTCATGTCAATCTCTCTTTAAAAGTATGCATTAGAGACATTTTGTAATTTAAAAACTTTTTTAGTATTACGTTTTTTGATTTTATTTTTTAAACTTTTTTTCTGCACCTTTCCAGTTTGGCATATAAGTGGTTACTTGGTTGCTAACTTACTAATAGGGCAGCGTTATGATAGTCATCAAGGAAGGTGAATAGAACAGGGCTCCATGTGAAAGAAGATCTAAAATAATTAAATATACACTGTAATAAGAATAATAGTAAAAATGTAGCTTCACAGAGCAGCAGCTTTCTTGGTTGCTGGTGTTAATGACCCCACCCCATTACAGATTGCATTTTATATTCCAAGGAAGACAAAAAATACAAAATGAAAATAATACACATATAAATAGGTCTATCCTTAGTATAATTTTGTAGATATTTGGGATGTTGAGCTGTTTGAGAGAATATATTAAGTTCTCATTTTTTCTGTCACTGACTAGTTTATTTCTCAAGACTTGTGTGGCCTTACTAGTTTCTTAATTCCAGTTATGTAAACAGGAACAGTCCCTGGGTGAGCAAAAATTAGGCTAAATGGAAGATTGGAAATGTTATATCAATAAAAAATGTTATGTCCATTTGGCATATACTCAAATAAACAGGATTGTTATGGGAACAGTTCCTTAATCAGTCCCCTAGCCACAATATGTAGATCATATTAAAAAAAACCCTCATGCTATTTTAGGGGCATTTACTGGGCAAGGCGAGTCTGGGACATACGTGGTAAGAAGTGATTTCCCTTATCCCTGACTTCACAACTAAATAATCCTCCAAGACTCCACACACCCCAAAGTTACCCACCTTCTGTTACTGGATTGACAGACCATACTGTGCCCATTAGCCTTTTTAAAGGAAGGGCGTCTACATTGAAATCAAATTAACTTTACCTAAATCAGCTGTACTACAACTCACACATGCACCAAAATTTTAAAGGGGAACTACTGCAATAATTAAAACGGATCTGTCTCTTTTCATTCTGTCTTCATGCAGGAGTCGGGAGTCAGACAGTTAGGTCTAATATAGCCTTTGGGGAGGAGGTTCCTCTTGTTTAGAAGATGTAATCAATATATGACTATTTCAAAATTAACTTTGGAGCTAATGTCTTTAACAAAAGAAGCAAAAAATATACATTGCAGTGGTTTGCTAAAAATAAGCATAGTCTAAAAGATAATCCTTATTAACTTCCTGGATGCATTTGTTTAATACCATGTATTTAGCAATGTAAAAAAAACAGATCTATAGATCCTGGTAAGCTCATCATTTTCTTTTAATTTACTGTTTTTGGCACATGCATTATCCTCTGCTCCAAAAATACAATCATTAATTGTATTACTACATCAGGAAAGCATCCAACACACCATAAAACGTATATATTATTAGTCACATTAAAAGGAAGGCAGTAAGTTATATAGAATGCTACTAATTTCACTGCCATGCTAAATTAAATACATCAATGAACTAAAATGTTTTCCTATTAGGGAAATGAAGATGGGAGTAGTTAAGTAATGGAATTTCATTACTTGTCTGGAGTTCTGCATTCAGAATGCATTGAGGTTGTGGGCCCCCAACTAGACAGATTCCTTTTATATGTAAGTAAAATGAAATCTTGCTTTTAGTGCACCTGTTTATAATGTGGTGCTTTAAAAGGGTTCTTCCACTTGCTCATTCTGTATTTTTCTAAGCAAGATGAAATAGTTGTTGCTTGTTTTGACACAGTGTCCATGAGGAACCCTGGAGATCCCACAACCTTTGTGGTGGCAGTATCTGGGGGCTCCTTGTCAGCTGCTTGCAATTCCTCTATACAGATCAGGGGGCATTTTAGCAGTTTTGCAAGGGTCCCTTGGACACAAGTTCCTTTAATGAATGGTGTCAGTTTGTGCAACCACTCAAATGTTTGTTGCTTCCATTAACAGAGACATCTCACTTTGAGTGAAAGCAGCATCAGGAGACGACCTTAAGTTTCCTCAGTTCAGTAGAACTGGCTGAACGTTAGAGGGCTAAAAATTAACAATTTGACATGGTTGTTTGTGTTTGTATATGTTACTTATACATTGCTACAGTGCACAACTATAAAACTACTGTCAGCAATAGACTAATGTAAGTGTAGCATTATTAGAATAGTATAAGACCAGAAGGCTGTTAATACTTTGCATGCCAGGCTAGGGTACAGTATTGACCATACCAGGGACTTTTACTCAGGGTGGGCCTTCTGTTTGTGGGAAGAGGATTACCCAAAGTATTGTGGTGTTTAATAGGCCCCAGGAATTCTTAAGAGTGCGCTTAAGGGGTGATATGATAACTATGTATAAATATATAAGGGGATCATTTATTTACCAGTAGGTCTTTCCAGCTGACACCAGGTCACCCATTCGATTAGAAGAAAGGAGGTTCTAAATATCGTATAGGCTGATACATTAGATAGCTTTAAAAATGGGTTGAATGGCTTTTTAGCAAGTGAGGGAATACAGGGTTATGGAAGATAGCTCATAGTACAAGTGGATCCAGGGACTGGTCCAATTTTGGAGTCAAGAAGGAATTTTTCCCCCTCTGAGGAAAATTGGAGAGGCTTCAGATGGGGTTTTTTGCCTTCCTTTGGAAGGAAGGCAGTTAGGCAGGTTAAAAAAAAGTTAAAAGGTTGAACTTCATAGACGTGTCTTTTTTCAACCTAACTTACTATGTATATGTATTTATGCCAAACTGAAGGGGAACAAGTCAGCTAGGCTGGCTGAGTAACAGTGATAATGCAGTCATATGAGCATAATGATCATAAAAACTCAGGAAATAATTCAATATAACCTTTAACAAAAAATATGAGCAATGCTCTATAGTATAATCTAATCAGATCAGCTGATGGACACTGCTTTTAGAATGAAGAATCTCTCTACAGAGAAATACCCTCCTTACCATGAGGCCTCTATGCTGGGTTTCTAGGCGTATACCTGTGTACAAATACGGTATTAACCCACTAACTTTCTGTTGGAGCTTTGTGCTGCTCGGCTACCCTGACTGGCAATAAGTGGGTGCTGACCCATTCCTAAAACACAAGCTGGCCAAGACCTAAGGGAGGATTCCAATGACAATCTTATCCCATATGCAGCCAAAAATGAAGTACAACGCCTCTTCTTTTCCCTTAATACTTTGAAAGACTTCATTCCTTCCCCAGAGACAGGGAATGACAGTCTTTTAAACCATCCACAGAAAGGGGCACCTACTGGCAATGTGTCAAATAGCTAACAAAAGTAATTAAGCCAGCAGAATGTTTGTATATGGTAAATGCAATCATAAGGCTTACAAGTGTTTCTTTATTATCTCCATATGTGTTCTTGTTATTGTTGTTGTGTTCCTCACAAGCCTATTTTTTACCTGTCAAGGTCACACTTCTGCCGCTCATAGTTCCTAAGAACTCTCAGGACTTGGACATCTTGACTGAGAAAACAAGGAGGCAATAATCCATGTATACCCAGTTGCAGCCTCTCCTCCAGTGAGAATGCCATGCCCTAAATAATACAAGATAAAGGCAAATTATGCAAGGGAAACAAAAAACCATGACAAACATTTTTACATACATTATTTGACACACATCATTCCTAATTCAAGTAGCCTTTGTGAGCATTTCCACACTAGAATTTATGTAACACACCCATTTAGAAAATTAGAAACAAAAACAACACAGATGGTAATCTGTAATAATTCACCCACAGGATGCTGGGAATGCTATTTGGTTGATGCCCTCTATTATAATTCATTGCACTGGCGCTTGGACTGGATGCGCACTGAATAGGACGTGACTGTGAGAGCTCCGCCTAATATCCGGATATTACCTACATGTTTTTTTACTGCCTACAGGAACCAGACATCTCCAGATTTGGCTACTGTCTGGTGCTTTTCTTGCAGTTCCGGATGGGAAAACACGGAAGTAACCAGCTATGTGCAAGGCCCCAAATCCAGCACCTCACCCTGGGCAAGATGGCACCATCTCATGGGTTGACCAGGACTCCTCATCGGAACCTGAAATCATCAATGGCACACTCTGGACGTCTTGCTGCGCAGAACTAGACCTAGAACCCCCTGACGATAACACAGACCACTGAAAATCCCTCCTCACCAGACATGCAGGAGTTTAGGCCCACTGCTGACACAGATACAATACAAATATCTGTGGAGCTCACTTTGTTAGAGATAATGCAATTACTGGGGCAAACTCATACTACAGGGAATCCCTGAGTTACAAAGATCTGACTGACATACAACTCACACTTACAGAGACTATTACAGTAATGTACTGTGGTTTGCTTGACTTTTATTAGCATTTAGCTTTAATAAACCACCTGCCCCAACCCCTTTCTGGCATGTATCTACTGCGGAGCACAGAAAGGTAAAAATAAATAAGCACAGAAATGTAAAAATAAATTATATGTTTGGATGGGAATTAGCGCTCCAACAATAAATGCCTGGGTCAACTTAATAAATAACTTACTAAATAAAACCTTACAATCTATCAAACTCAAGTATATAGCCATGGGGTGCCCTGCAAAAGAATATGGAATCAATGGCCAGACATAAATCTGATCCCTGATTAGTAACTTTATTTGGCAGAGCATGGCTTAACCCCCTTTGCTCTATAATGCTTTCTTTCTGTACAGTTGTAAGATGCAGTGACAGCAATGTTCCCATTCCCCTAAAAATTTAAAAATGAAAATCTTTAAAAAAAGATTTAAAAAAAATTAAAATACTGTTAGGACAAGTCTAAGCTGCATTTAATAGGTAATTAATACCTGTTCCAAATTTTTTGGACAGACATAATATCAAAGGCTATTGTGATACTAAGCTCTATAGTTAGTATAGGTATGGGTATATAGAATTTAATTAAAAGTAGGGATGGGTGTATGTATGGATGCTGGGTTTTCATTTGGAGGGGTTGAACTTGATGGACTTTGTCTTTTTCAACCCAATTTAACTATGTAACTATGTAACTATGTAACATACAAATTCAACTTAAGAACAAACCTACAGAACTCATATGTAACCTTGGGACTTTCTGTACTGTACTCAATAGACAGATGGATGAGTTAAACATTTACTTTAACCTGGTCATACAAGATATACAGAACATTAGAGACTGCACATTAGAAGTTGAAAAATTAGTTTCTGACTTGAATGATTTGGTACATCATATTCCTGCCCAATTGGAGGATACAGCCCACAGGCAGCCTTTGAGGCACAGGTAGATGACCTTGAAAACCATTTTACATAGAATAATGTTTGTATTATTGGCCTTCCAGAAAGGGCTGAAGCGAAACAGGTGGAAATATTTTTGGAGGAATGGCTGCTTAAGCTTTTCCAATAGAACAAACTCAAGTCCCCTCCACCTGGGGCACCCCATGACCTATAATTGCTTACTTGCTAAACTTCCATGACAGAGATAAAATTCTCCAAGAAGCAAGGAAAGTTGGAAACATTTTACATGAGAATCAAAGAATTTCCTTTTACCCTGACTTTTCCCTGGAGGACAAAAAGATGAAGTTTACCTCCATTAAGGAAAACCTGCACAGACGTCAAGTTCCCTACTCTGAGATATTCACGTCTCGCCTTCAAGTGGTTGCGAATACTTGTACTTACTTCTTTGCTACACTTGAGGAGGCACACACTTGGATTGTGGCAATACCTGCGTTCACCAGCCATCACAGCCATAATGTTCTCCACGTCAGAGCCACCTCTGGATCGGTCCAGACATTAGGAGGTACTCAACCCAGGGAGACAGCTCTTTTTTTGCGATGGGAGCTCCCCTTTGCACACATGTTTGTCTACTATCTAGGGATAATTCTTTGCACTACCACAAGGGAGCACAAAGTGTTTGCTGTCTGTATAAGTCAGTGCTAAATAATGGAGGTAAAGAGCACAGTACTCAAATGCATCAACAGTTGCAAGCTTACATTTTTGCAAATTATGAAATCTGCATCCCAACACCACTGTCATATTCATCATGAAAAAGCAACATTCCTCTTTAGATTCTAGTACAGTCAGTTCTGTCGATGCACAGTTTACAAAAGGAATTAACTGTAAACTGAATTGCAAATTTCAAGCAGGAAACCAAATATACTAACTGTGATTGTAGCTGGGATTAAGCAACTCATGGAAAACACATTTTTTCACCAAAAGTAATGCAGGCTGTATAACTATTTACTTATCGAATCAACTGATAGTGCCGTCTATCCATATATCAGAAACATCAAGGTTGTTTACTTTGGCAGTAACGCTACTCAACAATAAAAAAATTTATTTTGAAATGTGAAATCTAGCACACTAAAGAAGAAAAAGTGAAGTGAAGTTTTCTTTGTGGCAAAGAAGTCCAGTCAGCTATTGGTGGGGTTAAATATGTATTGTTGCACAAATTGTCTTACACTATTACAATATTATATTTTATAGTATGTTTATTTAAGGGCAAAACTATGTTTCTCAACAAACATTTCCAACAGATACAAAAGAGCTGCTGGCTGGAATAATTGCATGCACATGTTATAAGATATTAGATTCGATTTCAGATACATATGTCAACATATAAACCAGTATATTCTGCCTCCAAATGCATATATGGTTAAAAAAAACTGTTAACATTATGCAGTTAAGGGCAGGGCCGGATTTACATAATGGGCGCCCCTAGGCCCACTGCCATTTGTCGCCCCTGTCCCCTCCCCTTTATTCATGCAAATTTTCATAATCTGAACCAGAGCAATGGGGATTTAAAAAATGATTGTATCTCTGTGCATCCCCAGTGTTTTTGAACCAATGTGGGTGTGGTTGGACAGCATGCCGCCCCCCTAAAATCCTGCTGCCCTAGGCCCGGGCCTAGGTGGCCTTTCCACAAATCCGGGCCTGGTTAAGGGTGGTGACAGGTGGTCCGATTCAGGGAGATAAGTCGCCCCAGCGACAAATCTCCTCTTCTTCGGGCAACTAATCTCCCCAGAATCGCCATGTCTGCCACCAGCCTTAGGCTTGTGACACATGGCAGATTCTGGGAGATTTGGTCGCCTCGCGTGTCTTCCCGTCCGTCATAATGAAAAGTCGCCTGCGTTAAAGCACATGCGGCGCTTCGTTTTCTGAAGTCGCCCGAAGTTGCCTCACTAGGAAACTTCGGGCGACTTTGGAAAAACAAAGCGGCACGTGTGCTTTAGCGCAGGCGAACCAAAGAATAGCCGGAGAGCACACCTTTAAGTATTAAAAGGTTTCCATTTTTATTTCGCAGACAATCCTGCACTGCGAAATAAAAATGGAAACCTTTTAATACTTAAAGGTGTGCTCTCCGGCTATTCTTTGGTTCACTTGGAATCTTTTGCAATCTGGCATGGGGACTGCGGCTCGTTGAGAAGCACTAAACACACGGATAATCACTATAAGGACAATTTGATATTGAATCTGATATTTACTTTAGCGCAGGCGACTTTTCATTATAGTGGACGGGAAGACACGCAAAGGCAGTTCGCGGAGATTGTCACCCAGAAGAAGAGGCGATTAGTCGCCAGGCGACTAAATCTCCCGAATCTGTCCGTGTATACAAGCCTTAACCTGCAATCACCTTTATTGTGAGCGTTACATGTTTGGAGATAGCTCCCTTTATCATCGGAGTTGTTGTGTTGTCACAGTACAGATAATTGCCGGCCAATTCCATGTAATGTCAACAGTTGTTTGACCATATATGCATTTGGGAGGAACTGGGACATTCAGGCAGGGCCGGATTTACATAATGGGCGCCCCTAGGCCCACTGCCATTTGTCGCCCCTGTCCCCTCCCCTTTATTCATGCAAATTTTCATAATCTGAACCAGAGCAATGGGGATTTAAAAAATGATTGTATCTCTGTGCATCCCCAGTGTTTTTGAACCAATGTGGGTGTGGTTGGACAGCATGCCGCCCCCCTAAAATCCTGCTGCCCTAGGCCCGGGCCTAGGTGGCCTTTCCACAAATCCGGGCCTGCATTCAAGTACCATTCCATACTTCTCGAGAGCCAGTGTATTCTGCATCAGAACTAATGATTAATCAGCCCTGTAGAATCAGCTTTATGACAAATGCAAACTCACGTTCTGTTAATGTTTTAAAGATTTCCAGCGACCCTTAAGTTAGGCCTTTCAGCAGCAACGCAGAGCATATGAGCATGTGGAGGGTCATTGACACAAAGATCACAAAATTGGAAGCTGTTGTGTGCATCTTTCAAGGCCTAGATCATTATAATTATAGGGTTGCTGAAACTCAGTACAGTAATTTCATTATACAGGTATTGGATCTATTATACAGAATGCTCAGAACCTGGGGTTTTCCAGGTAAGGGATCTGTACATAATTTGGATCAGCATACCTTTAGTCTGCTAAAAATGTAAACATGAAATAAACCCAATAGGATTGTTTTGCTACCAATATGGATTCATGCTGCTTAGTGATCATCAAGTACAACTACTGTTTTGTTATTACAGAGAAAAAGAAAAATTTTATTGAACTCTAAGGGAGATGGCCTACCCGTAATTTGGATCTTTCGGCTTACAGGTTTCTGGGAAAGGGATCAGATACCTGAATTACATGGAGCATTTACAGTCATGATAATAATAATTTTCTTTCTTTTCATGTTTTATATTGCAATAAAATGTGGTAGGGTAGAAGATGGAATCACTGGTTGTAGGCTTATGATTTGGCTATAAAAACTATTTCAGGTTGTGAATGGATTGAGCACAATTTTCAATGTTTTGAAATGTTTTCCCCCCACCATAAAAATAGCAAGTGACCTGCATAGTGAAAAAAAACTGTAATCTTTATTTATGCCACTGGCCACATGGGTCACTGTTTGCAATAAAATGGAATCTGCTGTACATAATAATGCAAGAAAAAATTGGTGATAACTGCTCATGTGCTATCAGTTGGGAAATTCCCTCTAGTTATTATAGGAAGCAATTTTAAAATGATTAGTATTCGTTCCTGAAAAACAGCTGCAGATACAGGATGTAGACAACTCACCACTATACCCTTAAATGGATGTGTATTGTGAGAATGATCGGTAATGCATCTATTAAACCCTTAATTCTTACCATTTCATAGCACAGTTTTCCTTTCACATAAGATTTCTATTGCAGTCAACTTTAATAATGAACTTTCTTTCAACTGGCCATGGAAACACAGGAGCGTAGGCTCAAATGCATTTCTATTCACTCTAGAATACAAGGTACCCATTCTTCCATATTTGAGTATCCAATCCCAATTTCCTCCAGGGAGGTTAGGCTGGCTTCAGCAAAGAATTTTCATTGTAGAAAAAAATATATTTTATCACAAATTTAGCAAAAGAAATCTCTCTGGATTTAATCACTGTATATATACTTGGGGAAATAATATGCCTTCATAAATTCCATTCAAACGCAATACGCAATATTTGTTACAAGATACGGGTTTGTTAAAGTTAGAATAATACAAAGCTTAATACGAAAGATGGAGAAAACAGAGGGATAATTCCTCTGCCCTATTCTGGATAAAATGTAGGTACTCTAATTGTAAAAGAAAATTATAGTTTGAAATTCAATATATATTTTGGTATGTTTGAGATATTGAGCTTTTGATTGAATTCTCTTTCCAAAATAATTATACAGTGTGTGTGTGTATATATATATATATATATATATATATATATACAAATATATTTATATGTATATATATATATATATATAAATATATACAAATATATTTATATGTTCGCTTATTTTTTGAGCAGGCACGATATTGCTATAGGATATGAATAAATACAGTATATCAGTTCCTGCTCATCTATATGTCATGTCTGAGTTTTTTTAAAGGCCACCAAGTGTTGTTATAGCAAGAGGCATGGCTAAAGCATAACTGGACTCCCAATAATGGCGTAATTTTTACATTTGGAAATATACATTGTTTTGTTTGTGCAGGATAGAGCAAAAGCGTTCATGAAGAAGCATCAGCTGAAGATGAAGAATTGTTGGATATTGAAGAAGATCTATTGCAAAAATAAAAATTTCATATTAGCTTAATCTCACTGAAATAGGAAACTTTCAAAATATAATCAATCATTCTGCACCATTTATGTGATAATAAAGTTAATCTTCACTCTCCCACACATAGCAACCTTTCACTCTTTCTATTCTCTTCATGAGTAGTAGGAGTCAATTTTTGACCACTAGGTCCTTTGGGGGGGGGGTTCACCTTTTGCCTAGAAGATGTACAAGAGCTCACTCTTACAAAATAACAAGCTCTGATGGAAATCATTTTTCTTATGCGTGAAGGGTTTGCCAGAGTCAGTTATTTTGTTAACTTTTGTTTGTACTGCAGTTGGTTATTTTAATTAGCTCTAATAAATCTGATAGGGAGCCCCCTAAAACATATTAATACTTATTTGTGGATGTTCAGAACATTTCTACATATGCCAAACTGAATGAGTTTATGTTAATAAGAGGTATATTTTCCCTTTAACCTTACTCCCACTATCTTCCCATTTCCCTTAACAAATGCATTTGTTTTTTTCATTTAAAAAATCTTTTGCTTTTGTCTCTGTTCAAGTATTTGTACCAATGGGCGACCTTAGCTGCCATGGCCCAGGTATGGTCTTAATCCTGGCAAACCCTGTAGCTCCATTCCTTAATTTACTCCAGGGTGGTGTAAAGGAGATCCTGCAAATACAGGGGCAAAGAGAATGTGAAAAGGGTCAGAACAAACACTGGGTAAAAAGACCTCTAAAGATTACTAGTCATCAAGCTTCCCCATGGTACTCTATACACCCAAAACAAATTTTATGCACTTTGTCAGACATAATAATGCTTGGGCACATCTAATTACATGCCATTTTTGAAGGAATAAAAGTGAAGAAAATAAAACATACATAGCCAGAAATATACACAAACAAGTTTTCCCTTAGTTTTTTCCCTACAAGTTTCTGAAGGTGTAATGTGGATACCTGTCAGAATGTTGAGGGAATGGATAGACTGTAAGCACCTGCAAGTTGTGCCAGGCACAGGTTACACACTTTTTATCAATGACGTAACAATTTTTTTGTATTATTAGCATACGCTCAGTTATTTCACTGGTTTCACTACAACCTGAGATGTACTTTTTCATTTAAACTATATAGGTCGCTGGGTTTTGTAACATTATAAAGTTATAATGTTTTGATATTGGACGGTTGTGCAATAACACATTAATAATGTCCTTTCAGTAGGCTTCTCGTATTCTATGTATAAACTGCAACCCATATTTAACAATAAGCCACAAGATTCTTTAGTTTTTAGTAATTCCTAGAATTGCTTTATTTTTCCCAAGTACAGCAGTTCTATGCAATGTATAATATAATCTCCCCTCTGCACTATAAAAGAACAATTCGAGTAGTTTGGCACTGGTGAAGGGGGAAAAGGGGCAACACTATTGCAGAGGAATGTGTTCACTTCTCAAGGGGAATTATATAATATCTCTTTTTTTATTTTAACTTTTATTTTTTAGTTTTGTTTTCATTGGTTTCCATGAAGGTGTTGCTGATACAGATTGCAGTTCCAGCATTGTGCATGCTTGCATTTTTCACTGCATGGTCACAGCCTTCATAGTCTCCTCTCTTAGCCCTCTTGTAGTGTCAATCTCTTTACAAGTAACAAGCAGAGGATTTAAAAAAAAAAAAAAAAATATATATATATATATATATATATATATATATATATATAAACACACATACACAAAGGTATGGGATGCGTTATCCGGAAACACATTATCCAGAAAGCTCTGAATTACGGAAAGGCTATCTCCCTAGGCTCCATTTAACAGAAATAATGCAGATTTTTAAAAATTATTTCCTTTTTCTCTGTAATAATGTAAAAGTTCCTTGTACTTGATACAAACGATGATATTAATGAGACTGTTTATGAGTTTCTATGAATATTCAAATTACAGAAAGACCCATTATCCAGGAAAAACCCCAGGTCCCAAGCATTCTTGGTAACAGGTCCCACACCTGTACATATTTATATGCAGCAGGAAACAAAGCCCTGAAATGCTTAAAAATATGACAGAAACTAGACAAATCTATGTACAAGTCCATTACAAATAAGTGAATGTATTTAAAAATACTGCAATGATATTAATAGAAATCTTAAGGTGACCATAGATGTAGAGATCCGCTCGTTTGGCGACGGGACTGCATACACGATTTTTTAACCTGCCCGATAGAGATCTGCCAGACCTTCGGCCAGATATCGATCGGGTAGGCCCGTCGGATGGCCCCACACAGGGGCCAATAAGATGCCGACTCGCCCTTTAGTACAAACTATCAGATTATGCATTAAAAATGTATAAAGAATATTAAAACAAGAGTTTAAAAGCATCAAATGACATGAAGGCTTTGAAATATCTGACTTGTAACTCAGCCACCTGCTAAGCCTAAGGGCGTCTGAAATCAGCAAAGAAGCCGACTTTTATAAAATTAAACAATAGAAAAAGCTTGGCTTGCTAATATTTAGCAATTGTATGTAACCAAATACAAGGTGGTCACAAAGCACAAGTGTATGATGGGAACACATTATACAGCCTGCTGTGAATGTGGCATTTATACAAAATAAAAATAAAAAAGGACTGTCTGGAATTGATATAAATCAGTGCAGTTTGCAACCGAATATGAATAACTAAATCAGACAAAATGTATTTCAGCTGCTTTTTAAAGATTATAAAGGGGCATTTATATTGTTGTATGTGAAAGCAAAGCTGCAATTGTTACCTTTCTTTCATCAAAGATAACATGTTAATCAGCACAGTATACCAAGTGAAATTGTATACAGCTGGAAGAAAGGTTATCAATAGAACTGCACATACAGTAAATGCTTTTTCCAGCGAAAATCACCTTTTATAAACAAACATCAAAACATTCTGGTGCAATCACAGTCAACAAAACACCTTTAAAAAATTAACCAGATGTTAATAAAACACATCTCCGCACAGTATAACCTAGGGTCCGGTTTACTGAAATGCTTTAATAATTTTCTCACCTAGTAGAATATGAATTATTTACTATTGTTGGAAAAATTTGTTGTTGCTCATCCAGCACTCTCCCCAAATACATACAAGAATTTTAACCCTGTATGAAAATGTTTGAATCAATATTGTAATAGTATTATGTCAGATTTTCAACATTTTTTACAGGCTGAAATGATATTTGCCACCTCAGAGTTGGCAAATACTTCTAGGAGAAAAAAAAACGGAAATGAAAAAACAGGAAAAAGTTGTAAATACATGATTTAAAAAAATTCATTCAATTGAAGTTTCATAATCATATCTCAAATGTTCACAGTAAAAACACAACATTTATCACAACTATCTCCCCTATAGTGTTCAATTAAGAAAAAAAGATGTTGCCCTATTTGTCACTCTTCTGATGACAATGCCTTAGCTGACAGATAATGATAATATGCCATGCATTACATGAGCAGGGCCATCTCTGTAGCCAGAAGATGTAACAGCTGATACACCCAGTTCAACATGTTGAATGATCTGGAATTTCATAATGTTTAGCAATGCATCTAACAGAAATTTGTTCCTGTAGCCTCTATTATGGCTGTGCATTACTATGTCAGGGTAGACCAGTATGGGACCTGTTATCCAGAATGCTCAGGACCTAGGGTTTTCTGGATAAGAGATATTTCCAAAAATTTGATCCCCATACCTTAAGTCTACTTAAAAATAATTTAAATATTGGTTCTGGGGAGATAAAACAATTTGCAAGGTTGAAGGAAGACTTTGACCTACAAAATCTCATGCTCTTTAGATATTTGCAACTACGTCATGCATTATCAGCTCAGTTTCCGGAGAGAGCTCCAGAGGTAGTGGAGACTACTTTAGAAAAATATTTGAGACGCCCTGAACTGGTGAGGTCACTTAGTTGGTTCTATGCCCTTCTCCTGCGGGATGACTTTGATCCGCTTCAACATTTCTACCAGAAATGGCAGCCTGAGTTTCCCCAGCTGAACGTAGGTGACTGGAAGGAAATTTTATGTCAAATTCCTGAGACTAACATTTCTGGTAGAGATAGGTACATACACACAAAGTTTCTCAATCGTGTATACCTGACACCTCATAGACTGGCCCAGATTTATCCTGGCTGTCCTGATGTCTGCCCTAAGTGTAATGGTGCTCAAGGTACTTATAGCCATGTTTTTTGGGACTGTCCTGAAATACAGAGATTCTGGGCGGAAATAATGCAGTTTGCGGAGATTAAGCTTGGACTCCCCAATGTATGTTCGCCTGAACTTTGCCTACTGGGAATAACTGAAGGCCTAGATCTGTGCACCAGCGAACGGATCTGCCTTTTGCAGCTATTGCACTTCGCCAAAAAACCATCCTGATGACTTGGAAGGCAACGGCACCTCCATCTTTGAACTTCTGGAAAAAACTAATCGACAGTGTTCTTCCCAGTCAAAAATTGACATATATGGCTAGAGGCTGCCCAGAAAAATTTGGGAAGATCTGGCAAGCCTGGTTGGAGGTGGGCCAGAATGTTTGAGAGTCATCTACCTTTTCTCTGCTAAAGGCAATATGTGGACTGTGACCGGGACCTATCGATATGTATGGACTGAAACTGGCTTGTGTACTTTTACCCATAGTGGGATGCCTAGTTAGGCATGCCCATATTGGCAATACTTTGTGCCGAACTCGGTAGACCCATCCCCTCTTTACTCTTTCCTTTTCCTCAGGTTTACCCTGAGGTTCTATCTTTATTGACTCTTTTTCTTTCTTTTTCTATGTTACTGGATGTTTAAAACGCAATAAAGAAAATCTGTTAAAAAAAAAAAAAAAATATTTAAATATTAAATAAGCCTGGTAGGATTGTTTTCCTCCAATAAGGATGAATTGTATCTTAGTTGGGATCAAGTACAAGGTACTGTTTTATTACTACAGAGAAAAAGGAAATAATTTTTTAAAATGTTGGTTATTTGATTTTAACGGAGTTATGGGAGATGACATTCCCATAATTTTGAGCTTTCTGGATAACAGGTTTTCGGATCCCATACCTGTACTTTATTACAGCATTCTGCATGGTGCAGCTGTTTCCAAGGGGGTTACAGAAAGCCAAATTATTAGTGATATGTATAAACTCAACATGTATCATCTGTTGCAAAAAATTGGCATTGGTATTGAAAATTCCAACAGCTGGAATGTGGCTTTGTGAACAGTTTGTGTATCCAAACTTTTCAAATGGTGAGATTTAGTCAGCATGTTCATTAAACTGATCAAGGACTATTTATATTGCACCCAGTTCTCAAGTTTAAAAAGTGTGCAAATGACATATTAATAAATGAGGTCAGATCTTAATAAGGAATAATTCTGTGAGACACCTTGAATGAACAAAGCATTCCTACAGCAGCTGATTATAGTCCTTATGAGAATAGTATAGTATAATAAAGCCTGTACCATGAGCCATAGAACATCGTATTCTCTTTGCAAAAATCAAAAGAGCTTTGGTTTTTAGATCTTTGCTGTGGGGAACAAAGCATCTATGCAAACAACATTTTTCAACCACAGAGTTTTCAAGGCACAGCTGCATGGGAAGAAATGAGGACAGAACTTTCAGGTGGTTTGGATTAAGTTGTAGACTAAAGGGAGGGATTAGCTGACCTTAATGGAAAAGTACAAATATGGCTGTTTGACATTTAGAATATCTGAGGTGGGATAGACATCTTTCTAGGAGACACTGGAGAAAGGGAACTTATTTTATACAGATGTTATTTTAATACAACTGCAAGAACCTACAAATAGGGCTATATGGGAGAGGCACTAAGCACTGCTAAATTACTCCATGAAACAAAGAATCTGTTAACAAATAGAGGCCCATTTATCAAAGATTGAATTTTAGTGGTATTAGAGCTTTTTGAAACCATGATTTTACTCAATTATTCGAAAACTACGCATTACATGAAATTTATTAAAAGATCCCATTATTAAAAGTACAAATAAAAAAATGCTGAACGATGCACTACAAAATCAGAAAATAGTTTTTCCAGGCATTTACTAGTGAGAAAAAATCCGAAAACCTCTAAAAGTCTGAATGACTAAAAAAAATGTCCAGTAGGATCAGTGCAGCACCCATGGGCATCTACAGGACCCCGACTGCATTTACTTGCCAAAGTTTTGTATGAAAGTTTTTTTTTATGTTTTTTACACTCAATTTTAAATTTTTACAGTTTTAGAAAAATACAAAAACTTGGATTTTTAGAGAAAAATACAATTTGTTTAAAAAAATGGAAATCTGAATGTAAATCAGCCCCTTAGCATGGAGGCTGAATATACAGTATACTCAAACAGAATACTGAAACATCTTCTAAATTTCACATTAGAATTAAAACAGTAGGACTCTAGATTGAATATCAGAGGCTCTGTACATGGTTTTTGCACAATGCACTTTTAGTGTTGCCCCATGGGCTATTTTTAATTTTTACAGTTTTAGAAAAATACAAAAACTTGGATTTTTAGAGAAAAATACAATTTGTTTAAAAAAATGGAAATCTGAATGTAAATCAGCCCCTTAGCATGGAGGCTGAATATACAGTATACTCAAACAGAATACTGAAACATCTTCTAAATTTCACATTAGAATTAAAACAGTAGGACTCTAGATTGAATATCAGAGGCTCTGTACATGGTTTTTGCACAATGCACTTTTAGTGTTGCCCCATGGGCTATTTTTAATAGCACTGTGGTCACAGATGCTTGGTGGTACATGGCATCCCTTGGAATTCCCTGGATTGTGCTGCAATCACATGATCAGGCTAAGGAGTGGCCAACAGAGCTGTGCTCTACATTTAGTTGCTACATTGTTAAACTGGTGCAAGATAAAGAGCATCTGCATTGATCCACTTTTCCCACCTAATGCTCCTGCACTTGCCTTACAAAGTGAGCCCATTTGTAGTTAGCAAAAAAGATTGCCAGCTATGTTCAAATTCTCTTCTTTGCAAATATAAATGCCTTTACTTTAAATAGCACTTGTATTAAATAAAAACTCATACCAGTAAAGTAAATTACTATTATATTATTATAGTCTCAGATCAGATTTATGGCATATTTGTGTCCCATTTTAGAGGCTCGAAATACACAGCCCCTGAAACTATTGTACGTCTTTTACATGACAAAACAAACACACAATAATGTCCCAAACAAGTACCTCCTGAAACAGTAGCCTATGGCAGGAAATTATATAGTAGAAAGAATGGCAGTACTCTGTTCCACCTGGCTTTGTCCCAGCACCTGGCATAATAAGATCAATTGTTCCAGTACAATATAAGATCTGTGATAAAATCTATGTTTACATTGCGAGAGTTGTTCATCAGTTTCCCCCTTGCATACTGAGAATTGCAGTCAGTTTGGTGGGCTGGAAGCTCCTTTGAAAAGTCTCTCACCTGCAGTCACTGGGGGAAAGTAATAAAAACTGTGACCTGAAAGATACGAGTAACGCAATTTTTTCTCTTTATGTGAATTTGATATAGCATTTGTTCACAAGTATTTATCAACCCATCTGACAGTAGAAAAATATTAGAGAATGTGCACTAGTGCATGGTCAATGTAATAAAAACGTCTTACTGAAAAAGTCATTTTATTTGTGCCAAAAATATACTGCCTTCATGCAGGTTTTAAAAATATAGTATGTGAATTGTAATGACTGTAGATAACTGACGTTACATGCTAATATTTGTTTGTAATATTTGTATTTGACTTTTACCGGAATGGGACCTGTTATTCAGAATGCTTGGAACCTGGGGTTTTCCAGATAAATTTCCATAATTTGGATCTCCATACCATAGAAAGTCTACTACTAAAACATTATACACCAAAAGGCTTGTTTTTCTTCCAATAAGGAATTATATTTCAGTTTGGATCAAGAACAAGGTACTGTTTTATTATTAAAGAGAAAAGGGACATTTTTAAAAAATATTTGGATTATTTGGTTAAAATAGAGTCTATGGTAGACAGCCTTTCCGAGCTTTTTTTTACGGGTTTCTGGATAATGTATCCCATACTTGTATTACATTTTCCCAATTAATTTAATACAAGTGCTTGCCAAATCATTTCAACTGGAGGGTTGGCTTTGGTCAGGACTTAACTTTAGCTCATGACAAGGTTACACATGTATGAAAACACAAGTTCTCATCCTAATTCACTAATTAAGCATTTAAAGATCTTTGGCTATTGCAACAAAGCACCTTTGGGCTGCAGCCATAATTAACTGTAATCCACCAACATCAGAATTATATGCTTAAAGAATTGTAAAATCGTTTTCTTGAAACCACAGTTTCCTAACCTGTCAATTTAAAAATCTCACTCATTAATACACACAGAAAAAAACAGTTTTTGTAATAGTAAATGAAGTGAAACTTAGAAACCAGTGTAAAATATTAAAAACTATTAAGGAAAGAAAATTTTGCCACAGTATAGCTTGGCTTTTAAGCATAAAGGATATGTAAGATAAGCAGACATACAGTATATCAACAGATTTGCTGGCATCGATGAACCAAGTCTCCTTAGTAAATACTATACGAGACCCGTATCAAGTGCAAACAACAATTACTGAATATATGGTGACTTTTCTACTTGCCAGTTGGAATAACAGAAAAGTAAGATTTATAAAAATTTTGATCATATTTTGTGGCATCCAATGAAAGAGGATATTCAATGTTCCTGTTTAGAGAGGATTAAGTAGTATACATGCATTTAGTTCATTTAAGCACAAACTAGAAATAAGGACAGTTTCAGTGGATCAATGCATGTTCTGTACCCAAATTACCTAAATGTTTTTCTAGGTGCTGCTGTGTGTGAGTAACACATTAAGAAGAAATTATTATATTTGTTTTTGTAGTAAAGGTTTAAGGTTGGACTTGCTTCTGGATTAGTGTCAATGTCTGATAATCAGAGGGGTCCTTTAAGAATAAACTAGACAGGTACATAGAAACTAATGTTATAAAAGGCAGGAGGCACAAGATCTAGTAACCCATAACGACCAATGACATAATATATACAGGCCATTTATTGGGTTTGTAGGCCTGGAGCAAACTTTGTGTATTTTGTAACATAACACCATAGGCTTTTAATTAGTATAAAACAACACAGTCAGGTCACTTTCTTCAGCATACTAATTCAGTATATGTATATTGATTCCCTAACTCACATACTAGAGATTATGTTCTCTAAACGAACACACCCTTCAGTAACATTGCACCAGTCAGCAGCATAGACACCTACATTAAACATTTACACACACATATAATGCACCTATACATATATGTACATGCAGTTCTTTTAATATACTCATTTTGATTCTTCATGAAAAATCTCAGTTTTTGCTGGTCTTTTTTGTATTATTTAAAACATTTGCCGTGCACTGAGGACAATATTGGAGCGGATTGCTGCCCTTGGCTTGTATATACAGTATATATACAGTATATAAATATATATATATAGAGAGAGAGAGAGAGAGAGAGAGAGAGAGAGAGAGAGAGAGAGAGAGAGCTGCACTCACTTACTGGAGAAAAAGCCTCCACTGTAGAAAAGTCATATAGAATTTAATGTAAAGCAAGGCATTCACAGGACTATTCTATTGGATTTAATTCATGTTTAAATCATTTTTTACTAGATGTAAGGCATATAGATCCAAATTACGGAAAGATCCCTTATCTGGAAAACCCCAGGGCCCGAGAATTCTGGATAACATGTCCATACCTGTATATATATATATGTACTTATACTATAAATACAGTAGATGCATGTTTTACTCATCATATTGCAGTATTATACTGAGAACATCAAGTACAAGCTCATTTGGATTCTTACTGTATGATGCATGGACTGTAAAGTTTTCCATGTTCCAAAGTGGATAAGAAACAGATTTGTTATTGGCAGAGATTTTGGTCTTTACTTGAAAAATTGTGGGGATAAAAGTGCAACAAAACAGCAGAAATGTTTAAAAATATAACAAGCAAGAACAGTGAAAATTAAGAGATAAATTAAACCTGACAGTAAAGTAGTTTTGAATAGTAAACTAGTTGTCTAGAATCTCCTTTGTTTTGTGCTATAATATGCCAAATCTATCGATCTGAAATGCATCTTGTTTTTCCCAAGAGAGTTGGTTCCATTCACAAAGAATGAATTATTACAGTAAATAATACAGCATGCTTAATTGCATGCCATTTTCATGCTTCTTATATTATCATTCCTTTCCTTTTTATCTGTTTCCTTTACTCTCTTTATATGAGGACAATGTTTTTTTAACATTTTTATGTAGATTAATGTTGAGACATAACATCAGCTTAATTATCAGGCCCGGATTTGAGGCACAAATGTCACAAAGGTCCGGGCCTAGGGTGGCAAATTGTTTGGGGTGGCATGCCGTCCAGCCGCTCTACGGGAGCACTGGGGATGTGCAGCTCCGGCGCATGCGAGCACAACAGGAACGTGCGGCCTAGGTGCGTCTGCCAGGAAAATCCGGCACTGTTAATGATCAAAACATAAGAACACCATTAAAGGAACAGGTGTTGGGTTGATACAATCACATGTAAGGTTTACCTAAAATGTGTGTAATGGCCTGGCAATTTCTCTGTATGCATGTGTGCAGAATAAATAGCTTTGTACCAAAGTATAGAATGCTTTTGCAGAAAAAAGTCCAAAAGTTTACAAATAATTGACTAAAGATATATTTGGCATATTAAGGGACCATGAGCCGTTCATGCAACTGTCTTGAGGTACAAATGATTGGTTGGGGTGAGGAGACCCAATCAGGGCATTATTGCTATCTAACTGTAAAACATTTAACTGGTGTGTATGAAGAATCTTTATTTGAAATCTTTTATATGCTTATTCAGAAAATATTGAAACTAGTATTTAAAATCATAAACTGGAAAAGAACAAGATTTGTAAGTTCACAATGTACAATGACAGTTGCATGAACGGCTCATTGGCCCCATAATGCACAGGTTCTACACAGGTTGTCCAGTCGCAGAAATACACAATAAAATGGACAGCAGAGGTTTCATAACTTTCTCTAAAGGCAGGAAAATGTAATGAAACCTCATACGTGTTTTATGCCCAATGTGAGTTCATTATGCACTCCATGCACACTGCTTCATATACAAAGTTTGCATTGCAAATGAAGGCTGATACTGGTCTAATCTGAAATATTACTAGATAATTGCATGTTATACCTACAAATACAGAGCCCATAGAAAAATCACTGCTTTTAGACTGAGCAGAGAATAAGCTTATGGACCTCCAGATACCATGAATTATTTCACCTTCTTCACCAGCTGAATACTCAGACCCACAGCTAACAGCTGGGGGACCATAAGGCCAGGGAAGAATAACGTGTGTGTAGGATACTGACATGATCTAGCTAATGTTTATTGCTGCTATATAACATAAGACTTTTGTCACACTGATTTAAATGTTAAACAGACAATTAGGTTACATTTAAGATAAAATCTGTATCACTGTCCTGTATAGGCGCACACATCCATGAAGGAGTGCTGTTAATGGCAATAAGAGAAATGCATTACTGAATGAATAAGAAAGCTATCTATAAACATTGCAAGATTTATTAAAACCCCAAAAGGCTAACACATACATTCTTCCTAAATGAACTGCACTTTTCTGCAGATCTCAGCTGATCTTCTTTTCTAACTGAGACATTACTCATTTGTTTGGTTCTATTCTGACTCAAGACATGCAGAACTTAAATCGGTCAGCATGATTCACCTAGTTAGAAAACCACATCACCCAGGGAACACAGATAAAATTACATATTAAAAATTATTTTCTTCCTCTGCCTTTATAATCAGACCTGGGGCAAAATATACATTATTATAAATCCAACTACATTCAGGTACAGCATAATGCAAGCTTCATGGGAAATTGCATGAACAAAATATAGAGAGAAGGCGCACACCCATTGAAGTAAAGTGAAGGGTGCTAATCCATAGGAGACTCCCCATAAGGGTCTCCAGACAAGACTATAAATACTCGAAGTAATGGATAGCACACCCAATTTCAAAAAATAATAGAAAAATGTATTACAAAAAAGTAAAGAAAATGCAAAAAATTATGCAAAAATAATAAATAATATAACAGTGAGCCCAACGCGTTTCGACCTTAAGGGTCTTCCTCGGGCACAAATAGACAAAATAAATAAATAAATAAATAAATAAAAGGCCTGCCTTTTTGTTTTTTTTGTCTATTTGTGTCCCTGAGGAAGACCCTTAAAGGACAAGGAAAGTCTAAAATAGAATAAGGCTAGAAATGCTGTATTTTGTATACTAAACATAAGCATGAACTTACTGCACCACAAAGCCTAATCAAACACATGATTTATGCTTTCAAAGTTGGCCACAGGGGGCTGTCATCTTGTAACTTTGTTAAACATCTTTGCAAGACTAAGACTGTGCACATGCTCACTGTGGTCTGTGCTGCTTAGGGATCGTCATAAACAAAGCTGCCCCTGCTGTTCATAAGTATGATTGTTTCCCTGCTCAGCAGTTAGGGACCATCTGACAATTCCTATCCACAGCAGTAAATGAAGGGAGAATTTACTGCATACAGTCAGGTTTCTTATAAAAACGGTACACATTTTTTAATTAAAGTATATTGGAAATAGGTTTCTTTTTCATTAAAGAAAGTAAAAATGGGATTTTATTTTTTTGCCTTTCTTTGTCCGTTAAGGTCGAAACACGTTGGGCTCACTGTTATATTATTTATTATTTTTGCATATTTTTTTGCATTTTCTTTACTTTTTTGTAATACATTTTTCTATTATTTTTTGAAATTGGGTGTGCTATTCATTACTTTGAGTATTCATGGGAAATTGCAGCTGTGCTGACCCAAAACTGCCTTTAATAAATAGAACACTTATATGTTCTATTTTCTTAAGATAATAGCACGATATACCAAGCCACAGATAGGATATAGAGTTAAACTATTTACAAAGTGACTACATGGATTATAAATGCCTATGATAAAGATTTAAGTTCCCAAGCAGTTAGTTGGTTGAACTAAGAGCAGTAATGATTAAAATGCTTAGTAAAAACACTAATAGCCCAATTACCTGTACTAATTTTAGTTCAGGAAGGGGAATCTCTGCCGATTGCTTTGGGGATTTAAAGTGGATTTTTCTTATGTCAGGATTGACCTTTTTTATTCTGCGTGGGAAGGTTGGTTTAAACATCACCCACTGATCTCTAATATGAAGGAAAAAGTGGTCAGTCATCTGTATAATATCATACAGCGTTAGCAGAGTTTAAGACTTGTTTCTAGACAGTTGTGGCAACCACACTGACATTTTTCCAAGTAGCTTACGTTCCCCCACAAACAATCTTTTCAAAGCCCAGTAACTAAGAGAAAGGGGAGTTCTACATGAAACCCTCTTAAATATTACTTGTACAAGTAAAAACAGTGACATTCAAATACTTAATCCTAAACTTCACAGATGAGAAAAACATATAAATCACAAAGGTTTGTATTGTTATTAAGTGCACTGAGATATGAAGAGCATGACAAGTTTATTTAACGTTTATCATTTAGAAAGATGTATTATTTTGGAAACAAACCCATGCTATATGCTAAATGGAAAACCACTATGATATCATACTCTCTCATTCTAGAGGTTTGCCTCTTATTAATATCTCTTGTTCAGCATTTTTAAGGCTCTCAGTACTCACTTGACATTAGACATTTGTCAGATATCAAGCAAATCATTAATTATTTACTGTTTAACAAACAATACGCACTCCAACTCCACTGCTATATGGAAAGTCGTTATTGAATTCATTAAAATACCGTTTTTAAGACAATTTATGTATAAAACTCTACACGTGGAAATATAGTCAAGGTATAAAACTTTCAATTAAAACATGCATATTTGCTTACATTGAATTTAAGCTAAACATACGATTTAAAAAAAAATCATATGGGTTGTTATAAAAGGTCAACTAAATGAAGAGTTATGGTATGTCATTTTCTGTGCTTTCACTATTCTTAAATCAACATCTCCTTTGAGAATAACCCTTGATGACCTTTAAAGTTGAACTTCAAAACTAAATGAATACCATCAAATCAGCTTCAGAATGCTTCTAGTATGATATGGTTATTCTATGGGAATGCCTTTGGGCATTTCTGAGCTGTACGCTACAATGGGATTTTAAAGGTGATTAGGAAGTAAGTCGATATCTGGCAATAGGTCCATTCTATAGCTCCAGCACTCACTGGAATTTTAAGACTGAGACCTTCTTATTCATTTCCTGTGTGAGAAAAACTAGGCTCTGCTTAATTTCTCTGCTGAAAAATGCACATTCATTTAGTTTATAATGAATATCAGTTTCTCTCAGGCTTTCCCAAAAAAATAAAATAAGAGCCACTTGGGAATGAAAGCAAGCTACATTACAGAACAGTTAATGGCTAATTGCTTTGGTTTTTTTATATTAAAATAACAGGGATGTTTAGGTCCAGCTTACATCCATTATTGTTTCCATACAGTAATACAGTATGCTGTATTTCAATGTCAATTTGGATACGTATAAAACAAATGAAAACAAATCACTTCTGGGCAGCAGTGCACAAGGCCTCTACAGAGATTATATTTGTTGAAATACTGTAATATTTTGCATGTTTGTTTTATCACTTATGGATAAAAGTTTATTAATCAGTTTGTGAAGTTTTGGAATTGGGGCCTGTGTTAAACAATATGCAGGGCTGTTAGGTTCCCTTATGGGGTACCGTTTGCCACAAATACATTTTGTATACATAAATATCCCTAATCTTGACAAAATTGTGTGAGAATTCGAATCGTACAACTTTTTTAAATTAGATGCTCGAATTGTGCGACTTTTTTAATCTGTCGCCCAATAAACGCCAATCTGCCATTGACTAGTACATGACTTCGACAAAGAGCCTCACAGGGCTCGAAACATGTTGTGTTGGCAGTTAAATCTGCAATACTGCCTTGTGATCTTCACTTTCAATGGATATTACTATCGCATCCACGGCTGGAGTATTTTCTGATTTGGATTTTTAGCAGCTTCAGGGTATAATAAAAAAAAAAAAAACTTTGAGGTTTAATAAATAGGCCCCATAGTTTTTTTTTACAGTAGCTTATTCTGTGTTCCTGTTTATTGCTATGCAGCACAGGGGACATTACATGGCACCTCTATAGAAGGCTAGCTGGTATCCTATGCATTAGGGATGATGCAGTCATGTGGAGCAAAGCTAGCAATGTTTCATCTTGATTGTTATAAACTTTGTTTTTATTGGTTCAATAAGATGACACAGTATTGTTTCACAGAATGGATATGTTATCAGTTTTGTAAAACTGGGTTTTTATTTTTTATAGAATTTTAATATAATGATATCCTTTTGTGCCCAAACTAGATTTTGTTGTTATTCTTTAATAGAAATAGGTATTTCTTTATCTCTGGATATGGTCACAAATAGTTATGTACCCTGAGAGACATTCATTCTCTGTACTAGGGATATTTTTGTTTATCCTGGGTTGTTAAAGTATTTTATTTTTGCTTTGAGTGGAACAGCTTATACAACCCACACACCCTATATAGTGCCTTACAAAACTACTGTCTTACAGGAAGCATTTCCTAAATGCTTAAAATTGTATTATTTTGCATAATAGTTGTATCTGCCTTTCCTCTGGACTGGACATAGGGTCATTACTCTGTGTGCCTACTCCTATTAATCTTCTTTTCAACAGGATAACTGGAAAGAAACCAATTTATATTTAAAAAAAAAACAATTCCTCCAGATTCTATTTGGGATGATTTAGGCTGTCCCCACCTCCTAGCTGGAGGAATTAGGTACTTAAATAACACATAAATGGTCCTATATGAACCTTTTAGCCCAGAAGTGTCCATACTAATGTGAGGACTACTTTGAGTGGTGTTGCCCCATTATGATCTACATCCATTATAGCATTGTTAGCAGTCTGTTCCATGGAAAATATTATTTAAATATGATATTGAGTAAGGAGAGCATTTGTATTGCTACATTTAAAATAACTATTTCTTATGAAACCATAACAGAATTAATATCTGAATGAAAAGAATGAAACAGGAGGGTGATTTAGTCAAACTGTTTGTTGACAGTGTCTTGAGATCTACTGATCACCAGCTAAAGAACTACTGGTAGATCCCAATCTACCTTTTGGGCACCCCTGCTATAGCCATTCTGCTGAGTGACACCCTAATGGCAGGGGTACCTAAACAAATGCAAAGGTCTTGCAATACCACCTTCAACCAGATAAATTTGAAACTTTTGCATGCTCTCCCTTGGAAGGTAAGATTTTTATTATTAGATTCATATGTCTTTTCATGCATGTTCTGATTGTGTGTGGAGTAAAGCACATTTCTTTCCTTGGATACAATATAGAGGATGCATTGGGATAGTGTTTAAGTGTCCCTAGTGCTGGTTTGTGTAAAGCTTTCTTTTTCTTTTTTTAAGTTTCAAAGTGAGGGGTAACATTGCTGAAATTCTTGATTAACACTATATAAAACTTAAACAATAATTCTTTTATGCATATATTCATATTCAAATGTATAATAATGGTATAGGATGGGATATCACATTAAAACTACATGCCATTGTCAACAGCTAAAGATAAAGCTTGTGTAAATCTTAATACTGCTGCTCTCTAAAAGAAAAAAAAATCCCAGTTAAACAGATGACATGTTTCTCTGCATCCAAAATAAACATTAGACCCTACACAGAAAGGCAAAAAAACTAATTTTAAGACCAGGGAAATAGAAATGATCAAAGCATGTTTTTCTCTATACTGTAGCCAACACAAAAATAGCTTAATATTTATAGAGATAATGATTAATTTTTCCCAATTTAAAAAGTAAGATTAGGGAATGCATTATAACATATTTCTCACTAAACTAGGGTTACAGAAGAACTCAAGAACTCAAGATCTCATCAAAACAGCTCCCACAATGACATTCTGAGAAATGAGCGATGTAGCAGAGAACCCCCACTGTTTAAAGCACTGGAAATAAGTGGCCAAAATCCTTTTTATGCATCAACAGAAGTGACAACCTTTTCACAGTGCTCCAGTGATGCAGCCTCCTCCCCCCCTGGACCCCTGCACAGGAAAATTATGCAGGTGAGGGTAAGTCGCCTCAAGCAGTCAAATGTATCTGTTTTGAAGTATGAGGTACAATTGTGGCAGATGCAACTTGGAGTGCAATGGCAATTAAACTGGGATTACGTGAGAAAATGTTGCATTATGGGTAAAAATTAGTGATGAGCAAGATTTTTCGGTAGGCATGGATTTGCTGTAAAAATTTTAGCTGCAACAAAAAATGCATGCAAAAAAGGGTCTATTGTACCGTGCCCAGTGCTGCGAAAAAAGATTGCGACTTCAATGCATTTCATACATTTTTCGCTGATATTTTTTATGAAATCATCAGTAAAGCTAAATGGGACAAAATAAGGTCTATAGCAGCTGAATAATTTGTTATATCCAGCTTACCATTTTAAAGAATCATTTACAACCCATAAGTGCTGCGGTTGTTGCATGAAAAAATAATTCATTAAAAGTACTAAAGCCTCTCTGTACCTCTGCATTCAGTGGTTTTTTGTTCATTCTTAAAATCATGCACAATTGCACCTATTAATACAGAAGAACCCTGGAGGAAGACTCAAAGGTAGCAGTAGTAATTTCAGTCCTGAATGCTGGAACTTGTTGTTGTGTCCAAAATAGCCCTTTGCACACTGTACATGACCCCTATGGGTCTGGAAAATCCAATATAGCGCGCACTTTCATGGATCAGCAGACAGCGGTGGTTTTAAAAGGCTTTATTTCCCCAACAATTCACCTAACACATTTCGTGTGTCGTCACACCTACTCATAGGCATAGTTAAAACATACAAATCCTTTATTGAAAAAGGTACCGTTATCTGGAACCCTGATATGTAGAAAGCTCCAAGTTATGGGAAGGCCATTTCCAATAGACTCCATTTTAAACAAATAATTAATATTTTTAAAAAGCTTCTCTTCACAAGACTCTCCAGCACAGTAGTCAGGGCTCAGGGTCAACATGTTTTCATGTCCATATCAAATTCTCCCTCCACCTTTTGTTACAGCTCTTACCAAAAATGCTTCTACCATGTTCTTCTGATGCACCCGCCATGTTCTCTCAGCACATACTATTTCATGCAAACTTTCTGCTCCTAATCAGAACCTATCATAAAAACATCTTCCTCATCACTTAAAACTTTATCCGCAACTTGAAGACATTCCTGCCGATAAAACAGAAAATGAAACCGAGGCAAAAGTTTACATTTCAACATCTCACTGATATAACTAAAATGACTAAAATAAATGCCCCTAGTGTCTTTGTCAAGGGGTTTGTAAAGATAAAGGGTCTCATACTGACAAATTCTAAACAATTCAGTGTTGGGGAAGCACCATCCTAGATGACTCATCACCAGTTAGTACCACATTTCTTCCAGTGGTATCTTACAGAAGTGAATGGATACATGCATCTTTGTAAAATGTATTTATAAGATTTTTGTTGAAATAAAAAAGGTCACTATAAAAGCGTGGATTGTGGTGTGTGGTTTAGTTATGTAATGTGTAAAGTTTAGACAAACTGTCCTCCAGTAAACCCCACTGACATTCAACTCAGAGCATTTCAGAGCATTCTGGATAACTTGTGTCTGTTCAATAGAGATTTAGGGGGTTATGTAATAAAAGGCACTAAGTTTGCCCAGAAGCAGTAACCCTTAAAAACCAATAGGATTTTTGCTTTTAAACAGGTGACCAGTAATGCTGCCTTCTGATTGGTTGCTATGAGTTACTGCTCCTGGGCAAACTTAGTGCCTTTTTTTACATTACCCCCTATATCTGGTATTAATAATATATCTGGTATTAAAATATATCAGGACCTGGAGTTTTCAGATAAGGGATCATTCTATCATTTAAATTCACATTCTTAAAGGATAACTGAACCCCCCAATTAAGAAAAGCCCATACCTACTAACCTAGATAGTTCCCCATCCCTGCTTCCCCCTCCCTGCATACTTCAAAAGCCCTGAAAATGTCCCTAAAATATATCAGTGCAGAGTAAGTGCAGCGGAGCTTGTGGGAGCCATCTTCATCTGTAATAGAGCGCATGCGCAGTTGGAGCAGTCTTTTCAGTTTGCTGAAGAGGACCCAAATTGCTGGAGTACACAAATTGCTGAACCCGAGTACCCGAAGAATTCCAAAGATCCAGAAAATGGCACCCACAAGCTTCTCTGCGCTTTCTCTGCACTGATAATTTGATTGCCTTCAACATTGGACCCTTATACAGGTATGGGATCTATTATCCAGAATGCTCAGGACCTGGGGCTTTCATGATAATGGGTCTTTCCGTAATTTGGATCTTCACATCTTAAGACTTAAAATCATGTTAACATTAAATAAACCCAATAGGCTTGTTTTGCTTCCAATATGGATTAATTTTATTTTAAGTTGGATGAAGTACAAGGTACTGTTTTATTATCACAGAGAAAAAGGAAATCATTTTTAAAGCATTGTTACATGACAACTAGAGAGTATTGTGTTCTCCTGTATTACTAACTTTCTACACACCCATGATCTGTTGGACCCTCTGCAATCGGGTTTCCGGCCTGGTCATACTACTGAGACTGCTTTGTGCAGAGTTACAAATGATCTTCAGGTTGCCAAAGGTCACTTCTCCATCCTTCTCCTCCTTGACCTATAATCTGCATTTGATACAGTTGATCACTCTCTCCTGATGCAGATTCTCTATTCGCTTGGCATCCGTAACCAGGCTGCATCTTGGCTCTCTTCTTACCTTTCTAACCGTTCATTCACTGTCTCCTATGATAACAAAACCTCATCTCCAGTTCCACTTAATGTGGGGGTGCCGCAAGGCTCCGTACTTGGTCCGCTGTTGTTCTCCCTGTACACTCTGTCTTTGGGAGATCTCATCCATTCATTTGGCTTTAATTATCATCTGTATGCTGATGATACCCAAATATATTTATCCACCCCTTCATTAACAGCTGAAACAGAGACTCAGATCTCTAACTGCCTCCTGGCTATCTCAAATTGGATGAACCAGCGCCACCTCAAACTCAACCAAACAAAAACTGAACTTATCATCTTTCCACCTAAGCCTGGTCCTACTCCCCTATTTACTATCTCTATTGATGGCATGCTCATTAATCCTGTCAACTCAGCTCGCTGTCTGGGGGTAATCTTTGACTCCTCTCTCTCCTTCTCTGATCATTTTAACACCACTGTCAAAACCTGTCACTTTTTCTTACGCAATATTGCCAAAATCCGTCCCTTCCTTTCACCTGATACATCCAAGACGCTTGTGCATGCGCTCATCCTATCCAGACTAGATTACTGTAACCTTCTACTAACTGGCCTACCTAAATCCCATCTCTCCCCTCTACAGTCTGTATTAAACACTGCTGCAAGAATTATCCTCCTCTCATCCAAAAGGGTACAGGCCCCTCCGCTCCGCTGCTGAAGTCCTTATCATGGCTTCCTATAAAACAAAGAATAACTTATAAACTCCTCCTTATAACCTTCAAAGCCCTTCATTCCTCTGCACCTAACTACATCTCATCTCTTGTCTCTCTATATGTTCCTGCCCGAAACCTCCGCTCCTCTCAGAGCAACTGCTTGGTTGTACCCCCCCACTACTACTGTTGTTTCCCGTATCAAACCCTTCTCTCTTGCGACTCCTTATATTTGGAATGCCATTCCTGAATCTCTCAGGAGAGAATCCTCCTTCAATGTTTTTAAAACAAAACTCAAAGACTACCTCTGGGAGCACCTGGATAACACCTGAACTGGCACTTATTTAACAGTGTAACAAACTGTAACCCACAGCACCTTAATACCCCTCTGAATTGTGTCTGTATGTTACCCTCCCATTTAGACTGTAAGCCCTACGGGGTAGGGTCCTCTAGCCTTTCCTTGACACTGAGCACTTAATCTGCATTGTAATTATATTTTATATTTATGTGAATTGTATTCTAATAATGCACTTATTGTTCCTTTTTATTCTGACCCCTTGTTTGTTACTACTAATTTATTGTTTTGTTGTACAGTGCTTTGCCCTCAAGGAGTGCTTTACAAATAAAAATATACATACATATACATACATGTATAGCTAGAATTGCACTCATATATAGGTCAATGAATGTTAAACACAGCAAACAATATATGACAAAAAAGTGTCTTAATTTTACTAGTCTAGTCATGGGGGCTCGCTAAGTAACTGCCCTTGTCTGATAGGACATGTAATTGCTTTGAAATCAATAAAAAAAAATTCTACTCAACAGCATCAGCATGTTCACACATGGATTGATTTACTATAAGGTCTGTTCCTTTTATCTGTTAGTGTTTCAGTCACACCCAGTAAGTCCTTTACATATTACATTTTAAACTTGTTTAACAAATGCCAATAAAATCCTAACATTTTCATTTCTATGTTGCTTTTATTTAATACGTGCTACTGACTGCAAGGGGAAAAAAGGCATTATCGGTTCAAGAATGAATCTATAAAAGGAAAGGAATGCAGTGTGTCTATAAGCACTTAATACATTTTATATGCTAGAAGATGTTTAAAATGTTACATCCACATTCCTTGCCTACTGTAGGTCATATCTGATTAACAAGCTATCAGCAAGCCAATATGGTATATGCATTCATTTCTTACGACTGACATCATTTAAAACAAACAAATGCACTGAAAATTAGGGCATTTCGTATGCAGACAATCAAGAGTTTTCAAAGCCTGTCCTGAAGCAACCAGCAATCTTTTCCAATCTGATGTTTCAGCTAAACATATGAATATAGTTAACCTTTCTTATAGGATCCATCTTCTGGTTAACTCTTCTCCGAGTACTTTGACTACCAAGGTTTTTTTTCCCTACTTGGTCATGTCCTTTCCTGGTACTCGCCTATTTCAGTTATTTAGGGATTATTATTAACCTAATCCCTCTCACCCGCATTGCTACTGTGGAAATTGCCTAAGTCCTTTACCTTCCTTGTCAGACTGCTCAGATAGCTAATCTGCTACCATATGTCACCCCTAGAGCAAACTGTTACAAGACCAGACTTAATAAGCAACTAAACCCTCTTTCAATTGGTCCTTCTCTGAACTTTTGAACTGATTTTGGATTTAACTGGATACAGACTACTCATGTTTAAATTTGAGCCAAAAATCCATAATTATTTCATAATTGTTGCCTTAAGCTATATAGAGCTTTGAAGTTGCATACCCTAAAAGGGTTTGGATATGGTTATGATGAGCACTAATGGTTCAGGCAACATTCTGGTTTAAGTGCATCTCTAATAAGCACCCTACCACTACAAGATTCTACATTTCTAACAAATTCAAAAATATACAAAAAATAAAGACCAACTGCAGAACTTCAACTTCAAAAAATTATGTAACTACAGGTAGCATTTAAAAACAAGCATCAAACTGTCAGAAAGCCCTACTTATGGCAAGATATAAGTATCAGGCATCTGCCAAGACTGTGCTCTACTCAATGCATTGTGTCTTCAAATGATACAGGAGACTCAAGTCACAGTGATCTCCCAGTGCCATCAAAGCACCATTACACAGTTACTGATACACAGCATTTCTATATTGTGATGTTCTCAGCGGCTAGACCTGGATTACAGGGCTTGCTAAGTTCCTAAGCATACTCTTTATTATCATGCCTTCCGTTTATTGAATGCTGGCATTTTTCTACATGGTGCGTGTCCCTGACTCATCTGATTCCATGTTATTGGAATTTTGTTTGATCTTCCTATTCCTTAGTGCCAGCTTGTACTGGGGTGACAGTTGGGCCTTAATAAACTATAGGAAAAGTGGCCAAATTAAGCCTTCTGTGTAAATGCCACCATTATGGGCAAAAGGAAGACTTGGGAGCTGTATATTAACTGGAGGACCAAAGAGTCTTGCATAAGTAATTAATAGCTTTATTTACAATCAGTAGTATAGCTTACCCAGTTCTCTCAGTAGTTTACACAGTCTCTAATATTAGAGTGGTGTCCAACTCACTGTTGTGATTGCTTACCTTGTGTAAGCTTTAAAATGTATGAGTCCTGCGATGAACTGCCCCTGCATTGTTCACACATCAAATTTAGTCAGTAAGTGCATAAATCCACACGTGACTGGTCTCAACAAGGTGCCAGCCTATGAAATATGACCAGAGGTAAATACATAGGGACCACCGTAAGGGATTTATTGTAACGTTTTGTGTATTGTAAAGGTAGGTCAGCGTTTCAGACCTGACACAACTGGATATGACCACAATTGAGTGCCAATGGCTGTATATCCCAACAGCATTAAAAAGCTGAGACGTTTACAGCAGGCTTGTAAACCCACAGCTTGTGGCTTTTGCTGGTCATCTATTTCAAAGCAAACATTTTATGGCTACCTGATTGAAAGCAAGTATTGTCTGGCTGCTCAATTAGTGGCTAACAGATAACACCATTATGTTCTACAGAACTTATCTGCTATCTGCTGTGTAACCAGAGCCTTTTCTCCTTTGAATGGCTGCCCCTATTGCTACACAGAGGCTTATTTATATAAACATTAATTTTACCAGTGCAGGGCAACACTGCATTTTATTTGTATTACTTTAAAACATTTTTGATTTTTGATGTTACTGTTCCTTTAAGTATTCTAAAATAGAAAAAAATATGTTGGTGACCACAACCAAATTACAAGGGGTTATATAGTAAACATTTGACGTTTGCTCTGTCTTATTACTAATAGCAACCAATTTTCATTTGCTGGATATCTATTTTAATGCAAAGCATTGTTTCTGCCAGTCTTTCTCTTAGACCAGTGGTCCCCAACCAGTAGCTCGCGAGCAACATGTTGCTCTCCAACCCATTGGATGTTGCTCTCAGGGTCCTTAAAGCAGGTGCTTATTTTTGAATTCCAAGCTTGAAAGCAAGTTTTGGTTGCATAAAAACTGAGTATAGTGCCAAGTAGAGGCTCCTGTAGGCTACCAGTCCACATAGGGGCTACCAAATAGCCAATCACAGCCCTTATTTTGCACCCCAAGGGACTTTTTTATGCTTGTGTTGCTCCCCAACTCTTTTTACATTTGAATGTGGCTCACAGGTAAAAAAGGTTGGGGACCCCTGTCTTAGACCATACCTAATGAAACCTGTTCTCCTGATTCTGCGAGCATTGGGTATACACTTAACCTTGACTAAGGAACTGCCTACTATTATGGATACTTTTTTAAGAACCTTTTAAAGCAAAGTCCTGAAAAATCTACCACAACATCCAGTATTTGTTTTCCACCAAATTATTTCCCCTGCTATGTTTAATTTTTCACACTAGCATTGCATAGAATCCTGTTCTGCTTTGGTTATGTTTGTTTGAAATTTCCTAAAGTGTATAGAAATCTTTTTTGCAATCAACAGCTTTGTGAAGCACAGTTCAAGGGAAAAATAATGAATGCATAATTGAGTCACAAAAGGGTAGGCTTTATAACTGCCTTTCTAGATGGGTTTTATGGCATTAACAAAGACAAAAATATAATTAGACACATTTCTCAGACATCTTCATTTCTCACTGATAGATTGCAGTAAATCATTAATAATCTGCCCCATAGATTTTCATAGAAAGGAAGCAACCTAATGTAACTTTTAATGTTTTTTCTACGTAGTGTCAGAAACAAAGTATTCTGCCATTTTCCAGCTTAAGTTAACTAATTTGCTAGTTGTAATGGCACTGTACTGAAAAGATTAGATGGCATGATATTGTGTAAAATGTATTTACAGTACACTGCGTGATGATAAGATGTAAACGAATACCTGAAGGTCAGAGCACTGAAGGAAAAAAGAAAAAGATAAAATAATGGCAGCTCAGTACCTGCCATTTGAGCAGTAGAAACCAGGCTATGAATAAATGGGAGTCTTTGTAATGCTAGACACAGCCCTGTTATTCCTCGAGGAGCAAATGTTCTGCAGAAACAGACCCTTCAGTTTAAGAGAGCATTATCACTTTAGAAGAGAAAGATAGATGTGTCCAAATTAAACTGCTTAATTAGTCTTAAAGGGAACATGATATGGATCATAACATACAGTACAAACCATACTCAAAGCCCAGTTCAGGTGCCTGTACATTAAACAGGAGGTCAAGATAAAATATCTTAAAGCATACAAATCCCTTCTCTCCTAGGTGCCCAGCTTGGAGTTACACACTCAACTGATTTGTTGTACGGAAATAATAAAACACACACTGTTAGTCACAAGTCCGGAGTTAAACTTGTCTCCTCCTGATGTGGAGCCTGATATTTCCCCCACAAAGGCATCATTTCACTCTGCAGGATACTCTTTCAGCGTTTGCCACTGTTTTTGTTTTTGTATTAATTTCCTATTTTCCTGACGTATTTCCTTTGACCAACACTTTCTGAAGCCTTTTTTTAGAAGAAGGATCTTACAGGCTGTGTTGCCACCAGTCAGGTACAGATCAAACACAAGGATGCAAAGAGCTGTACTGTGCAGCTAAAACTAATTCATTATAAAGTCTACCTTATGCTTTCATCAAGAAAGAATTTTGCATGCTATTTATTTGTTGGGACGGTGAACTGTAAGTGGTATTTAATCACCAAAAGTCTAAACAGCTCCTAAATCAAGTTGATTTTTATAAAATATTTAGCATTTTAGCACAAACACACAATCTAGCCAGATGCACAAGGAAAGCACTCCAGCTGCTACAGAATTACAACTCCTGGACTGGGCTGGGAGGATGCTGCAGGGAGTTATTCTATCATTACCTGTGTTTTAGAATTTTACCTAAAAAAGTTTGCCTAATTCTGTTACATCTTAGTAGTGTAACTAGATATTACTGGGCCCCACAGCAAATTATTTTTCAGGCCTCCAAAATCTCTAGAAGTTGACCTGTCTTGCCAATATTTATTGAAATTGTATATGAATTAGGGTCTCCTCCTGGGCCCCCCTGCAGTTGCAGGGTCTGATTCCTCTATAGTTACGCCCCTGATCTTAACCCCCATCTATAAAGGGGCTGCCATATTTGTACAGCAGAAGTCAGCTAGTGTTGAAAATTCTAATGGACAGTCAGGGTGGCAAACCAGTCATGTTTAGCGATTTCACACTTACAAAAAAATACCTATAAGTAACTTTAAATGTAAAAATAAAGAAAGGCAGGTGCCAAAAGCCAGTATGGGCACTACCACAGAAAATGAAATTACAATAAAACAATAATTAGTAAGAGGGGGAGGATATACTCACAGTTCACCCCAGTCCACAGGTGCAAATCCATGAGAAAAAAACAATTTTGAGTCCCTCAAAAGATCAGTCAAAGTAGTAAAAAATGTCAGAATATTTATTAAGACATAGTAGACAGCGGCCTAAGGCATTTCGTGCCTGTTGGGGGCACTTACTCATAGGCTGACGAAAATATTTTGCATTTTTTACTACTTTGACTGATTTTTGGAGGGACTCGCAAATGCTATAACTTTAAATGTACACTAATATTTTGAAGAGACGTTGCCCGCTGGCCTGGCTAGGATAAATGCCATCCAATGTTAATATTATTAATAGGGTAGGAAGATGCCTTGTAGTTGAATGTGGTGTAGATGCAAAGCACAGTTAGCCAAAAATTCAGACCACTTTCGAAGTGCTTATTTACGATTCCATGACCTGGAAAGTCTTCTAAATGAAAAAAAAAATAGTGCAGCGTTGCCATCTTACTTACTTTCCCAGAAATGTTGCCATCTTATTTACTTCCCAGGAATCTCTTGACAGACTTAGGGGCTTATTTATCATGCTGTATAAAAATGTGTAAGGGTGTAAAATAAATGGTCAATTTCCAAGGCTGTTTATATTCTTTTATTCCATCTGATTTTCCACTGCTGTATTATACACGGTTATTTTATGCTGTTTTATTTCAAATCAATAAGAAAAAGTTAGTCAGTAAGTAAATTAGGTAAAACTCATCCATTTTTTGCTGGAGGACTACTGTTGTTTACTCAGCATTTACAAGCAGTTACTGCTTTCTATGCCAGAAATTTACAGAGAAAACAGTACATTTATACACAGCTTGATAATGCAGGAACAAAATTCATATATGGTGACACCTGGCAAACATAAGGTGGTGTATTTGGTCGCTGTTGTTTTACAGAGCTTGATAAAGAAGACTCCGACAGTAGAGTATAATCTGTGCTAGGGACACCTGGAACAGTTTCTGGGAGAAAAAACGTACTGGTTAAATTGACATGGGGTTCCTAACACATTGTAACCCCCATTAAATAAAGTTTTCCTTGTCCTTTTAAGTTTAGGGCCTGTACGACCTACATTCTGCCCCTTGCCCCAACCTTTTTATTGTGCTCTGTGGATGTACCAAAAAAGTGCAATTTTGCACCCCTTAGTACTTCAGCACTTGCACCCGTGTGATTGATAAATAAAGTCTATCACCCATTGTCAATGTAAGGCACTAAGTTTTGCCAGGAGCAGTAACCCATAGCAACCAATAAGATGCTGGAATTTAAAGAAGTGATCGGTAAATTCTGCCTGCTGATTGCTGTGGGTTACTGCCCATGTGCAAACTTACTGCCTTTTATTACATAACCCCATATGTTGTATTATTATGTCATTATCTATGGTACATCATACAACACATTAAGATACGCTTCACTACTACATTTCTAATTTAATACTTATTTCATATTCAGAAGATATATATATATTTTTTTTTTAAATCCTCTATTTTAGTAGGTTAAACCCACTATCTTAGTGTATAACAGCTGTTGACATGCTCAAGCAATTCTTAGGGGCAGATGCATCAAAGGTCGAGGTGAATTTTCGATTTATAAAAAATTTGAACTTCGAGCTATTTTTTGTGTACTTCGACTAGGGAATAGTCCAAATTCGATTCAAATTTGAAAGTTCACATATCAAAATTTATCATGTACTGTAAAATTTGACTTTGACCATTTGCCATCTAAAAACTGCCGAATTGCTGTTTTAGCTTATGGAGGACCTCCTAGAACCCATTTGGAGTCCATTGGATGACTTTAAAAAATCAAAGGTTTTTTTTGGAATTCAATTGAATGCGCTATTACTTCGATTCGTACAATTCAAATTCAGAGTAATACGGACATATTTGGCCAAAAAAAACCTTCGACTTAAATTTTGGTTGTTCTTTTTGAATTCAAAAATGTTCACATTCAAAGTTCGACCCTTGATAAATATGCCCCTTAGTGTGAATACCCACTAAATGGTATGTTTGCTGTATGTATTCCAATTCCCACAGCGGTACTACTTTGTAGTATGAAAGCCAAAAAAGGAAGTATTATAAATGCAGGAACAAAAGTGCTGTCTATAAAGGGGTTGTTCACCCTTATATTTTCTTTTAGAATGAAGTAGATATTCTAAGATAGTTTGAAACTAGTTTGCACTTTTTATTATTTGTGGGTTTTGAGTTATTTAGCATTTTATTCAACATCTCTCCAGTTTGCAATTTCAGCTATCTGGTTGCTAGGGTCCAAATTACCCTAGCAACCATGCATTGATTTGAATAAGAGACTAGAATATGAATAGGAGACAACAACAATAAATTTGCAGCCTTACAGAGCATTTGTTTTTTAGACGGAGTCACTGACCCCTTTTGAAAGCTGGAAAGAGTTAGAAGAAGGTAGCAAAAAAAAAAAAAGAAAAAACGAAGGTCAATTGAAAAGTTGCTTAGAATTAGCCATACTAGAATATACTAATATAAAAGAATAATGATACTAATATTTACTGTTAGTCCAATACAAATGAGGTTTTAAATTGTTAAAAAACATTCCAGTGTACACCTTACAAAATGTATTTGCAAAATCATTCAGTAAAGAGTCATCAAATAACAGGAACAGAAATGGAACCACCACAATTGATACTGAGATCTCCAGAGTTTGTGTTTGAAATTGACAAACTGATAAATTCTAAGGACTACATGAAAAACATGTCACCACACACATGTCCCATCACAGATGTAAGCGTCTATGTTACAGACATGGATAAGAATGCATAGGTGTGTTCAGTGTTTAGCCCAGAACAAGGGTGTAGACTGACCTTTGGTGCATACTGTATGCAGAGCAGGTGATCAAAAGATCAGTTATTGCTCTTAAAGGGATACTGTCATGGGGAAAAAAAAAATTTCAAAATGAATCAGTTAATAGTGCTGCTCCAGCAGAATTCTGCACTGAAAACCATTTCTCAAAAGAGCAAACAGATTTTTTTATATTCAATTTTGAAATCTGACATGGGGCTAGACATTTTGTCAATTTCCCATCTGCCCCTGGTCATGTGACTTGTGCCTGCACTTTAGGAGAGAAATGCTTTTTGGCAGGTTGCTGTTTTTCCTTCTCAATGTAACTGAATGTGTCTCAGTGGGACATGGGTTTTTACTATTGAGTGTTGTTCTTAGATCTACCAGGCAGCTGTTATCTTGTGTTAGGGAGCTGCTATCTGGTTACCTTCCCATTGTTCTTTTGTTTGGCTCCTGGGGGGAAAAAGGGAGGGGTGATACTCTAACTTACAGAACAGCAGTAAAGAGTGATTGAAGTTTATCAGAGCACAAGTCACATGACTTGGGGCAGCTGGGAAATTGACAATATGTCTAGCCCCCTGTCAGATTTCAAAATTGAATATAAAAAAATCTGTTTGCTCTTTTGAGAAATGGATTTCAATGCAGAATTCTGCTGGAGCAGCACTATTAACGGATTCATTTTGAAAAAAAAAATTTCCCATGACAGTATCCCTTTAAGTAGAGAGGCATTTAGATTAATAGGGAAGAAATTTAAAAATATAGAAAGGTTCATATTTTTTTCCAGCAAAGGGGGCCTCCCTCCTGGTGTATGACACTAGCATCACGCTTATTGACAGTAATGCATAGGTGCTAATGAATTGATTATAAACGCTCTATTCAAACAGTAAAACTGCTTGGACAGTTGCTCAAAGTTCATTTTTGCAATAAAATAAGAATGAAAAGACACAAGATGTATCCAGCATGGGATCTACTTACATGTTTAATTTAGATGGGTTGAACAACAAAAGTTATTATACAGGTTTGGGACCTGCAGTTTATGTAATTTGGATCTCCATAGTTTAGGTCTACAAGAAAGTCCTTTAAACCCAATAGGATTGCTTGGTTCCAATAAGGATAAATTATATCTTAGTTAGGATCAAGAAAAAACTACTGTTTTATTATAACAGAGAAAAAGGAAATCATTTTTACAAAATGGAGACTGCCTTCCCGTATTTCAGAGCTTTCTGAATAACGGGTTTCCAGATAACGGATTGCATACCTATATTATATAAAGCATGCTATGCCAGTAAAACCTAGTACCCTATAATAAATATACACCAATATAAAATCTCACAACAAAGCACGTCAGTTTTTTGTTTGTTTTTTTTTTTGCTCCACCACATTAGATTTAGAAAGTCTTCTGTCTGCAAATTACTGAAATACTTGTCTGCTGAACCCTGTTACTGACCTCAAGATATACTGGATAACATACACTGGAGTCAGCACTACAAACCTGAGATGGCAGTTATGTAATTTGCACACAAGACTTTGCCCAGCAAGTGTAAGGCCAATTATAGCAGCAAAACTGTACATATTTTTCTAAGATAAAAGCATGTATTCATAGCTGTCAGTAGAGTAAATGAGAAAAATGCTGCTAATAACAAAGAGCAGACATGTGGGAGGGTGATGTAACTTAAATGACAGACCTGACTGTGACACTCCTTTAAGGAATTACTGTACATGAATTGTGCATCATACACCAAGACATTGTTAGACATTGTAAATATAAACATTCATATTTTGTTGAAAAAGGACACAAAACTTGAGTAACCCCCTTATAAAACTGACTTCTGCTTATATTCCAATCTAATTTCTGTCTCACAAGGACCGAACATGGGGTAGCTGTAGTTTCCATGTTAACCATGTTTAGCTCAAGAAATAACAAAAAACATTATAAAATGTTTTTAAAAATATGCAAAAAGTATGTTTAGCAGAGGACCTATTCATGAAACTCATGTTGAAAATGGAATATACTGCTTCTTAAAATCTTGTGTGCAGAAGCCCAAATAATGTTGCCCTTGATCTAGAGCCTCCATACCTCTATAGTCTGTGGCATGCCGTTATTGCATTGGGCTCTCAAATAATAATTTAGTTAGTATTTAATAAAGGGTGCAACGCTTGCTATGAATCTAGTCATCTTCAGCAACCAACCAACAGGTAGCATGTATTGATCACTTGATTTAAAGCAAACAACTTATTAGTTGCTATGGGTCACTGCACCTGGACAGGCTTTATAATTACATATGGGGGTTAGCATCAAAGGGCTGCTGTGATCGTGGGATTCATCAGCAGCTCCTATGGCAGTGGTACATTGCACTCATTGCTGTGGGATATTCAAGTCTTGTGTGAAATATGTTTCACATTTCTCTTCTAACACCAAGCTGGAAATGAACCAAAGAAAGATGTCAGCTGATTTCCAGAAAATGTTCTCTTAAAACATTTCTGTGAGCATGTGCCTTATTTTAAGCAACATTATGTATAAACAATCTGATTAATGTTTCATTTGCATGTTGCTGATTTCCTGATGGAATCACTAATTGCAACCAGTTAATCCACAAGCGTGTGTTTATACGTATTCTGATTGGTACATCAGAATTAGTCCTACACATATACATATATATACTGTAAAATATATATATATGCACAATAATTGGGCGCCACTGGTTCTTTATGCTTAATCAGAAAACATATTTTATTCAACAACTTCATTCACATAAGAGTTCATAGAAATCAACAGGAACATAAAGTAACAGAGGATAGTATATACTCACAAGCACCAATGATCAGCATAGTCTCTGCAGGCAGGTGAACATACACAGCAGAAATTGAAGGTACACCCAGCTTTCAGCCTTTTCCCTAAATGGAACCCAGGGGAATCTCTACATTCCTAAATCGATACACTTAGTCCCTACTTCTGGGCAATTAGTACCTGGGATCTTAATCCCTATGACTCTCCCTGTCGGAGCCTTAGACTGCTCAACTAAATAACCTGTCTGTCACTCCTAGAGTGACCTATTACAGAGTATAGCTTATCCTTTACTAAGCCTAATGTACCTAGATTCCACTACACATTCCATTACTGCTCACTCAGGTAAGGGCTAAGCAAAGTACCTCAAGCACATGGTTACCTAGACCTTTATACTATAGCATAGTGCCATCTACTGGTCACTTTGGAACTCCAGGGGCTTATCTTAAAGGAATTGTTCAGTGTAAAAATAAAAACTGGGTAAATAGCTAGACTGTGCAAAATAAAAAAAGTTTCTAATATAGTTAGTTAGGCAAAAATGTAATGTATAAAGACTGGAGTGATTTTATGTATAACATGTCAGTCAGAACACTACTTCCTGCTTTTCAGCTCTAGACATCTGTTCACTCCAGCCTTTATATATTACATTTTTGGCTAACTAACTATATTAGAAACATTTTTTATTTTGCACAGCCTATCTATTTACCCAGTTTTTATTTTTACACTGAACTATTCCTTTAAGGCAGAATAATTAATTAAGGCAGTGCCATTAGGCACCAGTTAGGCATCTATAACAAAACAGGGGGTTGTGGGAGCACTCTAAAGGCTTTAAAGTATATATATAAGTATAATAAATGCTATTGCATATGTACCCAAAACATATACCAATATATGTATATAAATACATATATTCTCAGAGGCAAGATAAACCAAGAACATGAAGCCTACAATAGCCACAGGTGAAACAGCGGTATTCCCAAAAGATACCCAATTTTTCATGGTAAGTGTAATTCCCTGCTTTCAACAGATAAATGAATTGTGATCAACACAGTCCTTTCTGCAGCAATCAAAAAAAGCATGTCTGCCGTTGGGCTAAGACCATGCCAATCCAAGTGAGCTATGCAGATGCAAGGCAGATGGCTCACTGAATGATGTTCATTTGTTTTTATCCATTTGCTCTGAGGCAAGATCAGGTCCAGTTGGCCTGCACTTTAAAACATAATGAATGGATTAAATTCACAATAATACTGTTTAACCAATTATTTGAGTGTATGCAGCCCACTATTTATAGCAGATAACTGAGCTTTAACAATGTTCATTTTTTCACAAACATTAAAGTAGGGATGCACCAAATCCATTATTTTGGATTTGGCCGAATCTCCGAATCCATTTTGGAAGATTCGGCCGAATACTGAACCGAATCCGAATTTGCATATGCAAATTAGGGACAGGAAAGGAATAAGTGGAAAAAAATTGGTTTGCTTCCTTGTTTTGTAACAAAAAGTCACGTGAAATCCCGACATATGCAAATTAGGATTCGGATTCGGTTCGGCCAGGCACAAGGATTCAGCCAAATCCAAATCCTGCTGAAAAAGGCAGAATCTTGGCCGAATCCCGAACTAAATCCTGTATTCGGTGCATCCCTACATTAAAGCACAAAAGGTCCAGAGCTATTACAAATGCTAACAAAGCTATAATGAGAGATTAATCTTAAGAAGAATGGCAGAGAATAATCCATTAGCTCATATGCTGTTAGTTACTATGAACTGAAAGCCTTTCCATAATTCGCAGCTTCCTGAATAACGGGTTTCCAGATAACGAAATTTGAAATCTAAATATCTGTGTGATATAACACTATGTAAATGTGAACATATGGCTGTTTAATATACAAATAATAACTTATATGATAACACCTTCCTTGAAACAATCTAGCCACAATGTCTACTATTGTTCTATCACCCCATAGCTGTGCTGACATGACATGGTGTAAGTAACTAGAAGATGTGGTGGTTTATTTAATGTCATACTATCAGTACTAAGACAAATGTATTAACTTATTGTCTGTTCTTTCAAAGTGGATAGGAGTGGAATGGGGGGGTGTTTCTTCCTTTCCAAATTGTGTAAGCTGTAGTAATTGTGCTGAGCAAGAAGATCAGGGGAAGTGGAAGGTCAACTTACCCTTAAAATGTAGATGCCTACTTCCCCTTGGGAATGCAACACACAATGTATTGGTTTGACTAGCTGCCAGTCTCAGTGTGCTCCCTTCTGTAGTATAAAATAGAATAACCTTCACCTGATCCCATTGCACTAGAGCACGAGACGTTGATGTTATTTCCTTACTGTACAGAGTTGCAGGCCATGCAGCATATTTACTAAGGTTCAAATGTAACCCACATCTTACGCTGTCAAAAATTTGCATCAATGCATCAGTATTTTTGTGGCAGCATTGGATATTCGCTTAAAATTGCAGGCGCATAGCGCACTGTGCTAAAATTTTGCTGCCATAAATACTTTGTGTAATTAGCCAACAACTGTAATGGACAATAATGCTGGTGAATTAACACCATACATCAATAATGCATATCAGATATTAGCATTAAGGGTATGCTGTAGACATGCCAAACTGCAGTATCTTTAGAATGGTGGTTCACTAGCCTGGGCCTGGTAACATTTCATTTGCTGAAAAAATGCATTGTTGCTGTTGATATATAAAAGTATTTTTAAAGTTTTACGCATAAGCGCATCTGATGTATGTCTGTTTATGTGCATACAACTTTCTTATACTCATATTATAGTAAATTGTTGATCTAGTGGTAAATTTTCATATGGCAAGTTTGTCACATTTAATTTTCCACTATAGTAAATAAGCCCCTATGCTGGAGCTCTACCAACACACTTTAGGACAGCACTGAACTTTTTCTTGCAACAACCCACTTGTATATGAGCCCAAATGATTGCAGTCAAGACCTTATGTCAGAAAGAAAGTATACATTGGTGTCAGTCATTCTGTCATAGTTTCAAGAATATCGAAAAGAGCAAAATACATATTCACCCCATATCTCACTCCTAACTGACCTACAAACTAGGCGTTTAGGTTTATCTAGCAGAGCAAATGTAGTGCTGCTCCTGCAATGAAGCAAGGTGTGAACTTTGCTTCAGATGGAAGCGAGCAGACGGTTACAAGGGGCCGCAAAAGCCTCTGGTAACTTTAAAGTTGTTGTTCACCTTCTAATGAACATTTAGTACTGTATCATGAGAAGGGAGTGATATTGTGAGACAATTTGCAATTGGTTTGCATTTTTTATTATTTGTGGCTTTTAAGTTATTTATCTTTTTATTAGCAGCTCTCCAGTTTGCAATCTCAGGAATCTGGTTGCTAGGGACCAAATTACCCTAGCAACCATGCATTGATTTGAATAAGAGACTGGAATATCAATAGGAGAGGGTCTGAGTAGAAAGACAGGTAATAAAAAGTAGCAATAACAATAACAATACATTTGTAGCCGTACAGAGCACTTGTTTTTATATGGGGAGGGTCAGAAGAAGGCAAATAATTCAAAAACTATAAAAAAAAAAAAGCTTTTGAAAAGCCATTCTATTACATTTTTAAAATCAACTTAAAGGTGAACCACCACTTTAAGCACCAAATTTACATTTATTAAAATGGAAATTCTGCTCTTCTAATACAGAGAACACATTATTGCCCTCTGCAGTAGGGATACAGGTCCCAATCGGCCCGCTCCAACGCTCAGGTTGTAAATGAGGAGCAGATGGGGGGGCAGCAGCCCCAAAGCATCCCAGAGCCAATGGCTATTCTCCCCAATTCCCACCATAGCTGGCCTTCAGGCCATAACAGACCAATTTAATTAAGATTGTGGTTCAACTTTACTTTTAGTACGCTATGGAATGGCTAATTATAAGCAACTTTTCAATTGGTCTTCGTTATTTATTTTTATAGTAAATTATTTGCCACCTTTTTCTTACTCTTTTCCATTTTCAAATGGGGGCCACTGACCCCATCTAAAAAACAAATGCTCTGTACGGCTACACATTAATTGTTATTGCTATTTTTCATTACTCGTCTTTCTATTCAGGCCCTCTCCTATTCATTCTCCAGTCAATGCAGGGTCCCTAAGATAATTTGGACTGTAGCAACCAGATTGTTGAAATTGCCAACAAGAGAGCTGCTGACTAAAAAGTTAAATAACTCAAAAACCACTCATAATAAAAAAGAAAACCAATTGCAATCTCCACATCATACTAAATGTTAACTCAAAGGTGAACAATCCCTTTAATATGAGCCTGAATCCTTGCAGTCCTTATGTTAGAAAAAAAGTATGGAGCTTGTGGGTGGGCAAAAAGTTCAGAGAGCACACAGCTAAAGAGAGATAGTGGAGCATATCAGAATAGGTAAAACTTCAAAATAATGGACTACAAATACTGTATGTCTAGTTAATTGTATGTACTGAAGCAAACATGTTGTTTATAAAGCCCCAGTCTTTCTGTCCCAGCACTGCATGCAGAACACACATTTATAGAGCTGTATAGAAGAAATCAGTAAGACAATGTGACTTTTATACATTCTGACATTCTACCTTCTATTTTCTCATCCCCTAAACGTGTTCCTCTTTTAAACATAGACTGAGTCAATTCATACTGGTGTCCAGTTACAGCTTGTGCATCTGCTGGAAGATAACAGGGGCCTACAGTGCTCTGCAAAACAGTACAATCTCTATGTAGGACTACTCTGTAGTACCTTGTTCAGATGTGGGTCACGTGTTATTTCGTAGCCCCTCTTCCTTGTATAATGAAAAGTCTGATTGGCATCCTCATTTTCTGCTTGCTGCTTCTGTTTCTCTGTGTCCTTATGAGAAGACATGGCCAGTCTGGACGCTCTGAAACTTTCTGTTAGTTACAGGGAAATGAAATAAAGAACTGCTTTCTGTAGTTGTTTCTACTGTATGTTCTTGTGCGGCTGCCAGTGCAAAACACTCTAGGTGTGTTTTATTTGTGTGTGTGTGTGAATGTGGGCAGAGCTGGTTGAGGGAAGATCAGCTGACAGCTCTGGTGTGACAGTAGGGACAGGAGGAGGGATGGGATATGCTGAGTCACAGAGACAAAGCCAAATATCAGATGCAGCAAGCAGTTTGCAGCCTGTTGCTTTTTTACAACCATTAGCCTAAATGACAGCGTAATCACTTCTGCCTGCTCCAAATGCTTTAGTTGGGGAAAATGTAATGTCACATAAAAGGATTTTCTCATACTACCTTTAAAAAATGCTATAGGGAGTGTGTGAGTGACATACCTTTATATTATATCTGCCCTTTATTTTATATATATATATATATATATATATATATATATATATATATATATATATATATATATATATATATATATATACTGTATATATATATATATATACTGTATATATATATATATATATATATATATATATATATATATATATATATATATATATATATATATATATATATAGATTAGGGAATGTTGCTTGCTGATATAGCACAAGGAGCATGTTACACAACTTTGCAAATTGCTGTGTCAGTCTATTGTTAATAACTAACCTGCTAGAAGGTTGCATGCTACAGTATTTGTATGGGCAAACAATACGGATATACGTAGAACACCTCTGTTCTTATCCTGTAAGGAATGGTTCCCATAAACTGTTACTAGTCAGTGACAGTCCTTGGGGGAGAGCGATTAACATCTATGCTGTCTCTCTATCTATCTAGTTGATAGACCTGTATTCACCATCTATGCAGTAACTTGTTTATTTGACACACATACCTCCCAACTGTCCCGTTTTCTGCGGGACAGTCCCACTTTTGACAGCTCAACCCTCAGTCCCTCGTTTGTACTGGAAAGTCACAATTTTCTCTGCACTGAACAGCCAGAAAAAGAAATAACGTTTCTAACTTAATTGCCTTTTGGCAGAGAGCACAGAACAGCCACAGCTGTAGATAAGATACTTTTGTAACAATTTTGAGCTAAGCAAATAAGTAATTGTAACAAGATAAGATAATTGGTCTCTTAGGAGAAATTAGACTCACAGCTTAAAGGGCAATTCACCTTCATTAGCAAGACTGTAATAACCTGCCAAAAGTTGTAAAATGAACATGCTAATTAGGGGGTGTGGCCATACAATGGGTGCAGTCAAAAAAATTTAGCCACGCAACTTTTTTTCCCTCTTTTTATTTCCAAAATATTGGGAGGTATGCACAGCAAGAGATCGCTACTATGCTCTGCCATTACTCACTAAAGACTTGAGACCAGCACAATGTCATTATATCCCCAACTGAATATTAGACTGCCTCTACCTACAGAGAGGATGGCCCTAAAATCTCAGAGCTGTATCTCCCACCATGAAAGAAGTTCAGCAGCCCTGCTGCAGCTCCTGAATCTGCAGTGTCTCGATTACAGGAAATTCATGCAGACTGTCACCTAGTACAAGCAGTAGTAGCATTTGTATAAATCAACCCACTGTGCAGTTACAGGAGAGACCCTCCTTTCTCCCTCTTCTAAAATTTCCTGTGCAGTACTCTGGCACAGTCCTACCACCACAATGAACCCAACTGAAAACCTTCAGCTGTACAATGCCCAACCCATAGGGTCCAGCTCAGAGGTTAAGGTCAACAAAGCCCATCCACACTGAGTTGTACATGCCTGTACCTGTATGGTAAAAATGTAAAATCAGGGAAATGTATTATGCATAATATATAGGTGGGACCACAAAACAACAATGCAAAATGAGGGAAAACTTAAAATCAGTGGATGTAAAATTGAGGTTTCACTGTACTGTATGTATATACTGCACCTAATAACATTACATAAAAGAGAGAGCTCTGCTTCATGTTTCTACCTGCTCAGAAGATAAGGAAGTGAACTGCTTCTTCTCCTAACATCACATCCCTCTATTTCTCCACCCCCAACCCAGCTTTCCCCTGCCTTTAAGGGGTGGTTCACCTTTACGTTAACCTTTTGTTGTTATAGAATGGCTAATTCTAAGCAACTTTTCAATTGGCCTTCAATATTTATTTTTTGTAGTCTTTTTAATTATTTGCCTTCTTCGTTTGACTCTTTCCAGCTTTCAAATGGGGGTCACTGACCCCAACTAAAAAAACAAATGCTCTGTAAGGCTACAAATGTATTGTTATTGCTACTTTTTAATTCTCATCTTTCTATTCAGACCTCTCCTATTCATATCAATGCATGGTTGCTAGGGTAATTTAAACCCTAGCAACCAGACTGCTGAAATTGCAAACCGGAGAGCTGCTGAATAAAAAGCTAAATAACTCAAAAACCACAAATAATAAAAAATGAAAACCTATTGCAAATTGTCTCAGAATATCACTCTCTACATTATACTAACTGTTAATTTAAAGGTGAACAACCCTTTTAACTCATTCCTTCTCACCAAATCACAGCTGCATCTGATTCTGCCAGTCTTTAAATATTAATTAGTGTAATCTGGCTGCTGGTGATTCAGATCCCATGTCATGCAGCCCCTGTGCTTATAGCACCAGTGCTTTCTTTTTTATTATAAACTACTATGAGCCTTGAGCATACCTCCCAACTGTCCCCTTTTTGGAGGGACAGTCCCTCTTTTGACAGCTCAACCTGCAGTCCCTCATTTGTACTGGAAAGTCCCTCTTTTCCCTGCACTGAACAGCCAGAAAAAGAAACAAAGTTTCTCACTTAATTGGCTTTTAGCAGAGAGCACAGAACAACTAACAGGTACAAATAAGATACTTTGTAACAATTTTGAGACACAAAAACACAGTTTAGATAAGGAGAAATATTTTCAAACTTCCATAACCTGCCAAATTTTGTAAAACGAACATGGTAATTAGGGGGTGTGGCCACAGAAAGGGGTGTGGTCAAAAAAATTGCTGCGCTACGTGTGTAAAAAAATTTTTTGTCCCTCTTTTTACTTCCAAAATGTTGGGAGGCATGGCCTTGAGATTACACTCATACCCTAGACACACAAGTCGGCACTTGTTTTAGTAGTTGCAAGATACTGCTCAAATCAGTAAGCAGCAACCAAAGTGTAACAAAAAATACATGCAGATTAACATTTTTACCTACAAGGCAATGTTACCCTTCAAATTTACAGCATGGCACTGAAAGCTTTAATCGTAATCAGTTATGTGAATGGTGTTACTTTGACCACACTGTTAGCATATAATACACTGATGCAACTACACACAAAAGTAGGCACAACTCCCTAAGGCTCTGGATGTCAAACTTGTTTGTCCAAGCCTACTTTAAGATCCTACCTTTGGTCACGGTTGCATGAGTACATGGTGTCAGTAGTGATTCGCGAAATGGCAAAAAAAAGCATTGAAGTCAATAGTCGTCAACATTTTTTATTTTTTTTTGTCTCAGTGACTTTTTTTTCAAATGCATTAAGGGCTGTTCACCTTTGAGTAAATTTTAGTATGATGTAGAAAGTGATATTCTAAGGCAATTTGAAATTGGTTTTCATTTTTTATTATTTGTGGTTTTCGAGTTATTTAACTTTTTATTCAGCAGCTCTCCAGTTTGCCATTTCAGCAGCCTGGTTGCTAGGGTCCAAATTGCCCTAGCAACCAAGCACTGATTTGTATATGAGACTGACTGGAATATGGATAGGAGAGGGCCTGAGGAGAAAGAGGAGTAATAAAAAGTAGTAATAACAATAGATTTGTAGCCTTACAGAGCATTTGTTAAAAAAAACTATGAAAAATAAATAATGAAGACCAATTATAAAGTTTTTTAGAATTGGCCATTCTATAACATACTGAAAATAAATTCGCTCTTGGCTGCAAACAATTCCAAATTTATCCCAGGATGTCTTCCATTGACTAAAACAGCAATTCGGCAGATTTTAGGTGGCAAATAGCCAAATTTGAGTTCTTAAAGGGCCATTGTATGATAAATCTTGAAAATCGAATAAGAATTTTTTTTAAAAAACTCAAATCGAGTTTTAACAATTCCCTAGTCAAATTTGACAGTTCTGCCCATAAGAAAATTGGAAATTCAAATTTTCAATTCGACCCGAGATAAATCTGCCCCTAAGTTTCAGTCATTCAGTCATAGTTTCAAGAATATCTAGGACAGCAATTACATATTGATCCCAAACCTCACTCCACACTCCTACAAACTGGGCTTTCAGGTGTATCCAGCAGAACAAATGCAGGGCCGTTTTTTGAAATGAGGCCCCCTTGACCTGCTACTAGCATGGGCATCAGGGCTGCTGCCACAGGTAGCAGCAGCCCCAGAAATTGCCCTGAGCAAATGGCCATTCTCCCATTTCTCACCCTAACTGGCCTGTTCAGACTGAGCCTCCCTTCCAGAGATGCTTTGATGATATCTAGAAAACATACACTTAAGAGCCACAGTTGTACGGTAAGTTCAGTTTCAAGCACTAAAGACTGGTTTACCACCAATAGATATAGAATTTTTGATTTGAGATTTTTATAGATTTTTGCCAGATTTGTTCCCATTAAGAACAAGAAAAGGCAAAAGATTAAAATATTTTCTAAATACGAGGTCTCATACATATGGGTTTCTGCTTTTTGACTCTAATGTGAATACTGAAAATAACACTAATTATATGAAAACCCCACCGTTGTGCATTTTCAAGTAAAGGAAATGGATTCCCAGAACTTAAAATTGACAAATGTTTAATTGGTATGAAACTGAAGAAAAATGTGGCTTTTGGGTTTCAAAAATATAATCTAATATGCAAAACTGTTTTTTTTAGTATGAGATTGATACAGAACACCAGTGGATCAAAGGAAGACAGAAACCTTGAAGATCATAAAACATTTGCTTATAGACAGAGGAAAACAAGTACAATAACAGTTAGTTCCATTGTGTACAATACTGCACAGGCAGAATAAACCATCACAGTATGAGTGTTTGTAATAAAACAAAAAACAAGTAAGTCTGAGCTCTCTGACCACCCATTCCCTTAAACCCTGCTGTACCAACACTCCTCCCCTCGCCTCCTCCCCCAGACCACCTCTCTTTTTCTCGCAACTGCTAGCCCCCTCCATTGTTCTTAACTGGGGGCTGGGGAGGGGGGAGGCTAGGCTACACCTGAGGGGGAAGAGGAGCCTCGCCTAAAGATGGCCATAGATGTTGAGATTTCTAAAAGATTCGATCCTCATGGAGAGACCACTATTTTCTCAGAACGATCGTACGATCGTATGAATTGACCATCAACTAAAAAGACCAATTTGGCAGGAAAACAAAGGGGAGCTGCCTGCCTGGCCCTGCAAACATAGATAGATTGCACTGGGACCGACAAAGATTTTTTGACCTGGCCGATCAATTTCCTGACAGATATCGGCCGAAAAATCATAAGATGTACGATCGTTCGCATCCCACTAACCGCACGATAATTTCGAAAGGATTGGTCAGACTTCCCTAAAATCGGTCGTTCGGCAAGAAGAATCGTCGCGTCTATGGGGAGCTTAACCCCATTTCAGCCCTAAACGTGCTTCATTCCTCCGTGTTTCTAATACTTTTATTTCTCAGAGGGCAATCTACATGTTTTATGAATGCACAAAGTAGCTTGTTAGATTTCATATGCATAATGAACTGCGTCAAAATTCTGTAAGATAAGGAGAGGCATTGAGGCACCCAGCTTTAACTTGTATCATAAATCAATGTTTCCCTTCGTAACCAGACCATGACTGGGAAAAAAAATGGACAGTCACACTAAAGTGTGATGGAGCAGAGGCTCCTAATGCTAAGGCTTTCCTGTCTTTCTGAATAATATATACCATAATTCCACTATACTAACATTGAATTAACTCAGAATTGTAACACATTAGTTATTCTTTCTAGAATTGGGTAGTATTAGATGCAATTTTCCACACTAAGCTGAAAAACCCTCCAAGTGATAGTAAAATCTTTAAGGCACCACAGGGAAGATGTACAGTAAGGTCTTTCTTTGATTTCTTTTGGAACTTTCTTTCAAATATTAATGAAATTGAAATTTACAGTTCACAAATTTCTCATTCATTTTGCTAGCTGGCATCACCATCACCAGTTAATCCTTGTGATGCAAACAAAATAAGTAATGTTTGAACTGAATAACTCTTCTTTCTCCCAGAAATGTCAATAAACACATTAAAATCAGCAGGAACAACCTTTAAAAAAAAGGTATACTAATATAAATTGATATGTAGCTGGCAAGAGCCTTTTGGGCCCATTTGGGACTAAATTGAAATTATAATATTCTACTTATTGTTCCATTAAGTATTTCTGTTTTTAATTATGTGGAGATCAGGCTAAAACCACGTGTGTAGGGGAGTGGTCTTATTTATAGGAATGTAATAATATATTCTGAATCCTCGCCCTAGCTTCTTTTTCCTGCAAGAACTTGTTTCTAAATGGTTGGAAAACAAATGCAATAAAAATACACTCAGTACTGTTTCCAGAGATATCACAGAAGTAGGAAAGAAGAATCGCAATTTAACACTCAATCTGAAAAAGGGTTTATTTTAGCATTAAAATGGGCATCTTGCTATATTTTTCCATTGCATGGATTTAATAAAGAATTTCAATGTGTTTCTAGTATGTTATATCTTATTTGCAAGAAAACACAAAGATCTAGCTAACCCTTGCATACTAAAAAAGTATATCATTATGATAATGGTTCATTTACATGAAGCAGGGTTTTACACATGAGCTGTTTTACTCAGTATCTTTTAATAGAGACCTACATTGTTTGGGGGGTATAGTTTTCCTTTAAGGGGCAGATTTCTTACATTTTTAGAATTATATTTATCAATGGGTGAATGTTAAAACTCACCATTTGATTAATACGGTTCCATTTAACAAATGGTGAGTTTTAATGTTCATCCATTGATAAATATGATGCTAAAAATCCCATGGGAATTAATAAAATGTGGGTGAGGTTTTTTTTATTAAGCTTTTAACTCATTTTGCAAAATCTGCCCCATAGTCATTGCTTTTAGGACAAACTATAATTCTGTAGGTGCTGTCTGATTTTTTTGCCTGGTACAGATAATTGTTCAGCTTGTCATTATGAATCTGACCCATTTCACTTTGCCAAAAAATTTGTGAAATGGAAAGAATTTTGCGAAATACATTGAAGTCATATGGATGACAAAATTGTTGTGACGCACAACAAATTTTTTTGGATGCACACAACAATTTTTTTCACCCATGGGTGTCATTATTGCGAAGAAATTTGGCAAAACAATTCACTCATCACTAGTCATTAGTACCTATTAGTATATCTAAATTGCTCTGTAAAGTTTTCACTATTTTCTTTTCGCTCTAGCAGTACCATTGCTTTATACGAGACACAGTCGACAATGATGTACTATACTTAATATTGAATATTATATCATTACATACCATCTGCTCACTTATGTCATACTAGCATGATTTTAAGACTAACGTTTGTTGTTGTTGGTGCTGTTTAAGACATTATTGCAGATATATTTGTTTATATATAATGTGCCTTATGCTTAGATTATTCATAAAGGATCAACAAATTCTTCTGAGCTGTACAATATATTGAAAGACAATACAAACAATCTGACAATCACAAACAAGCAATTACAAATATGCAATGCAACAAGAATAAGGAAACAAGACATGAGGTCACAGAATCCTGTCCATGAAAGCTTATAGTATAGCGTGAGCACAAGTCATATGGGATGAATAGATTTATGATGATGTTGCACAACCTTATTCTTTTATATACGTATGAGTTAAGCTACCATTGTTATTGGTGTACTGATATTGTGTTGGTTAATTGGTAAAAATGGTTTGCATACTTTTAGCACAGACTGTGAGTTTTTGGTGATACCACGGATTGGAGGCCAGGGAAGAACCCATGAGCATATGATATTTTGGGGAACAAATCTTAAAAGGGTGATTCACCTTTGAGGTAACTTTTAGTATGTTATAGAATGTCCTATTCCTAGCTACTTTGCAATTGGTCTTCATTATTTATATGTTATACTTTTTGAGTTATTTGCCTTTGTCTTTTGATCCTTTCCAGCTTTCAAATGGGGGTCACTGACCCCATTTAAAAACACATGCTCTATAAGACTACAGATTTATTGTTATTGCTACTTTTTACTACTCTTTTTTTTCTATTCAGGCCCTCTCCTATTCATATTACAGTCTCCTATTCAAATCAGTGCATGGTTGCAAGGGTAATTTGGATCTGAAGTTGCAAACTGGAGAGCTGATGAAATGAAAAAAATGCTAAATAAACAACCCCTTTAAGGCAGGAATCTCCACTTCTTTCTCTCTACAGCAGATCACTACTAACAAAGGTGCTAACTTGCACAAGCAGGCCCGGATTTGTGGCAAGGCCACAAAGGCCTGGGCTTAGGACGGCACAGATAAAGGGACGGCATACCGTCCAGCCGCAGTGGGACACTCTGAATTGGAGCGCGGGTCTGTGTGTTTCTAGATCCGCTGCAAGTGATCGCACTTGCACAACATCCAGAAAGGGCAGGGAACAGTAGAAGATGCCTGCATGTAGGTACTGTCCCCCCCCGCGCATGCACACACATGATCCTAAGGAAGGAGCGCAGGCACAGGTGCAGATACGAGCAGGCACTGGGGGGGCAGAGGATGATGTCGGCCTCAGGGCACCTGCATACAAAATCCGGCCCTGTGCACAAGTGCAATTGCCAGCATGGTTGCCAGATTGGTTGCCTTTGGCACCTGCACTTATGTAGTTTGAAACCTATCTTGGTAAATCAGCTTTCCATTCATTAAAACCAAGGCCTGGCGCATATTGTGAGTAGGCCTTGGTTTCCCTTGGTCTACTTTTTTACAAATAACAATTTTGTTAGTTGGTAATGCAAATCAGCTTTCCAGGCTAAACCCTTGGTAACAACAATAAAACATTGTCTATACCTGATCGTTTTCTTTCTCTTGCATCTTTGGCTTGGCTGTGAATGAAAAGGGACAATTGTCTTTTTTTCAATTACAGCGTTAAAACCTGAAGAATGACTTCACTGTATTGTATTACTGTATCTGTTAATTTGCTAGTATAAGATTTTTTTTCTTGTTACAGTACATATTGTAAACAGAAAACATGTGTATCATACAGACTTCTCTTGATGCAGGCAAAAGACAGAACAGAACAATGACTTGGAGAGTCGTCAAACAAAGAAAATCTTACCATTATGTATAAGCTGAGCTGAGTTGTGTGTGTCGTAATGGTTTCCATTAAAAATAAATTCATTACAATGTTATTTTTATATAGCATGTGGTTAACCTGTGTTTACAGCGGTGTATAACTATTTTATTGGAAATACAACATTGTGATCAATTAAGTAATATCACAATTTTGAAAGTTATTTTTTACCCCCAGACATTCAGAAGTTCTGCTAATCCATTTACGTGTTTTAGAGCCCTTGTTCTGGGAGCACAAAAGTGCATGATTACATTTATTCCATTTTATTCTGCCTTATTGTACCTACAAGTGTTCAGATTAGTATACTCAAATAGAGAAATACATGTTAAATCATATGCAGTTTGTTGCATTCAGCATACATCTCAGTAGACAGCCATTTGCAATGGGTAAATGTTGTTCACCTTTGAGTTAACTTTTAGTATGTAGAGAGTGATATTCTGAAACAGCTTGCAATTGGTTTTAATTTTTTGAATTGTTATGTAGCTTTTTATTCAGTTTGCAATTTCACCAATCTGGTTGCTAGGGTTCCAACTGCCTGAGCAACCATGCATTTATTTGAATAAGAGACTGGAATATGAAAAGGAGAGTGCCTGAATAGAAAGATGAGCAATAAAAATCAGCAATAACAATACATGTATAGACTTACAGAGCATTTGTTTTTTTAGATGGTGTCAGTGACCCCCATTTGAAATTTGAAAAAAGTCAGAAGGCAGCAAATAATTTAAAAATGATAAATAATAAAGACCAGTTGAAAAGTTGCATAGAATTGGCTATTCTATAACATACTAAAAGTTGAAGGTGAACCACCTTTTTAAGGGCCTCATAGATAGACACAGCCTATTCATTGAGCTGAAGAGTTGTGGCTAGATGTATAACACACTGCAATTGCTCTTCTTTAATACATGGCTAATAACTATGTAATGTTGGCACCTCTAGTAACTTCTGGGGACTTTTATTACATTATATGTACTTGTGCTATATAAAGAACAGATAATAAATATAGGAGAAGGTGGGACTGACGCAACTTCCTAGGCCTGTCATGCCCTTAATTCCCTACATTGTGTTGTGGGTCACTGGGACACTTTATTTTTCCTTTTCAAACCAAGTTAGAAATCACATCAGTTCAGTTTGTACATCTTCTGGAATAACAAAAAATAAGTCTGGTAATTGTTCAACTTGCTTAACCTCAGAAGCTATGCTAAAACTCTGAAACATTCCACCTATTTACATATTTCAAACACGCTGATTTAAGAATTGATGAACTGTTTGATTGTGCCTTGCTAAAGTCATATTTATGATAAAATACAAAGTATGTAGGGCACACTTATATAAAATGGTGTGTTTTTATATTAGAGACATTTAAGTATATTATTGTGGGTGTAGAGAAACATGCCGCTTTCCTTAGGTCAATTTACGACCCAAACAGAACAAAATACACATTCTAAAATAGCCAAATGCATACCTTGGTGTATGCAAAAGCAAAATAGGCTTTATACTACAATCAGTAGCATGTTCATACCACCAGTGTTCAGGGTTCAAATTAGCCAATATGTTAAAGCAGGCACATTGTGCAAAAGGTGAGAGACCCCAACGTTTTGGATAAACTCCTATTTTTCCTTTTGCTTTTGCATACACCACAATGTGCTAAATTTACTAAGGTGTGCATTTGGGCTATTTTAGAATAAATACATAGTTATGGGCAGAGTACACTTTTATTACAGTTTTACCGCACAAAAGTTTGATAATGATTTTTATTGATACAGAAATGCTGAGATGGGAGATATTGTGCTGCCCTAAATGAGTTATTTCCAGCAGACATTGTTTGCCCTATCAGCGCGAAAACAGGTTATCTCTTAATATCTGCTGGTGGAAGATACTACCTTGTATGCAATGTGAACATTGAACCAATTTATTACACCAATAAATAACTTTCTCTGTGAAGTGCATTATCAGCATTGCTTTTTCTTGGCAAGTACTCTGGGAGTGAAAGAATTGAGGAATGTTAAAAAGGTATAGCAAAAATAAAAAACTATATTTAACCCTTTTCTTGCTATCTTAAAATCAAAAGCACCATTGATTCTAGTATCTAGGTTGCCTGACAACTTGCAATCTCGCCTCTAGGAACCATAAACTGGGTCATTTTATAAAAGGAGATAAGGAGCTATGAATAAACAAACACCTCCCTTCACTTAAGGTGGCCATACACGTAGAGATCTGCTCATTTGGCGTTTGAGGTGGGCGATATCGGGCTAATCCGTTCGTGGGCCCTAGGATATGCAAATGTTAAAAAATGCTCAGTTAGACCATGGAGCATTAGTTAAATGACATGCTCACTCATTCAGTTAAAGGTGAATTTCATCATTTAAGCTAAAGGGCCACACTAAAAGCCTCCTTACAGTTAGGCCCTCTGCTTAGTACATAATAGGACAGACACAACATGCTCTTTAGATTAGAGTACAAAGAGTACATGCAGTATCACAAAACCACTGAAGATACTGACTTAAGCTGGCCATAGACACAAAGATCTGATCATACGAATCATAGTACGATCGGACTTTCCCATCTCCCGACCTGCCACTAACCATTCCGATCAAATAAAGTACAAAAGAACAGATCAGCCGATGTTCTGCCCCTGACAGCAATCGTACAAAAGTTATGGCCGACCAAAGCTAGTGACAGTCTCCCTCTGAAAATCGTACAATTGGCAATACATGCAGAGATATTACCCGCAGCCGACAGAAATCTTTTAACCTGTCTGATCGACAAAACGACCAATCTCCGCCAGAATGTCGGGACGAAATCATACAAATCCTCGATTTGTGCAATCGGATCTTTGCGTCTATGGCCAGCTTTAAACCAATTTGGAGTTATGGGGTGTAAAGTTTTGACACCAGCCCCCCACCCACACACACAAAGAAGGAGTTGATTGAAGAATTTATTTAACAAGATGAAGAACTGACAGCCCTGCTCCACATGGCTGTCTCAACCATTGTGTCTAGGATAATATCTGGCCTAATTTAGAGAGTGCCCCTAAAAGGGAAAAACCAACCAGTCTGCAGTGAGCTCTGTACTTCAGACTTACAATTTCTAACGCAGTACTTAAAATCTTTCAACTTTGGCTCTCTCCATTGGGGGCAAATTCCCTAACCGGTGAAAATTCACCAGTGACGGCTTCGCAACCATCGCATCACTTAAATTCGCATAAATTCGCTAGGACAACGCTAATTCACTAAAAATGCAAAGTTGTGTCCATGGTGCCGAACGCTGGCAAATTCTCACTAGCGTTACTTCGGCAATCAAAGTGAAGATGTGCTAGCATTGCCTAATTTGCATATGGCGGGAAATTATAAAGTTCCATGGACGTATATGTTGCAGCAAATACATTACATTACACCAGTCCAGGGAACCTTAATAAAGAAAATAGAGTTGTTATAATGCCCTACACATGAGCCCACTGTATAGTTTATGTTCCGTATGTTAGAAAATGTAGAGAAGAACCCGGTTAGCCATAAAAAAAACTTGTAGACCATTGCAGGCTATCACTCTGAAAAAAGGAAAAGATGCCAGTGTTTTTTGGGACTTAGAAAATTTTTCCTCTAAATATTGAGGAACTCCAATGCATTCCATTGCACTTCGCCTGGTCTGAGCTGGCGAAGGCAAGTCTGGTGAAATAGAAACGCTCAGTTAAATCCACATTTTAGTGAATTTGCGGAGTTACGTCCATTCCCCAGAGTCTGCCCCCAGGTGAGATCCCATCTAGAGAGCTAGCAAGGCCTTTATGGAGACTGGCCATAACCCTTTCTAATTACTATATAGACACATAAACAGTGCTTTCCTGCTATCACTTTTGGCTCATGAGCAGATCAGATACTTATTAAAGTTCATAGGTACTTGTGAGAATCTTTACAGAAGATAAGTATTATGTGGCCTTTTCTATCTGTGGGTAATGCCCTTTGCTTTTGTAGGATTTCCTGCATTTGAGATAAATGCATAAATATAATGAAGAATGTGCTCTGTTTGTTTTGTACCCTTTGGAGTACAGGTTGACATTTGCTCAGATATAAAGATATGTAAAGCAGACACTCCATATTCAGTTGTAAAATGGATACTGCCTAGTTTTGTTTCCAATTTGGTGTTAAAGGGGCTGTAAAGGCAAAAATGTAAAATCCCATTTTTACTTTCTTTAATGAAAAAGAAATCTATCTCCAATATACTTTAGTTAAAAAATGTCTACTGTTTTTATAAGAAACCTGACTGTATGCAGTGAAATTCCCCCTTCTTTTACTGCTGTGGATAGGAATTGTCAGAGGGTCCATAACTGCTGTGCAGGTAAACGATCATACTTTCAAATGGCAGGGGGAGCCCCCGACTTACTTCCCAGAACTCGAGCAGCATTGTTGGATTCCCTGTAGAGATTTGTATCCAGAGACTCAGTGCAGTCTTTATATTCTGATTATTACTCAGTCTTGCTGTATTGGCTTCTATAGCAGATATTATTTGACTTGTGCTGTTTTGATAATTTATGACGATCCCTAAGCTTAACCTTCCAACTGAAGCCCAGACCACACTGAGCATGTGCGAGTCTTGATATTGCAGAAATGTCTAACAAAGTTACAAGATGACAGCCCCCTGCACCAACTTTGAAAGCATAAATTTTTTGTCTTATTAGGCTGCTGGTGCAGTAAGTTCATCTTTATATTTAGTATACAAAATACAGCATTTCTAACATTATTCTATTTTAGACTTTACATGCCCTTTAAGAAGGCTGCACTAAAAAAAAAGAACAAACTTATAAATAGTAATGTCATTACAAAGCATTCAGGGATTTGGCTTCCTGCGCCTTGGGGGTTTGCACTTCTCTGAGTAATTGGGCAGAGCACTGAGTTCCAATAAAAAGGAATTTTTATGACTGTAATGGTATTTAATTTGGGCATACCAGTTTGAAAAGACAAAAGTTATTCAGCGCATATGTGCATGTAAATGTGCCAGTAGTCAGAAGCTTGGCTGCTACAATACGTTGGATAAGATGAACTGAAGCATTGCAATGTACAAGTGTAGTGTTTTCACTGCCAGATTTTTTTCTGTTGACACTATTACTTTGTGATTGCCGTTTAGTACTGATCCTGGTCATCTTTCTTGTGTCATTTCTGGCACAAGTCATTATTTTGCTCTATCAGGGAAACTAAACAAGAGATTCTGATAGATATATTCTATATGTATATATGTCACATACATGCACTTTTAATCATATATATATATATATATATATATATATATATATATATATATATATATATATATATATATATAGACAAATACAAGAGGTCCTCTGCACTCAACTGAACCCATTATCTGAATGGGTTCTGCACTGAACCCATTATCAATATATTTAAGGCAGCGACATTTTGTGCACACTGCTACTGAAAAATGCCTTACCCTTTAAACAAAACAGGGATTGTTTGTCCATATATTGCAATATATTTAAGCTGGCCAACTACGTCAAAGTCATCCCATATCTGGCCAGTCCTATGCTCAATTTTCATCTGATTCATTAAGAATTCTATTGCTTCATTATACGTTTTACAAAGGGACTAGGTTTTACTAGTAACTAGCAACTTACTAGCTGCTTAGTAAAACTAACTGCTTAGTAAAACTCCCAAACTTGGCTGCCCTTTTATTAGACACCAGCGGGATCAACTGACTATAGCTGGGAAGGGTGGGAGCTACAACATGGAGCTGGTCACTGCTCCTGTATAACTATAACAAACAAAAATAAATTAGTGGTGAGCACAACTTTTCCTACCTTAATGCAAGTATGTAAATGCAGGAAATGCCAGTGCAGTGCTGGGTTACAGTAATCAATAGACCAGGGTTGAAAGTAATTGCATGGCTCTCATTGAGCAGCCCTGGGCCCCACCAACCCAGACCTGTACCTGATTATGGCCCACGCTGCCCCTTGATCTTGCCCAGATTGAGACAGCAACTGCAGGATAGGAATGCCTGGGGACCGGGAGGGAGGGTTGCAATTAAGGTGGGGGCCTGTAGGGGGGTTGCGGCAGAGGCAGGGGGGCCCGGAAAGGGGGTAGGCCTCTGACCGACAAGTCCAACCATGAGCATGCACAAGCAGCTTTGGTTAATGACTTATTGTCATACATTCTACAAATGTAATGGAATATACACAGGTACAGATGTTAAAAATAACGAGCAATGACAGGGTGGTTATGTGCTACAGGTATGACCTTTATATATCAAAACATACAGTATGAACTAGCACTGGTTGCTCCAGAATATTTCAGCAAATAGCTGATTGCATGTATATAGGACTTTTTCTTTCAACTAGTTTTATTTTACATGTGTTACTCCTGTGTTTTGAATATACATTTTTTGTAATTGTTATGAAGGTAGTACATAGACAATGATGAATTGGCAATAGTTTCTTTCAACAAACCAGAGAACAAGTGTGAGAGTCTACAGGAGGAATTTGGTTTGTCTTGCAAAGTAATTAACGACCAAGCAAAAGTGATGAACCAGTGAGAATATATACATATGTAAGTTCTGGGACTTTCAGAATACTATTGGAATGGGGTCCCAGCCTAAAGAGTTTACAAGCTATAAATTAAGTTCATGTTAAATACAAGAGGCACTCTGTCCAAGATAAACACCTGCTACCTACTGTCAAATTTGGTGGAGGTTCCATTTGGTGGAGGATCCATCATGCTGTGGGGCTATGTGGCTAGTTCAGGGACTGGGGCCCTTGTTAAAGTCAAGGGTCGGATGAATTCAACCCAATATCAACAAATTCTTCAGGATAACGTTCAAGCATCGATCACAGAGTTGACGTTACGCAGGGGTTGGATATTCCAACAAAACAATGACCCTAAACACACTCAAAATCTACAAAGGCATTTATGCAGAGGGAGAAGTAAAATATTCTGGAATGGCCGTCACAGTTCCCAGACTTGAATATCATCGAAAATCTATGGGATGATTTGAAGCAGGCTGTCCATGCTCAGCAGCCATCAAATTTAACTGAACTGGAGAGATTTTATATGGACGAATGGTCTGTCATCCGGAATCCAGACACTCATCAAAGGCTATAGGAGGCGTCTAGAGGCTGTTACATTTGCAAAAGGCGACTCAACATAATTACTTTGTTCTTTTCACTACACGGTTTGTAACAACGGTGACTAAACAGCACATTTGCCGGCACTAAAACCTGATCCAATACATATTATACTATTTTGCATTTTGCATTGACTGGTTTTAGTATATATTTTGATATTACTCTTTGGCAGTTCCTGTGCATATATAATGATCACGTCACACACCCCTACACGTCATGTTTTGTTCCCGCAATTTGGGGTATTCAAAATGGTGGCTGTGTTTACTTTTGCACTTTGAGAAAGGCTGTGGAACAGCCGAAACGTTAGTTGTGCCTTTGAGGGCATTGTTAATAAAATGTGTTTGTTCCTGCTAAGACCCTACTTACAGATACACACACACCCCATATATACCCGAGTATAAGCCAAGTTTTTCAGCATCCAAAATGTGCTGACCTCGGGGTCAGTGGTACCGACCCAAGTAGCTGAGATTGCAGTCACTTTTAATCAATCCTATACCAACAGTTCACTTGGGGAGAGACTGCAATATCCCACAATGCCCTCTGTTGGTTATATGAAAGAATAACAGTGCGCCCTCTGTTGGTTATATAAAAGAATAACAGTCACTGCAATATCACACAGCACCATCTGTTGGTTATATGAAAGAATAACAGTGACTGCAATATCACACAGCACCCTCTGTTGGTTATATGAAAGAATAACAATGCGCCCTCTGTTGGTTATATGAAAGAATAACAGTGACTGCAAAGTCACACAGCACCCTCTGTTGGTTATATGAAAGAATAACAGTGCGCCCTCTGTTGGTTATATGAAAGAATAACAGTGACTGCAAAATCACATAGCGCCATCTGTTGGTTGTATGAAAGAATACAGTGCTCCGTCTGTTGGTTATATGAAAGATTAACAGTGACTGCAATATCACACAGCGCCCTCTGTTGGTTATATGAAAAAATAACAGTGACTGCAATATCACACAGCGCCCTCTGTTGGTTATACCAAAGATTAGCAGTGATGGCAATATCAAACAGCACCCTCTGCACATGGTAGTGGGACAGTGGGACAATGCATACAGTAATCCGTTTGGCAATTCTCTGTCACCATCAACTTTGCAAAGAAGTCCGGTTGATCGCTGGGGGGGGTTGCTTTGGCAGAATGTGCGCTGCTGGGAGACAGGGCTGTAGTTGTGTCTAGGCTTATACTAGAGTCAATAAGTTTTCCCAGTTATTGTAGGTAAAATTAGGTACCTCGGCTTATACTCGGGTCGGCTTATACTCGAATATATATATATATATATATATATATATATATATATATATATATATATATATATATATATATATATATATATATATATATATATGAAATTTGTGTTCTAAATCTCCAAAGTCTACCATTCCCTAGAGTTGGTCAGATTTCCATTAGTTTGTCAAATGCTTTCCATTAGTTTGGTTTATTATTTTTGCATGCCTTTCCCAGTACTTAATTCACACCATAGGTCTCATGTTAATGGGAAACACAATACAAATTGTATGTTTTATCTGTATTGTTTATGACCTGTTGCAGTTAAAAATCCTGTTCGCTATGAATATGTTTCCTATTAATTCTCTGGAATTATGTGGAATTATGAAAACACATACATTTCTTTAAGTACATTTACGATTAATAAGGGATCTTTGGTTTAGTGAAAGAAACATTATTGGAAAAATATGGAAAAATAAATCTCAATAAAGTAAAAGTATATTCTTAGACAGTTGAAGGGACCTGTTATTGCTGGTTCTCATTTGCTGTGGATAGTTTTCTTTTTTTAATTATCAAATCATTTAGTGATTTCCAGTAAGAGTAGAGTAAAAGCATAACTGCTGAAACAACAGCACTTAAATTCAGCCTAATGCTGGTGATTTAGCCAAATCCTAGCAGTTTTTGAAATTAGAATTCATAAAAATTAAAATTTTACCCCCAGGCTACTCCATACCCTCATCAGAACTTAAAAAACTGGACAATTAAAGACAGCAAATTATGTTTACAGAAAAAAGCTATTTTTCTTGCTTATTCTCAAATTTGCATGTGTAAATCAGCCCATCATACAAGAACACTTCAAAACAAAGCCTATTACTGGTCATTCTTATTGCATTATTTGTCCGCAGAGTGTACTGCTTGCCTCCTACTGACAAAAAACTACACTGAATTTGAATCCAAAAAATCATTAATTTCTTTATCACTGTGCTGCCTGAATAAAATGTAGGGGAACTGCCACTGCAAATGTCTTCCTAAATTTGATCTCTTTTACTTTACCTTTTATTTCCTCTTTCCTTAATTTCAGTCCATCCATCTTCCCCCTGTGAATCACACACTAGTGTGTGTTTGATGCAGGGGAGACCTAGGTCTACCATCAATTCTAAGGGTGTTGGTAGCTCCAGTGTTCCCACAGGAGCCTGTGTCATTAGATGCAGTAAACTTTCACCTGAAGAAATGGGTGCAGATGTAATTTTGATGCCACACATTGGAAGTGATGCCAAATGGACATAAAGGAGAAGGAAAGTCACAATCATCTGAGGGTGCCAAAAGTTGTGTTTGTTATCACTTAACTGATTCCCTGGGCCAGTGCTCCTATTAGCAGAAAATTGCTCTCAGTGAGCAATATGGAGCATTCCTCTTCTTCTGCTTCTTCTTCGAATCCCAGGTACAGTGAAAAAGTCGAATAATTTGTTACAGTTTGGGTTTTGACTCTTTCTGTTAGTGAAAACAATCACTGGGGGATGCCTAACTTATGGAATCCCCAGGAATTTATGACTTCCTTTCACCCAATTCCCATTGAAAAATTCTGGAATTCTGGGAAAATTGCTGCATTGTGGTAAATACATTGCAACTTGCTCTGGAATTGCACTTTGCTTGATCCCTTTTAGGAAACTAGGACTATTTATTGAAGAACGAGACTGCTATAACATAGAACAAATCAGCAATATATTGAACAGGGCTGAATATGTTTTTCTAGTAAAACCCAGACTGAAAGCTAATTAGTGTGAATTAGGGAGGATTTGTAGTTATGACTATGCTAGCAAATACAGTATAGAGGCAGGACAAGTCACCCATTTATTTGTAACATTTCTATTATACAACAAGGTCACACAAAGGGAAGAATGTTTAGAAGATTATGTCCCTACCATAATGGATGCTTTCATTTTAAAATGATTGTATCATGAGATGCAAATTCCGAAGTTAATGTGCATAAATATTTTGCATTTTCTGTAAGTTTTTATAAGTTTTATATCAGCCCTGCCTATAGTAATATGCACCTGAATTCTTTCCATGGCAACTTGCTTTATATTCAGAGCAGTGAACAGTGGTTTCATTTGTGCAGGAATGAAAAAGAAAGAACTGTCCTTTTAAAGAGGAATGTATTTTTAATGTTGTGTGAAATATTTACTTTAGCGTGTGTTTGCACAACCCAAACTCTACAATAGCCCAGTGTAACAGTTAAGTCTGTTCAACCAATGGTCAAACACACCTTTAAAAATGTTGTGTTTTTTTCAGCGTTTAGCAAGTATTGTAGGTTTATGAAACGTTAAGAAGTTAGGCATGCCACAGATGCTAGACATCTGCTTTTGACTAAATGGGGAAATCGCACTGAGACAAAAAATTTTTTCCAATAGTTGATGGACAGGATATATTAGTCTTATTTAGACCTCAAAGACAGCAACAAGTTTAACCATGGAGTGCTGGGATCAGTATATAATAAAATGATATGCTCAGTATTGTGAAATAATTGATAAAATAAGTAATGCAATGCTGGGACCACTATCATGAAATACTTGGGCCAATGAATCTTTATCATTATTATTATTATTATATTATTAACATGTATTTTTTAAAATGCCAACATATTCTGTAGCGTTCTACAATAAACATGCATGAAAACACACAATAAACATATGGGAAAACACATACACAAACTACCAATGCATGAGATAAAGAGGGCCCTGCCCAAAAGAGCTTACAATCGAAAACAGTCTCACTAACTGTCAGACAATGGGGAATTTTGTTTTGGGGAAGTCGGGTATAACGTTTGGAGTACAGATTGCCACTCTTGCCTTGGAAACCGAAATTATTTGACCCAGGTCACAATACACCTAAGTGTGATGCCTTTCTTAGACGTCATGCATACTCCTTCTGTCTGAGTTTGTATTAAGCATGCTGGTTTCAAGAAGACTTGCCCTTCACCTAACAGATGCAGCAGAGAAAATTAGCATGGTCCCTTCAAGATAAAATGTATTAGAAAAATAAAGAAAGCACTTGTTTAAAGGGGAGAAAGAGAGTTAAAATATCATAAAACAATTAATTGAAGGTATTTCCAACCTTCTTGTATTGCTTTCATAAGAATAGATATAACTGCTCTTCTTTCACTGGTTTGTAACCCCCTACTAATGCATTTCTAATGCTCACCTATTCCACTTGCTAGTATGTTAGTAAGATGGAGACTACCCAGACAAATAGATTTTTCTCTGGTCCTAATATAGATTTCAAGATATAACTCAATCCAGTCATATAATGCTAAGCCAACTATAACAACTGTAACTTTCATCTAATACTGGCAGTCTCACAATGGGATAACATCAGCCATATAATTTCTAAATCTTAGAATACTGAGCACCTAATTAATGCTGACTGTAGTGATCTAGATTATAAATAACTGTTCCCTTGATTTCACCATAGCTGCCAGATGCTTACCTAATAGATATATTATGTTAAATATAGAATTATTGTTTTTACTGATACAGTTTCCAGAGGATTATGTTTTATATAAGCTTGAAATATGAGGTTTAAGATCGCCAGAATATCACAGTTATTCTATTAACTGCTTCAAAATAGATATACAACAATGTGCCAGTTCAACAAGAGTTTTGGGCCTCTGATCATTGGGAGAAATTCATGCAGCATTGTACTGCGTGAATGATAAAAAGGATGAGTTTGTAATGCTGGTAGTGTATCTTGTTAAGATACCTGACCTTGTCTTGTTAGGTCCTTCCAGGAGACACAAAGGCATCTATCTTAATATTTGGAAAAGGGGTTTATTTACAATGAGAATCTCTTCCTGAAGTGGTCGCACTGGCAGATACAGTACATTAGATCACTTTATTTAAACTTTTAGTATTTTATGGAATGGTCAGTTCTAAGCAACTCTTCAAAATAAAGATAGAAGGCGCACACCCTAAAGTTAAACTACAGGGTGCTAATCCATAGGTGACTCCCCATAAGGGTCTCCATATGAATTACAAATACAAAAATAATGGATAGCACACCCGATTTGAAAAGCAATGAATTTATTACAAAAAAGAAAAAATTATGCAAAAATAATATACAAAAAAATCAAATAATAAGGTGAGCCCAACGCGTTTCGACCTTAAGGGTCTTCCTCAGGGGCACAAAATAAATTTAGATTTTTTGTTTATTTTGTGCCCCTGAGGAAAACCCTTAAGGTCGAAACGCGTTGGGCTCACCTTGTTATTTGATTTTTTTGTATATCATCATCATCATCATCATTTATTTATATAGCGCTGTTAAGATACGCAGTGCTTTACTGCAGTTATAGCAAACAGGGAATAAATGGTGGATAACAGACAAGGATTACAGAGTACAATAGGGTTAGAAGGACCTAGAGATTAGAGTTTACAAACTAAAAGGTTAGGGTACAATTGAGACATTAGGATTATATAAACACTTTGTCATTTTTGATACAGCAATGATTAATTAAGGTACATCGAATAGGCCTCTTTAAACAGATGGGTCTTCTAGGCAACTCTTCAACTGGTCTTCATTTATGTTGGAGTCAGAAAGGAAATGTTTCCCCCTGAGGCTTCAGAAGTAGTGAAGGAGTTAATGTGACATGTTTTGCTTCGTCGAAAATTTGCGAAACGCGCAACAATTTTCTTCACCCATTGGAGTCTATGGCCATCATTTTCGCAGCAAAATTAAGAGAAAAATTTCGCTCATAACTAAAGGTTTTTTGCCTTCTTCTGTATAACCTAGCAGGTTTTATACAGTATACACATAAAAAGCAGATCAAAGACAACTTGAATAAAACATGCACCAGTGCATTACAAAGCAGTATAATTATTTTTACACTTTTCATCCAATGTATTTAGTTAGAATTGGACAAGCATCATTTAATGTAAATATACAGATAATTACATAATCCCATTCCATAGCAATGGTGTGTACAGATGTCACATGGAGTGACCTGAAGCTTTAAGGTGCTCACAGAACCTGGGATCAGTGTGCACTTTTGCCTATAACATCTTACTTTTACCAAGGGTAATGCTAAGCTACATGTATTCTATTAGGTCTTGCAGCACTCGGTTATTATGTACCCATAAGTGAGGCCAAGGGTTTGGAAGCAGAAGCTATAGATTAACAGACTAGGTAACAGGCTACAGGAAAGAATACAATTATATATGTATATATATATATATATATATATATATATATAGAGAGAGAGAGAGAGAGAGAGAGAGAGAGAGAGAGAGAGAGAGAGAGAGAGAGAGAGAGAGAGAGGCCAAGGGCATAAATACAAACCACAAGAGAGGCTGGTGAATACTGATAGAAGGGGCAGAATGAGAACTAGGTACAGACCAGTAGTCACAAACTAAGAGCAGGAACAAATAATAGAAACCAACCACAAGAAGCAAAAGCAACACTGGGACTACACAAATAAGCAAAATCGACCTAAAATAAGTAGGCTAAAAATCCAAGATGAGAACTATCAGAGGCGAAGATGAAGTGTAGGAGTGGGATTTATAAAGACAGGAGCAAATGGAGGTGTAAACAACTGCTGCATAGTATAATGCAGCTGAGCATAATAAACAGAGCAAGTAACAAGCCTTGGGTTGAAACCCAGCCAAGTATAATCTGAAGAACAACAAACTACATGTTACAAAAAATAGTATATCTTATTGAGTATTGTAGTCACTTTATTGGCTTACACTGGAACACAGCATATTAATAATTATAAACATGTCATATGGATATGGGTTGTAGGAAGCTTTTCCCCTTCCCCCTGTCAGTTAACCAACAGTTGATTGGGTATGAGCAGGCATGGCCTCTAGCTAAAGAACAAAAAAATGTTTTGACACTCTGACTGGAGCCCAAAGCTTACATTTGGCATTTAATTCTCTGTACAGTATATCAGGTTAATTCATGACTTTCTTGTTAAAAAAAAGTATGGTGTTACACATTCACAACAAAAAAATGAGATGTGGCAACTGTAAATAGGAATCAGTGCAGTGTAAATGTAATCCATCAGCAATCATTGCATCCATGCTAATTATATGTTTATGTTCTCCCCAATTACCCAATGATCTTGCAACTAGATTTACAAGGAACAATTCATAATAAAAAGAGGGTATGAAAAATGAAGTGCCTAGAGTCATGTTGAAATGCAGCCCTGCAATATGTATTATTCGCCTAGATTGTTGATGTCAACCCTAGTCAAGAAAAAATATTTTATCCCCAGTGGTATCTGGTTTTTGGTATTGTTTTGCATGCCTGTTCTAAACACTGGCTGAGCACTGTAACAAAAGGCAAATAGATTGTGGCAAATAATTAAGTGCTTCCTACTAACTGGCTTCTATGGGCCAGGAGACCTGGAGTAAACTTTGCACCTGTTATTACTGTGTGGGATCATTACTCTTCTTTTTGTATGTGTATGTGTGGATGTGGAAAGCTGATCCCCTGTTTGCAGTATATTTCCTCTCATTTAAATTCTTAAAAAAGGTATGGTGACCAGACCTCATAAATAGTGGGTCACTATTAGCCAGTTTTAACATTTATAGTCTAGAGCAGTGGTCCCAAAAACTTTTGCCCCCACTAGGAGTGCCCAAATTAGTGGAAAGGTATTGATGTATAATTATAGTTAGAGATATCTCTATAGATTTATACATCTATTTTCTATAGCCTTGTTGACATCTAAGGGTGCCCAACCAAATGTTTTACTGTAAATCTGAACCCCAAAATTCTTACGATCCCTTAAGACCAAAACCATTATCTGTGTATTGTATTGTAATATATGAATCTATAAAAGGACTTTCACTGCTAGCTATTTTTTCGTTTAGGGTCTTGATAAACTCACTTTAAGGGTGATGGTACACAATGAGATTTGTCTCCCGTGGTTAAATCTTCACTACTGCAGGATGACAAATCTCCTGAAAAAGACCTCCCATAACGTAAGTTTAAGATCGCCATAAGTAAAACCTATTTTTCACAACAATCTGGCTTAACCAATGGAAAAATGCCTCCCTTTGCAATTTTCTATGATCAGACTATGATTGACTATAATAACTTATAGGGGAGGTCTTTTTTGGGAGATTTGTCCCCTGCTGCAGCCATGAGTGTGGGCAGCAAATATCCTTGTGTGCCATCACCTTTAATTACAGAACTAATGGGGTTTTTTTCGCATTCTTTAAAATAATTATTAAAAACTTTGTGTCTGTAGTATAAAAAAATATGGTGCACATAAAATGCAAATGAAACAAGAACCAGATATAACTCTATTTATTTTGTCCCCAGAAGAATATACAGTGTATATATATATATATATATATATATATATATATATATTTGTCAAACACTATTCAAGATCCAGGCTTTCATCTAGTGAAGTTTGGCTGCTTTTGTATCATCAAACATCTTGCCAAATATATGTTGTGCCAGATTGCTGCAAATCATGGAGTGTCCTGCTCAGTATGTTTATATTATAAAAGTTGTTTGTTTGACATTAAATCTGACATATTCTGAAGGCAACTGATATGGACATATTAGCATCATTTTAACAAAATTAAAATCTACTAGGTAATGACTTTGGGTTAAAATTGTGCCTTGTAAATTATGCATCTGTATACAGACCACACCTATACAGGCCACACTATCCCTTTGCATATTTGTTGTATTCCCTGTGTGTGCCATACTCTACCTGTCCTATGCTCCCTGTGTGTGCCATACTCTGCCTGCCCTATGCTCCCTGTGTGCGCCATACTATGCCTCCACTATGCTCCCTCTGTGTGCCATAATCTGCCTGACCTATGCTCCCTGGATGTGCCATACTCTGTCTGCCCTATGCTTCCTGGATGTGCCATATTATGCCTACCCTATGGTCCTTGGGTGTGCCATATTTTTCCTGTGTGTGCTCTGCTCTGCCTGTAGAACGTAAGCCTGGTTTGTTCTGGGGGTTTGTTAGCATTTGAAAATTATTGTTAGGGGCTCCTAATGTGTTTGATCATGTGCTGGAGGAGGGGGCACTATGTTATCGACAGGGAAGGAGGAGGCACATGGATTAAAGGGTATGTCTTCATATGACTTAACTTTTTTCACATATGAGTGATAAGTGATATCCAAGCAGTGAGCACCATTAATGTGGACTTGGTAACATGGGTGTGGTTTAAAGTGGGTGTGATTTTAAAACAGGGAGTGGTCAACACCAACTTCCATTATAAGCCCTCCACCATATAGGCCAGAAAAATTCTGGCCCTTGGTACCACAGAAGTTGGGCAGCACTGATGTAGGAGATAGGGTGAAGTCAAAATAGTTTGTGTTGGGAAAGTGAAAAATAAACACCCCAATTAATATTCATGGGCTTACTTTACTCATTTTTTGATGAATTTATGGAAAAGGTAGATGGTCTCTCTCATGCACATTGTTTCATTTCATGCACATATATTTTAAAGGGGTTGGGGCACCTGGACTGTCACCCACCAAGTTCTCCAATACTACACATGGTGTGCACATTGCTTTGTTTACAAATTCCATTGCGCATAAACACTGTTTATGAGTGTGTGGAACAAATCTTGCTGAGAGCAACAGCTGAGAAGCAAGAAAGAAAAAACTTGGCATGAGCATTAATGAATTTTTTTTTTGTCTCAGAGTGTTGTATACAGCCCAATAAAGACTGGGATTAGTTAAAAGGATAATGCCATATGTTTTTCAGTTTGGATTTAAAATTGCTGAGTACAACAAATAACTCATGAACCTAATTCTTTTGCCAGAACTGTAAGGCATTGTAATTGATTTTGGCAGATCTTTTAATACAAACTCATTTTTGTTACTGGAAGTACATGAACCTATTTGGCTACAGATACTCATAATGGAGATTTTAGGACCTGAAGAGCCACTATTCACAAAAAGATATTTTTAAAAGGTTTGGTTCTGTTTTAAATTTGAAAGAAAGTATCAAGTTGGCTGGCAAAATGATACAATGCTCACATTGGCTGTTTATTTACAGTTCTGCAAACTTGGCCTTCATTTCAACATTCAAGGCTTTCTGTATTTGCAACCAGTAGAGCTTTCCAAACTCTGTGGTTCATTGGAAGACTTTTTTTCCTTTGCTGCAATGCCAAAAACAGGATTTCACTACGTTGACCATGTTTTTGTCTTTTAATTCAGGCAGTTAGCTACTTGCTGAATGAAAAGCCCGGTTACACCTAATCACCTTAGATGCCTGCTGCCTGCTAGACACTGCAGGGAGTCATGCCCCCAGAAGCCCAAGACTATGCTAAATGTTCTGTAGCTACATCATATAATGCCACACTGGGAGATTTTGTCTCCTGTGTGATTATGACCTTCCATTATTTCAGAAGTGTTCTTGAGCTCTTGAGTACAAAACTGCCATTACAAGTTGGGAATCCCATGTTTCACTGTGCAGAAATGCAGATCTTATAGGGCACTCAAGGACTTGTAATCAGCAATAAAATCTGAGACATCAAGAATACAAAACATATTAGTTATAATTATATACATTATTATTTGTATAGATGAAAGCGCACTAATTGGTAATGAGATGAGAACTGGATACTGCCTCACCTTTAAAGGAAAACTATACCCCCCAAACAATGTAGGTCTCTATTAAAAGATACTGAGTAAAACAGCTCATGTGTAAAATCCTGCTTCATGTAAATGAACCATTATCATAATAATATACTTTTTGAGTAGTATGTGCCATTGGGTAATCATAAATAGAAAATTGCCATTTTAAAAAATAAGGGCCGCCCCTGAGATCGTAAGATTCACTGTGCACACATACAAACCACATGTAAGGTCACATGAGCCAATTAACAGACAGAGTTCTGCCTTTTGCTTCCTCACTTCTTCCTGTTACAGTTAGTGTTGTAGTATTTCTGGTCAGGTGATCTCTGAGGCAGCACAGATAGAGTCACGAAATGGTGGTTCAAGGCAAGAGATGTAAAAGGGCAATATTTATGTAAATATATATTCCAGTTTGGTAAGATTCTTTAATATGTCATTCAATTTGATATAAACTAGCTGTTGCTTAAGTATTCATTTTGGGGGTATAGTTTTCCTTTAAGCTTCTTTTACTATCTTTACTGATAAAAAAAAATCTTGAAGTCCATGTAAAGCCTACATTTTCCAACCATGTACATAAGTTGGGCACATCTCTCCCACCCAAATGGCATTATTTATTTGTACTGCATATATCCCCTCAATTTGTCAGTACCATCACATTTTCCTAAAACAAATAGCAGCTTTTACCTGGGGCCCATTTTCCCTCTGACACATCTTCAGTGTCATTTACATCTGCAAACAGCACATGTGCACTGTAAAGTCTATGCAATCATGAATACAGGCTTATACAGACAGAACTTACTTTGATAAAAATAAAAAAAAAGTCCTGCTTGGATTGAGCACTGTAATGGTTAAGCTGAGCTCAGGAGAGGAGGTTAGCAGAAACAAATAGAAGCCTACAGCTAGAGCAGAGTTTCTATGGGAACCAGCAATGCCACCTCTTCATTAGCTGCTAGACTGGAAGGTGTGTTTAGTAACCTGAGAAGAACTGAGCATGCTCATGGACCAACAGCCATAGCAAATTCCTGAGGGAGGGGCTGAGTGAGTTAAAGGATGAGAAGGAAAGTGATTAAGGGAATGCTGCAAACCTTAGTAACCTTTTAATAACCAATGTTGTAGGAATTTAAAGATTTCAAAGAGGTTATTCACTGATTTTTGTGTGCGTGGGGGGAGGGGTTACATGTCCTTTAAGTTAAAAGTAATGAATTACAGAATAATGGTTTGGTGGTTTTATTTACCATGAACTCTTTGTTGTACTTTCGATACAGTTCAAACTCAACACCACATACCCTCCAGCCCAGTGTTACCTTAGGGTCTGATACCCCAACCAGCTAAACTTTGCAGGCCATAGATAATCAAATATGTTACCACAGACTGGAGCCCTGCAATCCTCCTGTAGACTGAAATACAAATGGAAACTTTTCTTCAGTGTATTGGAAGATCATGGTTCCCCTTGCCCAGTATGACCAACAAATAAAGGTTTGTTATTTCTCAATTCAAAGAGCCTGAACAACTGTTGCTGAAAAAATGTGAAATCCAGTTGAATTTTTCAAGGGCATCATGTTTTTTTATATCAATATATTTTTTGATGCTCATTCATATGGCTACGGTTACATGGGGCTATCACACAATCAACGTAGTATTAACACAGGACAGTCCCTTGCGACTGTAGCCTAAAACTTTAAATGTGAATGGTCAAGTAAGTTGAGTACAAGCTACTGGATTGGCACTGTTTATAGTTAAGGGATGTCCCATCCTTAGTTTTAAAAATCAAAACTAGGGATGTCATTTGTTGCATGTTTATGAACTTCACAGTGCACAACTGTGCGACCCAAAGTTTGAGGGAGGAGACACTGAGTATAGTAAATCATATACGCCTTGTTTTTTTTATCATTACATATCACTGAAGTTTATGAAAAAAAACTGGAATAGAATTAGGAGAAAAGTTTTTTCTACTCAAATTGAATCTTGGCCATACATTTTCATTTGATAAACCATAAAACAATTTGGAACTGAATCTGGACTAATGTCTGATAAGGACTATTAGTAATGATATCAATGATAAAGGATCATTACTGCTGCTCGCCGCGCTGGAATGTTTTTAAGATTCAGAACTGTTGTTGATGTGACTTTTGGCGCTTTTCTGATGGTTGAAAAACATTCCATGCTCCATCAGCTTGTGGTGAACAGTAAGGGCATATCTTCTGTTTCCATTTAGAACCCACAAGTTCATTTGTAGTCACACGACTTTAAACACAGAACAGCATTTTTTAAACACTCAGTGTTGCTGGTTCTGCCCCACCACCAATTGTGTATAGAGAGCAGTGCACCTACTAGTTACACGGGAAACTGTTCCCACCTGCAACAATTAAAACAGTGCTTTTTGCCCAAAATGGCACTTTGCACTCTGGACTTGAGATTGTGAATGACTCCTAAGGTATTTTAAGACCGAAAATCTATTTATTGGCCACTGATAATGTTCTTGCTATATAGTATAAAAATATGGATCCATAAAGCCAACAACATTTACTTTGGGATTCACTTAGTCATTTATACAACCAAATCTGAAGTCACATGACTTTAAAGTGCTCAGTATGACAATTTTCTGTTCATATATAATGACATTTTTAGTTATCTTTAATTTAAATAAGCAAACTCTGGTTTTAATTTGTTTCAGTATTCAGATGAATCTTTTGTGGAAGATGCTGCTTAACAACTCCAATCTATATAAAATCCAAAAAGCCTTAATAAAACATCACAAAACATCTGAAGAAAGGTTCAGCCCCTTCTCCCCTTTCAATAATGCTTTTCTACTTTTAATATGGGCTGCAATGGTACAACTCGTAGTGAAAACTAAGGCATGTTGTGAGCATTGTTATTATTCTTTAGCTTAGTGCATGGCTGCTGCACTGTTAAGAGCTCTGACACACATTAGTGCTTTAGCCTGACTAGTGGAGTGGTCTCTCTCTCTCTCTCTCTCTCTCTCTCTCTCTCTCTCTCTGACTCCTCTCCTATGGGCAGGAGATGCTCCCAGACCTTAGCCTTAAGGAGAAAAAGTGTGAAAGCTGCATGGAAAACCATGGTTGTGAGTACTGTGTACAAAACAGTGATTTTCTCCATAAAAATACCTTGACAAGAAATGTCATGCTGTACACCTAGACCAGTTGGCATATGCACTGACATTAGCATATCGAATACTGTCCCTAATCTTTTGCAAACAGATGATGAGATGATTTACTAATTATGCATTGGGCAGGACATTTTTGGTAACTGTTTAGTAGACGGTTCGGTTTTGAGTGCTGATTGGGTCTAATATAGTAAAGATGTGCAAAAAAACTGTACTAGATTCTCATTTACAGTATGTATAGAAACAGCACTAAACCCTTCTAGTAAAGCTGGAGCACAGGAAACGTATAAGCAAGACAAGCTCAAATAGCAACAGTCCCCTTTTAAAGAAGGTAGATGCCAGGAAAAGGGCTTAGCTTGTAGGCAAAGTCTTAGCAATGACAGTATGCTTGGTTGAAAAGCAGTTCAGGTACAACAGCACTTTCTGGCAGTGGCTTCAAACAACAAAAGTACAGTGATTAAGTGCAAGAATGGAGCCGGAACGTAGAATAAACAGACAACGCAGAAGAACTAGAATAGTTAGTAATCAGAACAAGAGATATCTGACAGCCAGGAAAGCATCACATAAGGAATTCAAGGAAGATTCAACTGCTGAAGAGGAAAGATTACTTACTGCATGGATGTATGGTTACCCTTGTATCCTTGAGAAAGTGGGGATTGAAATGTCAATGTACCAATAAAAACTTTTGTGCTTTTGATCACAAAATCCTGCAAGTATGCTGAATCTCTATATGGCAGGTACATGTGGTGTGTGCTGAAATACACAATAACGTAAAGACTTCAATGAGCCAAACACACTATTATATGCAGTCGGGATCGTTTATTGGTTTGGTGTGTGCCATCTATGCTGTGATATATACATAGATGTGTAATATGATTAGTGGTAAATTGGGATGTTAATATTTTAGAAATCATAGTATATTGAAGGCTCAATTTACAATGTATTATATATTCCTGTATGCTTTTCTCTTTTATTTTAAAAGAGCCATTGCAATTCACTTTCAAATGCAGATCTGGCCTAATAAAGACTGTTTAATAGGCATGGTATAATAGCCATAAATTCCACCTCAAGAATCCATATCAGGCACTCAGTAACTCTTTTGAGGTGTAACAAGGGAAAAACAATAAAGGTGTTGATCCAAAATGCCTGAGGCCAAAAAGTTGGTCTTGTAAGGGCAAGTAAGTGCCATGATAAACTTTAAAATGGTAAAAGCAGGGTCACATCTGCTGCTAATGAAGCACAATATAAACTAGGGACACTGTTATGAAATAATCCTCCAAGGTGGGACACAGGTTGATTCCTGCTTTCTCAGGGTAAATGGGATTTACATATGGATTGAGGTTATATGTGTGTGTGAGATAAAGTTTCTCCTTTGTGAAAATGTGAATGACACAAGCATCAAGAAGAAACAACTGAAGACCATGTATCATTAGTAAGTAATAATATTTATTGTAATTACCCTTTTGCACTTTTGCAAATACTGTAGTTGGCCTTTGGATACAAACATTGATCCTATCTCCCCACTGAAGGTACAGGGGCACATCCTTACCTTCACCAGGATCTGTGAAAGGCGGGTGTTAGCAATCCGACTGCATATAATAGTGTGTGTGTGGCTCATTGACGTTATTGTATATTCAGCACACACCACATGTAACAAACCAAAGGGGGACAGATTTCTAACATCGATTTCTAAATCGATTTTTATTCGATTGTTCGATCGAAGCATTTGCGCTAAATCCTTCGAACACGATATTCGAATTCGAAGGATTTTACTTCGAGGGTCGAATTCGAGGGTTTATTAATCCTTGAAATTCGACCCTTGATAAATCTGCCCCGCAATGTCATAAAAATAAAATACTGTAAATATTTGTGTAATTGTAAATTGTAATAAACAAGATGAGGAGTTCTCCACCGGAGACCAAAGTGGTATTGGGTCTACCATTTAATAAAAATGAGCGCGTAGGCTCGTTGTCTGAATACATTTGCAAGGTATCATATGTAAAGGTTTTACCTAGAAGTAAGCAGGGCTGCAAAGCTATAATAGGTACACTGTATGTTTTTTTTGCCATACATAGATCAAAGGTATGGAATGACATTTCTTTGGAAACGCTTGACACATGAATAAACGTTATAAACCAAAATATACTAATGTACAGCTCTGTTGAGGAACAAAGCTTCCATTTGTGTATTTTATAACAACTGACTCCTAAAACTCAACTCTACTCTAAAAGGCCTAGCTTGGTGCATTTGCCAGACTCATAATTCATATGCAGACTTCCCCATAGACTGCAATGAGATTTGCATTGGATAAAACATAAGATTTGTTAACGGAATTGAATGTAGTTTGAAATACTGTTTAAAACAACCAAAATATAGTGAAAACACAGAAAAAGAAGTGAACTAATGCAAGGTACAGCTGGGAACAGAGTTGAGAGGGCTAGAATTATATGATGTTAAATGGACCATGCAAGAGATCTACATGGTGTTTTACTCATCAGACTGTCTGTCTCTTCTTTACTTGAACTAGTGTCATGCTGACTAGAGAACAAAATGATATGCACAATAAAGTACAATCACGTTTGTCTGCACAAAGTATAAAAAGAATGTAACACTTGTGAATTCTCCACTTCTTTAAATCCTTTCATCCTCACTCTACTAGCCTTCACACGTGGCCTACAGAACCAATAACATAGAAACGCACACAATGAAAAATGTATCATAATATGAGTTGAATATGAGTTGAATATAAGCTAAAAGGTTCACAGGATTTACAACTGTGTACTATTCTTTGCTGTTTTCCCCTCAAGCCATTGATTACCAGCTTGTGCTAAAATACAAACTGCTATAAACAATAGATGAGCTATCATTGCTGTCAGCAGAGATTCTGAGGTTTGCTTTGTTTCCTATTAAGGTGTGGATAGTTTAAAGTCACTTTCTTCATTACTTTTAAGTATCATAGTTATGTTAGTGTGTTACATATTATGTCTGAACTCTGTGTGTGTGTGTATGTGTATATATATATATATATATATATATATATATATATATACACCTAACCCAGTATGTCAGAAAGCTGAGCCTTATGCTGTATAACAGGGAAATAATGTTTTGTAGCATAATGAAGGAAATGTTATATCAGGGAAATGTCAGTTTCACTTAAAGGGAAAGATCTCATATATCGCTGCACCAAATAGTTATTTTTACATAAAGTAAATGCAATAACTGAAGTAAAATGTTAATTGAGTTTCTTCTGATTAATTGTATTTTTCGCTTGCTTTAAGAAAACATCTCATTATCTTTTTAGATCTCTGCCCCCTTAGAATATGGTTCTGGTGTGGGTGGTTAAAAACTGTGTAGCTACTGTTTCACGGACAATGTAACTACATAAAAGTGAATAGAAATTGCCTTGAATAAACAATGTCCTTAGTATTCATTTTCTGCTGGTCTCAGCCGTACTTCTAAGGGTGGTGACTATATCCCAAAACATTCTGTAGTCTAGAGCAGTGAAGTTGAGTAAAACTGTTGCACAGTCAAATTGATTTTTCATAGGAATAATGAAGAAAACAGCATACAAAACAAAGCAAAACTTTTGGAAACAGTAATCGAATCATTAGTAATCGAATCATTAGTCTTTAACTATGTTCTACTAAAAACATATAATTCACGTTTAGGTAAATAAACACATACTTAGGGAACACACAGCAAATACTGCATTTACTGAAGTGGGTCTTGTTTTTATTCAAATTGTACAGATGCTTAACACTTCCATAAAAGCATATGCTCCAGGCTACCATGCAGCAGTCAGCGCCATTTATACTATACCTTATTGTATGAATTTCCCAGCAATTACTAAACTTTAGTGCCCGGGAGAGGTATGCTGTAGAGTACACAATGCTATTATAATTTTAACATAATGGTAACAAAAAAATTTGCTGGACTATGAATGAGTGTTGCTTGAAGAGGAGGTGCTATAAGAAGAATTACCTGAGGATGAGCCCCATACTGTTTACAACATTGTACTTACCATTGCCCTGCCACCACGGGACCCCAATTATTAGCCCACTGGTTACCTGGGCCTAGGCCCGGATTTGTGGACGGGCCTAGGCCAACAGGCTTATTGCTGTCTGAACTGTGGACTAGGTGGGAGATTTTGACAGTTGTTTGAATCTCCCACCTGCCCAATCCCTTATGCCGGCAATCAGGGGAACAGAGGGAGGTGAATGGTGTGGCTGTGTGAGCGGGTGGGTGGATGTGCAAGTCGGTCGGGTCCAGGGGGGGGGCAACGGCCTAGGGGTGCACAGTTTTTAAATCTGGGCCTGCCTGGGTCCTCTTGATGGTGGTCCTTGCCAGACAGTCCTGTTTGTCCTTTCATATTCCAGCAATTAGAAGAAAAATTAACTGCTGAAGCATTGTTTTGGGTAACTGCACTTGTACAATTTAGTGCATCAGTTATAAATCCACCACCCCTGCTCTTCCATCTTGACATAGCCTGTTGTTTTTTTGACACTGACAGGGTTCTGGCATACAATATTTTTATTGGCTTCACATTATACAAATAAATGAGTATATCTAAAGATGTATCCTTAGCCAGGTGTTCCTATAGCTACAGGGGAACTCAAATATATTTTCCATAGCTTCCAGTGACTTCAAATCACAGATATTTTGGTTGAGGCTATGTATAATTGCATTCAGAACCATTAACCTTTAACCAAAGCTCCTGTAGCCAAGTATCCATACATTTTTATACACTATTTAATAACTTATATTTATTCTGTATGTATTTTTTAATATTAACCTTTGTGCACACATATTGCTGGATTCATTCTTTTCATACAGTGGCCTCTCTCACCCAGCAGGTCATATGTATTAGCAATACAAAATCGTGCCACGCTTGGATTTGTGGCAAAGCCAGTACCGTAAGTAATGGGAGGTTCAGCCTGATACAATATAACATTATATATAGAGAGAGAGATTATATTGTTTGAACTGGAGTATAAACCACATTTGCTTATAGCCTTTTGAAATTTAACTCAACTCCCTGGACACTCTAGAACTATCCACAGTCAGATATGCAGAGAGCCATAATTTAGCAAACAAATGCACATTAGGATACAGGGAACATGTAACTTTCAGTTAAGTATTTTGTGTTTTGTTCAAGTTAAATAAAATTGGTTATGTTTATTATTATCATTATGTTGGTTTCAGTATGTTGACATTAGCCAAGGTCAGTGATGTATTTCAACTTAAACCTTTTGATGTACAGGCCTTGTAATATTCCAGCACAATAACTACATTGAGATCCAACAGCCCTGAGACTGTAACCTGTGATTATACAAGATGCAGTAACTTGCATCTTCTAGTGTTTGGTTTAAGTCACCTGGTGTTCATTATACTTGGAATAAGCAAACAATTAGAGGTTGCTCTTTCCTACACAGCTCTATTTATAAAGCATCTTTACTGAAACATGCTACTTACCAGAATTAGCAGTGCTTTCAATTCAGAAACAGAATTGTATGTCTGTGCACAGAATATCCAGTAACCATATGTGTTAACAGCAGCCTTCAGGGCACATTAGTAGATCATGGAGAACTCTTGCCTCAGAATAAATCAGTCAGTTTGTCTATCCAGATGTAATAATTAACCCATCTAGCTTAGATACTTTAGGGCTATGTACACATTGAGGTCTGGGACATTTTAATGTTTTAACTGAATGCATATCCAAATCCCCACCTACATTTAACAAGAAAATATTTTTTTTTTTAAAAAAATACATGTTCAAGCTCTATTTATAGATTTTTGATACCCCAGGTCTAGTAACCAATATAGCAACCAAAACTCTATAAATGGAGCAGGGTCCCCTAATCCTCCTGTTTCATTCTGTATCTTGTTGTATTGTAGGCCCCCCATTCATTGTTATAATGCAGAAGGGTAAAGGGTTCAGACAACACTTATGTTAGGTAGTCCATAGGTGGTCATTTTTTTGTCAGCTATGAGTTGGGAGGATGGAGCAGTATCCCCAGACTTGTCAACTCCCTCAGTTTTGTTGGGAGTTACCCACTAAACACACATTGACTTCAATGTATTTTGCCTTTAAAAAATGTTGCAACTAAACACACATTGACTTCAATGTATTTTGTGCAAAAAAAATGTGTAATCTAGCCTAGGCTCACTTGTGCTGTGTGACTAAATGAAAGAATTGGACTCCAGAAGGTTCTTAAGACAAACAAATAGCAACAGGCTTTATTCTCTTAAAGCGCAAAGCAGGGATTTCTACTCACAATCCTATGAGGTTTATCACTTACATGTCGGGTAACATCACCGGGTAACATCACAGTATTTCAGAGCCAGCATTTTGTAACATCCCTGTGGAGATAGCGTACCACATGGATAGATGCACCCTCAGGATCTCTGTAGTCCTGGATCCCACATATTGCTACCCCCTTGTTATCCCTCCTAGTTGGAGCCGGGCAGCTCTTGCTCATTATTCCTTTCTGTCTCACTTTCCAAGAAAGTGCTCTTACAAAATCTACCCTGTCCTGATTACACCTCATTCACGGGTTCCCTGTATCTCCGACTTCACCAAAGGCCTCACAACCATTGGGGCCTTCCCTTTACTGGGCCTAATTCACTCTCTCCTGGAATGGCAGGGAAAAAGCACAAGCTCCACCCTCTGCCCAGCACTATACTGAAGTGTGGCAGGAACTTGTCATCAGCCTCTGGGCCAATGATACCCTGTTCACATTATGCTAATAAACTAAAGTAGATACATGGGCTTTTGCCCAGCAACTAGAAAACAAGGACATATAGGCATTTAACACCATAAGGGGAGCATTAACCATATGGGTAGGGTTGTCATTTGTCCGGTTTTTATCCAGACAGCCTGGTATTTTGAAGGGCTGCCAGGGTCAAAACTTCCCACGATTGACAAGTTGATCGGCCAATCACCGTGCCATAGCCCCGCCCCTTGACATCATAGTCCAGCCCCTCAACATCACAGTCCCGCCCCTTGATGTCACAGCCATACCCCCTGTCCTGCCCGGGAAAATGTGGCAACCCTACATATGGGTCCCTACAAATGCTTTAAAAATGGCAACTAGTAGTTGGGTACTGGCCATTGAAGGTTACTGGAACTGCTTTAAGTTACCAAAAGTGCAGATTTGTATCAGCCTGTATCTTTGGAGAGCAGCTTGAGACTAGGTTGGGGGGGGCATGGGAAAAAACTGGTGGACCCTGGCCCAGCCCAGCCCAGGCCTCCCCTCCCCATCACATCTGCAGATAGGTGAGGTGGAGGAAGGGGGGTTCTGACGCCACATATTCTTTGGAGGACCTGATGGTGAGTGCACCACTGGGCCCAGAGGGCACCTGAGGTAGCAGCCTCAGTGGTCCCCAGACCAACCAGTCATATGCTGGTGGAAAGGGTCGGATTTTCATCATCACTTTTATTGTCAAACTAACTGCAAACAGACAAATATTGTCCATTTGAGCCAGACTGACCAACATTTTCAAATCATTCTGAACAAGAGCTAATTTTCTTATCTTTACATGTACAGAACCATGACAGGCAGATCTACTCAAAGTCTATTCAATATTTTTATGCTAAATATTGACACAATATATTGACACACTGAATATAAGTACGCGCAAATAAAACGTAGGCTTTCTTTAAGTATTGCCTGCCCAAGATAATTTAAAACAGCCATGCCAAAATATATTTAATGACATCACAAACATCTCTTATTGAACTCCTGTCTTAACATTATAAATATATAACAAAGTGCAAATTCCCTATAATGGGATGAGAGAATTGCACAAATAGATCTGAGTATAATCTGCAAAATGCAGACATATTTTAATAATTGCTGATTTATAGTTTTTCAGATTTGTGTAACTTTCCCTTTTTTTGGGAAACATATAATATATACACACGCACACAATACAAAGTGCAATGTGCTTTGAGTAAAAAAAAAAAGCAAGAGACAACCTGTAACTCTCTACAAGAATTCACATCACCATCAAAGAATCCTGTTAAAGGGGTGGTTCACTATTAGAGATGGCGCGAACTGTTCGCCGGCGAACTTGTTCGCGCGAACATCGGGTGTTCGCGCTCGCCGGAAGTTCGCGAACGTCGCGCGACGTTCGCCATTTTGGGTTCGCCATTGTTGGTGCTTTTTTTTGCCCTCTCACCCCAGACCAGCAGGTACATGGCAGCCAATCAGGAAGCTCTCCCCTGGACCACTCCCCTTCCCTATAAAAACCGAAGCCCTGCAGCGTTTTTTCACTCTGCCTGTGTGTGCTGAAGAGATAGTGTAGGGAGAGAGCTGCTGCCTGTTAGTGATTTCAGGGACAGTTGAAAGTTTGCTGGCTAGTAATCGTTTTGATACTGCTCTGTTATTGGAGGGACAGAAGTCTGCAGGGGTTTGAGGGACATTTAAGCTTAGGTAGCTTTGCTGGCTAGTAATCTACCTTCTACTGCAGTGCTCTGTATGTAGCTGCAGTGGGCAGCTGTCCTGCTTCTGATCTCATCTGCTGACTGCTGCAATAACAGTAGTCCTTGTAAGGACTGCTTTTATTTATTTTTTTGTTCCAATACAGAGCAGTATCAAGCAGATTACTAGCCAGCAAACTTACTATCATCTGTCCCTGAAATCACTAACAGCTCTCCCCCTACACTATCTCTTCCAAGCACACACAGGCAGATTTTTCAGATACATTTTTGCCCTTGATCCCCCTCTGGCATGCCACTGTCCAGGTCGTTGCACCCTTTAAACAACTTTAAAATCATTTTTCTGGCCAGAAATGTCTTTTTTAGATGTTAAAGTTCGCCTTCCCATTGAAGTCTATGGGGTTCGCGAACCGTTCGCGAACCGCTCGCATTTTTGCGCAAGTTCGCGAATATGTTCGCGAACTTTTTTTCCGACGTTCGCTACATCCCTATTCACTATAGTATAGCCAATTCTAAGCAACTTTTTAATCGGTCTTCATTATTTATTTTGTATAGTTTTTTTAACCTTTTTCTTCTGACTCTTGCCAACTTTCAAATAGGGGTCACTGACCCCATCTAAAAATCAAATGCTCTGTAAAGTTACATATTTATTCATATTTATTCCAATCTCTTATTCCAATGAGTGCATGTTTGCTAGGGGTAATTTGAACCCTAGCAACCAGACTGCTGAAATTGCTAACTGGAGATCTGCTGAATACAAACCTAAATAACTAAAAAAAGAAAACAAAAATAATAAAAAATCAAAACAAATTGCACATTGTCTACGAATATCACTCTCTGTGTCATACTAAAAGTTACCTCAAAGGTGAACAACCCTTTAAGGCACATTTTAGGCGGGGCATTAATGCCTCCTGAGTCAGCCCCCCTCCCCCGCTACCGGCGGGTAGGGTTGCCACCTGGCCGGTATGGTTGATCCCAATGTTATAAATAGGGAATAAAGATAAATATATAGAAAGGGTCCAGGAGGGAACATCATTTGTAATTAGCCCAGCGTGACTGAAACAACTCAGCAAGATGGTGTCGAAGGGTCGCAGTTACTAAGATTCGCCTTGCTGGGGCGGCTTTGGGGAGCTTTTAGCTGATTATATTTCATGTGCAGCATCTATTTACTGATACCGACATGTTCCTATTTTTTTTGGCAACGTGTCAGTATCACACCAGGAGCAGCTTTTTGTTGCCTCTGGTAACTCTTGGGGAACTGCTGCCTGAAACGCGCCTGCTTTTAGACAATATAATCTCAGTTTAGCCCTTGGTGGAAGTGTCTGGAGGAAAGGTGTTGTTGCTGAACTGTAACTTGAGCTGCTGAGATACTATATTGTACACTATACACAGTAGCCAGTTGTTTAAATCAATACATATTATTTAGCAGCCTAATGACTAAAGTCATATTACAAGGTGTCTGTAAATCCTCTTCTTCCTCTTCCTTATGTGTGATGTCACTTCCTCCCAATATCACTTTCCTGTTCTTTTTTTTTTTCATGTGTGAGGAGCCGGTCCAGAGGTCAGGAAGGGAAATATTCGTTTTGACTTACAAAATGTGTCCGTCCACCCTGAATAAAGATCTTTTGCGGATTCCAAGTGTCTGGTGAGTTCAGCCATCTGGCAAAGATTGTCACAGTGGTTGTTACAAGCTCCATACAGGCCAGGCAGAGAGGTGTCACCGGGAAACCAGCAAGTCAGAATACTAGTTTAGCCACACTGACAGAGTCCCTGCATCCTAGCTTCACTTATATTAGTTACTTTAGGGCTTAGTCTGGAGCTCTTGTACTGAGGCCTATCTCCCCTCGGACCCTCTGGTAAACCCTCATCCTGCTATCAGAGCCCAGAAACAGAGGAAGAGCCATGTCAGGGTTGCCAGGTCTAATTTTAAAAACTAGCCAAAGTCAGCTACAAAACCAGCCAAGAGGCACTTCAAGAGTAGCCCAAATATAGCACAATATTATGGGGTGCAGTTTGTCTCAAATACATTCTGTATACAAAACTATCCCTAATATACAGAATTAATGTCGCTCATGTTATATAAGAATTTGTGACCATACACAGATAAAAAAATATACAAAAGACTTATTTCTATTAAGGAATGAAAACAAAATCTGGTTAGTGCACAAAAGGATGTAATTATATCACAAGCTCCATTCTGTACAGTTTAACAAGCAATCTGTCTCACCAATAAGAACAAAGCTTATAGCTTATAAAACAAACAAGATGAGAAGTTGCCAGCTCTGCTCCACATGGCTGCATCATCCCTAAGGCAAAGGGACAAATTCACTAAGCGCTGAAGCCCCTAACGCTAGCGTCAATTCGCTAGCGTTGGTCATTTTTGTTACTTCGCAAATTCACTAACGAACGCTGGCGTACATTCGCTAGTGTTATTTCGCACCCTTACGCCTGGCGAATTTGCGCAATGGACGTAACTACGCAAATTCACTAACGCGCACATTGTACTGAACGCTACCTTTTACGCTAGACTTCCTTCGCCACCTCAGACCATTCAAAGCGCAATAGAGTAGATAGGGATTGCTTCAGAAAAAGTTCAAATTTTTTCTAAGTCCCAAAAACGCTGGATATTTTGTTTGGGGCTCCCCTCCTTCCCCCCTACATTTCCTAACTAATGGCAACTTAACTATACAGTGGGCACATGTGTAGGGCAAAAAAAAAAAATTTTATTTGATGTTTTGAAGGTTTCCCAGGCATTTGTAGTGATTGTACGTATTCCTCCATTGAAATTTGAATTTGGCGCCGTATGCAAATTAACCATCGCTAGCGTAACTTAGCGAATCAACGCTAGCGCAACTTCGCTACCTTACGCTACCCCTGAGCGCAACTTCGGATTTTAGTGAATGTGCGGAGCACTGGCGAAACTATGCCTGGCGAAGTGTGGCAAAGTTACGCCTGGCGCAACTACGAATCTTAGTGAATTTGCCCCAAAGTATCTGGCCTGCAATAGAGGAATCTCTTATGTCCCCTTTGCTGCATAGTAATAATAATAATAATAGCCCTTCCTAAAAGGGCTGCTGTTAAACACTACAAGTTTTTACAAATGGCTGAGAAATATAATGCTGCACTTAATGACTGTAGAGAAAGAAAAGTATTCAAAACATTAATATGATTATTTTAGGTGATATGGCTATTCTTACTGCAGTAACCTGCTTGTGTGACCATTTTGGTTAAGGGCATTCCTGCTGTTTTGCCATTGTCTTATGATTCACTCCTGTTCCTGTTTCCCTCTTCCTGTCTAAGCTGAGCGCAATAATGGGACAGGCCACACCTACCTGCCATGTTGTAATAAATGTACCAGAAGTTGCTGTGCTTGTCTGGCTGTTTTGCCTGAACTAACACAGCAGAATCATTTAATCCACTACCAGCCAGTTTATCACAATTATCTCTTGCAGCCTAACCCATCACAGGCCTAATATCCCTTCAATAACATCTGACAAACTCTCAGGGGCATATTTATCAAGGGTAGAATTTTGAATTTGAAAAACTTTGAAATTCAAATTCAAAAAGACCAACCGAAATTAAGTCTTTTTTTTTGGCCGAATAGGTCCGTATTCGAGCGAATTCGAATTGTATGAATCAAATGAATAATTCAATCTAATTCGATTTAACGTTTTTCCTAAAAAAAAACTTTGATTTTTCAAAGTCCACCAATTGACTCCAAATAGGTTCTAGGAGGTCCCCCATAGACTAAAACAGCAATTCGGCAGATTTTAGATGGCGAATGGTCGACGTTGAATTTTTAAAAGACAGTACATGATAAATTGCGATAATCGAATTTTCACATTTTTTTCACATTCAAATCTGATTTGGACTATTCCCTAGCCGAAGTACACAAAAATAGCTCGAAACTCAAATTTTTTTCATTTGAAAATTCACCTCGACCCCTGATAAATCTGCCCCTCAGAGTCGGTAAACAGCTTTGTATATGATTGTTAGACTCCAATGTCTCCTCCTAGCTGTAATCTTGCACCTGTTAGCTTTTAGCAGTCTCTTTATAATGTGCTTAGTTATAGTTCAACTACTACATAATAGGTTTAGCCAGAGATTTAGGACTGATCTATGGTTGCCATCTGTCCAGATTTCACCTGTCCAGACATCACGGTTTCTGGAAGGGCTGGCCTAGTGAAAAGTCTGGATTTCTAAATTAGGAAATCCAAACAGGACACTGAAGTATAATGACAATCGCTAATTGCTACATAATCAGTCCGGCCCCTGATGTCTCCTACACTGCCCCCTACATCACTAGTCCACCCCATGTCCATTTTTGCTGAAAAAAAAGTGGCAACTGTAGACTAGAAATATGCCACATATTCTGTATAGTATAATGAGTGGGTCTTATGAGACGTCTCTAGTCTCTAACTGTAGTTCATCTACTGCATAATAGTTTTAGACACAAACGTGGGACTGATCATATGCACACATACTCTGTATAGTATGATGTGTAGGCCTTATAAGCAGCCACTCATAATACATATATAATATTTTCCTTAGTGTGAGTTCACATTTTTGCAACAAGACTGAGCTGCTGAACTCCATCCGCCAGTGGGTCACTCAGCTGCTTTACTGAGCCACATATACCAGATTAATCCAATGGTAAACATTCACACATGGGTAGACTCTGCTCATTCAGAAACTGTTACACTGCTTTTGACAAAGCTGCCATAGTGATGAAATTGAAGTTATGTAGTAGTTAAACTACAGCTAACTATGTGACTAAGAAACTGCTTATAAGGCCAACACATCATACTATACAGACTGTGATTGTATCCCCAGTGCCTGGAGTGGCTGACTAAAGGTGGACATACATTGGCCAATAAAAGCTGCCAAAAGACCAAGTGGTCCCTAGGCCCACAAACAGATCAGACGAACATCACCCAGTGGCCATACTGGGGCAAGATCTGCTCGTTTAGCAACCTCTCCACTCCAGACAATGGGGACACAAAGTCTGTATAGTGTGAGTAGGATTACAAGCAATTTCTTGGCAGTTTCCATTTCATCAATATGGCAGCTGTCAAAAGCAGTGTAACAGTTTGTGAGTGAGCAGAGACTACTCGTTAATGAAGTTTTCCCAAATGGATTAATCTGGTAAAACAGCTGAATGACCAACTGGCGGATGGAGTTCAGCAGCACAGTCTTGTTGAAAAATTCTGAACTCACTCTAAGTAAAATACTGTTTTTCTAATTCTATTATACCTCCCGGCCCACCCTGCAGCCGCAGGGTCTACTTCCTCTGTAGTTACCACCCTGCTTCTGGTACATTTTTTACAATATGGTAGGTAGGTGTGGCCTGTCCCATTATTGCTCTCAGCTTAGACAGGAAGAGGGAAACAGGAACAGGAGTGAATCATAAGACAATGGCAAAACAGGCTACTACAATAAGAATAGCTATATCACCTAAAATTATCATATTTATATTTTGCATACTTTTCTTTCTCTACAATCATTATAAGTGCTGTGCGGCATTATATTTCTCAGCCATTTGTAAAAACTTCCAATTATGAACTTGTAGTGTTTAACAGCAGCCCTTTTAGGAAATGTTTGTTCATGTTTATTACTATGCAGCACAGGGGACATTAGAGGGCGCCCTCTATAGCCGGCCACATACTATGCCTTAGGGATGATGCAACCAATGTGTAAAATATACGGATCCGCACACACACCGATTAGTGCAGTTGGGGATTATCCCCTTTTATTCAGCCACCAAACATCACAGGCTTGCAGGATTGGTGAACTACAGGTGTGCGGTAGGATAATTACATTGTTAGGGATGATGCAGACATGTGGAGCAGAGCTGGTAACTTCTCATCTTGTTTGTTATATGGCAATAAGCTTTGTTCTTATTGGTTCAGGAATGTCACTGACAGTATTGCTTCACAGAATGGTTATTTTATCTGTTTTGTGAAACAAAACTGTCATTTTGTGGAAAGAATGAATCCTGTACTATAAAATTTTGCTTTCTGTCACAAATATCTATGAAATTGAAGAAAGTCACCAGAAAATGTGCGAGTGCTTAAAAGGAATATGAGACTGGGGTACAGATAGGGTTGCCACCTTTTCTGGAAAAAAATACCGGCCTTCCTATAAATAGTTTTTTCCCTTATTAATAACTTTGGGATCAACCATCATTTTTACGGGCCAAGTCAGTAAAATACAGGCCAGGTGGCAACCCTAGGAACAGAGCCCAAAATCTGGTATTCTCGACTTCTACACAAGTCAGGCCCATTGCATGCTGGGTATTGTAGTCTTACATTAAACTTGGAATTTTGCAAATTGTTAAAAAAAACTACATTACCCAACATGCATTGGAGACTTGGCACATTTGGGCAAGAAAAAACTTTGGCCAGTTTCCAAAGTATAAACTAGCCAAAGGTCCAAAAAGTAGCCCAAATCCGTACCTTGGCTAATTTGTACTTTCAAAACCCGCCTGGGCTTTAAATTAGTAGCCCAATTTGGCTGGAAAACCGTCAACCTGGCAACCCTGAGCCATGTGTTTATACTCATTATATAACCTATGGACAGGAACTGGACAAAAGATGACTGGGACAATTGGGAAAAACCTCTCTCCCATAGGCCATATGTGACAGTATCTGGACCTCCTGAGCAGTAGCAGAAGTTAACCCTTTATGTCTCCTGTATGTACATAGCACTATTGCACATCTAGGAGTTCTTTAATAAAATACACTAACTTTCCCCAGGAGCAGTAACCGATAGCAACCAAACAGAAGGTAGGATTTACTGGTTACCTGTTTAAAAGTAAACATCTTATCGATTGCTATGGGTTACTGCTACTGGGCAAACTAAGTTCCTTTTATTTCATCTGGGGGCTAGTCTTCAAAGCACAAATTCATCAACAATGTCCTCAATGAAAATGTAACATACTTTTTATACAAACCGGTCACCTATTAAACAATCCTATCCCCATTATGCAGTAGTTCAGGTTCATGTTGGAGGCCATGCTACCCACCACACCACATGATGACTTACATACAGAACAAGGGGGAAGAAATTTGACTTGCATGCAATGGTTATTATACAAATAGATTTCTCATGAAAAGGCTTTATGTACTAGACATAAAACTCTTACAAAAGGCTGCAGTTAAAAGATTATGAATCAACAAAGAAAGTCAAGTTATCTCCCCTGTTGCACAACTGCTCCACCTATTTACTGTGTAGTAGCTATTTAGGAATAAGCTTAACTTGCAATAAGACAGCATTCCTTAAATGTATATTTTCCCAGCAACACTGGTTACTAACAAGTGAAGCAAAGCATGTGGGGACAAAAACAGGTCATATGTTTCTCTAAAATAATGTGATAAATGTTGATGGATATCGAGTAAATATATTCTATTTATGTTAAAGATTATGTCTTGTTGCTGCTGTTAGCCTTTCTCTTCTAATTGAGTGTGAATGCGACCTGTGGTCAGCTGGGTTATGTGAACTGCTCACTAGAATTGCCAGAAACTTTGGAAAATTCCATCCAGTCTCCATTCTCACACAATTGGATTTTTTTTCAGCACCATTTGAACAGTGAAGTGTTATGAGGGTGCAACCATCCTTTGTGCAGCTATACAATGCACACATAAAGGCTTTGTGAAATACACTTACTTTCTGGATGACTGACTAACAGCCATATAGACAGAAGGGTTTAGCAGCAAGGAAATCATATAAAAGTAACAGCGCATAAAAGTGCCTGCAAATACCTTCTTCAAATCTCATGCAGCTGCCAAGAACACAAGTGGAACCGTAACAAATAAATTATGGCTTGTGACTTTAAAAAAACTAAAACACCAGACAGGATTTTGATATGACACAGGCCTTCACAAGCCAATGCAAAAAGCAATGTTTATATTCACAAACATCAATTTATCCTTATTCGGCATTGATAAAGAGAATGATAATTTTTCATGTCAAAGTAAGTAAACTATTATACTAGGGGATTTGCTGCACTAGAGAAAGCATGGGATAGATAGACTGCATAACTAACCCATTAATGAAATACAATAATAAAAAACACAGTACACTCCGAACCTATCCTGACTCCATCATAACTTAGCCAGAGCCATTTACTTATCTTCTTACTTATCTACTTATACTTCTACTTAAAACACAAACTGCGACCACTAAAATTTTTGAATACATTTAAATACCATAAAATACTCACATAAAATACTTACATAAAATACTCACATCGGACCACTCCTGGCTGACAGCCGGAACTGTTCCCGGCTCTCCTGATGAAGCAACGACCATGGACCCCTGACTAACCTCTATATATACCCATAGATTTTCTGCCACTACATTACAGCACCAATTAACTGCTGGAGTGCCAAACACTGCCTGGTAACATGCTGCTCCTACCTTCTACTTTCAGGTTGGACTGTACCATCTGCTTCCACCATCCCATGTGCTCAATAGGAGCCATTATCAACCCCTTTTTCCATTCTATATGCTAGTGTATGGCTTTACTAAATGCAAATGGATTGTAGGGTTTCCAGCAAATTGTTTCACAGAAGGTGGTATCAGATTAGGTACGGTAACTTCTGTAACCAAGAATAAAATGGCCAAACAAAGGAGCCTGTTTACTAAACCGTAGTAAATTTTTGTGCACAAAAACTCAAATAATTTATCGCAAAATATGCTACTTCTTCATTACTAAATGGCAAGAAATATAAACTTTTGTTGTAGAATTATTTGATCGCCACTTATCGCATTCGATGTAATTAATGCAATGTAATGACTTAGGTTTACTATTCAGCAAAGTAGGCCAAAGACAAAAATGTTGCCATAATATTCGCAATAATTTATCGCAACCTTTAGGGTAGGACTCCATGAGCGATTTTGTCACGATCTGACACGCTGTCGCATGCGTTTTGAAAATAAGGTAAGTAATAGAATTGTCGTATGGTGTCGCAGTGTTGATCCGACGCGACACGACTGTCAGATGCAGACGCTGCATGCTACGTCTGCATCCGAAAGTCGTGTCGCGTTGGATCAACGCTGCGTCTGTATCCGTCAGTCGTGTTGCGTCGGATCAATGCTGCAACACCATGCGACAATTATATTACTTACCTTATTTTTGTTGCATGCGACAAGTCACATGCGGTTTTTCGCAGCGTGTTGGATCACAACAAAAACGCTTGTGGAGTCCTACCCTTAAAGTGATTGTTAAATCCATTTTTGCCACAAAATTCTTAGGGTCAGGACATATTCAATCAATCAGTGGGCTGTCTTGTGTGAAATGACAGGTGTCTATTGGCTGTATATTTTTGACTTCTGTATACTTACAATTCTATTTTCAGGGGATTCCATTTCATTGTGATTGGCTAGATTAAACTGTGCATTTATATGATACAAACAGACTGATTGGCAAAACTTCTTTATGATTTTTTATTTATATGATTCTATTGGTAGGGGTAAGGCTTGTGACTGGATGGACTGAACTGTGGATTTATTTGATGCATATACGTTTGATTGGGTAAAATGTGTTTATTATGTTGTTGATCTTCACAATCACTCAATAAAGTTTATCACTTTTGAAGATGCATATTTGGCCATAAATGTGTCAGTAAAAAATGCCATAAACAAGACTATTTTGTAGCATTCATTTTGGCAAACGTATTTTGTCTACGGAAAATTTGAAACTTGCTGAAATTAACGCTAAAGAAAGCTGGTAAGTTAATGCCAGTGATTGCAATGATTTCTGAGCGCATTGCCATTTAGAAAACTTCGTCATGGCGAATATTTCGGCAGTAAAATATTCCCAGCGATGGACGCATTTACTGTGGTTTATTGCATGGACGACAAAGATCCATCTGTTTTGTTACTTAGGCAGTTGAGCCGTTTTGTACCAGCTTTAGACTACATTTTTAACAAAGTTGCAATAGGTGCATAGAGAGGTTGGTGCCGAATCACTAAATGCCCCTGTGTATGGTGAGAAGCCTCCTGCAAGGGCCCACTGAGTGTTAGGAAAGGAGAGGCTGTGTATTTATATGTAACAATTTGCTGAGCACTGAATATTTGCTTAACCCAAGTTTGGAAAGGGATGTAAGTGGCATATGGGCTGGAAGTTTATAGAGATTGTGAGGCTTCCCAGGTATAATTTTATAGGCACCTAAGATTTCAATCAAAATAAATGCATAATAGGGGGGGGAAATGGAAAACGCTATTAAACCAACAGTTGTTTAACATGAGCTCATTTATGTGGAGGAAACTAGCAAACAATTGAGCTCTTTATGTGCCTCACACTTGTGCCATTTTCCAGAGTTATTTGAAGTCATATATCATCTCAAATGCTACGGTACTCAGGCACCTGGAATAATCTAAAAGAACTCCGTTTGGCAAGTTTTCCATGTGTTAAGTACCAGCCTGGCACCAAACGCAACACATCTATGCCCACCCTACTTTTTTTTATTTCCATTTATTCAGAACCTTTTCATCTTTTTCAGCATTTGAGAAAAGCACGGGTTCTTTTCACACCCAGTGCCAATAAATACGAAATTGCTAAATTATAGTAACCAGTTTCAACAAGATGATAATTGCTGTAAAAAGAACCTTTTTTAATCTTTAATTAGTTTTGTTCTTGTCTCTATAGATTAAACATCTGCTACTAAGTTTTAAACCTCCGATATATATATATATAAGCTAGGTGATTTAAAGGAGTGGCTCACCTTTTAGTTAACTTTTAGTATGTTTTAGAATGGCCAATTCTAAGCAACTTTTCAATTGGTTTTAAATTGCTCCAATGTTTATCTTTTTTTTTTTTTATAGTTTTTGAGTTATTTGTCATCTTATTCTGTCTCTTTCCAGTTTTTGAATTATTTGCCTCCTTTTTCTGACTTTTTCCATCTTTCAAATGGGGGTCGCTGACCCCATCTAAAAACAAATGCTCTGTAAGGCTACACATTTATTGGTATTGCTACATTCATTCATTAAGGCTCATGGAACCTCTTTTTCATTAAAATAAAAGAATGAATTGGTTATGTAGCAAGTTTAGTGTAAATTAGAGATTAATTTTGCACTTAAATTATACTGACTGTGTAATGAGGCGTTACACGTAAAGCTGACACTGCTAGTGATTTTTTTTCGGTAAATATTATTTAATTTGCAGATTCAGACATGTTTTTTTCATTGCATTTTGTCTTCTGCAAATAAGGTTGCCACCTCGCCAGTATTTTACTAGCCAGGCAAATGCCATAGCGGTGCCTGGAAGATCAGAGAAGGGAGTCTGGGCTGGCGGGGGGCCACCAGGTTTTTTCCCAGTGTCCCGCAGGCCCAGTCCGACCCTGTGTAAATGTTGTCTTGCAGTGTGCACAGAATTTTAAATTGTGCCACCAATCCTGTAGTTGTGGCATTTTGATCCAAATAAATGATTTCCAAATGCAATCCCATGCCATTACAGCAATATATATGTTTCTGTGTAAATCAACAGAAAGCATTGTCAGGGAAGGGAAGGGAAGGGTGGTTAAGGAAAGTGCAATGGACAGGAAATAAGAGAAAAGTATTCATTTGCTTGCTCCAAGGTCTCTGTTTTTCTGGTCTGTTCCTGACCCTGACTTCCTGTCATCATCAGCAAATTTTCCCCAATTTTCACTGTTATAATTGGAAGGCCTTTTTCATTGAGGCATTTTAAAGGAAAACTAAACCCTAAACATGAATATGGCTAAAATGCCAAAAAATGCTAAAATTGCCATATTTTGTATACTGAACTTTTTGCACCAGCCTAAAGTTTCAGCTTCTTGATGGCAGCAATGATTCAGGACTTGTCACAAGGGGTCACCATCTTGGAAAGTGTCTGTGACACTCACATGCTCAGTGGGCTCTGAGCAGATGTTGAGAAGCTAAGCTTAGGGGCCGTTGCAAATAATCAAGCAGAAAATGAGGTTGGCCTGTAATATAAGCTGATGCTACAAGGCTGTTTCTGTGCTGCCATGTAGTAATTATCTATATTAATTATTCATCAGTCATATTGTAACATTTATATTTTATGAGTACTATATTGTGAGCAGGTCCCTAAGCTCAGTAAGTAACAGCAGCACAGAGCAAGTGCATCAATCAGCGCAAAAGAAGATGGGGAGCTACTGGGGCATCTTTGGAGTCACAGATCTTCACTGCTAAAGGGCTGTGGTTGCCTTGAGCTGGTACAGAAGCCCAAAACATAATGTACAACATTTCTACCTTAATTCTTCAGTTAAGCTTTAGTTCTCCTTTAACTGTTACCTGTACATGTTATTTTAAATGTAATGGAAGAGGGAGACCAACTAATGAACAGGATGGGTGAGAAAAATCAAGGGTCTGGTCTAACATTGAGACAATAATAACTGAAAAATGTATAATAACATAGGGGTACAAAATGTATATAGTTGGGGAAATGTATTGGTACATTTTTTTCATCTACCTTATCTGTCACAATGTTTTGATCTTTTGTTTGTTCTACTCATATTAATACTATTCTTTGAATTTAAGTTAATGCAATACCTAATGTTAATTTCTCATTATTTTATGTTATTGAACTTTTATTTCAAATAAAAACAATTTTGAAAAAAAAAAGACTTGTTATTAATAGTTAATTAGGAACCAATACACATACTGTGAGTCATTTGCTTGCTTTCATTGTTCAACGATAATCACTGACTGGTTGTTATGGGTTACTGCCCAGGTGCAAATTTGCCCAGTGTTTGTAAATGACTCCCCAATAATTATTTTATATTGTTCAGCACTCATTTTCCCAAAATTCTCAGGTGCCTCTGTTTTCTACCGCTAGCTCCAGTCCAGTCACTCAGTGATTATAACTATTGCCCTTACTTCCATGACATGTGTACTCATAAGAGTGGTAGGGCCGCTAGCAGTCAATGCGGTGTCTATTCTTAATCATATGGATCTTTGCAACTGCCCTGACCAGCTAGGATGGAGTTTTTTCTGGTTCACCTTACTCATATGAGTGAAGCAAATTCTAAAATGTCTGCATTATAACCGTCACCTAGATCTTCCAAGGTAAATTTTATAGCATGTACAGAATGCTACTCTTCAAATGACTAAACATGTCGGAATTTAAAGAACTACACTGCCCAATAAGAAAAGCCCCTAGCTACTACCCTAGATATTCCCCCGCCCTCCATCCCCCTGCATAGTTCATTACCCCTGAATGTGTCCCGAAAACATTGCTCATGTATCGGTGCAGAGTAAGCGCGGTGGAGCTCATGGGCACCATCTTCCAGATCTTCAATTCCTCTTCGGAAATTCACTGCACTTTTGGTGCATGCACAGTTGCTAAAAACTGGATGACTGCTCCAATAGGACGATCCCTTGCGGAAGATGGCGCCCATGAGCTCTGCTGTGCTTACTCTGCACAGATACGTGAGCAATGTATTCAATACACTTTCAGGGGTAATGAACTATGTGGAGGGAAGCAGGGAGGGGGACTATCTAGGGTAGTAAATAGGGGGTTTTCTTATTGGGGGTTTAGTTCTCCTTTAAGGTAAGCACAGGAGAGAATCCATTGATACCTTTTGCCAAAATTCTCACATTCTCCATGCACGAATAAGCTACACATTATGGAGCAAGCAAACATTTCCTGTCCAGCATGAGCCAATATATCTCACAGTGTTCTAGAAATGGCTGTGCGGGAACTTACATTCTTAATACATTTGCATTTGAAAAATCTGAAATTGTGGAAAAAAAATAGCAAAAAAAAATCTCAAGCCGGCATTTCAATGCCAACGCTAAATAAACACGTGCATCAATATTGCCTATATAATGTTTCCTCTGGTGAGACATTAAGAAATCGGCATAAAAATAAGAAATGTAGTTAGATCAGTGCCTGATTTTATGATGTAAGGGAACATTCCTGGCCATTTCTTCCTCTAGAGAAAATATACATAACTCTCAGCAGTCATGTAGGACCTAATAGGGCAGGGCAAAGTGCAAAATATGAGCAGAAACCAATTTTTTTTACCCACTTGCACCCTGCCATGCACTTTTCTGAATTGCTTTAAAGACCTGCATGTTCCCCGGGAATAAAGTGCTGCCTGCATTCTGCTATACTGTATTCATGAGAAGGTGGAAGGCATGCACACAGTCATACCCCCTACCCATCATCTAACTTGCACATCATATAGACTTGTGAGTTAGGTGGCCCTGGTGGGTGTTAGGCACAATGGAGCTTATTAGCTTCCCTATGGCAGCACTGCCTTGCACCCATAGGCACATGCTCTGCACATAGTGCAGGATTTTGTGATTTTTTTTCTCCAAAGTTTTAAGAAAATGCAGTTTTTGCTGCAATCTCAATTTTGTTTTTTGATACTGTCACCACGTTTTTTATATGTTATAATAGAACCTGTGATGTGTCCGATAAATTCCTAAATAGTTTGGGGCAAATTCACTAAAGCGTGAAGCACCTAACGCTAGCGCAAATTCGCCAGCGCGACGTCATTTCGTTACTTTGCTGATTTACTAACGGGCGCTGAAGTAAATTCGCTAGCGAAGTGGACCCACACTAGCGCTACTTCGCACCCTTACGCCAGGCGAATTTGCGCTATGGCAAAGGGACATAACTACGTTAATTCACTAACTTGCGCATTTTACTGAACGTTACCTCTTGCGCCAGACTTGCCTTCGCCATCCCAGTGAGTAGAAAAAAAAAAGTTGAAATTTTTTCTAAGTCCCAAAAAACGCTGGCGTCTTTTCCTTTTTTAAGGGTGATAGGCTGAAAAAGATCGTAAATTTTATGGTAACTCAACTATACAGTGGGCACATGTATAGGGCAAAATAACAACTCTATTTTATCTTATGAAGGTTTCCCAGGCTTGTGTAGTGTAATATATTTGCTGCTACATATACGTCCATTGTACTTTAACTTGGCGCCGCATGCAAATTAGGCATCGCTAGCATAACTTCGCTTTGCTTGACGAATTAACGCAAGCACAACTTCGCTACCATTCGCCTCGCTGAGTGCAAATCCGCATTTTAGTGAATTTGAGTAGCGCTGGCGAAACTACGCCTGGCGAAGTGCAGCGAAGCTGTCGCTGGTGCAACTACGGATCTTAGTGAATTTGCCCCTTTGTCTCTTTGTAATCTACACAGTGTTTCCTGATTTTTCACTTTCACATTTAATTCCTAGAATTTTGTCTCTCTGGCAATAAGTGATTAAACCATGGGACTACTAAAACTGCTAGAATACTGAAAATCCAACAAGCTGCAGTATGTATGTACAGTAAATAATATTTTCTCAACATGTTTTCCTTTTAATACTCTGTTCCCTTAACCTGGCCTGCAGTATACATGTGCTGTAACATTCAGGTGCAGCAAAATGGCAGTTGGTCACATGGTATGCGCACTTCCTGTTATATACCCATGATCCCTTGCAAAGTAACAGTTGGTTGCAACGACCCTGGTTGTCTTTGGTGCTGCACCAGCATTTGGAGATTTTGGAGATTTGAGCGACTTCCAAAGCGATTTTTTTTACAGTGAGAAGAAAAGAACTTATCCAGGATGGACTCTACAATCAATATGATCAAGCAAATAAGATCTCAGCTTGAGGAGGACAGCAGGATGGAAACACATGAGAGGATTAAGAGAAAGAGGGAGCAAAGCCCAGAGACAAACAACAAAAGACCCCACCAAAAGACAGAGCGAGCAAGGGAGAGGAGAAGGAGGAAGAGGGAGAGGAGGAGACAGAGGCTCTTGTATGAGAAGAAGGAAGAGCAAAGGTGGAAAAGACCAAGAAGCAGCGACAGGGATGAAGCAGAAGGTAAAAAGGATCAGACTATCCCATAACATAGTGTAACTGTCTCTAACTGTCTCTTCAAGCTTGTTACCTATACCCATGGCTATTAGCCACAGGACATCATATTTTGACCTCATTGTCAAAGGCAAATTCCCAGCCTGACTGTAACTTGGTATTTAATGTATTAGATACAGTGACATTGGAGCACAATCACTCTAAGGGAAAGCTGTCACTGGTCCATAACTGACATAAAAAAACAGTTGCAATGCCTAGCATTAAACCTAGCATTAAACAGTTTGCCCCCTCCAGTTATCCACTTGTGTCTGTCTGACTATATATCTATCAATACCTATTTATCACTCTAGCCAACAAATCCTGATCCTTCCTATGAATCCCTCATTCAGTCTCACTACTGTGTTGTTCCCTAAGGAGCTGTGATGCCCATTTCAGCCCTTCTAATGGTTACCATAGTGTCTAGTATCATCCTATGTAAACACTGGCTCAAACCCATGCCTCTTCTATATTTTGTACTCTAACTTCGAGGTTGTAAGCTCTTGCCTGTTCCAACCTTTGCAATTAATAATGCTGTTTGGGTTTCCCTGCTGATAGCAATAGAGATAAATGGAGGAGAACGATTCCGCACACCAGGACGTTATTTAAAATCAGAAATCTTTATTTAGCCATGTTTTCTAAAAAGTACACGCTATGTCATAGCGTGTACTTTTTAGAAAACATGGCTAAATAAAGATTTCTGATTTTAAACAACGTCCTGGTGTGCGGAATCGTTCTCCTCCATTTATCTCTATTGCTCACGGCGTGGGACGCCGAACTTCCAGCACCCAAACCTGGATTCATGCCGGCTGCTTTCTAAATCAACTTGCGGTGAGTCGGAGCGGTTCTCGCTCTTTCCCTGCTGATAGTTTGGTGCTGCCTTATACTGTATGTTGATGTTTTATAAGTAAGTGATAACACTTATACAGGTATAGGATCTATTAAGTGGAATGCTTGGGACCAACTTTTTCTGGTTGAAGTTTCTTTTCTCCATAATTTTGGTCACTATATTGTGTCCAATTAAGAACATGTTATCACTATATAACCTTAAGTTATGACCAGATCTTTAATAGTATATACCATATCCACCTGTTCCTTGGTGAGAAAAAAGAGGTGTTTGTGTATAGCTCCTCCAATTCAGTTTTCAGTTTATTATTAATAGATCCTCAGTATTATGCCCATAATATATGTATTATATATTTGCAATATAAATTATTAACAGGATTTATTTTCTAACAGAAGGAGAAAGTTCCTGGAAGAGACCACACATTGACGAAGAAAGATGTGATCCACTGGACATTTCCAGCTACAATTTCCATCATGAGCTGGGCAATGGATCATTTGGCAATGTGAGCAATACATGCATGTTTTACTTATCTGCCATTAAATAAAGTACCTATAGTTAACAGTCAAAAACAAGGGCCCTGGGTTTAAAACAGTCATATAAAAAGCAGGATCAACTATTTTTTCTACTTGTACAGGTGTAAAGATCATACAGGGTTGCCTCTAGAACTTACTTGGCCCCACACATCTAGGAAATTCAAATGGGAATGAATCCCTGGCTCTCTGCCTGACTGGGACCCTTGTATGTGGGCTTGCCAAGCATAACATCTTGCCTCTGTATAAGTTGTTAACAATTCAATGAAACAAGCCCTTTGTCCATCCATTCATGGGTAAGCCCTACCTCTATAGTGGCCTGTGATTTTGGGAACTCTCCTGAGTGGACTCAGTTCTACCCCCTTCATGGCAGCCCTGGGTCTTTACAGAAGTAAGATAGAGATGCTGATTGGTAGGAACTCAGGATGGCAGGCTTTACAGCCTTCATAAAAATAAATAAATCAAATAAATAACTGTTCTAAAGCACTAATCAATGGTTTTTGTTTTATATATATATGTTTTTTATTTTTTTATTATTTATGTAGAGCAAAGCAGTGGTCAGGGGGATCTGTGCTGCTTATTGAATGAAATATTCTGTATATCTTTTTTTTATGTCAGAATGTAAGAATCAAATACTTTCCATGAATGTTGCAATGCTGTATTTATTGTAGTGGTTTGATTAACTTTAAAGATTTTTCTAGGTAGCATTTATATCATAGGTAATGTGCTCTACTGGGCATTAACTGACAAGCATGAAAACAATGAAAAACAAACCACACAGTGCATATTGTGGCGGTTTTGTATCATTTATCCCTTCTCTTTTTTTAGGTTATGTTAGCATCATTGCCCGACAGAAAGAAACCAGTGGCAATTAAAATCCTTAAGAAAGAAAACATCAAGCTTAAAGAAAGATATGAGACTGAAGTGAAGGTGATGAAGCTGGCTTGGAAATGTCCTTTCCTGTGCAACATCCATGCAGCATTCCAAACACAGGTACAATTAAGTGTCATATTGCAGTGAGGTGTGTTGATGTAGTGGTCTCTTCCCAAGAGAATGTAGAATTTGTTGCAGTTGTTTCAAATTCCTGTTTTTATTTGAATACATGAAAAAGTGTTTACTGACTTGAAAATTCAATAGTTCATCTTGGCATTGTATCTACCCATCATTACAAATGAGTATTGGATCTCTTATCCAAAAACCTGTTTTCCAGAAAGCTCAAAATTGCAGGAAGGCCATCTCCAAATAATTCATTTTAATCAAATAATTGAAATATTTAAAAATAATTTCCCTTTTTGCTGTAATAATAAAACAGCACCTTGTACTTGATGGAAACTAAGCAACATGAGTCCATATTGGTGGCAAAACAATCCAATTGGGTTTATTTAGTGTTCAAATTATTATTATTTAGTAGAGATAAAGAATGGTGATCCAAATTACTGAAAGATTCCTTATCTGCGAAACCCCTAGAACTGTATTTGCATAATGCATCACTCATCATGTAAGGAGTATTGGGGAGCACCTCCCATCAAATAATTAAACCAATATAGAAAAGAAAAAGAATTGACCTATTGCTTTGCACCCTCCCATCCCTCTTAGTCCAAAACCACAGTCATATGTCTACCCCACAACATGTGTTAAAACATAACTTTTAATAAATATCATTAAGAAAGAGAAAGAAGTCCAGATTAAGACCATTAAAAATACGTTAGGTACAGGGAGGCGAGATGCCACAGGATAGTGGGTTTAAAACAAATCTCTGCGGCAATATATATGCCGAACAATCCCACAAAATAATATGGTGGCGTGTTGTTGTGTACTGGTATCAGCCTTATTTATATACATAGACAAAGGCTGATACCAGTACACAACAACACGCCACCATATTATTTTGTGGGATTGTTTGGCATATATATTGCCGCAGAGATTTGTTTTAAACCCACTATCCTGTGGCATCTCGCCTCCCTGTACCTAACAAATTTTTAATGGTCTTAATCTGGACTTCTTTCTTAATGATATTTATTAAAAGTTATGTTTTAACACATGTTGTGGGGTAGACATATGACTGTGTTTTTGGACTAAGAGGGATGGGAAGGTGCAAAGCAATAGGTCAATTCTTTTTCTTTTTTCTTTTCTATATTACACATGAAGTAGGTCTGACTTGTGATTCCAAAGATAATTAGTATGACTCTGCTGTACCTGCCCTGTTATGGCTGAGCTACACAGCAGGGTTGGAGGTTGATCTGGTCCTGGTTCCAGGGCAAATGCTCCTATTTGCTGATCAGCACTAGGGAGCAGAATTGAAGCTGAAGAATGTTTCAGTCACCATGTACTCAGCTATGTATAGGAGTGCAGGCTACACTTGGAATATTGTTGCACAGTGGTACCTATGTAACAGGTGCTTTCTTTTTCTAATTCTATCCAGCTGCATGCCTTCATTGTGATGGAATATGCAAGTGGAGGAAGCCTACAAGATCTTCTCAACAACAGAGGCTATCTGGACATGGACTCCGTACTGTAAGTGACATACAGCCTGGGGAGGTGCTTTTCTTCATGTAGCAGCCATACATTAAATGTGTAGTAAACACAGTATGGCAACAACATTTTTTTAGATTGTAGCAGCAACACAAACACTGTACCAGCCCCTGACACACACCACCTTGTCACTAGTCCAGGGAATTTTGGATGCCTTGGCACATGCACATTCCAGAAGAGTTAAAACTAAACTTAGATGCTAAAAGCAAAACTTTTTTCACTAATGCACATGCAAACAGCACAGGGCAGCAGTAGGGATCTCAGGGACAGAAAGCAAGATGGCAACACGGCACTCACTAGCATTATCCCTTGGCTAATGTGATTTTTATTGTGATTATAATATGTGCATGTTTTACTCATTTTTTCAAAGGTTCTACGGAGCTGAGATGGTGTGCGGCCTGCAATTTCTGCACTCTGAAGGAATTATCCATCGGTAAGAACAGTTTTCTATATGATCTTTCTGTAATACGTTTAATAGTTGATATTATTGGGGTCCTTGTATAGCAAATCCATTGCAGGATGCAAAGTGCAAAAAATCTGGTGCAATCTACAATGTTTTTTGCACTTTGCATTCTGCCATAGGAGGGAGCTGTAATCCTTTTGCCCTCACGCATAACCTTTGTATATTTTGTTTCCACAAATGCCCATTAGATTTTTTTTCTATGTAGAATTGAAATAAACAGAATTATGCAGTGACACCTGTACTTTACTTTACAGAGACTTCAAACCGGAAAACATTCTGTTCAGCAACAAGGGACACATCAAGATTGCTGACTTTGGATTGGCTGCTGAGAATGTATTTGGCAACAAAACCATCTCAGGATCAATTGGGACATTGCACAACATGGCCCCAGAGGTGAGAGACGTATTACTGATATATGTAATGCACAGAATTTTACAGTATGGAAAGCAGTGGCACATTCCATATAATGTCCATATAATAAAAATAATAATAAATGCCCATATAATAATAATAAATAATATTTTTTTCAGCTGTTATGTTTTTAAGAGCATCTTCTTGAATCCAATCATCATTTTTAACCCTTAAATCCCTTGTGAAAACAAAGGCTTTTGATAGGCTCTTAGCTAGTTGTAGCACCTATATATTTCTACTTTTTTTGCACACGGAGAACTGAGTTTCTTGGTAGAACTTGAACCACAGATTAATCGCAGCACCCTTGAAGCCTAAATTTCATCAAGGCATAAACACAAACAAATGTTTGTAAACTGGAATTTCTGTATTTGATGGGGAATGATCTGTTCTTTGTATTTCAGATGGTCCAGTGTCAAATCTACAATTCAGCAGTAGACTGGTGGGCTTTTGGGATTGTCTTGTGCAAAATGGCCACCGGAAGATCACCTTTTTATGAAGGCCGTAAAGCAGAGAAATGCATTGATTTCATCCTCAATTGTCAACCCAGCTATTCAGAACAGCTCAGTACAGAACTGCAAGATCTCCTGGAAAAGGTGGGTGCCAGTGCATCCTATTAGGCATATATATGGACTGTAGATTTGGTTTCTATTAGTAGCAGTAAGTAACTTTTTTTTGTTCCCTTAGCTCCTAAAGAAGAAGCCATACAAGCGGCTTGGGTTCAAGGGGGATATAAAGAGACACCCCTTTTTCAAATCCATCAACTGGATCGAAGTAGAAAGTCAAAAGGTCGAACCACCTTTCCAGCCAGAACCTGTAAGTATATGACTGAAATATTGTGAAACCATGGATTACAAGCTACACTCTTTAGTTTATCTAACAGTTCAGCACACGAAGGGGGTTATTTATCAAAGTCCGAATTTATCTCAATATTTTCTGAAAAAAATTCAGACCACGGGTTTTTTGGGCTTATTTATTAATACACTTAAAATTTTGTTTGCAGGGAAAACATTTTTTCAGATTTTTCACCCGAAAATTCAGAATTTTGGCCGAAAACTTCATTTTCAGATTCTGACTTTTCCATCCTATGGGTTTAATAAATTCTGAAAAATTTGTGATTTTTTTAAAAGTCCGATTTTATACAAAAAAAATCACAAATTTTTTGTGTTTTTTGTATTCGGAGTTTAGTAAATAACCCCCTAGATATCCAAGAGACTTCACTTAACCCAACAAATACCACATTCATAGTCAATGGCTGACTATGTATGTATAAGGAAAGTAACAGCTTTATGGTTTTTTTTCCAGAATTCTGATGTCAGCATTCCAGTAAGTGCCTTGGAGGTCTTGAAGAATGACACCACCTCAACTTACAACTATCATCTTCAAGACTTCACATATCTGAGCCCCAGCTGGCAGGCATAAGCCCACTCACTACAACTGTGGGAGAGGATACACCAAGTCCAAGTTTCCATCAAAACTAGGAAACAGCATAATTTGTTTAAAATCCCACCAGTCTGCTGTATGAATTAACAGTTCCATCTGAAGCTCTTCCATCAGCTTCATCTAATGCATCATTGCTACATAAAGCTCAGTAGCCAACTCAAAGTCTTCAGCTCCACTATCAAATCCATCTCTGGAACTACCATCAAGTCCATCTTGCATTTCCATCAGAGCTACTTCATCACCTTTACTTCCATCTCCATCTGTGAAACCACCAGAACTACCATCAGCTTCACCAGTCCCTTCAACGGATTACTGGCTCTACTTCTTCAGGTGAAAACATTGGGTCTGGCCTACCATCAGTTGTGTCTCTGTATGGACTTACTAAGCTACCCTCTCTAACCCTGATATAAATGTGTAAGAGCTGATGTAAGTACTTTTTAAATGGTGGTAAGTATTTTAAAATGATTAGAAGAGCTGGGATCCTTTGGTTATATAAGTTTTGGCTAAATGATATAACTAAAGGGCTCTTATAAAACAGATAGTATAAAATCAAACTAGAATTAGGGTAATAGTAGAAATGTAAATGCAGAGGATAGTTACAAGCGGATAATAAGGTAAAAAATAAGATAGGCTATAAGATATGATGAAAATATAAATAATATCAAGGATAATATAAGGAATAACAGTAGCAAATATAAAAAAAAAGCTACCAAGAAATAGATTACTTAAAAATAATAGCTAACAACATAAAATGACTTAGAAATATAAGTGCAGAGGATAGCTAAGATAATATGGTAAAATAATCTAGGATAAGATAGAATGGAAATATATATAGAATAATATCAATTTATAAGCGTAGCAAATATAAAATAATCTATCAGGAAATAGACTACTTAGAAATAAATTCAAACACCATAAAATGACAACAGTCATATAATCTATATGATAGGATATTAGAAGATTAAATATGATCGTTCACAATATAAAATAAAATGCTGGAAGATCATATAAAGTATGACATACATAATATAAAATACGGTAACATATTATAGGATAGTATAGCAACACATGATAGGATTGGATAAAAGCTAAAATGTTAGAAATTAAAGAAGAGAAGAGAAAATGTAGAATATTTAATAAGAAAGGCTAGTGTGATAAAATAAAAAGATGTTGGAAGAAGCCATAAGAGAATATGATCAATTACGCATAGAATAATAGAGTTTAAAGTAGGACTAATCATTTAATACATTTATATTCAAATGTTAGTGCAATACATAGGATATATAGATTGAGCAGAGTTTGTTCCAGGAATAATAGGAAAGATTTTGTTCCAGGAATAATAGGAAGGATTTTTTCCCTGACAGAAACAAACTTTTGAGTTGTTTCTGTTGGGTTTTTTGCCTTCCCCTGGACCATATGTTACTAGAAGTCAGGTTAGCACAGCAGATAGTATAATAGGAAATAATAAGATGGTTAGAGTAGTTAGGGACCTGCTCAGTGAGCCTACCTTGACGTGGTGGCAGGCTTGATATCTTTTAGCCAAATCTAGTCTATGGGGTTATTCACCTTCCAAACACTTTTTTAACTTCAGATAATTTCAGATAGTACACCAAAGTCTCTACATTTGTCTCACTGCTGCTAATTTCACCCTTACAGTTTTCACAGCTTTTATTTATTTTTTTTTTCACACAAATTGGCATAAGAAATGCCAATTATAGTATAATAAAATGTTGCTCACCTTCTGTGGAAAAACAAGATCAAGATAGCAAGATAGCAAGAGGGCCAACTTCATATATATATATATATATATTTTATAAAGGCAAATAAAATATTCCCTGTTTAAAGAGGTTCCTGCCAAGGGGAAAGGCGGGTGTAAATGCTCTTTGGCCCGTATCCTCTGGCATGTATCAGGAGCTGTCCCTCCAGCTGTCAGCCAATCAACAAGCTGAAGCCTTGGAAGCAGCCGGTGTAATTCTGCAGCAGCTATGTGACCCTCCACAACTAAAGAAACATATTTTTTTGTTGTTATCCTCTGGCACATATCAAAATGTGTTCCTCCTGTAACTATCAGCACACAACTGCCCACACCCTTGAAAGCATATATAGTAGTGCAATCTAAAAGCCAAAAGTGTGAATCAACTTAGATGCTTCTCCTCAGTACAGACCCCCGCCACAGGTATAGCTGCATATACCAGACATGTATATTGCTTAGAAAGAGCCAAGAAGCAGAACTTGCTGCAAACAGTGTTTTATTCCCATGACATGTTTTGGGCTATGTGCCCTTTATCAAGTGTAATGAATCATTCACCAAGTGCAAATAATATAGGTAGGTACAGGAAGGGACATCACCACCTCTTAATTGTGTAGCCACTTACAAGTCATATATTATTTAACATGGCAAATAAAAATTGAGAATAAAGTCCAAGTAAGTCCATATACTGTGTGACTTCACATTTCAGTTTGTGGGCAAAGTCCAAAGTGCATTGTTGTGTAGCATCCTTAAAATTCATACATATTACAAGCAAAACAACTAATGGTACTGCCCTGAAGTGGGCCTACCAATAAGCTTGATATTGTAACCTATACGGAAGAAATGCCCAATACATTATTATTTGTAACTGTACAATTAACTTTAAGAAATATTCTGCTTTTCATAATTGGGCTCATATACTTATCTGTAACAGAAAGAATGCATAATTAATATCAAATCAGCCATTAGCGGGGAAATCACAGGAAACACTTAATGCTCCAACTATCATTTAGACCATTAGGTTGTAGCTTTGTAACCTAAACGTATTCATGTCACCTCCTCTTAATAAAGTTTGTATTACTTCTAATACTGTCCATTTTAACTGAGATTGGTTGTGATTAGCTGCATTGAAGTATCTGTGGCTGTCCCTTGTTTAAAGTTCTGTAGATTCCCCTCTTCAGTGTTTTTATGTCCCTTGAGGTCTGGCCCACATAACCCAAGCCACATGGGCACTTTAGTAGGTAAATCACGTTACTCGTGTCACATGTGGCAAAATATCTCATTTTAATAGGGTTACCTTGTGTGGGATGTCGCAGTATTTCTCCTTTAATAATAGACGGGCAGCAGATACAATTTAAGCATGCAAAAGTACCAGCCTTAGGTTTTCCTAAAAATCTTTGAGTGCAATGTAATGTAACCAGTAGACAAGGTTACGAAGCTCAAAAATGATCAAGAGATAATGTTATTACTATAGACTAAAATTGGAAAGTTAGTGCAGAGTTAAAATGTAGATATTGTGGTGATTATTTCTAAGCAGAAGTGACTCTAGAATGTACGCATAGCATTAAATGAGCAAGCACCACCACAGAAAGAGGGGGCGAGAAGCAAAGTCAGTTAGAGGCAGGTCCGGACTGAGAATTAAAATAGGCCCTGGCATTTCAGGTTCACAGAGGTCCAATCAGCCCACACAGAGGCCCAAACAGCCCCCACCAGCCCACTAAATACTGACTTTCTATGGGACCTTATAGCAGCCCCTCTGGCATATGCCAGAACCCACAGATTGCCAGTCCGAGCCCGGTTAGAGGGCAGATCTTCAGCTCTTTTTGGACTTTTTTACTTAGGGGGTTATTTACTAAACTCCAAATGCAAAAATCCCGAAAAATTTGTAATCGTTTTTTCATAAAATCTAATTTTTTTCTGAATTTATTAAACCCAGAGGATGTAAAAGTCCGAATCTGAAAATCCGGCATCTCAGACCTGTCGAGGTTGCATATAAGTCAATGGGAGAAGTCCCAATGATTTTTTGATGTGGAATTGGTTTTTGGCAATACCCCAAAGTTTTCTGGCAAAATTTGGAGTTTCCGGGTGAAAAATCTGAAAAAATCGTGAAAATCGGATGAAGAATTTGAAAAAATCGTGAAAATCTATTTTTTTTTTCACGTTTTTTTCCCGCAAACAAAATTTTCAGGAAAGTGTATTAATAAATAAGCCCAAAAAACCCGTGCAGGTTTGTTCTGAGTTTTTTTCAGAAAATAGTGAGATAAATTCGGACTTTGATAAATAACCCCCATAGTGTTCACTTTAAGGGGGTCATTTATTAAAAATATAAATCTGAATGCCAAAAACCTGAAAAATGCATGTTTTATTACTATAAAATCCAAATTTTTAGTGGAATTTTTTTTTTTTTGGGATTCGTTATACCCCAAGGGGGTTATGTATCAGAGAATTTATCTCAATATTTTCTGAAAAAAACTGCACGGGTTTTTTGAGCTTATTTATTAATACACTTTCCTGAAAATTTTGTTTGCTGGAAAAAATCTTTAAAAAAAAGATTTTCATGTTTTTTCCGAATTTTTCAGCCGATTTTCAAGATTTTTTCAGATTTATCAGAATTTTGCTCAGGGTTTTGCCAAAAACCTAGCGCACATCAAAAAATGATTGACTTCTCCCATTGATTTATATGCAACCTCGACAGGTCTGAGATGCCGGATTTTCCGATTCGTGCAATAATCCAAAGATTTCATGGTTTTTGGCAAAATCAGAAAAAGAGTTTTCCAGCGGAGAATCCGAAAAATTCATACAATTCGTTTTTTTCACAATTTTTCAGGGTTTTTTTTTTTTTAACGCAACGCACAAATAAGGAAAAAAAAATCAATGCTGATTTGGTCAGAGTAGTTTTCAGAAAATATTGAGATAAATTCACACTTTTTGATAAATGGGCCTCCCCGTGTATATATAATTGTTGGGAAGAAACTGAAAATAGAAGGTTTATATCCCCTTTAATGTTCCTTTCTCTGGGCTTTCAGTCTGGCAGCTCAGTAGTCCAGGCACAGAACTGTTACATTCGCACCATTATTTTATAGATTCATCTACGTTCTATTTGTGGAACATTAGCAACGATTGTATCAATTCTAACAGCTAGTTTTTATGTGTACTATCTGAAAAGAGCTGATCCGGCAGAGCGTATGAAAGGCCCTGCTCACATGATGGTCCTGATTCCGTGTGAGAGAGAGGCTGGATCAGATTGTGTGTGTGAAAGAGACTGATGGAGACTGTCTGTGTCTGTGTGGCCTTTGAGTTTACCACTTTACAGTATCCTAATAAGTCTCACCATATAAAACATTTATTATTAACCAATGTTATGTTGGCCAGTCTTCTACATACACTATAGGGCTCATTTGCAAACATTGCACATCAATAGGGGAGCAGGCGTGACCTATGGAATCTAAGTATAATTGCATCTGATCCACAAAACAATTGCAACCTCAGTTGTCTTTGCTTTTTAACACATTTGTTCCGCAATTGTGCTGAACAAGCCCGACTGCAATTATGATGGAATTGTGTGTGTGTTGGGGGGGTTAGGATTTGAACAATTGTCATTTGCCAGTCATTTACTAAAGGCACCCACCTTACAAACATGTTTTACACCTGCCCATAAAAAGCAGTCAAGACCAAACTCCTAGGTTTATCGACTTGACCCCCTCAGACAGGGACTGATGTGAATAATGTAAGACTCTCTGTGTTGCACTGCAGAAGATATCAGAGAAATACGTAACATAATAACAGGTGTAGCTGCAGATGAATCATGGGATATTTCTATATAGGCTATTCATGATGTGTCTATCTTATATAGTGCATTCAATGATCAGATATATCAAGATAAGAACCAGTGTCGGACTGGGATGCCAGGGGCCCACCAGAAAACTTTAAACTGAGGGCCCACTTTACAAACTATTATTCCTCCTCTCCTCACTCAATCTCTTTATTCTTCTAGTCTTTTATCTCTACATACTATTCTCTATTCTTCCATTATTAAGCCCCTTAAAGAAATACAGAAATTACTATGAAATAAGCCAAATGTTTAGTAGCAGCATGAGGGCCCACTGACACCTGGGCCTGCCGGGAGTTTTCCTGGTTTCCCATTGGGCCAGTCCGACACTGATAAGAACTGGCTGAACCTTACAAAAATGATGTTACAAAAAAAGAGAAGAATTGTAAAGCAGAAGTGGGCAAAAACTCTGGAATATATTGTAAAGGAACTGATGAAGGTACATGTGTTGTGTTTTGAGCAGCACGTCTATAAAGGATAGCTTTAAAGTAGCTCTTTCTACTCATGTCAGAGCAGCAGAGAGCAAATGATGGATTAGAAACAAGCTCAGTAAACAGATTCCAATGATCTGTGAGCAACTGACCATAGGCTTTTGTCTGTATCCACAGTGAAAATGTATGATGTATTCCCTACGGGTCAGATGTCAGGGAGCTCAATGCTCCAACTTGTTTTGTCTAAGGCAAACTGATGTGGCACAACTTCTTGGTCTGCTTTTTAATTTTGTTTTCAGAAACAGACGCTATGGAGGTTTCCATTTCCTGGAGAACTCAGAGAGAGAGGCTGAAAAACAAGCAGACAGTGGACTGGACTATTAGGCTGGACCTCCTAGGGCCCATTCTGATAAGAATTACATGGAAACAGTAACAAAACATATCGGCATTACTTAGGTTTATGGTGGAAATAAAATAGGGTTAATGGGCCTGCTAGGAGATATTCTAGTATTCTGGCAGTCAAGTCTAGTCCTATATTCACAGCTATACATTAACAATTATAGTATCAGAAATCATTATTAATTCACTTAAGCTCTGGAGTGAGGGGTAATAGTGCCAGCAATGAGTGTTATTACCCCCGTAAGTGACATTATCACCCTACTTACTAAGCCTAAAAGAAATTCATAATCAAGAGGAGCCCGAACAGTTGGGGTTAATCTAACTCTAACATTCTAAAAGGTACACAATGCTGGTTTGAGAGACTAACTACAGAGACGTCATCCTAACAGCAAGGAAATACAGGAGGCCCATGTCCCATTCCTTTTAGGGATGCACTGAATCTAGGATTTGGTTTGGGATTTGGCCAGGATTCGGCCTTTTTCAGCAGTATTCAGATTCGGCCGAATGCTTGTGACTAGTCGAACAGAATCTTAATTTGCATATATAAATTAGGGGCGGGTAGTGAACTTTTCGGCACAAAAGAAGAATCTTTCACCAAGGATTTGGGGATTCAGCCAAATCCCAAATAGTGAATTCGGTGCATCCCTAATTCCTTTATACCCCAGATACAACATATTGTGCTCCTAGCATTTCCTTTGCTCTGCCCCAGCCACGGGTATAAATGGCAGACAGTGGTGTAACTACAGAGGAAGCAGACCCTGCGGCTGCAGGGGGGGCAGGAGGTATAGGGGCCCCATAAGGCCCTAATTCATATACAATTTCAATAAATATTGGTAAAACAGGTTCATCTCTAGATATTTGGGGGCCTGAAAAATGATTTGCTGTTACGCCACTGATGGCAGGCTTACAGGTCTGTAATTACCTGTGGAAGAGCTGTATTACAGTCAATGCCACTATCTTCCAGTAATGAAGTGCATCTCCCAGCAGTCTCATACAGCTCTAACATGTGTTTTCAACATACAAATATATTTATGCAAACATAGCAAAACTGAACCATTCTGAAACACAGAACATTCCTCTGAAATCCTGGGCCAGAAAGCAGCCTTACAGGATTCAATTGCATTCGGGCAACTGGGCAGGCAGGTTCTTGGAGATTGATCCAGTCCTGTTAGATCTGTCCAGCAATGTCCTTCCTCTCTGTACTTTTGGGCCAAAAATATCTAGTTTCAGACATCACTAAAATGATATTTTAAAGCACATGCCTGCAGTATCATCATGGTCTTCCTGGCTGCATGTTCTAAATGTTATGTACTAATACAGAGACTGTGCAGAGTGACCCTACAGGGTTAATCAAACCATAACATATTTAAGGAAGTGTAATGAGTGGCCGCCCAGTAGAAAATAAAATCCTATTCCACGGTTGCTTGACTTCCATTGCAGTGTGCATTTTTCTGTGCTCCTTTATACCTGGATTCTAGGAACAAGGCACATTACAAAAGCCTATTTAGAAATGATCTGCAAAGTAGGTCTACATGGAAGATGCTTATAATGAAGAATTAGAGTTTTTAAACTTCCCTTTGCTTATTTTTCAGATGGCTCTGAATAGTCAGCTTTGTGTTTGCCCAAAAGACTTGCATGCTGAGCCCTTAACCAAAGCCTTGGAAAGTTTCAGATAAATGTGCAGGCTGTCCTGTGAGTTATGAAAGACCCCTTGGGTCGCTCACAAAAGCGCTTTTCTAAATTAGCCATGCTTTGATGCGAACTGAGAAAAATAAAATAATTTTACCAGCCTGCAGGTTCTAAGACGAAAATGAATTCTTGGTAGAGCTCACTGGCCTGCAGTCTCCTCTGTAATTACAGAGAAACATACAATTTGCACATGAGGAACTTGGTTGGAGCTGCACTGACCTTGATCTTTACACAGCTAAAGTGTTTAAGGAGAAGTTGAAATTATCATATAAATATAGAGACATAAAGGCCTGGCCGTCTAAAATGTTGGAAGCACATTGCAGAACGCATCCAAAGTTTCATCTGCAGTTCCTTTTGGAAACGAAGTGAACAAACACTAGGAAATATGCAAAAGAAATTAAGATTGTTGGCAGCCGGCAATGCAGTATGACAGCTCCAGTTTGTCTTGTCCATGACAAAGAATTAGTATGGGGGACAGAAAATACAAAGCAAAACTAACCCTAAATTTATTACACGGAATCAAACTTTTTTCTATCTGTATTTGAAAACGGAGCTTTAAAAAACAGGAGGCAGAGCATATGGCAGATGTGAAATTGCTGGAAATAGGTGAGTGCAGGAAAAGAGCAAGAACATGGATTAAATACAGGGATTGGCCATTATAACTTCCTGCACACTGCAGCAATTATGCCTTACAGGAAGGGTTACCTATTGTTGGGTGAATGTAATGTACAAAATGAATCATCTGCTGATTAAAGCACTTGAGTTCACGTGAGGATATCATTCAAAACAAGTCTGTGTCACCTCATTGTACCCATCAGCTACATACACAGAAGAGCCCTGAGAAAAGAAACTGGAAGCATATACAGGTATGGGATCCATTAGCCGGAAACCCATTATCCAGAAAGCTCATACTTACAGGAAGGCTGTCTCCATTAGACTCCATGTTGTCCAAATAATCCATATTTTTAAAAATGATTTCCTTTTTCTTTGTAATAATAAAACAGTACCTTGTATTGATCCAAACTAAGATATAATGAATCCTTGTTGGAAACAAAACCAGCCTATAGGCTGTATTTAATGTTTACATGATTTTCTAGTAAACCTAAGGTATGAAGATCCAAATTACAGAAAGATCCCTTTCCATCTAAATATTCAGAAAGGGTTTATTACAGTGAGAGCTTTGAAGATGTGGAATTCTCCCCTTGAATCAGTCATACAGGCTGATACATTAGATAGCTTTAAGAAGGGGATGGATGGCTTTTTAGCAAGTGAGGGAATACAGGGTTATGGAAGATGGCTCATAGTACAAGTTGATCCACGGACTAATCTGATTTTGGAGTCTTTGGAATTTTTTCCCCCTCTGACTCAAATTTGAGGCTTCAAATGTTTTTTTTTTGCCTTCCTCTTGATCATCTAGCAGTTAGGCAGGTTATATATATATATAGGGGCAAATTTATTTACTTTACTTAAGTGCAAAGTGGCTAACGCTGGCGAATGGACGTAACTACGCTAATTCACTAAGATGTGGATTTTACTGAATGTTACCTCTAGCGCCAGACTTGCCTTCGCCACCTCAGACCAGGCAAAGTGCAATAGAGTAGATAGGAGTTCCTCAAAAAAAAAAAATTCTAAGTCCCGAAAAACGCTAGCGTCTTTTACTTTTTACAGGGTGATAGGCTGAAAAAAAAAATCAAAAACTTTTGGGTTCCCTCCTTCCCTCTATACAATTTTATTAAGGTCCCCTGCACGCCGTATGCTAATTAGCCAACGCTAGGGTTACTTCGAACTGCTGAGCATATTTTCGTTAGCGCAACATCGCAATCGTTCGGTACCCTGTGCGCAACTTCGGATCTTCGTGAATTAGCGTTGACCAGGCAAATTTATCCCTGGCGAAGTGTTGCGATGTGCGCAAAGCCAGCACTGGCGATTTTTTTAAAAGGTTGAACTTGATGGATGTATGTCTTTTTTCAACCTAAAAAGACTTTTTTCCTACATTTCCTAACATATGGCACATAAACTATACACTGGGCTCATGTGTAGGGCAATATAACAACTTTATATATATATAGGAAGCAGGGGGTCGAGTGAAAGCCCGTTAGGCTTGCAGAGTGTTTGTCATGTCAACAAGTCACACATGTGCAGATGTACTCTGGATATTTATTTTCATGAATTGTGTAGTCGCCTGACAGAAAGTGCAAGCGTCATTGCCAAGCATCCAAGTTATTTGTGTGCTATGTGGCCATGACACTACAGGGTTAAATAAAGTTATTCCTCACTATGTTGATTGGGATCAAGCCTGTCTCACATTAGGCATCACAATTCATCTCACAGGTGTTGTGTTTGGTTAAGATCAGGGCTCTGTGTTGGCCAGACAAGTTCTTCCACTCCCATCTCAGCAATCCTAATGTGTTTGGGCCATGCTTAGTTTACAATTGTGAAAGAGACCTTTTCTGTTTTAGGGCTCTTACACATGACCGTTCCGACCTGCGCTCCCCTGCGTTCCGTTTTTTGGCGTTCAGCCGCAGGGGAGCGCCGGAATAGACGCAAGTCATTATTTGAAATGGGGCTGTACTCACTCAGGCGCGTGTAGGCGCCGAACGCAGGAAAAATGCAGCATGTTGCGTCTGAACCTGCGTTCGGCGCCTACATGCGCCTGAGTGAGTACAGCCCCATTTCAAATAATGACTTGCGTCTATTCCTGCGCTCCCCTGCGGCTGAACGCCAAAAAACGGAACGCAGGGGAGCGCAGGTCGGAACGGTCATGTGTAAGAGCCCTTACAGTGATTATACCAGCAGCCATAAATCATGCCTGTAACATACCTGTATTTTATGTCTTTTCTGTACGAATGTTGATTCTTACCTTGCCGTGTACGCCAATATTTTCTTGCTCTAAAGAATGTTCAGTGCTGAACCACTAGACAAGTCACACTCACCCTTAGGGCAAATTTACTAAACGTCGAATTGACTAATGAATTTTTGCCAGCGTGAGTTCATTTCGGTACTTCGCTGATTTACTAATGGGCGTTAGCGAAAGAGACTGACGCTGGTGCTCATTCGCACTCAATTGCCAGGCAAAGTTGCGCTCTGGAAAAGGGTGTAACTGCACAAATTCACTAAGATGCGGATTATAATGAACGTTACCTCTTGCGCCAGACTTGCCTACGCCACCTTAGACCAGGCGAAGTGTAATAGAGAAGAAAGGACTTCCTAAAAACTTAGTTGATAATTATTCTAAGTCCCAAAAAAACACTGGTGACTTTTCCTTTTTTCAGGGTGATAGACTGCAAAAGAGCGTAAAACTTTTTTGGGGTAAATTAGCCAGCGCTAGCACAACTTTGCTCTGCTTGGCGAATTAAAGCTAGCGCAACTTTGCCAGCGTTCTGCGCCCTGGACGTAACTTCGCATGTTAGTTATTTAGCATTGTCTGAGCGAATTGTGCCTGGCGTTGCTCTGGCTGCTTAGTAGATTTTCCCCTTAGGGTTGCCACCTCACCCCTTTAAAACTGAACACATATGGAAATCTCCCTACCGCCTACACACCCACTGTTACTCAGCCACAGAATTTCATTTTATAAAATGTTTCTGTTACTTGCTCCATCATACAGAGCTTTTGTGCTGAGCCCTTGCGAACCCTTATCCATAACTATTTATTTTTTTCTGGAACAGTGTGAAGTGTGTGATTTTTCTTTTTTATTAGCTTTATAAAGTAGTGTTGTAGTTCAGTTATGTTAAGTATCTATCTGATTATACAGGGGAGTGTGTAAACACTTACTATATATTTATATGTATGTATATAAAATAAAAAGGATGTGATGGTGCACTACCAGAGCAGATGGCAGACGTCTGTGCTCCACCCTGTGATGGGACTGTGTTTCGCTCTGGCTCTGACTCCAAAGCATGGAAATGTTACAGGGGCTACTTTTAGCTCAAATGTTTAATGTGAATGTTTCAGAGAACGGCAGTCTGTAATTAGAGCTGTTAGGTGCGAATGGAATTACAGGATGCACAAGGAAGAATGCTAACAAGCCTAGAGGAAAATGGCAATTCAGCCAAGTATGGCCCTGCTCTCAGGATTGGCAAATGATGACCAGCAATAAAGAAGGAATCGGAGGAAGCAAACGTTTAGCACAAAAAGACTCCGCTGCCAAACTCCTAGATCACTACATACAGCTACCAGCTTCTTCTTTGTTGCTGTTTTTGCTTTTTCCATGCTAGTAGAGAGACGTGTAAGGAGTATTTAGAGCGGGAGTACGTCCTCTGCTGGTGATGGAGGAGACTGAGCAAAGCATACTCTGCATTCATTCTATCCCACAAAAGCAGTTTCATCATCCCACTTCTCTGAATGATGTGCTTTCTGCAGCCTGATCTATACTGCATTCTGCATACACCCCCTCCTTCTATTTTCCTTTGCTCAAATGTCAGTGCCCTGCCAGAGTAGGGAGACTCAGTATTGTCTTGTTTCTCCTCCTCTCTCTCTCTCTCACATTCCCTGCCCTCCTATTGCCCCCCTCCCATGCACGTCCCTCCTTTCCCTGCATCAGTTGGAGGTGCACTGAGCTCTGCTGCTACCTTCAGGGTAGGAGCTCATGTCTCTCCCTTCTACAAGGAGCTGTGATTTAAGACAGGGACTGCTTGAAGAAAAGTCATTCTTCAACAGGTAAGTCCTTCTCCTGTAACAATGAGTTAGTGCCAGTAGATGGAGCGCAGACCCATCACCTGTTTGGCTTTATAAGGGACATGTCATAAGTGTTAGTTAAATTTCCCATACAGGAGAATCTGTTTAGGATTTAATAAAGACAATTTATTTGTAAGATTTAGCAGTGTTTGTAGCCAAAAAGGGGCAGTTTGTAATGATTTGGGCTTCAGATAAGACATGGTAAAGAGTGTAGTAATTGAGAATGCTTTTATATGTAATAACTGACAGACTATTTTACCCTGCTCAGTGAGCTGTATGTACATCAGGTAGGTTGTTGTTTAATAGGCTATAAACCCATCATATGCAAATAGCGTCAAGTCTCATTTACAGTTTTTATTCTTTAAACGGGTTGTTCACCTTCCAGACACTTTTTTTCAGTTCAGCTGGTTTCAGATTGTTGCCCAGAAATAAAGACTTGTTTCAATTACTTTCCATCTTTTATTTTTTACCATTTTTCCAAAATCCAAGTTTAAAGTTTGATGTTCCTGTCTCTGGTGTTTGAGTCTGGCAGCTCAGTAATTCAGGTGCAGACAATGAACTGTTACAATTTTGCAACATTTAGTTGATACATTTAGTTGATACATTTAGTTGATACATTTTCAGCAGCATCTGTGGAGTATTGCAATTATTGTATAAATTCTAACAGCTGCCTTTAATGAAACTCAGAGATTCTGCTCAGCAGGGTATCAATTTAGAACAGTTGAAGAGTCTGCGACCCCCCCTCCCAGAGCTGCTTTGGAAGGTGAAAACTCAAACTTTACACTTCAATATTAGAAAAACAGTCACACAGAAAATAATTGGAAAAAGTCTTTATTTCCAGCGAACAATCTGAAACCAACTGTACTGAAAGAAGTGTTGTAAGGTTAATCATTTAAATAAAATTGCCTGTGAGTGTGCCGAATGGGCAATATGGCTCAAATATTTCTTTATGAGCCTTGTGTCTTTTGGCAACACCCCTGTTCGCTATTGTTTCTTCCTCTAACTCTATGGGCATGCACACACTAGCCTATTGGTGGTACATCTGTTGCAGAGTATGTGACAGGGCAAGCAGGGCCCATACATTATATGCCAGAGCTGGTTGGCTTATCAGGTGCTGCTAGATGCACTTGGTTCCAAATATATGCCTGACAGGGGCAACATGAGGCAGATACCTGCCTTTATGTATAGTTTATATGTATATTTTATAGCCCTTTGTTTGCTGCATACTGGCACCAAAAGACAACTGAAGCTCTGCATACCTTCCTTATGTCTGTCACTCTACACAGTAGATATAAATATTGCAATAGGGTGTATGCCCCTAAAAGCCCATAAACTTTCCATTTAACATTATAAATAAAATAGAAAGTGTCAGACATTGTCAGCAATAGTGCATAAACCCTGTGTTTTACATAGTAGTAGATAAGCCCCCAGTAGGACAAGCACCATGCAGTGTGTGCCAGTGGGACCCAGCTGTTATAATACTATATCCTCTTATCTAGATCATACCAGTCAGTACTGTCTGTGGACTTGCCTTAAAGGCAGAAAGATTAAATATATTTATATACTGTATATTTCCAAGCCTTTTCTGCCACCTGCTGGATTCACTGAACATGACTGTGCATATCTGCACTTAAGATTTCAGCAGCTATAACCCTTCATTCATAGACAAATCCAGCATTCCAAAAACTATTTTAGTAATCCTCTACTGAAATCTTTTAATGGGACAATATACTTATTTGTCATTAATACACAGGCAACAATCCCTGCATCTAGAAGATTGTTACTCCATTATCTGGTATATTTATTCTCTTTATTATGTGGAGTTTGGACATTAGAAGATTCATATAAAAAAAGGTGTAAGACAGAACTTTTCTGACCTACAAGTCAGATTGCAGTGCGAGATGGAATGTATCACTTAGTTTTGTAGCCCAAATCATGAATTACCAGCACTTGTCATTTTCAGCTTAGGGCATTATTGATGGTAGTTCCCAACTACATGTCACATCTGCCTCCCAGAAATGCAAATGAAAACGGGTATTTGGGCTAAGCAAAGCAATGTAAATCAAAATAAAATTGCTACTTTTTCCATGTGACATATTGCTCTTCAGGTGCATAGTGAGATCTTTTTACGAATACTCCCAGAAGATTCTGCTATAGCTTAAGGGTAGTGTTGCTTATATCCATAGCATATTAATCAATGTAAAAAAGCAGTATAACATGTCATTTCTAGTCTGACCCATTGGTTGAGCATCTGAATGCATCTGATCTAACTGAAAACATAAGATCATGGTCAGATGAAGATGTAATAGATTTATATCCAGCAAACACTTTCCGGGTTTTTTTCTGTTATGCCAAAACATAATTATGGTAAGACCTACTCTGATGACATTAGTCATTTTAGCACTGGATCAGCCTAAATGACACAGGTACACACTCAAGACCCAGATGTATGATTTTCTTAAACATACAACCTTAATTCTGGTTATTATTTGGATGTATGAAATACAATTTGTAACTTGTATCCGTAGGAATACAAAACTTATTTTCCTCTTTCATGTTCTAGGTAAAGACAGTTGGATGAAATGGATACCCTCCAGCTTGTGCTCGTGTTCGTCTCCATTGTGGCATCGCCTATTTGTCAAGCAGATGAAATGGATCAGGACTATACGTGGCACATAAAGAAAATACCTCACATTGTTAGTTCCAATATTGTAAATCTCAAAAATCCCTCGTATGAAGCAGAACTTCAGCTGGAGCTGAATGGAACATGTGGAATTGAATGCCAGAGGAACTTACCCTCACCCAGCCTAGCTGACCTTGAGGAGTACCTTTCCTATGAGACAATATTTGACAATGGCACACGCACAATGACAAGAGTTAATGTCCAAGATTGGCACCCCGAAACGGAAACAGAAAACAACAAACCAAAGCACTCACGCAGAAAGAGACAGATATATGGCACTGACAGTAGGTTCAGTATATCTGATAAGCATTTCATGACCAATTACCCATTTAGCACAGCAGTGAAGTTGTCTTCAGGGTGTAGTGGCATTCTTATTTCACCCAAGCATGCTTTAACAGCTGCTCACTGCATCCACGACGGCAAGGACTACATCAAAACTGCCAAGAAGCTACGTGTTGGCCTTCTTAAGATCAGATCCAAGAGTGGTGGCAAACGCCGCAGGGGATCGAAAAGGGCAAGAGAAGATGCATCAGAAGATGCAGACTTTCCAAAGAAAGACGGTAGAAAACAAAGGCGAAAGTCAGTTCAAAAACGATCAGCAGCAGAAGAGCAGACAAACAAACTTTCTGGGAAAGAAAGAGGGTTGGGAGCTGGGAAACCATCATTCCAGTGGACAAGGGTGAAGGCCATTCAGATCCCCAAAGGATGGTTCAGGGATGTGTCTCACAACATGAGCCTTGATTATGACTATGCTGTTCTAGAACTCAAGCGCCCACACAAAAAGAAATACATGGAGCTTGGCATTAGCCCAGAAGCGGAAAAAATGCCAGGAAGCATGATGCACTTTTCAGGTTTTGATGAAGATAGGCCAGGGCAGCTGGTGTACCGTTTCTGTAGTGTTTCAGAAGAGTCTAAAGACCTATTCTATCAGTATTGTGATGCAGATCCTGGTTCCAGTGGATCTGGAATTTACATCAGGCTTAAGGAAGCCAACAAAAAGAAATGGAGGAGGAAGATAATTGCCATCTATTCAGGACATCAGTGGGTAGATGTTAACAACCAACAGCTGGATTACAATGTAGCTGTCAGAATAACTCCCCTCAAATATGCTCAGATATGTTATTGGATACACGGCAACCATGAAAACTGCAAACAAGGCTGATCTAATTTGGAAGGAAGTCAACCCCCCACCCCCTCCAATCAATCCAAAGAGAGCGGCTTAAAAAATATTCTGCAACGAGGACAGCCAATGGGAATATGATGCTGAAAAAACTCAACTACTGTCATCATATACAAACTGCTAGTTGGACCAGAAATAGATCATAATGGTATAAACAGTTCTTGAAGAAAGTGTTTACAATTCAATAAGGTAATTAAAGAAAACAGTTCAGGAAATGTGATTCCAAAGCAATATGGGGTTCCACAGCAACATGTCGTTCCAGAGGAGTTTTGAAAGTAAATTTATCATTTCCAACATGGCAATTCCACACTATCAACTGAAGAGCAAGTAACCAATGTTATATGACATAACTGTTTAGCTGCAAAACATCAGTTAGGACATGGGTAGAGGTAATACTGTATTTTCAAATAATTACAAAGTACAGCAAATAAAAGGCTAATATGCTGTATAGTTAGCTGCTTGCTCACTTCTCCCAACTTTGTAGGGCACTGCAGCTTATGGGATGCACTGATATCACTGTGCACTCTTGGGCAGGAGTACTGTTTGCCAGAGGCCTTAACATTGTAGCCTATAAAAGCCTTGCTATATTGTATATTTTTTGTCATTCTTTTCTTAAAATACTTACCATGCAGTATCTGGCAGTGTTGGACTGGGCCTTTTAGGGGCCACCAGAGAAGCTGACATCAAGGGCCCCCGCTCAAAACAATTAGATGTTGACAATGTAATAGGTGTTATATAAACAAAGAGTGGAAATAAGAAAGGGCTGATGGGAATTGTCCTTGGCTGAGACCTGCCAGGAGATCCTATAGTACCCCGGCAGGCCAGTTCCACCCTGGTATCTGGTAATAAAGGACTCTCTTTGCTGTAAAACATATATTATAGGGATGAAAATATTAGGAAGAAACAGACATAACAATAAATTTATCTAGACTGAACTCCCCCACATAAATAAATAATACATTACCAATGCTAAAAGAGCAGAAATACTTTTAAGTTGCAGTTTGGATTTCTCTGAAAGAAAAAAGATGATCTCAAGTAAAAGATGGGTGATTATTGCATGTTATTCTTCTAGCTAATATATTTACTTTCCTTTTTCTTTTTCACATAGACTGTATAATAGACTGATGTTTTTAAGCAGAACCAACCTTTCTAATAGTGAAGAAGGACAATGCCAAGCTATGAGGTCTTGCAGGATTCAGCATGTGGCAGGTCCATTTTTATTCAGGAACCTTCAGCCTAGTTTTGTTTGGGCTGACACTGCTTGTATATCCCTGACCCACAGGTCTTGGTATCTAGTTTCATTGCAGAGTGGGTGTCTCTCAGTGCTCATAAAAGGCAAGCTTCACTTTTGCGACAGCATGAGATGAATAAGAATATTTATGGGATAACATCACAGTGCGGAAGAGGATCCTCATTAAGGTTTCAGACTACAGTGAGAAAAGAATTGCTTCTACACTGTCTAACCATGCAGATTGGTGCTAGATCAACCACTGGGGCGTCCCACCATGGGACCGCCCCAACATTGCCTTCCCATAGGCACATCAACAAAGGAAACTCAGGAAAAGACTCCCAAATCCAATTTAATATAGAGCCTAGGTGACTTTGCTCCCAGGGCGGCTAATAGTGGCTGGACCCTTGAGTGTAGTTGTAGCTCCCCTTCCGAGTACTGTTTTGCACCACTGAAATCTCGTCTCAGAATAAGTTAAGTAGTATGTTAGCCGCCTCCCCCTTATTTATTTTGTTCTTTTTTACTTTTATTTACGCTCTCTTTTCATCTATGGATGCCACAAGGTTTCTTCAGGGATCGTAATACCTTTAAACTGCTTTAATGACAGTTGCTGATCAGCATTTGTTTCAGTACAACTAGCTGTGTTACATACACACTTATAGCTGCCATATTGCTTTTTTCTAAGTGTACTTACATATCTAGATCCAAAGACAATCAGTCTTTTGACCTTCTGCATGAAACAAATACCTAAAATGTGGATGTGTGCCGCTCTTCCATCCATTATTTCACTCGTATGATTTCTTTTATGAAAGGCTTTGTGTTTTATAATGTAAGATGTGCGAAAAGCAGACACATACAATTCTATAATCATTTTGTATCTATGAAAAGAAATGGTTACGGTGCTAACTAGGTATAACCATTTCCATGAACAGTTCCTCTTAATTGGTTAGACGATGTTAGATATCAGGAAACCTGGTCAGAAATAAATGGCTGAAGCCTTTGTGTATATGTTACATATGCTTGTCAATGGCACAAAGTCCAGTGCTCACTAACTGTTAATTAGTCATCGGGTTGTGTTCATTCGATATCTGATTGGTAATAATTGGTAATGACTTCAGATTTAATTTATTGTACTGTACAGCAGCCGTTAAATAATAAAGATGAGTGAACAAACTTGCTCCATTTTGTCTGTCTACTTTGAAGAAAGAACTGTAGTTTTATAACCAATTGTAATTTTATAGCCAATCTAATAATGACCAGTAATATTTACTGGGGTTTATTGTTGTGTGTGTATATATATATATTAATAAGGATAAGTCACAGAGAAGTTCCATGACCATAAAAGGTTGTGGAACTCGAAGGTGACATCTAATACATCTCATATTTTCCAACAGGGGGTACATTATTTATTACAGGTATAAGAACGGTTATCCGGAAACCTGTTATCCAGAAAGCTCCAAATTACGGAAAGGTTGTCTCCCATAGACTCCGTTATATTATTATTTTCTCTGTAATAATAAAACAGCAGCTTGTACTTGATCCAAGCTAAGGTATAATTAATCCTTATTGGAAGCAAAACCAGGTTATTGGGTTTAATTAATATTTACATGATTTTCTGGTAGACTTGAGGTAAGATCCAAATTACAGAAAGATACGTTATCCAGAAACCCCCAGGTCCTGAGCATTCTGGATAACAAGACCCATACTTGTATAATATATAAGTTTCAGTGAGTCATGTGACACATCTTACATCCCTGAGCACAGATTATAACTGATGACATCACTAAATAATTTATAAGGATATAATTTACAGGATATTCATGGCTCTTGTGTATAATGGAGAGAGATATGACTGCCTTGCCTTGTGATTTTGGATCAAAAGCTCAAGCAAATCATTACAGCTCACGTTTGTTGTATTTTCCTACAACAGATAGGGACAGACTCCCTATATTCCCACTCATCTAAATACCTCTGTATAACAACCTTGGATTCCTTGAACAGTTACTTATAGCTCTGTGGGAACAAACTAATGTTTAAACTAAATTTCCTTGAACATTCCATATAAATGAAGATAATTCCAGGTTAGAAAATGTGTGTGGCTATAGAATGGACAAAGTTGAGACCAGATTTGCAAAAACTAGCAAGTTGTTTCCACTAAAACACTGTACAGAAGCTAGCAAATGAATGTTTCTGTGCTGATATCATCTTTAATAGACACCGGTCCTCAGCTGCCCTTTGCCATTCCACCATTTTTGATGATTATGTTTCTGTTTAATACATTTGCCCTTCACCTTCAAGGCAGCTATTGTTCATGCCTAGTTCTCCTCAGAAATCTAGGGCTAGAGAAGAAGCAAGGAAAAAACATGAGGCGGTCAAGACAAGAACTGTTATTGAAGTGGCTCCATGCCCCAAAGCGATGAAGGATTTTGTTCTACTTTAAAACCTTTAATCTTCCTTCTTGTCCATCTGCTTAGCTTGACCACACACCATAATACTCCATGTTTCTTTGTTATAATTTAGGGAATAAGGGTTCTCCATTCATTTTTAATTCTTAAGTCACACATTGGGTTGATAAGTCGCAGCTGAATGTGCAAGTGTAGTTTTGCAATAGTAGATTTCCTTAAAGGAGAAGGAAAGGCAAAAATTATTACCTAGCTCCTTTTAATCTAGTCCCCAAGACCTACTAAAACGCTATGTTTTGAACTCACATTTCCTATTCCTCTAGTGTAGAATACATCTTCCGTTTTGGCTTGCATATTCATTCACGGAGGCGACATCTTGGTGAAGTAGAGTAGGCTTCCGTTTCTTCATTATGCTTACTGCGCATGTGTGAAGAAAAAAAACCGCTGACCTTTGGAGCGCATCACTACTGATAATTCCTCAATCCTGCCGATACTATTTGGCTGGAGCAGTGGTAGTCAGGAAACAACGTTTTGTTAAATGCAATCACAGTAACGCTCCTCAATGGAGCGCTTTGTGTGCTAGATAATAGTAATCACTGCAGCAGGCACGCTCATCAAGGGAGCGCTATCTGTGTGTGTATTCGTGGTGAATTACGGGCTGGCTCTTCTTACGCTTGCAGAGGCTTTACTGTCAGTGATTAGAGCCAGGTGATTACACTCTATTCGCAGCAAGTACATAGACTGCGGTCCTAGCATATCAGCACCAAGCACCATTCATCAGAGGAAGTGGGATCATTGACTGAGGGGAAGTCACGTATCCATAAAACAAATCCTCTGCATTCCTTCCCTGAACTGATGACCCTAAGTCTCTCCTGATCTTGTTTTTATGTTATCAATTCCTGGGCATATTTTTTACTATATTTCAATAAACGTTAAGTTTTAGTATGCTCATATAGTGGGAACTTCTGGCACACATTGTGGGGTGGTGCAATTACAAGGGTCATTCTCTCTCTATATTTGTCTTTGATTATCATACAATAATTCATCAGTGCTGTACTACAATTCCCGAATCCAGCGTCTAACAGTAATCATATATCCTGTGTATAAAACGATCATCCTCACCTTAGCCTGCAGTATATCAATTTATGCCCCAATCACTGCACACCGCAAGCGCTTGATGCTGGCACTTAGGTGTCCAAAGTATAATAAAAAAAAGTTGTCGTGTGACTCCCCACTCTCAGATGCTTCCGATTGGTTGGGGGGCATGGCAATAAGGGTCAATGATGACACGCGCGCATAGTTATTTGCATGCGCATAACTAATGATTTCTACCCAATGCGCCTCAAGACTGCCTCGGGCAGCAGACAGGAAGAGCTGGAGAAAAGAGTGACGTCACCCGAGTCACACACTGCAGTGCTGAGAGATCGTAGCTGCTTCAACATGAGACCACAGAGAAACCACAAGAAACGGTCAGTGATTTCTATCTACACCAGACTTTCTTTAGCAGGCTATTTCTTTTTTGGCTTTCCTTCTCCTTTAATGACACAGGCTTCGGAAAGTTCCATGGAACGAAGTTAGGGACATGGGTGTTTGGCACGCAGCAGGTAAAGGTTTAATCCTGTTCTACCATAGATTTCAGACTAGTGCATAAAACACTTACATATAGCAAACAGGCATTTATGGGATTTAATGGAATTCAGTTCACAGGTAGCTAAGTCTTTCTGGTCTCTAGAAAGTATTTCTAGCTTTGGCTATGAAAGAACCTAAAGAGAAGATTATTTTTCACAGTAGCTGACCTCAAACAGATGTGTTATGAAAGCGCAGAGAGAGAAACATACAAATATCTTGTGGCAATAGGGGCTCTAGAGGGAACAACTTCATGGTGCAATAAGATGGGGGAAAACTGAAATTTTACATGAAAAAGTTACTTCAGGCCAACTAGCAAGAGTGGTATGGAAAAATATAGACTCGAAGGCACCCAGGAATAGTTTCAAATGTATTTTTATTGCACCATATATGTCTTTTCTGGGACAAATATAGTGCAAGAATAACCATTTCCTGCACTCATTAAATGATCTATGCCTTCTGAAGATCCCATTCTGCATTTCATTGCAAGCCCTTACCAAGGGTCTGGTCTCCTCTCAAATTCACAAAACCCACAAACCTTTACTGATATTATTACTGCTTTTACGTAATGATTTTTGCGCTCCAGCCTTTTTAAAGGAACAGTAACACCAAAATTAAAATATAATGTACTGTTGCAATACATTGGTAAATTTTATGTGTTTGCTTTAAAATGACAACAATAGTTTATGTAAATAGGCTACTGTGGAACCATGGGGGCAGCCATTCAAGATAAAATTGAAGAAAAGACAGAGGCTACTTACCAAATAAAGAGATAAACCCTGTAATAGAATACAATGGGACTCTACAGAGTACATCTGTTATCTTCTACGTAATCTGTGCTTTGAATTTCGGCCCCCATGGTTACACAACAGCTTGTTTATATAAACTATAATAGTCTTTCTGAAGCAAACACACCAGTTGTACCAGTGCAGGGAAACAGTACACTATACTGTATCACTTTAAAACACTAATTTCATTGAATATTATACCAACAGTTCCTCTAATTCCATGCATCCAGTTAAGGGCAGATGTGGAGATTTGGGGAGATTAGTTACCCAGTGACAAATCGCCTCTTCTTCAGGCGACTAATCTCCCCGAAATCGCCGGCGGGATGGCACTCCTTGTGAGGCAACTTCGGAAAACAAAGTGCTCCAAGTGCCATTCTGGCGGCGATTTAGATTCTAGCTGGTGGGAAGGCAGTTCAGGGAGATTAGTCGTCCAAAGAAAAGGCGATTTATCGCCAGGCGACTGAATCTCCCCAAATCTCCACGTGTGTCTCTGCCCTAAGAGTGTAAGCTCTTTATGTTTCTTGCTAATGCAACTGTTCATCTATCATTAAACTAAGAATATATTACCTGTAATATATACTTGCAGTTGAACCTGATGTTGATGCTCTCACTATATATGATGCTGATGATAGCTAAACATGAACTTTGCTCTAAATATGGGTGCAATATTCTGTACATAGTATCATTCATACGTGAACAGAAGGGACATGTTCAAATGGACACTGCAATGAAACAGAATCTTTCTTGGAGTCATATTAACGTCTATCATCGTCCTGGGACAAATATTACATAATGTCTTGACATACCAACTTGAAACACATTGGCTTTTACATTCGACAGACAGAAGGCCTTTTTAGGTGTTTCTGCAGCATCGTATAGCCATTATTCACCTTATAACCAGTGAGGTTGTATGTATTTTATAAGGTTGGTAGTAGCTGAGCAGACTCTACAAAAAAGATAGCAATATGTAAATCTGATGCTTATTACTGTTGTTGAGTGCCCATAATTATTCATTTTTCTTCTGTTGGTTGATCAGCTACTTATCACTTGTCCATAAAAGTCTTAAAAGAACAGTAACAACAAAAAATTAATGTGTTTAAAAGGAATGACAATATAATGTACTGTTGCTCTGCACTGATAAAACAGGTGTGTTTGCTTCAAAAACACAACGATAGTTTACATAAACAAGCTGCTGTGTAGACATGGGGCAGCCATTCAAGCACAGGATACACAGTAGATAACAGATACGTTCTGAAGAATCCCATTGTATACTACAAAGATTATCTGTTTTCTGCTATGTATCTTGTTCTCCTTTTCAGCTTGGCTGCCCCCATGTTTATATAAAGTATTGTTGAGTTTCTGAAGCAAATACACCCGTTGTACCAGTGCAGGGCAAAACTACATGATGTTGTCATTATTTTAAAACACTTTCATTTTGGTCTTACTGTTCCTTTAAATAAAACAGCTTAAATGTCACCTATTCAGTTGAGCAGAACCAGAGAGACAGAACATGAGTGTAATTGCTTTTGTTCAGGTGTTTATTGCATCTCACAGGGCATACATGCACTGGGTCTTTAAACCAGGATACAAAGGAAAGCCATTTTGAAATTGATTTTAAATACTCCCCTCCCCCCATTTAGAGTTTATGTTTTCCCCACAGTAAATTCAGTTACAACCATTGATTAAATAGTTAATTTTGAAAGACAACAGGTGAACATCCTCCCTATCTGACATACTTCTACATAGAGCTGCCAAGCCACTTGTAACACTGATCAACAGTGACCTTTTTCTTTGCGCCAAAACCGGAAGCCAAGCCATCAGCACAAAATGCGATGAGAGTGTGTGAACAGAAAGCCAAGTTTGCACAATATGCACAGTAAAGGGCGCAACTCGCACTCACAAACAATACAAAAATCAGAGAAGGACGGGGGACGGGGACATTATGAAAACAACACAAAACCAACACACAAATTAAGTGACTTTACAATAAAACTAATAATGATTAAAAAAAAATAATAAAACAAATACTGCGGCTGACTATGGATACTACAAGCTGAATTACAAACGTAAAGTATGCCTGCTGTGTCTGCTTCATACGCCAGCGAGAGCACATTTAACCCATTAACTGCTTGATAGCCCAACAGGGAAGAGCAAAATGAACAAAAATGTGAAAAATATATATATAACTTTTTAAATAAAAAATGATAATCCTGATTTTGTTCTGATATATCATTTCCTTTTAGATATGTTCACTTTCAGAGCTCTATATGGGGTCTGTTTTGTAAATATATTACTTAAAACTATAAATATTTAAACATGTACAGTATTACAAAAGAAAAAACTATACCCCCCCCAAATTGAAATTCCTCTGGGTATGTCACAAGCAAACGCACACACAAGCACACAAAACGGGTTTGTATTGGAGCGTTTTCCTGCATCACACAATATTTTATAACAGAGAGAATGATAGAGGGGTTGTTTAAACATTATGTACATTGTAACCTTCAATACACAGACACATTGCACCAGACAGCTCAGCATTCAATACAGTAGCTGCATATCCTGTTCCCAGCAGAGATAATTAAACTCACTAAAAGGAATGCGCAAGGTACATCCAGTGGTAGAAACAGCCAAACAGAGAACCCAAATGCACAAAAAATGATATTCAGCAGCAGAGAAGGACTTAGGTTATACAAATGACTAATGTTTACTTTCACGGCTGTGCTACACATTTCAGAAGAGAGAAAAATCTAAGCACTGGGTTTGGTACTGGTGGCTCATTTAGAAACTCTGAGCAGCAGTCGGTTCTTCATAGGCTCCAGACTCACATTTTCTTGTCACAAAAAAAAAATAGCATCTGTGTGAGAAAAGGAAAAGAAAATATATTCAAAAAATGGTTGATTGACATTGTAAGAGAGATAGAGAGCGGTGTGGCAGCAAGGTTGGTATAAGGAATTTTTAGATTCTAAGAGAGGAATTTGTGGGCATAATGTGACTAAATTAAATACATTTTTGTACATTCTTTTTTTATTTTTAAATTGTAGTACTTTATGGCTTGGGCTGTACTTTTACATGCTAAGTGCTTAGGATTGCCTCCAATAAGGATTCATTATATCTTAGCTGGGATCAAGTACAAGGTACTGTTTAATTATTACAGAAAAAAAGGAAATCGTTTTTGAAATTTGAGTCTTTGGGAGATGCCCTTCCGTAATTCAGAGCTTTCAGGATAACAGGTTTCTGGACCCATAACTTTTATACACATTTCTAAGAATCATGTGATACCACAAAGAACTAATAACATCCCTAAGGACTACTGTATGTAAAAGGACATGTTTTACAGGTAATTCATGGCAGGTTATACAGGAAAACAAGTTGTCCTGAAAGCTCGAAATTACAAGAAGGCCATCTCCCACAGAGTCCATTTGAAGCAAATAATTCTAATGTTTAAAAATGATTTCATTATTCTCTGTAATAATAAACAGTACCTTGTACTATAAACAGTACCTTGTACTTGATGGTAACTAAGCTGCATGGAACTATATTGGTGGCAAAACAATCCTACTGGGTTTATGTCATATTTCAATGATATTTAGCGACTAGGTATGGAAAGATCCGTTATCTGGAAACCCTCAGGCCATAAGCATTCCAGATAACAGATGCTATACGTGTGCAAGGAAGTTGAAAATATGGTCAGAATGTGCACATATGAGGCAGCTATGTTGCCAGCTCTTACAATGCCACTATGTATATGTTGTACACACAGAGCTATATTTCCTCCTGTTTATTTCCATATGGAGTTTGATTAGGCTTCTTGTACATTCACAATTTTTTCACTTCTATTGCTAAATTATTTTCTCATTACAGAAAAGAAATCACTTATACATGAATTAAGGACATTTTTAGGGAAATATTGCAAAGTCGACATCATATGTAATTGCAATTGTAGTCTCTCTGGCCATCGAGAATCTCAAGAGCTCTAATTATAATTTTCACCATCAAACTACCTGTGCAATGTTCAGTGAACCTTTCTAATATCTGCCAATGGCTGTCAACCCCTCTGTATACTGGTGAACAAGTGCATTGTTCTGTGGAAAAAAATTGTTCCCCCAGTTCTGTATAACATGTAACTCAAATACATTAGCCTACCTTAAATGATTACAAGAAATCTTTGATGTTGAGATCTGCTAATGGATCCTTTGATGGGGGTTTCTTGGGGCTTTGAGAAGCAGGAGAAGGACTTGGTGAAAGCTAGAAGAGAGCACATAATTATGTATTTTATCTCACAGATCTAACACATTGAAGCATCACATGCACTGAATGGAAGAGTGAGAAACATACTGGTGCACCGGGAACAGCAGCTCCACCAAATGACGGTCTTATCATAGGCTGACCATACATCATTGGCTGCTGGGGCATCATTGGCACCCCTGTTCCAGATGAAGGCTGAAGGCACAGAAAAAAAGGCACATTGTGAAAAACATGCCTGAATACTTCCTTAGGAAGAGCTATGATTTAAAGGGGAACTAAAGTCTAAAATAGAATAATGCTAGAAATGCTGTATATTTGATACTACATATAAACATGAACTTACTGCCCCAGAAGCCTAATTAAACAAATGATTTATGCTTTCAAAGTTAGCCACAGGAGGTCACCATCGTGTAACTTTGTTAACAATCTTTGCAAGACCAAGACTACACACATGCTCAGTGTGGTCTGGACTGCAGTTGGGAGTTTAAGCTTAGGAATCAAAACAGCACAAGTCAAATAATATCTGCCATGGAAGTTAATACAGCAAGACTGATTAATAATCAGAATATGCAGAATGCACTGGGTCTGCGGATACGAATCTCTACACGGCCGCCGGCTGCTCTACAGGGGAACAAACTAAGCTGCTCGAGTTCTGGGAAGTAAGGTGGGGGAAGGTCCCCTCTGCCGTTTGAAAGTATGATGGTTTCCCTGCAGAGCAGTTAGGGACCGCCTGAAGTTTACCGTCCTCAGCAGTCAGAGCAAGTAAATCAAGGGAGAATTTCACTGCATACATTAAGGTTTTTAATAAAAACTGTAAAAACGTTGCAAGTATATTGGAGGTAGATTTCTTTTTCATTAAAGATATTAAAAATGGGATTTTATTTTTTTGCTTTTACATCCCCTTTAAAGCATTCCTTGTTGATTCATACAGCACATCCTTATGATAGGAAAATTGTTATGTTATAATGCACAGCTGGCTTTTAAGGCATAAATATAGATTTAGTAAAGAGATGTAGCACATAGACAAAAAACAATGGCTAATTTGAACTTTAGACAAAGACTTATGACAGGGATAAGGGTACACGTACCAGACCAAACCCTGCAACTGGCTGTGCACTGGGTGAAGCACTTGCTGCTGGGGGGACACCACTCACAGGAGGAGCAGATCCTTGCTAGAACCAGAAATGTAAAAAGTTGTTATATCATCTTGAAAACAGTTTGATCCAGAACACTTTTATTTTTAATTTGTAAATTTACATTTATTCATTTTCCCAATGCCCTTTTGTAATCCACACTAGGAACATCTAAATGACAGGGTTGCCCTGTTGTCATTACAAAGTAGCAGACGAGTCAAATATTTTATTTTTATTGTAATGTTCCAAACATTTGTCTCTTCTAACCAAACACTGTGACACTATAGCACAATCATAGTGTAACAATAGCAAATAATAATTTACTGCAGATTTACGGTATGTCTGCCACAGGGAGGAACATACTGGCAATGGCAAAAATAACACTGGGGGGCAGATTTATCAAGGGTCGAATTTCGAAGTGATAACTACTTCGAAATTTGACCATCGAATGGCTTTACTTCGACTTCGAAGTCGAGGTTTTTTTTCACCAAATTTGACAGTTTTGCGGTCTTAGTAAAATCGTTCAATCGAACGATTCAATCCTTCCTACCTAATTTTACCTCCAAAAACTGGGAAAGCTTATTGACTCGAATATAAGCCGAGTATAAGCCTAGGGTGAGAAATGCAGCAGCTTCTGGTAAGTTTCAATCAAAAAATTGAGGGTTTCTGCTCCCATTGGAGGTGCAAGCGCAAAAACGGTCGCTGGCGTCTAAGAATAGTCGCCGGCGTCCAAGAATAGTTGCTGGCATTCAAGAATAGTCTCCAAGAATAGTCGCCGGCATTTAAGAATGGTTGTCGGCGTCCAAAAATGAGACACCAGCACCTCCAGTGGGAGCAGAAACCCTCAATTTTTTGATTGAAACTTACCAGAAGCTGCTGCATTTCTCACCCTAGGCTTATATTCGAGTCAATAAGCTTTCCCAGTTTTTGGAGGTAAAATTAGGTACCTCTGCTTATACTCGGGACGGCTTATACTCGAGTATATACGGTAAACCATTTTCATAATGATATACTTTTTTAGTAGTATGTGCCATTGGGTAATCATAAATAGAAAATTGCAATTTTAAAATATATGGGCCACCCTGGGATCGTAAGATTCACAGTGCACACAAACTATCCAAACAAACCATACAGGGTAGGTCACATGAACCAATTAACAGACAGAGTTCTGTCTTTTGCTTCCCATGCTTCTCCCTGTTACAGTAAGAACTGTAGTATTTCTGGTCAGGTGATCTCTGAGGTAGCACACAGACCATCACAAAATGGTGGCTCAATGCAAGAGATGTTAAAGGGCAATATTTACTTCAATATAAATATATACCAGTTTGGTAAGATCCTTTATTATGCCACTTGATTTGATATAATCTGCTGCTCAAGTATTCATTTTGGGGGTATAGTTTTCCTTTAATTGAGACATTGTTATTGCTATTAGGGATGCACCGAATCCAGGATTCGGTTCGGGATTCGGCCAGGATTCGGCCTTTTTCAGCAGGATTCGGATTCGGCCGAATCCTTCTGCCCGGCCGAACCGAATCCGAATTTGCATATGCAAATTAGGGGCAGGGAGGGGAATTGCGTGACTTTTTGTCAGAAAACAAGGAAGTAAAAAATGTTTTCCCCTTCCCACCCCTAAATTTGCATATGCAAATTAGGGTTTGGATTCGGTTCGGTATTCGGCCGAATCCTTCGTGAAGGATTCGGGGGTTCGGCCGAATCCAAAAAAGTGGATTCGGTGCATCCCTAATTGCTATACAGGAGAATATTATAGCACACAGACCATCACAAAATGGTGGCTCAAGGCAAGAGATGTTAAAGGGCAATATTTACTTCAATATAAATATATACCAGTTTGGTAAGATCCTTTATTATGCCACTTGATTTGATATAATCTGCTGCTCAAGTATTCATTTTGGGGGTATAGTTTTCCTTTAATTGAGACATTGTTATAGCTATACAGGAGAATATTATCTGAAGCTGCATTATCTTGGTTACTCAGCTTTAATTTGGTCACGTCTTCACCTTCTCAGTAGGCACCAAAACACAGCAAGTAACAAACTGATTGGCCTGCCTCTCTTAAATGAAGTGTACTGATAAAGTTCATGATATAGTCCCTCAGGTGTAGGTATATTGTTACACTGCTACATTTAACCAAGTATTTTATTAGTGTAATTTTGTGACCATTGTTAATGCAAACACTCAATTAAATTCTATTAACAACTGACCAGGTCAACCACAGAATCGACAAAGTAAATGACATACTAATCCATAATTCACAACTAAACCCTTTAGCTATTTAACAAGCTAATTACATTTGCCAAATGAAAACATTCAGCATGGGCTAAATGACAAAGATTGGCTTACCATAGAGGAACTTGATGGGCTACCAGTTGACCATGTGGCTGGCGCTACCTTTGGTTGCCAATTGGCACCTCCAGTCAACTTCTTCTCTCCAGCATTCCACTGAAGATCACCTCTAGATAGATCGCAGAATAAAAATCAATCAGCAAAAGAGAACTTTTGTTCAGGGAATTCTCACCTTTAACATTCTTTAAGAAAATTAATAGAGTTTGCATTTAAATACTATTTGTAATCGAACCAGCCAATCGGATCAGTGATATGAAATGAAGGAGGCATGCACAGTAAAGAATGACACCTGCACTTCCTTTGGATGTGATTCCTCTAAGCAGAATCAGAAGAAAAGCATGTGTTTTCAAGCTAAATTTTTTGTTTACACCACAATTTATTGCAAAAGAAGACAATACATTGAATGGTCTAGAAATCACTTACTTTTTAACTGTGGTCCCAGAAATCCCAAGATCTGGAAAAGAAGTAAACCATAGTTACATTCTGTTGTGCTACGGCAGTAGAGAGGTTTTAGCCAAAAGACTGACAATGCCTCATCAGCTCCCAATATAATCTATCATGTATATACTATAAAGAAACAGTAAGTCATTTTTATGTGTGTTCATTTTACCATGAAAATGAGTGTGTAAAGGCCATGATAAAGAGTGAGTAATAATAGGATTGTAAGACTGCATTAACTAAGCATGAGTGCTTGCTCATTTCTTTTGGCAAATGTTAAGTGTACATGATCATCTTGGCAAACGATTGCCTGTTGCTACTGCTGCAAAACAATAGGCTGTAAATTGCTTATATCATGTATGTAACAGCAACTGGCATTAGATTTTCAAAAGGTATTTAGTAAACTGCAGGATAAAATATGTAGCAAAGCACAAATGGAGCGATATTCTAGGTGTTTTTTCTGTACCATACAATAAAATTGTCTCTAAATATTATTGCGCAAGCTGTTGCTATTCATTGCACTTACATTTATTATATTATCCTTATGCCTAAATATCAAGTGTGAAAATGGTCCATCCCCTTGCACTGCTCCAGCCTTTGTAGAAACTTCTCTCACAAGACAATAGTTTCCAAACACACTGGTCCTATAGGCCAGCCAGGCAAACAATAAGCACCAAAGACAGTGATGGCTCCCAGCCCCAGATAAATGTATAGCTACATCCATAAAAACATACTGGAGCGTGTTATTCATTTACCATTTGGTAACCATTGATGTACACTAGGGGGCACAAATAGCACTTGCTTTTGCTTGCTGCGCTTTTATTAGAGGTGGAGAATGCCTTGTATTACACATAAGGTTGCCACTTGGACGGTATTTTACCGGCATGGCCGGTAAAAATTATGGTTAATCCCAATGTAATTAATAGGGAAAAAAAGAAAAATATATAGGAAGGGAGGTATTTTTTTCCAGAAAAGGTGTCAACCCTAATTACACAAGCAAAATAGTTGCTGGCTCCAAGCTGCACAGAAATTATATTCCATATACGTTCATAGTTAAAAGTCTACTGGATCAACACTAAATGGAATATAATCTATACATGGTTTCAGGTCTGTTACTAGAGTAAGGCAGACGAGGCACCTAGGGCACAAAGTTTGGGGGCGCCAGGCACGTACCTTATAAGCAGCCTACCCCTAGTCTGCCACTGAAAAAGTTAAGCGTGTGCTGCTCTCTGATGTCATGTGCAACGTGTCCTCATTTGCGCACATGGCTGCTCAGGGGCACGACGTGGCCGGCCAGGCGCCTCAGGCCCGGCACTGTATGTTTTTTTTTCCTTTCCACATAGCAGCATAGAAAGCAAAGGCAGACAACATATATTGAAGGCTCAGAATGAGGCCAGATTACTTACTGCCTACTAAACTTGCAAGAGAAGAATCCAGATCACTTCCAAGACCTTTGCCTGCTGCTGCAGAATTCCCTGCTGATGTGATTGAAGATGATAGTGGCTGGGATGTGGGGGTCATGGTTGGTATGAGAAGGTCTTCTAAACCATCAAACACTTCAGAGCACAGGAGAGAACAAGAATTAAAGGACTGAATATTAACAACACAAGTGTACAGTATATGCAAAGTGTCACTACCTCATAGACTATCCTGACTTCATCTAATCTAATTGACTATAAGAAATATATCATACCTCAAGGGATTTGTTTATGTACATCATCATAAAGGCTAAGGTGAGCTAATATACAGGTTGCTCTCTCACATAAAATATTTGTTTCAACTAAAATCTGCTTGCAGTTTAGTGTGCAATTCCATGACAGCTAGAGTGAGCCATTTAGCTCTTCATTTGTTTGTCAAGGGTCTTTATTCTGATAACAGGAGAAAAGTAATTACCAACTTATTGCTCATGTGTAATATTAAACCTGCATGATTTTCTCTCTTTACTAGAACTGGAATCTGTTTTATAATTGAAATTCTCCCTTCTGTACCTTGGGGAAAGCATTTAAGTGCACTATTGCAAAGCTTGCCTGGTACTGCAAAACCATCACAATTTGTAATAAAAGTTTGTATGTAAAAGAACTGTAAACCTAAAAATATCATTCTGACTGATGAAAGGAAATGTAATTCTTAGCAACTACCCAATATCACAGTAAACATGTTCAGTTGGTTTAAAGTTATTAGTAAATGGAATCTGAAACAATATACAAGAAAACAATTCTACTTCAGCCAAGACTACATTTTCTACACTGAACTGCATGCTACAGAATGCTACAACTGGCCCTGCTATATTATTTCAATAGCCACAACCAGGAATCAGAAAGGGAATATATTCTTAATAGATCTACCCTTATTATGTATTTTAGATTTGCTGCACCAACAAATAGAAAGTTCATGATACCTAACTGAGATTGGTCATTTGTGGTATGTCTTCACTTGCATTCAGTACTTGAAACCACAAAAGGATATCCAAGAATACAAAAGTTCAGTTATGTAATCTACTAATTTCCTTATAAGATCATATTAGTCCTCTGGCATTGAGATACAACTTGCAGCCCTCCAGCTGTTGTTGCATACAACTCCATGTATTTGAGAGCTGCACTTCGAAAACACATAAAAAATGCATAGTATGCTGGACATTATTGTTGTCCTATGCCAATATGTTATTAACGGGATACTGTCACTGGAAAACATGTTTTTTTCAAAACACATCAGTTAATAGTGCTACCCCAGCAAAATTCTGCACTGATATAAATTTCTCAAAAGAACAAACAGATTTTTTTATATTCAATTTTGAAATCTGACATGGGGCTAGACATTTTGTCAATATCCCAGCTGCTCCTGGTCATGTGACTTGTGACTGCACTTTAGGAGAGAAATGCTTTCTGGCAGGCTGCTGTTTTTCCTTCTCAATGTAACTGAAGAGTCTCAGTGAGACATGGGTTTTTACTATTGAGTGTTGTTCTTAGATCTACCAGGCAGTTGTTATCTTGTGTTAGGGAGCTGTTATCTGGTTACCTTCCCATTGTTCTTTTGTTTGGCTGCTGGGGGAGGGGGTGGGAGGGGGTGATTTTACTCCAACTTGCAGTACAGCAGTAAAGAGTGATTGAAGTTTATCAGAGCACAAGTCACATGACTTGGGGCAGCTGGGAAATTGACAATATGTCTAGCCCCATGTTCCCATGATGACAATATCCCTTTAAGGTGGATTTACTGTCTTCTACAGAATAAGCTTGACCTTCCAGGAATAAGTACAAAAGGGGTGACTGCACTAAAGTGGTGCAGCAAGTTCCAAGCTACAGCCAAATAATAAGAATTGGGAGAAAAAGGCACAAGCAAAACTTTTAAGCCCATTGGCTTGTTAATTGTGAGCTTAACTTTTCAGGGCTCACTGCCCTCTACAGAATCTGCTTCTACTTCCAGATTTCCATTTGACTAGCACTGTTTAATATACTAAGGGTCAGACGTAGGCAATATTATGTACACCAGATGTGACAGAACTACAACTCCTATCATGGCCTCTTGGGCTCAAGTGGAGAACCATGCTAGAAGTTGCCACGTATACCACCCAGATGCTGATACTTTGGCAGCACAGTGAGATGAAGCCAGAGATTGGATTGGGGTAGCGTTTTGGTGTAGCCGGTGGTGGCCTGGGTTGTTCAGGGTCTTTTTAAATAGTTTTTAAAAAACGGGGTTTTTGTTAAGTATTTTGTAAGAAATGGTGCCTGTTTCTGTAACAGGTTATTGGAAAGGCCTAACAAACATGGTATCATTTACTTCAGTAATTTGAAGAAAATAATTAGAAAGCCCAATTCAACGCCTACGACTAGCAGCTGACGGCTTGTAGCAGGCTTTAGTGATCAATATAACATAGCAGCATGCAGTAACACAGCAAGTGAATCTGTACATACAAATGAAAAGGTGCAGCTCCTTGTGCGGTTATCTAGAGATCAGTGCAAGACTCACCATTTATACAGTAATATTGCAGTGCAGCCCCAGCATGGATAGTGCCAAAATGAAAGAAAATACAAACAAAATGATAGCATGGTAACATCTCATTCTTAAGAATAAGCAAGTAATCCATATGCTCTTCAATTTTAACATATTTCCATGCAGACATGCACAATTTTGCAGATATGGCGTAAACTAATTCACTTTGTTTTATGTGTGATAGAATAAAGGGAAAAGCTCATGCAAGTACATCAAGCAAAATAAAGGTAGGTGGCCCTACAGTCTGAGATTACACATTACACAATAAAAAGGCTTATATCAATGAGTAGTGTCTTTTATAATCAACATGAATGTAGATAGATATACCCTTTCCAATTGCCTACTTAGTTTTTATAATAAAATTACTGTATATATTTTTAAGGTGCTTGATTCAAAACTCCATGCATTTTAAACATACACTGTTTTGCCTGCAGCATAAAAGACGTGTCTCCAAGCAATATATGCCTAGAATTTTACTAAACTAGGATTTGGTTACGCATCCCCCATTCTGTCCACTAACGTGCACATCATTTAGTGCAAGTGTGCCCTATCCTTACCATGTGGCCCTGAGACAGGGATGCATTGCATTCACCAGCACTATGCTCTGCACCTTGCACCAGATTTTTACTCAAACAAGACATGTAAAGAGTAGCTAGGCCACGGCACAGTTGCTGATTAAATGAGCTTCAATGGGCACAATTTTGCACCTGTTAGTAATCCTTGTACTTGTGTCTCAGGAATAAGTAAATGTCTCCTTATATTTCTGAAGGTATATATTGCCTGTGGTTTACTAAAGTTTGCAAAAGTGACATTTGCATGAACTGGACATAATCCTAAATCTGAGGTGTTGTTGCCACTACCCTATCCTAAAAAAAATATGCGCAATGGTTGTGCCAGTTTCAAAAATTGTTATGACTGACCTCTAATACAGCACATTCAGAAATACACATTTAACATGGGCATTATTAGGCCATGCATGGCATGGTACAAGTACTATAGGTCAAAGCCCTGATCTCAATCCAAATAAAAAATCTATGGCACTAAGTGGAGGTGCACAAGTGTCATATGATTAACTTAAACAGTCTGGAGCAAATACTCCTGGGAGAATGGACCAATGGAGCATCATGAACTGCATAGTTGTACTTGGTAGGGAAATAATTTGCAATTCCAGGTCAGCCACTACACATAAATATGATGCCCATCAGCTGATTGGATTTCGACGGGAATGCCACTGTACCTGAAGCATCGAAAGAGCTGGCAGGAGCAGCAGGCTGGCTTGCACCAAAGGCTGCATCAAAGCTTGGCTGAACAAGGTTATTCTGTGCTGCAGTAATTGGCGTAGGAGAGGGCGCCATGAATGAGCCTCCAAATCCTTTAAAATGAGTAAAACAATGTAAGTAAAGCCATCGAGTTCAGGTAAAGTTACTAAGCTGATCATAACTGATGGACTGATGGACTGATGGACTCCAATCTTGTAACTCAAATACAAGACAACTCACAAGACAATTCACATTTTCCTGTTAGTACATACTGTAGGAACAGAGGTTTCCCCATAAAGACATTTCAGGGATGAATCTGAAATATTAGGGTCTCCAAATGTAAAGTGATTATTCACCACAAAAGGAAAGAGGCCCATGTGCTCACCCTGAGCCCTCAGCACGGGGAGCGGACAGACCGAAAAATCTTTTGGAGCAGGCAATCAATAAAGGCAAACTTCCACCAGGCAAATAGTTCAATAGAGTTTACGGTGCCCACAGCCTAACGCGTTTCATGTCATAAACACTTAATCATAGCCTATGATTAAGTGTTTATGACACGAAACACATAAGGCTGTGGACACAATAAACTCTCTTCACTTTGAACTATTTGAATGGTGAAAATTTGCCTTTATTGAGTACCTGCTCCAAAAGGTTTTTCAGTTTAAAGATCGTATTGTTTACACAACAGGAAACAGTCTGCACACACAAAGAAAAGAAATGTGTGTAGAAACTGGGTTTATACCACTGTAACATATATCAGAAGAAAGGAAATAAAGGAACACATTTAGTAGGGCACACTGAACCTCTCTTACAATTCACCACAGTGGTTTCTTACATCTGTCACTGGGGTGAATTGTAGGAGAGGTTCTGAGTGCCCTACAAAATTAGTTTATTTTGCTTCTTTTGATATAACTTGCTGGTTCAATATGTTTCCATATATTTCCATTCATATTTTTGGGTTTCCAAGTCTGGGAGAAAGGCTAGGCATTGGAACACCCATTCTAACATCATGATATAACTGGCTTCAGTGTTGGGACACTGCATTACAACAGTAATTTTGATGCATGAGTCTGTATGAGGAATGCCATTTTTTAAAGTGAGAAAAAGATACTCCAATATGTGTGTGTGTGTGTGTGTATATATGTAGAGATAGAGAATGACATAGAGAGAGAATGACATAAATAAGCAATTTACCAGCCAGTAGGTCTGCAGAAGATGACAAACTAGTAGGTGCCATAGCTGCTGGTTGTGGCTCAACAACTTCTCCAAAAGCATCTGCCATGTTATCCAGTTTGCAGCAAGGAAGGTAGAGAGAGGTTCAGAGTACATTTTATTTAGCCCTATGTTCATGGGTAATAAAGAAAAAATTCAAGTATCACAAAGCCTAGAAAGATAAAGACGAGGGGTACCCTAATAGGTCACCATATATGTCACAACACTGTCCTATTTGATCCTTCTCTCATAACTGCCCCAAAATGTTCTGGTTATTTATCAATTGTGTTTTAAATTTGATTTAGTACAGTCTCTGTACTAAATTATATTAATTGAGCAGAGAGAAAAAATAAGTATGATGAGAGCACGCTGGTGTGGACATCTTGCTTGACTGAAGTTTTGCTGTAGCATTCACAAGGAAAGTGTCGGTTTATAGTTTTATATTATTTTGTGATCCTGTTCTAATGGGGTAATTAAAGGGAAAAGAAAAGGCACAGATGATTTTTTATAGTACTTTTCTGTAATCTACTCTATATCTATAAATATTATAATATAAGGGAATGTATTATTTGTAAATAAATATATTATCGTAATATTTAGTTAACAGCAATATGGACAAGTGCATGAACATAAATTTAATTGGGCAAAATAATAAAAAAATGGATGACAATAGGTATCACCCCACGGCAAGTGACACACTGGGGGTGCTGGAATCTGTAGTCCAACAACATATGAAGGACTGGCTGTTGCTATCACTGATCTATATTCTATTCTTGCAAATGTATATTTTGTAATTAATATATTTACATATGACACACTTGATCATTAAATTAAAGAGAGTACTAATAATAAGTTGTTTTGTGTATAAGCTTAATAATAAGCATAAAGGTGAGATGAGGAAAGACACTATTTGATAAAAATATTGCACAGAAGAGTAAAGACAGTCATATACCTACCCCCAAATAAGTCGAGTACAGCTGAAGATTCCACCTTTGCAGGAGAAGCAGCGGGGGCAACGGAAGAAGCTGCAAAAGTGTCCACTATAGCGGGTACAGAAGAATATAGCATGACTCAAAAACTTAGCACAATTTTTAGCATCTGGCATTATAATTATATTTATGGACACAATACTATAAACAGATCTTGGCAAATATATATCTGTAATAATAAGCATACATGTGAAAAGAGGAAAGACACTATTTGATAAAAACTTAAAACATAAGAGTCGAGTACAGCTGAAGATTCTGCCTTTAGCGTTATAATTCTAACATACTGTATATAGGAGCATGACGATGAACCTCCCAAATGAATGGCCGTCATGCAAGTGAGAGCTACAGAAAAATGCAAACAAGGCTTTGTTTAGAAAAATGTTTGGTAGGCACGCAAGTCTTGGAGTAAGATATTGTACAGAAGATCAGCATGCAACAACTGGGCAATACCGTACACTTTTGTGAAGGGTTTATAAAACCCAGTGCTGTAATATTACAAGGAAAGTAGGAAACAGAAATTTTTTAACAGCATTTTATGTATCGCTCAAGTGCTTTGAATAAAAAGCACTCACCAGACAAGAGGTCTCCAGTGAGGGAACCCTCTGGCACAGGAGAGGCCCCATGCGGTGGGGATGAAAAAGCATCTACTCAAAGCAAGAGGAAATAAGAGCCAAATCAGTTTCTTCAGCAATGACACAAATCAAAAGTGCAGCAACATTTTATGGAGCAAAGGACATGAATGTAAAGGATATCATGCATTACCTGTGCCAAACAGGTCTATGCTAGGTGCAGCATCAGGCTTAATTGCAGCAGGGGCCTCCGAAACAGAGTCAAATAAATCTAAGACCAAACACAGGCAATGTTATTTCTGCTCTGGTGAATGAATAAATGTTTCTGAGATTAAGCAAAAAGAGAAAATCATGCAAACAAGGATGTGGATGTTAGCCACCTGATAATGCAGATTTCCTCTGGACATTAGAACATTCAGATGAATTTAGACAATTGCAATCCCAGTTTTCCAGTTTATTACATGAAGATTTATCCCCCCAGGGGACCTGTAGTACAGTACTATTTGTTCCAAGTGTTAGCATACAAATGGCTGGAAAAAAATCAGATATTTCTAAGATATTTTTTCAGTAAAGCTCGTCAGTTCCCTAGAATGACCACTATAGCTACAGTATATTAAAACAAGTCATTATGGAATCCTCTACTCATCCATATAGAGAGATGGTACAGGTTGAAATAAGAGTAATATGTATCTAAAAGCATATATATATATATATATATATATATATATATATATATATATATATATATCACTATAAGTTCACTATAAATGTATTATCTAATAGTTGGATAGATGAAAGCAGTTCTTATAATTCCTGTCCTTCCAAGAGCACCCACAGGCACAGGTCCATATGCTCAGCTTGCAGTTCCCTCATGAATGTTGTATTCATGTGGGATGGGTGAGGGTTATACTTGCAACACTGGGTCATGGTAAATTACTGCTAAAGAGTTTTGGGATAACAGTATGCCCTTTCTCAAATGAGGAATGAAGGCAATGCAGTTGTTCCAAAGCATTTGTTTGAACCTTTTGTATACAAAATGCCTAAACTTGGAAATTACTTTTATAAAATCATGGAAGTAATACCATTTTCTTCTTTATTCAACATATTGTTCACTGGCAGTGGAAGTGGTCAATATGGTACCCTGGTTAACCCAGAGACAATTATTTTGTCATTATTTAAAGGGAGCCTATCACATGAAAACGGTTTCTCCCAATAGAGATGTAGCCTAAGACAGCCTGCACTACATATATGGGGAAATAATGGTATTCTTTTAATAAAAAGCACCCAGGCAGGAGCTGTACCTTAGCTCACTCATAATGCGTGTGCATGTGATTGGTGATGCCCCCTTCCATCCTATGTTGCATACAAAAATGCGAGAAGAGTCAAACCTACGCAATTACGTGATCCAGATGTTTTAGAGATTAATTTTGACTTCAATACGTGTACAAAGGTATTTTAGGAAGTTTTTTGATCCTGTGATGGAGGAGATTTAACACAGGAGACAAATGTCCTGTGTGATTTTGTTAAGTACTGCCTGGGAAACAGCATGTACATTTCTACCATCTTTGCCTCACTACAACTATCTGGGTTAAAATGTATGGAACGTTAATTTGTCATTTATATCTCATATCAATGTAGCATACACAATAGTTATGTTTAGCCAGTTGACAGCCTTATGTAATATGCCAGAAGCTGGGATTTTAGTGTCAGCTTCATCAATATGTTCCCATAAGGAAATGATGGTGGAAGGTCCAATGAAAATTCTAAAGTGATCTGTTGAAAAAATCTGTAGAGCAATGAAACTGGAGAATTTACCTAAATATAAACTTGGAAAAGAAACACAAAAAACATTTACCACCAAATATATCTAGAGCAGGAGGAGCAGTAGTTGTAGTGGTGGTGGTGGTGCTGGCAAATGTGGTGGCAGCAGTGGTAGTAGCAGTTGTAGTAGTGGTAGAAGTAGTAGAAGCAGCAGCTACTGCAGCAGGAGGAGGAGGAGAAGGAGCAGTTGCAGGAGCTGTAGAGGCTGCACTAGTTGTGGGGGTAACTACTGGAGCACTGGTTTCTGTTGGCTTCAAAGCAAAAAGGTCCAGCTCAGGAGCAGCTTCTGCACTACCTTCAGATGGGGCAAAAGGGTCTTATAGGGAAGAAAGTGGAGAACAGACAGGATCAGTTAGGAAAGGAACGCAGCAATCAATTAATCTACAAACATAGAACACTCAAAACACAGGGTATACTAATCTAATGTTCTTTGAGTAGGAAGTCCATACATCTTCATCAGTATAGTATGAAACCTCTAACACAGGTATTTGCTACATAAATACAGAAGGACACCTTAGCAAAGAAAGTACAGAAAAGTTGGCTGATAGTTATATCTAATAGTGCACATAGACACCAGTAACCCAAAAACAGTACAGAGCTAGTCTGGGTTAACCTACACAGACATAAGTCTGAAATAAAACCCTTATGCATGACAGTCATGACAAGGCATAGTAAATGACCGAAACATTTAAAGTCCTTTGCATCCAGCCAAAATTTAGTAAGTAACTGAACAAAAACAATCCATGCACAAAATTAAAGAGAAAAGCGCACTCATAGGAAGAAAAGAATAAAGAAAGAAAGGTCACATGCCAAAAAATTCTCAGCAACTTATGTGAAACCCACCGTGTCCCGAACATGCATCAAGGGCAGCCGCAACAGGGGTTGGGGTGGGCGGAGCAGCAGCCCCATCTAGTGTTGCAGTGGCTTCACCTGGAGAAGCAGCAAAGGCATCTGGGATGCAGTTTTAATTAGTTTTCAGAAAACAAAAGAGGGGAAAGGAAAGAAAAAAAGGTTTCAGTTATTCTCTTGTGTTACCTTTTCTCAGTGCATATATCAGTGATTTCATTTTTAGTCAGGTGGCATCTTTATTGGATGAGTAGATAGCAGAGAGCAAAATGGCAGCACTGAGAATCCAGTTTTGGACAAAATTTGGTAATCATGATCTTTTATTAGGTCAGTTGCCATGTTCATGTTTAGAGTGCCCCAATGCATCAGCAATGGGAGTTTTACTTTTGTTTTACAAATAGGGCATAACTACTTGGGTAATATAAGATATTCTGATACATTCTGTAAGATACTTCCAGATGTCTCATTATAATTACAGTAAGGCATAATTACAGTAAATGACCATTAGATGATTATGGGTCCATCTGTATTTATGTTTAGCCATGCTGCTGAGCAATGAAGACATCTAGATTTCCTTGTAGACTGCAATAAATATATCCGTTAAATGCTCCACCTAATGTACATTTTACTCCACCAATAAATAAAACATTGCCACTCTATCGGTACACAAAAGATAAGAGGAGCTCTGTGAATAAGGGCTACGTGCATTTAGGCCCTAGAATGTAAGAAAGAAAATGCAAGCATATAAAAACAAGAAATAAAAGGGATATCAGGCAAGAGGAAAAAATTCCATGATTGCTACAGGTCACTCAGTGCTCAGGCTATGATTAAAATCTAAGAATTAGGTGAATTTTTACCTTTTGCCACTTACTGCCAAGACAATATGTTCCTATAATACTCAGGAGTAAGTGTTATACAAGCATAGTATAAGTATTATAGGGACATAATCAACACACTGTATTAAAATTAACTGGATTGATATTCCTTCTCATTTTTTTCCTTGTGGAAGCCTATTTATCGAATTTAGTACAATTTTAGTGGTTTTAGAGGTTTTTGAAACCATCGCTAAACTCACATTCTCTAAAACCATGATTGTCATGACGTATCTTAAAAGCTCTGAACTGAAAGCAGGAAAAGTCGCAAAAACTGCAACTTTTTCGTACTGTCACACAAAAGTCAGCGTCAAAAATATCCGAGAAATACTATCAAAGAAAGATCTTCTGATTGTTGTAAGGGACATCTGCCATTGACTTCTACATATTTCCAACAGATTTTAGCTGGAGTATCTTCGTATTTGGAATTAGGTATTTGAATTGGATCACAGAGTGCTTTTATTTGCAGCAAGTTCTAGATGCCTTAACAAAATATTATAGCTATTTCCCAGAGAACTGCCTTGGAAATGCCCTGCCTACTGCACATAGGGAATAAAGGAGCCAGCATTCCAAACTGTGCATATTCCATTCAAAACAATGGTGGCAGGCTGCAGCAAAGACCTACTGGAATGGACCCTATTCTAATGCTGAGATCAGAATGCCCCCCTGCCCTAATGTTGTGATCAAAATGGCCCTTGCCCTAATGCTGTGATTGCTGATGTTACAAGTACAAATATCCACCTCTTACATAGCATGAGAGCTTTGTGAGTGACATTGTAGTCATTGATATGGAAATATACAGTATGTTACATTTCAACATAATAATGTACATATTCTATATTTTCTTTAGTCAAAACAATGGTTTTGGCTCTAAGTATATAATTATATATACAGTTGCTCCAATTGGTAGACCAGAGCCAAAGGGGAGTTCTGACAACCTCATGCCACATATGCCTGAAGATGAAAATGCCTTTTTTTCTGTTTCTACTGCATATGATGAAATAAATCTAAAGTCTAATTATCAATTAACACTCTGCAATATATATTGGACTAACAGATTAGAAAATAAAATGGGGTCACTTTTGAAAGCATCGCAACACAACCAATGAGGCTGGAATTTGACATGATACGTATGTTAAACCTGGACATAGTGTCCAAACAACAAACTTCTTAGAGAACAGACTTAAACAAATGGATCCATGGAAATCAGAACATATGGGATGAAAACTGACGTAATTGCATTTTTTTTTTATCTGCAGTGGGTTTCAAAAGACAAAAGCTTTTTCCTCTGCTGCAGTGTTAAAACTAGCGAGTCACAGGGCCACCAGCTTTCTAGCAAGAAGATCAGAGCAGCTCTCTGGTTTCATTCAACGATTAGCTCTTGTACTTTAAAACAGCCACAGAAAAAAATATCAAAGTGCAACAGCACAATAAGTGCAGTTGGTTTCTGACTTCAGCTCACCCTTTAAGCAGGATTATCCCAAGAATCTTATGGTTATATTGATGTTGAGTATAAACACTACCAGTCAGTTCACTTTACACATTTCATATGATGCAGACAGTAGTAATGTCAGACTATTTGCAATTAGTCTTCAATTTTTATATTCAGGTTAGAAATGGCTAATAATTCTAAAACCAATATGGATTTGCTAAATTTTGGTACTTCCAAATATGTTTGTGCTACAAAAAGATCCAAATATCTTTATTTAGTAAAGATCTAAATAAAGGTCTAAAGAAGCAGAAGAGCTTTACCGAAACTACCCTCAAAAAAACTAAATTTTTTGGGGGAAACACAACTCAACTTTTAATAAATATAGCCCCCGCTAATGTCTTATTGGACATTAATCTATCCCCATGGCAACACTTTCTTCTAAAATATTCCACACCTCTTTATCAGTTGTGTTGTGGATGGGAAGAAGGAATAATACATCTTACAACTCAGGTTCATGTCCTAGGCAATTGATGCAGAGTATTCACACAGCACAAGTTTTCATCAGCAAAGAGATTTATTAGTGAAGGGTAATGTGTGCCTCAGCAACATTTTCCGATGCCCTCTATCAAGTCATTTATCTAGTCAACTAATTCAGAGTTGCTCATCTGCTTGGTATTTATGTAACCCCCAACCAAATCCAAGCATTTTCTTACAGAATTTAACCAACTATGAGTACCTGGCTAAACCTAATCAAAACCTTTAAGGAGAACTAAAGCTTAACTAAAGAAGTAGGCTAGAAATGTTGTACATTATGTTTTGAGCTTCTGTACCAGCCCAAGGCAAACACAGCCATTTAACAGGGAAGACCTGTGTCTCCAAATATGCCCTAGTAGCTCACCATTTTCTTTTCTGCTGATTCACTGCGCATGCTCTGTGCTGCTATTGGTTACTGAGCTTAGGGACAGACTCAATATTTACAGTACACATAGAATATAAATGTCACAATAGAAAGCTGTAATTAATACAGATATTTACTACATGGCAGCACAGAAACCAGTGCAACTAGCATCAGAATTTAATAATCAGCCCTATAGCATCAGCTTATATTACAGGCCAACCTCATTTTCTGCTTGATAATTTGTGAGGACCCCTAAGCTTAGCCCACTGAGCATATGAGTGTCGCAGACACTTTCCAAAATGGTGACCCACTGTGACAAGTTTGAAGTCCTGGATCATTGAGAAGCTGAAACATTAGGCTGGTGCAATAAGTGCAGTATATAGAATGTGCAATTTTTAGCCATATTCATTTTTAGGGTTTAGTTCTCCTATCTACGATCCTATGACTTGAAGACTTGAAGTGGACTTTTTTGGGGAGCTGACATTTTTTCCCATGATTTTTGAGTTCAGATTCAGTTTGGATGTTTCTTTTGTAATGGATCTGGTACTAGGACTAAACCTAAATCTGCAGATTTAGTATGTCCCTAACGGGTACATGGCCAAAGAACATGTTGCTTCAACTATAGTTGTACTGGGTTTAGTGCCTATTACTTATTCCTTTTTAAATTCAGCACGCTTAGAAGTTTTCTGGTCCATGCATTAATCTATCATCCATCTCATTTGATGTTACATCTCTCTGTTAACTGCCCTGAGACAGGTTAAATGTGCATAGATCTGTAAGGTAAGCAAATCAAGGCCAATATAAACTAAACCAGCCACAAAGAAAATAAATATCATGTGCAAACTGTTGTCAACTGAGTCCAAACATCCTTAGCCAGTCAAAGGTTGAGTATTTTACTTTAGTAACTGATAGAAAGTAATTGATTGTCCTATCAAGTTATAAAGTCTTTCTATATAAAATATTTCCTTAGCAAAATTCTAGGCTTTGTGTTATAAGAATGTGAAACCTTACTATTCAGTCCAAAACAAGCAAATGTTTTCTAGGCCGGCATACTAACCTCCGAAAAGGTCAACCTCAGCTTTGCTAATATTGATATTTGTAGCTGTTGCAGAAACTGAAGCAGTTGTAGTTTCACTGGGAGCATCACTAGATGAACTGGGTTCAGCTGAGAAAGGATCTGAAAGCTGAGGAGTCTCTGAGGTAACAGTAGGAGCAGAAGGTGCAGAAAGAGAGTCTGCATGTAACAAAGTATAGAGGTTAAAAGGAGGCTTTGGGCCACAAAACAGAAAGTATAGAAAAACAGAGACAGAAAACGAGAATAGGTAAGACAAACGGAAAGGACTACTCACCCTCACCCAAAAGATCTGAGTTATGGTCCAGTAAGTAAGCAGTTAATAAAAAATATGAGTTAATGATGATCACAGCAATAACTGCATGCTGTAAATAACCAAATGCAGAAAATTATTCTTGCCCTTATATCTTCAGATATTAAATTATTAGTTGCAATAGTTGCAAAAGTATGAAGCCATTTTATTTCTGCTCTAAAAAATATACCTTTCAAAAGCAAAACTAAAAAATTACTGAAATCAGGAAATACATAAATGTGGATTTTTAACACCATCTCTGTGTTTTTCAGCTACATGTATGCCTGCTCATTTGCTGTCCCTAGAATATCTAGAATAACATCCAGTCTGTTGTCAGAAAGAACAATGGTTTAAGGGCTCCTTATATCCATGTCCCTTTCACAATGTAATGTATAGCATGTTTCTTGTTTACCCAAATTCTTAAATCAGAACTTGGGAAAACTGAAAAGTAGAAACATAAACAATGAAGAAGAAAACCGCATTGCCTTAGAAACACAAACTATAAAACTATAGGGGATACGCTGTTATAAAATACGTGCATACCAAAAATATCTTTGAATAGTCATTCTTTCAGACACAATGTTTAAAAAGTACTTGGCATACCATAGGCACTACCCTCCTGTAAGTCCCATTTGCTAGTTGAGACTGGCATGTGCTCTCCTACACAGTAAGAACTAAACTTCTTGAAAGAAGGGAAGTTTGACATATTAAGTTAAAGAATCTCTGTGGGAGGGCATGTAACTGCTCCATTATTTATTCAATATAGCTGTTTTTGTTCTTCCCTGATGTCCGTGTCCTGTCCTCATTCTCACAGTTCTTCCCACCTTCTTCCCTCAAGCCTGATTCCCACGTCCTCATGCTCTCTCATTATCCCATCTACTCCTTATCTATTATCTTGCTACTTTAATGGGATCCTGTCATCGGAAAACATGTTTTTTTTCAAAACGCATCAGTCAATAGTGCTACTCCAGCAGAATTCTGCACTGAAATCCATTTCTCAAAAGAGCAAACAGATTTTTTTATATTCAATTTTGAAATCTGACATGGGGCTAGACATTTTGTCAATTTCCCAGCTGCCCCTGGTCATGTGACTTGTCTCTGCACTTTAGGAGAGAAATGCTTGCTGGCAGGCTGCTGTTTTTCCTTCTCAATGTATCTGAAGGAGTCTCAGTGCAACATGGGTTTTTACTATTGAGTGTTGTTCTTAGATCTAACCGGCAGCTGTTATATTGCGTTAGGGAGCTGTTATCTGGTTACCTTCCCATTGTTCTTTTGTTTGGCTGCTGGGGGGGAAAAGGGAGGGGGTGATATCACTCCAACTTGCAGTACAGCAGTAAAGAGTGATTGAAGTTTATCAGAGCACAAGTCACATGACTTGGGGCAGCTGGGAAATTAACAATATGTCTAGCTCCATGTCAGATTTCAAAACTGAATATGAAAAAATCTGTTTGCTCTTTTGAGAAATGGATTAGAATTCTGCTGGAGCGGCACTATTAACGGATTCATTTTGAAAAATTTTTTTTCCCATGACAGTATCCCTTTAAGTACTGTGTTGTCTACCTACTACCTAATAACGGCAACCATATAAACCATATCACCATGTCATGTAAAAAATCTTTATCAAGCCATATATACACTGCTTGACAATGCTATGTAAAAAAAACCTCCAACAAAAATAATGGCTTTTTGTGTTGCATTTTGAAAACAGGAATTTTCTTGCCACCTAAACTATTCCCATTGAGTTGAATTGGTTACGCACTCATATAACTTTATAGAAAACTTTATAAATGCACCATTTGTTTTATAGAGCTTTTTAAACCATTTTCACGGTGTAAATCCCCCATCATTATATTATAGGCCCCTAAATGTACAAAGCAGTTATTGTAATAACATGGTATAAAAGAATGGAAGCTCAGAAAAGAGGTCTCCCATTCAAGGCACAGGTAAATCTTGCCAGTTTATTGTAACATATGATTTGTGTCACCTCTTCTTTATTCGCAAGCCAACAAAATCTGTTGCAGGAAATTTCCTTGAGATTCTGATTAGTAGTTATATTGGTATCTATAGTTTATATATGTGAGTGTAAATGAGTTTGTGTACTGTATACAGTATACTGGGGTACGTTTGGAGGGATGACCTTGATGGACTTTGGTCTTTTGTCAACCAAGCTTAACTATGTAAGTTTGCTTTCACCTTTATATTGTTTTCCAGTTAATTTTCCCTCTGATATTTTTTTTATACTGCTAATAACTGAAATAATTACTTCCCATCTTTACCAAGAAATCCAAAATCCTGCATTATGTTGAAACCCAACTTTCCTCTCCTACAAACACACACAGGCAATTCACTTTCAGACATGTATGCACATCTGAGCAGGTGTTTCAGAGAATCCAGAATTCTCCATAACATTTACATCAAGTAGACTAGCACCCTTTTAGACATCTAATTGAACAGAGTATATTTTTATTTTTGTTTTCAAGATATTAGCAGTTTTAACATACTGTAATGAATCTTAAACAATGCAACCCCCTGCTGCTTAGAATCAAACTTTAATCCATGTGTGGAGCTGTTGTAAAATTTGTATAAAGGTGGTGCTCTATTTGGTATCTATGCTGCTTGTGGTTGATACACTGCAATGTGTATATTGATCTCCTGTTGTTTACTTCTGTTGACTGCATACAGCCAAATAAAAGAAAAGTCTTGTGAGGCTGCTCTACTAAAAAAATTAAGTTTGTGAAACAGAGTTATCTGACATTTCTCTGGTCAGTTTTAACCAGAGAAACAGCATAAGATTTTATTTTCTGTTATCTGCAATTAAAAGACTACTATAAGTTTGCTTGTTTTAGGGGCACTATTTGAATATGTGTTTTTAATTGTTCAACAACGGTGAAGGTTTGTTTAGACAGCAGATAAAATATAGATTTTAACGTTACAGGAGATAAAAAAAAATGTCAAATATAAATATTGTGTATTATTGTGGGGAAAGTCATCCTGAGAAAACAAGTCTTTACCTCCCCATGCACTAGCAACTCCAGTTGCTGCTGAAGCAGATGCTGTAGCAGAGCTGAAGTCTGGTTGCAAGTCCAGAAGATCATTGGATAGTTTTGGAGAGCTGCACAGGGAAGCAGAAAAAGTATATGTAAATAGTACTATAATCTTGATTGACTTGTTTCACTGACATCAGTGTGGCACAAAGAAGAAGCATGGTTCAAAGACACATATTTTAGAAGAGTATGTCTCCTGTTATATAGACTCACCTTATTGCAGCACCTGCACATGCTGTTGCAAAAAGGTCAACAGGCGATGAGGCATCTACTGTTTTAGATGGGGTTGAGTTAGGCGATGTGACATTTGTAGGAGATGACTGAATAGATAAGCATAAACGAAAACTATATTTATATATATTGTATACAGTCTTATTTCCTCATAGTTACCTAACATTTCTCTCAACAGTTAAGCTGAAGCCCAACAAATGTTCTGTTTATGAATTGTTTTCAAGGTGATGTTGCCCAAGAACCCAACTGTGCAGCTCTGCACAGTAAAGCTGGCCATAGACGCAAAGATCCAATCATACGAATCCTCGATTCGTACAGTTTTCGGATCGTGGGTGGAGTGTCCCGACATCTGTTGTACCTTGGCGATCAGTCGTTCAGTCGATCGGACTGGTTAGAAAATTTCTGTTGGCTGCCGATAATATCTCTGCGTGTAGTGCTGATCTAACGATCTTCAGTGGGAGACTGTCACTAGCTTTAGTCGGACAAAACTTTCGTACGATTGCTGTAGGTATCTTGACAGCGCTATATACTTGACAGCGCTATATAAATAAATGATGATGATGATGATGTAGGGGCAGAACATCAGCTGATCTGTTCTTTTTCTACTTTATTGGCAGGTCAGGAGATGGGGAAGTCCGGTAAGTCAGATCGTTCGAGGATTTGAACGATCGGATCTTTGCATCTATGGCCAGCTTAAGGTTCTTGAGGTTCTCAAAAGTTAGGTTACGGAAGTGGCCTAAGGGCCTTTGTAATGATGCTAAATGAAAAAAAATTGGTGAGGCTTTAGTTCTGCTTTCGAGTTAAACCCCTTAATCATCGGCATAGGCTACGGTTTTAACCATCAATGCATCAGGCTTTAGTCTCCCACAGATGAACTTCTGTTTTTTAATTCACCTATAAACATTAGTCTCACTTTGGACAAGGAAGTAAAGGATTTTTTTTCCCTTTTTGTATTGGATATTCAGCAAAGGATCACTGCTTTGGACTCAATTATGCCTAGGGTTCCTCAAGCTCAGATGCAGAAGCAGTGGGAGAATGAGTCATCTGTGTTTTTTTCTTTTATGCCCTAAAATACCTGAACTCCACTTGTCTCACTACCTCTACATTTGACCTGCCTCTATGTTCGTTCTGCTACTTTCTGTCTTACTGCACATTGCTTTTGGCTAGGCAAGCTTTGGCTCTTTATATACACCTAACTAGCCCAACATATATACTGATTTTAGGATACTCATTGCAATAGTTTTTCCATATCTGTAAGTGCAAAGTCCAAATGCACAGCAGATAATTAATATTAATTATTTGTTAGCATGACTTTGTGGCTTTTAATATTTTTATTTGGTTGTTCTCTGAGTTTGGCTCTGAATTATTATTAGGCCATGTCTATGCTATTAGACTAGTACTTCTGGATGCATAGTTGGCTACATGGTAGAGTAAATGATCTGCCCAATTTTTCAAGTGAGGGTTACAGCCTCTTGTTGCTGGTTTAAAGAAAGCATGTTACATACAAACATGTTTTTCAGAAGGCTTATTTATAAAAAATTGTAAAAAAAAAAAAGACTGTTTACTAGAGGGAAGATTTAAAAGTCGTATACATTGAATAGTGAATAAGGAGCTATGGGAACTCTCCTTTCACCCCTTGATAAATAAGTGTTTACTTTTGTCTGATTAAACAATGCTTAAATTTCCATAAAGTACTGAAGAGGCCAATGACCAAAACTATTGAATATGACAGGAAGTGAGTACATATCCTCTGGTAGGAAAGAATTGTAATTTAATACTAAGAAGTTATTATTATAAAATCCACACAAAATTAATGTTTACCTTCCCAACTGGAGACCCAGATCTGAAACATGAAGAAACATAGAGAAAACATTAAATAAATTAGATTACCTTTCATTACATACATTTATGTTCACATGCATATTTAAAACATGTTGCCTTTAAAAAATATGCTAATATGATTTAAAATGAGGAATGATACTACAAACCTACAACATAGCCCACATTTAGGACCATACCATATAGTATAGATACTGGCATAACTACTGGTGGGGCAAGTGAAGCAACCCTGGCCTCCCATCATTGGCGTCTGCGGGGAACACAGTGGTACTTTATTTTGCAGTAAGCTTCTTCTGCTTTCCTCTGACCTGCTACCTGCACTGCCTTTAATTATAGAAACAGAGAGTATCTTCCTATGAGACTGGAAAACACTGCATGTTCTGACCCCATGACTTTGTATGTATTTGCTTAGAAATGCACAGATTTAACAGATGTTATCAATGAAATGAATCCAAGTGCATCATGGTGTACTGCTTACAATATTATAACAGGTATGGAATCTACATGGGACATATTATCCAGAATGCTCGGGACCTGGGGTTTTCCAGATAACAGATCTTTCCGTAATTTGGATCTTCATACTTTAAGTCTACAAGAAAATTATGTAGATATTAAATAAACCTAAAAAGCTGATTTTGCTTCCAATCAGGATTAATTATGTCTTAGTTTGGATCAAATACAAGGTACTGTTTTATTATTACAGAGAAAAAGGAAATCATTTTTAAATATTTGGATTATTTCATTATAATGGAGTCTATGGGAGACAGCCATTCTGTAATTCGTAGCTTTCTGGATAACGAGTTTCCGGATAACGGATCCCATACCTGTAGTAATAATACAGTACCTTGTACTTGATCCCAACTAAGATATAATTAACCCTGATTGGAAGCAAAACAAGCCTATTGGGTTTATTTAATGTTTTGATCATTTTCAGCAGACTTAAGGTATGAAGATCAAATTGACCTTACCCGGAAAACCCCAGGTCACATGCATTCTGGATAACAGGTCCCATACCTGTATTATTATTATCATATATTTATAGAATAGCAACATTGTACAATAAATGGGTGTATACATGATACATACAAAAACCGCCAATATGAAAGGTAAAAAAGGCCTTGCTCAAAAGAGCTTATGATCTAAAAGATATAACAAGGTATTGCCATTATGGGATAGGACGATTCACTTTCTACATCATCATCACATGGTGAGAATAAATACTATGTCATATCAACATCATTGATGCCAGTACCATTGTCCTGTTAAGAGACATCACAGATATTATTTTTTTGTTTTGTTAAAAGAAATAAAATATAATGTAAACTGCAGTCTTTTACAAGATATATGCTTAGAAGAGAAGACATTTTGAATATTTTACTTTAGAATCATTTTGCTCTAAGATACTATTTATGGTGAGCCATTATCATTCCTGAAACAAAATAGGTTTCTTCTTTCAGGCATAGCTATAGCAATTGTAAAATAGGTCATATTGTTTTCTATATAAGGAGATAATTGTACTGTATCACCTGGAAAGCATGTGGACACTAAATTAAAATTAGATTAGCTACGTCAGTAACTAATTGGTACCAGTCACCAATTGTTCAACGCTTTACAGAACACAGAAGTATAATTTGTCTGTCAGGAAGTTATCTGCACATCACCAGACTTCACTAATCCATTGTTTCCTTATACTCCCTTAGAAATTGTTTCCTTATACAAGATTAAAGGGTCACTACACCAAATACTAAGATTAACATTTGAATGCATAATTCCATCTATGCCTTTTCCACATATTTCATAAAAATGTTATTCACTCGGCCTGCAGTTTCAGCATGGCATATGAATCTTGTCAAACCCTTTCTTATCACCTTCAATGTTTCTCCAGCACTTTGAACGGTATGTTAATCCAAGCAACAGACTAGAGGTGGGCAATACTGTAAACTGGTGTTCTAATTGGTCATTAACTGTGATATGAACAGAGTTTAATAATCAAACGCTTGGACTAAAGACTATGATGTGGATGCTATGGTCAACCATTAGCAACAGGAATGTGAAAGTCTGTATTGCATAATATGTCAAATACATAATGAAAAATAGACATAATGCATGTTTCTATGGGATGGTACATTCAAGGGCCTACATAACAAATTATGAATCCCTACCTAACCAATTTGTTCTGTCCACAGTAATGTCACTGTATGCCCTGAAAGACCACCTTCTGCAATGAACACAAGAATGTCTCTACCACTATTTATTTGTTGAGCAAGCTTAGGATTGTGCTTATATAATATATTTTAGCTGGTCATCTTCTGCAATGTCATTATGGTCCAGTGATCACATACAGTTACAGAAATTGGACATCTCAACAGATGCATGAATATATCTTGTGCTTTTGTCTCATGTCAGCAATGTCCCATTTTGTGTTTCCTAATAGTTTTGGCTAAAAGATATTTACCCCAAAGCCCTCATTTTTAAACCCTTATTTAAGCTTTTTTTACTTCTTTCCAGAATACTTTGATGATTTTTTTGCATTTGTTTATAGTTTCTGTATGTGCTGAATATGGACAAGCTTAGTTGCCATTAGTTGTAGCAATATGAAAATATGACAGAAAATGCTTAATAGAATACATTTTGGGTGCTTACCCATCACTGAAGCATCCAAAGAAGCAGGGCAATAAAAAAGAATGAATAAGGTTTGAGATCTATATTAACACAGGGTATTTATAGCAAAATAAAAGCACAGGAAGTTTGAAAAATGATATTAAAAATTATAAAACCGTATGTTGTACTCACCTTCAATAAATCTAGGGTTAATTATAGAATTTAGTTGCCAGAATGATTCTAAAGCTGGCCATACATGGCCAGATTATGTTCTGTGAAACAACCGATTTTAGGACGATCCAATAAAATTGTCTACTCATTGTTACATCGATGTGGCCAAAACGATCAGATCGTACCGACAACATCATTCCAACTATCAATCAGACATGTTTAAAAATTTCATTCATGAACGATAAAATCTGTCATTGTATGGACCAAACAGATAATAACTGTTAAATGATTGTTCACTGCACATGCCTGTATTTTGAGGGGCAGGGCCAAATGCTGAAGTAAACAAACCAACTGTCATGCCCATGCTGTCAAGAAATGATAGCAGTCAATACAAAAAATAAAGAGAACACAGAAGATTTTTTACAAAAACCAAACCTAACAGATTTATTTGGCCAAAAAAAAAACACATAAAAGTGCAGTGGCATATAGAAAATGTACTATGTTCTATAGTACTATACACGGTATATGAAAGAACTTTCGGCCAAATGCCCAACGATGGTGACTGTGTAACGAAAATATACATCACTTCCTTTCTCCTGTACCAGTAGCTACATCACTTCCTATTCCAAGAGTAGACATTGCATCGTAGATGTGTAATCTTTCATACCAGTCGACAACGCACAATGACATATTTTCGACAGAAGCTTGTGTACGATACAACCGTTTACGCTGCAGCGAACACAATCTGCCCGTGTATGGCCACCTTAAAGGTTAAGGGCAATGACATGAGGAGATTAGTCCTCCATGATTAATCTCCTCTAGAGAGGAAACATATGAAGCGTGAAGGTGCCAGAGGTTTCCTTGTGAGGAAACTTTTGGCTACTGTGGAAAGTAGCCTTAATGCATTTGTTTCTCCAGGTGCAATTTGCATGTTAGCCACCGGAAAAGCATTTGAAGGAGATTAGTTCCCCATGTTAGAGTGGAATAATCGCTAAGTGACTAATCGCCTCACGTGTCATTGCCCAGAAGTGAGCAGCAGCTTCATCAGTATTTTGAGGCATCACTACAAGAATAAGATGTTAAGACTGGTGTATTTGTATGCTTGTATGCTTGTAAGCTGCACATTTACTTGGATGAAAACTTCCATAGGACATGATATAAAATTTCAATCAGGCAGTATTCATTGCTTAATGGCTGCTGGACATTACATTCACATTCCAGAGCTACTAAGACTCAGGAGAAGAATACTATTTTATGGTGTTGCCACACTCAGAAAGGCCAACAAGTGACCAAAGCATTCACAAATAGTCGAAACAGACATATTCAAATAAACCGGACACCGGGGTGCTGTAAATTTGTTGAACTATATGCATACATATATGCACACATAGTAATAAGCTTATTTAAACATACCTTCCAGGTTTCTTGCCTTCCAGTGTATTTAAATGCTGCTCTAGAGTTTCCAATAAGCTGTTTGGGGCCTAAAGACATTAAACAAAAATGACAACATTAAAGCCAACTAAAAATGAACACTGTACTATTAACAAATATTAGAAGATTATGAAAAGGCTTCTTTCTGACAGCATAAACCAGTGTGCTTGATGCTCTCCAGTACTGAAACCAAAAGCCAACCACACAGGTGAAGAAGAAGTGACAGGAGTGAGATCCCACTGCACAAAGGAGTTAGTAGTGAATACATGTTAGCTATCATAAGAAAAGTTCCCAAATAGAATGCAAGAATTAATACAGCTGCAGGGACAGAATTATAGTAATATATTACTGTACTATATTGTATTCTAAAAGAGACACCCTGATAAACTGGGCTGTGGAGTCAGTACATAGATCCTTTTGTATCATAAAGTAAGAGGAAAGCACTCAATAAAAAGCAATATGCTGTATTTAAGACTACTCAGATACCCGACATGTTTTGGGTCTTACGTACCCTTTCTTAATTGTAACAAAAAACAGAACGTGACAGCTTAATAAACTCTCCCTTCAATCACCCCCAAGCTCCAAGTGGATAATTAACTAAAATAAAGGTGTGACCAAAATTATTCATCAAGTCCATCAAATCGTGAGATAGTCCAATCAATTTGAAGAAAGTTTTAAGGTGGCCATACACGGGCAGATAAAGCTGCCGATATCGGTCGTTTGGACCGATTTGACAGCTTATCTGCCCGTGTATGGGGGCTTCCGACGGGTCTCCCTCCCGGATCGATTGAGTGCTCTCCTCTCTCCTCTATATGATACAAAAGGATTGATGTAATCCGGAAGAGGATTGATGCATTCTTATTAAGCTAAAGCAGTGCAGGGAACTTTTTGTATTTTCAGTACATAAATCCTTAGACTCCTCAGTTTATATTAAAATATTATGTACTGTTGCTCTGCACTGTAAAACTGCCCCATGACTACACAGCAGCTTATTTATATAAATTATAGTAGTGTTTCTGAAGCAAACACACAGCTTTTAACAGTGCATGCTAACAGTGTATTATATGTTAATTACTTTAAAACTCTTTCACTTTTTGGTGTCTTTTTTTGGATCCTTTAATATACTAATGTATTTTCCATGTTGATTGAAAGAAGTTAAGGACACAACATACAAGGCATTTTATCACTGCCAAAGCTCAAAAATATAAACCATACTTTGGTAATTCTAAACCAAAATCAAAGTTAAACTGCATAAACTAAAAACAATTGAAAAACGTAAAACTTATATTTTAACTGAAACTGGCATATAGCTGTAGAGTAGCTGTTAAATACAACCCAAAAATGAACTGAAGTTTTGTTCTTAGAAACAGAATTGCTTCTGCCATATCCTTCTTCATAGTAGCTCTTAACTCTGATTTGATTATTTTCAATGCTTGTATTTAACTTTATTAGGTTTAGCTTTGTAAAGGGGTGTTCAAAATACACGCAGAGAAGAGAATAAGACAAAAAAGACGTGGCCATGTGCTTTACTTATGCTAAGCTGTGCTGCAAAGTCTAACAAGATGTGCAGACTCCCTTTCCCTTCACTAAGGGGCAGATTTACTAAAGTTCAAATGTGTCCCTTGTGACCGGGCAGAGATGCATGGGCAGGTTACATCAAATTAAACGTACAGTAAAGAAAATAAAGCCTAGAGGGAACATAGAACCTGTAGGTCTAGGCGATTGGCACTGAAATGTTTATTTCACCCACCGGAACAAATGCTTTGAATAGCCCTTGTGCCACTGACTTTAGAAACAAAGCCAATGTGCCATGTTGTTTGTTGTTCTAAAATCCATATTATATTATTTATGTATATATTTGCATTGTTACCGAAGCTAACATTGTGACCACCCCCCCCCCCCATTGCAAATTATTAAAAGAAGACAACTGGAAATGGTTATATTTCAAGTGCTGGAAAGAAGATTTAGAAAAGAAGAAATGTACTTAGCTAATTCATAAGTTTTTATTTTTAAGGCAATGATACACACTGGGAAATAACTCAAAATCAATTTCAAGGCAATACTTAAGGTAAGCAGATTTCAGAAAAGAACCAGGACAGAGATGAAGCTGAAAGCAAAACAATAAGTCAAAAACGTATTAAAAATTACCGGTTCATCGATGAATCCATCCTTTAAAGAAGGAGAATTCTATTATTTACAGTTTCAAGGTTAACTACCAATTCTATTTTCTTATTCCCATAGAATCACAAAGAATGGAAACTGAACATTCTGTGGCATCATCATAAAACCAGAAGTGATATCATCCGAGGGTGGGATGATGGCAGGAAGGGTGGTCAAGTAAAACACTCTATCATTCATGACCAGAGGCCTACCAACCTGCACATCTACTGGTATATATACCTTTACTAACTGCTAATGCCCACATTTTTCTGTGGGTACCTAATGGTATCTAACCAGCTGCAGGGCTCTCAGCTATAGCTATCCTTATGCCCAGTCACACCTATACTAATACTGTGCTAATAATACTGTAATTTGTTACGCTTTCACTTTGCAGATAAAAATACCAGAATGAGACCTATTACCTAGAGCGTTCAAGACCTAGATAAAGGGTCTTTCCGTCATTTGGATCTCCATGTAAACTAAGTCAACTAAATATAATATAAACATGGGTCTATGGAAGATGGTCTTCTCATAATTCTGAGGTTTCTGGATAACGGATTTCCAGATAACAGATCCTAACCCTGTAACAGCACAGTTCTCTTATCTTGTTGGCCAAAAAACACTCTGTATGACTACTACTGCAATTACATCAGGTATCTGTGCATCATATCTGGCAAAGCATTGGGTGACTCACTGGGGAATGATGCACAAAGCTGATAAAATTCCCCTTTATCTCTATAAGGCTGGAACAATAAATCTCAAATACCACATTTTATTCAGACTTTGAAGTCACACAGCATGACTGAATTTCTAACATGTTTTTGGAATATTACAGTGTCTATTTATAGTTGCACAGCAGAGGTGTTATGTGAAGTTTTATTTTTGAACTGTAAGGAAGCAAAGGGCCTGTACAAAGGAAACTAGTGAAATACCATTGTTGATGCTACTGAAATAACATCAAACCTTCAAAATACTCTTTCAGTAGCACCAGTCCCACTGGTGCTCAATCCAGATGATCAAATGTGAGATGTGGGCAAAAAAATCTGTATGCTATTTCCTATGAGTTTTATTTTAGAATCGGAAATGCCAACAGTCAAAGGTACATAACATTCAGTGGTAACCATTAGGGGCTGATTTTATAGGCAAGATTACTATTTAGTCTTATAAATTGCACAGCTTAACTTAATACCATAAAGCTATTGCATGTTATACGTATATTTATAGCACTTTCAGACATAGATTGATCCTTCAATGGAAGCTGTGGAAGCCTCTTGGATTTGGCTCTACACTATGTTATAAACCATAATCTCTTTGCAGTTATATAACATATATAACTATACAAAGGGTTTAGATGATTAAATCACTCACTTGGGTAAGGTCTGGAATATCTCCTTTGTCAATGCCAACTTGCTGTAATCAAGAAAGACAAAAATCATTATTTAATTTTACAAATAACAATCTCTATGAGTGTTTGGCATAGGCTTTTGTAACAGCTTCCCATTAAGCAGCAAACTCATCTTTATTTCCTGGTTTGCTGCATCATCAGACATTTTGCATTCATGACTGCAGTCTTGAATATCAGCAATTATTACCAGTCTCTAGAGAGTCCTTCAAGGTACAGGCACACTTGTCTAGGTAGATGCCAGATACAGTGTAGAATATTGAAATGTTTTTAAATATAGACTTGATCTTTTTATCTTGGGTCTTTCTGAAAAATAATTTTTAGGATTTTGGCATGAATATTCTAGCATTCTTGCATTGAAATCTGCTTCATGTGTCTGCACCCAGACTAACGCGTGCCTGCACGTGTGGACAGGGGTGCTTAGCCAATGAGGCGGGTTGAGGCTGTCGCCTCAGGCGGCAGCGCCCCACTAGGTACCAGGGGCAGCAAAAATGCTGCTCCTGGTACTTTAAGAGCGAATTTCCGGTGGAGGGGGGCAGCAACAACTGCTGCTGCCTCAAGCGGTGGAGGGGCCAGGATCGCCCCTGCGTGTGGAAACAACATGGAGTGGAGGTAAGTGTTCAAGCTGTTTGTCAGTCTGCATTTATCTGTAGCAGTAACCAGTACAGGTGACAAAATAACAAAAGCACAGATTTAAAGGGGCAGTATACCCCCTCTCTTGTATAACATAAACTTACCTCTGCCACTTTCATGAATTCAGACACCCGGGTCATTCTTGTTAAAAATCGCTTATAGATTTCTAGAGCGTCTTTGCATTGACCCTTCTTCATTTCAAAAAATTTTTCTAAGAAAATAAAAAAGAGGAAAAGTGACTATTAATTGAATAAAACAAAGTTTAATACGTTCATGCATACAGAGATCAGTGAAGTCTGTTTTAGAAGATAAGTACCAAATAAAGATACGTGTAGAACTTGTTACCATGCACCAGGCATTGCTTTGATATTTGAGATAATATAAATACAAATGCCCTCACGATTTTTAGACTTGTAGTAGTGCTCTTTTAGCATTCAGGAATACATTTGTACACAAGTAGAAAGTAGTATGTGCAAAGGGACAAAATCATTCCTCTTCTTTGGGGCGACTAATCTCCCTAACTAATCTGCCGGCAGGATGGCACTCGGAGTGTTTCGTTTTGCGAAGTTTCACCCCAAGCAATTTTTATCTAGCAGGCAGGAAGGTGGTTCGGGGAGACTAGTTCCCCTAAAGAGGAGGAGATTTGTCGCCAGCCGAAAAATCTCCCCGAATCTGACCATGTGTCTCTGCCCTTTACTAGTAGCCATGATAAATATTAAAATAGTGGCGGTAGTTCTGATTCTTTCTCAGACTACTGTTGGAGAATTCTCTAAAAAAATTAGACAGAGTGAAAATGGAGGTTACAGTAAGGTAGGAACACATCTGAGTCTTTTAGCAGTAGTGCTTCGTTTTGCGAAGTTTCGCCCAAAGTTTCATCCCGGCAGCAATTTTTATTCTAGCGGGCGGGAAGGTAGTTCGGGGAGATTAGTTCCCCTAAAGAAGAGGAGATTTGTCGCCAGGCGACAAATCTCCCTGAATCTGACCGTGTGTCTCTGCCCTTAACTAGTAGCCATGATAAATATTAAAATAGTGGCGGTAGTTCTGATTCTGTCTCAGACTACTGTTGGAGAATTCTTTAAAAAAATAAGACAGAGTGAAAATGGAGGTTACATTAGGGTAGGAACACATCCGAGTCTTTCAGCAGTAGTGCTTCGTTTTGCGAAGTTTCGCCCAAAGTTTCATCCCGGCAGCAATTTTTATTCTAGCGGGCGGGAAGGTAGTTCGGGGAGATTAGTTCCCCTAAAGAAGAGGAGATTTGTCGCCAGGCGACAAATCTCCCTGAATCTGACCGTGTGTCTCTGCCCTTAACTAGTAGCCATGATAAATATTAAAATAGTGGTTGTAGTTCTGATTCTTTCTCAGACTACTGTTGGAGAATTCGCTAAAAAAAAATTAGACAGAGTGAAAATGGAGGTTACAGTAGGGTAGGAACACACCCGAGTGTTTTAGCAGTAGCTTAAGAGAAAAAGTGATGAATCTTGGCAATGTAGTGAGGGGAAAAGTGTCAAAGGTTACTCCCAGAAACAAGGTTATTGTTTTGTGATGTTCAAATTGATTCTCAGTAGGGATACACCGAAGCCACTATTTGGAATTCAGCCAAATCCTCGAATCCTTGGTGAAAGATTCGGCTGAATACCGAACCGAATCCTAATTTGCATATGCAAATTAGGGGCAACAAAGGTAAAAGTGGAAAAAAATCTTCTTTTGCGACGAAAAATCACATGATTTCCCTACCCGCCCCTAATTTAGATATGCAAATTAGGATTCGGATTTGGTTCGGCCAGGCACAAGGTTTCGGCCGAATCCGAATCCTGTTGAAAAAGGCCTAATCCTGGCCGAATCCCGAACTGAATCTTGGATTCGTTGCATCCCTAATTCTCAGACTACTGTTAGAGAATTCTCTAAAAAAAAAAAGTAAGTGAAAATGGAGGTTACAGTAGGGTAGGAGCACACCAAGTGTTTTAGCTGCAGCTTAAGAGAAAAAGTGATGAATCTTGGCAATGTTGTGAGGGGAAAATTGTCAAAGATTACTCCCAGAAACAAGGTTATTGTTTCAAACTGGATCATTCAGAAGAGCTACCTGGGGATGTGTCTTAGTATAATGTGTTGAGGCCAGAATATCCTTTTTTTTTTGGCCAGAATATACTTTTAGTAGGAAAGGTCAACAAATATCAACCTGAAATGCTCCGGTTATTGAACTCTCAACATCCCAGAATAAGAGTGGGCTTATTTTTCACCAGCACTTGGGTTTAATATCTACCATAGTATTATAAATTCCAGATTCTGCAGTTTATTTGAAAAACCTCACCTAAATTATTAATCATTACTTAAAATATGTTGGTTCTTTTACAAATAAACTGTGAATATGCTCTTAAAATTACTATTTAATACTAGTTTTGACTAGTGATTTACCCCAATAATATTGCAGCAAGCTAAAATAACAGCACATTTGCTGTAATATTAGCCAACTACTAAACTTTATTAAACCAAAACCAACCAGCCAGTGTAGGACCTGCCAATGTAGTACAGATGCTATACTAAGGGTAGGCAATTTGCTACAGGTATAAGACCTGTTAGCCAGCATGTCAGGAACCTGGGGATTTCAAGATAAAAAATCTTTCCATAAGTCAGACCAAATAAATAAAAAAATAATTTACATATTAAATAAACCCAATATTATTATTTTGCCTTTAATAAAGATTATTTATATCTCAGCTGTGAATCTTGGATGATCTTTTGTGTTTGAAAATGTCACCTGCTGATGCACATTGGTGGTTGATGCATGTACTTGTGTGTACAGTACATTGATATATAAGAAAGTAAAGAGGAACTTCTCTTCATTCAGTTCCCAACATTTGGGCTATCTAATAGGACAATGGATCAGTGTAAGCTGGCCTTGCATGGGTATGACCATTTGTATGATGCCCCTCTATCCAGCCTACAGGCCCATCAGTTGGACACCATGGATGATTGCCCAGTGCATGGCCACCTATTTGCAAAACATTTGTCATTCTTTAAGTAAATAAGTGCTGCCAGTGTATATAAACATATATTTGTATGTTATAGTTTGATTGAAATAGAGCTATACAATGTAAACATATAATCAAAACCGTTACTCACCTAATAAATTAATTATCCCATCATTATAACAAGCAAATAACTTGATAAGATCTTTAAAAAGAAGTGTAAAAGCAGCAGTTATAACACCATTTGTTAGTTCATTTGGATGCACCTGCAAAACAGAGAAAACAAAATGGAACAAATACACTGAACTCCCCTTTATACATAGAGACCACTGAAATCTTTAAAGTAACATTGCTACTAAATCTTATGCATGGAAGTCATTTTTGGTGTGTGTGTGGTAAATGTTCACTTTAAGTGCAATAATAGAACCTTCCATGCATTATGGTTTGTGTACATGTTTCTAAAATTAGGTTGGGGTAAAAAAAAGAAATGCCTCTGTTTATTTCTGTGAAACATGAAACGTCTCTGAAGCGGTTGCCTAAAACTGATTGCGTTACGTTTTACCTTAGTAACTAAGCCCTTTGTCTAAGGATTACTGAAAACTGCCTACTCTGCTATTTTTATGTTCCATTTGGGCTCGGATATGAATTTCTACACTTCAATTTCCTGGTTGTGTGTGTTTGAGAAACGCCACAATGTTTCCACTGATATTGCATGGAAGTGTTCACAGCTTGTGGCCGTTTTAGCAACTGCCACTGAGCCTTAATGACAATTGACAGCTACACCATTTATTCGTTTGTGCGCCCTAGCATACATGCCGCATGACATCAGCATCACTGGGATACAGTTGCCAGTGCAATGGGCTAAATTAAGCACACGTCTTATCGCAGATTTTGCTCTGGCACATTGCAGTTCAAACATATAGAGGCATATTGAGTGGTGTTATACTTATCAAATAAATGACATACAAAAGAACAAATCTTTATCTACTTTCAGAGGCTAGAAAGTCATAAGAAGAAGGAGTGGATCCATTTTTGTGGCAAAGAGGATTTTTTTAAACCATTCTGCTGATCTGGGTCAACCATGTCCATCTACACCCAGCCACACCACTGATCCATCAAACCCCCACCTTCTTCCTTCCTATTGGGACTTCCTGTTTACAAAAGTATTAAATGTGAATTATACTGAAGCACATAAGATAAAGAAAATAATACTTAGTGCTGTGGGCTGAAAATGACATAGTAAATACAGAGATACATAGGTCTACAAAAAATAGGTATCGGCTCATACTTATGAAATCAGTGCTCAAAGCATTACTGTATGCAAAGGTGTCACTAACTAATTCATACTCTCAGTTCTTTGAGACAAACTATTTTCACCAGTGACACTTTAAAAAAAAAGTAGATTACATGCCACAAGCTAGGACATAAAATAAAATATTGCAGTTACCCTTACAGACAATAATAATATATAGACTGACAAGGGCTGCATAAACCCAGATCCATTAAGGAGTGGATTATTTTCTAAATTAAATTTTGTCCCAAACCAAACAAGTCGCTTGGCATCTAATTACTGGAGCGCTGTCTCTGATGGATGGGAGTTAATTACATTTTCTCCAGGAAGACACATGACTCATTCACCTCATGATTGTAGAAAACGTGTGCTTCAAAAGCGGTTTAGGCTCCTTGCAGCCCCGGGTGCAAGCCGTGCCCCCTGCCAGGGCAATGTGTTCATGTAGCAAAATAAAGCAGCAGCACTCCAGTATTTTTGAAAAATTGCAAAAACTTTACTCACATGCCATAGCCTATGGCATGTGAGTAAAGTTTTTGCAATTTTTCAAAAATACTGGAGTGCTGCTGCTTTATTTTGCTTCATTCACCTCATGAGGCACAGCAAGAGAAAATGATTGATTGGCCATTTCATTTAAACAGTTGATAAAATAATTGAATAAACTGATAAAATAAGGAAATATATAGAAATGCTATTTGGTAGTAAAACGATGTTGTTCATTTTAGGCATATAACCAGGGGTGTCAAAATTTGAAATGTATCAAATATTTTGTCCCAAGAAAAATATGTACATATGTTGGGCTTGGTGCAAATTGTTTTCTTTTATTATATTGAATGGCTTACTGCAATTGGAGAGAAAATACCTGTATCTTTCACCTCTTCGTCCGCCTAAAGACTTGCATGGTATTCAATTTATCACCAGGGTGCTTTCACCATGAGGCATGTTAGCAGAATTGTCAGTTTTTATAAATGTTGCTAGTGATACTGCGCCACTGGTTTTACGGGCCAAATAGGTAAATTATGTTAAGAGGAAGGGGGGGTAGAGGGTTGCCAACAGGTCAGCTGCCACAGGCAATAGAATAAGTCAGAAACATATCGGTTTATCATCTATATGCTTGCTCATTAAGGTTTATGGAAAATAGAATACAAAATAGGGTAAAGAGTGAAGGAAAAGAAATGTATACATTTGGCTAGGAAAAGGCAGGTGAGAGAGAAGGGGAAACAGCGAGTTTCATATGGGCAGAGGGGGGGAAGGTAAAAAAAATGTATCATAGAGAAAGAAGACAAAAGAGAATGGTAGATTGGAAATGGTGAAAGAGAAGCAACAAGCTCAGTGTAAAACAGAAAAAGCAGATACACTATATGCAAATCAAGGACACAAGACATAATAGGAAAAAACTAACAAAAGGAGATCAGAAGAAAGAATGGAGGTAAATAATATAATAGAGTTTCCTTAATAAATAGAAAATAATATTGTTTATACAAATTAATATAGCACATGGAGTGAACTCATTGGTGGGCAGGGGTGACCATTTACTTGGTTACCCTTACATACTAGTAGAGCCAGTTAATCTTCTTGTGACTTAAGGTGGCTATACATTGGCAGATCTGCTTGTTTGGAGAAGTGGCCAAACGACTGGGTCACAAAACCTGGGAATACTGGCAGTCAAGGTGAGGATCAAATCAACGAATCAATACAGTCTTCGATCCGACAGGATTTTTAAACCTGCCAGATAGACTTTTGGCTGATTTTCAGCCGGATTTCTTTTGGGGAAGCCCCATACACTGACCAATAAGCTGTTTTTTTCAGCCTGTGCATGGCCACCTTAAGGCAACAAATGTTTTTTTGAGTAGCTCGATTGGGCCAGGGCCCGCACCCCCTCAGGGCCCCCCGGCAGCTTGCGCACTGGTGTTATCCGCCCACAGTGGGCGATTTCTGGCCAGATAATCTTGTACGGAGGGGGACGGGGGCCCAGCTGCAGGTCCCACACCAGGGCCCACCCCCTCCAGTTACGCTACTGGAAGTTACCCTTACAAATTCACTTCTAACATCTACAGGCTATCATGCAGGCCATAGCGATATTTGCTTGCTGAGCATCGACAGTCATGGAAACAAGAATGCAAATAGAACCCGTCAAATCTCACACATGTGAGAGAATGCAAGAAAGCGGTTTGGCATTATTTAGTTCGTTCAGTGGGTTATGTGCTTTGAAATGCCAATTAAAATGGTTTTAGAAAAGATTAAGGTAAGCAGGGGATTACAAAGAATGTAACTCAAACTGATTCAAATTTCTCTCAAGGTAATTTTAACATTACCTAAAAAATAATAATTCCAAAACACAAACATTTACACCTTGCACAGGCATTAAGGGCATTCCATATACCAATTCACTAATACACTGCACCAAGGATTACACAAACAGTATATTATACATGTAGTGCTACATCGACTAAGGAGCTTGGAACAATGACAAACGGGCTCAGACCAAATATTATTAAGGGTACAATTTAGGGACAATATCCATTTACTCTCAAGTCAAGCTTGATGGTCAGTTAGGATGAGATTTGGGTAAAAACACATTTGCTTTCATAGATATTCTCAGAACCATGGATATGGCATGGCTAAATGAAAGATACATAAATATCTTCCTAATAAAGTAACATTCTTTTGAGTTAAATGGGGCCCTGACCAAAGTTTTGACATCCAAGGAGAGCTTGAACTGAAAATGCCGACCATTACACTAGGCATAGCAAGCCTCCATAAATACTGTTTTAGACCTAGGGTAATGACACATAGTAAGATCTGTAGTCCATGGTTAAATCAGCACTTATTATCTCCCAAAATGATTTGACATAGCATAACATTAGGATTGCCACAAGTAAAACATATCACTTGAGGCTGAATTGTGGGAATTTGCCTCCCATTTTCCCATGATTAAGTAATATAATTTCACTTGCATCAGTCCTAATGTTATGCTATGGCATGTCATATAGACAGATTTGTTGCCTGCAGTACCGCAGATTTAAATGCGGACAACTAATCTTACCCATGTGCCTCAGCCCTTAAAAAAAAAAACATGCGAAGTGAATCACAACTTGTAGAGTCAGATGATAAAACATGGCTCGCTTACTTACATCAAACTCAAGCAAAGCATCAATTTGCCCTTGTAGTATTGGCATGCCCTTTAGCAACTTCTCTGGAAGCATTGTCCTCATGACACCTTCAGCCCTGGAAAAAGAGCACATGTTAAACTCATAGCATGATACAGTCTACTGCTGCAGTTAATAAGGATACAAACATACTGCATACCCCTTTTTTACTCTTGCAAAGTCAAATGCCATTTGTCTGTAGGAAAAGGCTTTTTCGTTGAGGTACCTACTGTACCGCCGTATAAATGTTGACATATCATAACCTAGAGGGAAACACAAACACAAAGTGGTAAAAATTGCATGGCCCCTGGTTGCCCAGAGACATTCAAGGTTATGGAAGTGGTTGAGGGTCATGGCTCAGGGGTTTTAGGGTTCCTTAACCACATACTTTTTCCCTTCTTTATTTTCCTCTTCCCTACATCTCTGTACTTTGGAAGTAGAAAGTAAAATAAGACACTTCGTAAAAAAACAGGTATAGAATCTAGTATCTGAAAGTTTTATGTAACATTTAATAAACTTTGTTTACAAAATCTTTGTTTTAGTAAACTGTTCAGCTAGAGAAATATCTGAATGATCTGGTGTGGAGGGACAAGTAAAAAAAAAGACTGTTTCTTACCGTGTGAGCCACTTTTATCCAAGAAATTACTAAGGTTAAAGAGTGTGTTCCGAGATGCCAGATATTGTATAAACCTCTGTAAAATAAAAATAAAACACATTGAAATTTCAAACTGATAAATCATTTCACAAGGCATGTAATATAAGGGGTCATAAAACTGAGGGCACATTGGGTGTCTTCTAGGATAGTCTCCTGTGACAACCATTTGCCTCATTTTCAATAGAGACTTGGAATTGCTTGGAATTCTACCGTATTTTGTTTGTTTACACTGTAATGTAAATAGTGTATTAAAATCATATAATCAGATTAAAAGTTTTAAGCACTGTGACAAACCACAGCACAGTTAAAGATGGCATACACTTTAAAATCTGCTTGTGTGGTGCTGTTGCAATAAGCTGATTGTTACCTGATTTGTCCACCAATATATATATATATATATATATCAAAGAAAGCACTCACGGCATTGACCATCAGATGTATTTCAAAGTGTATTTATTTGTGCATGGTGTAACTATTATTGATTAATTGGTCAGCACCCAGCGAGAATATTTCTGAATGGTGAATGCCGTTTGATCCTGCTTATATATATATATATATATATATATATATATAAATATATTTCTCCAATGAGTGTCCGCACTCCAAGGCAATATAGATAAAGAGAGGGGTGCACAGTAATTTTGCATACACCAATATATATATATATATATATATATATATATATATATATATATATATATATATATATATATATATACCCCAATAGTTTCAAAACCAGCACTCCCTTTAGTGAGTGCATGGGACCCTCTACATGGCCTGTTCAACAAATATCCAACAAATATCTGATCAAAGTGGGTCCGAAACATTGGAAGCAGATACTATGTAACAATAAAAATTACATTTTTCCACTAAAGGGAGTGCTGGTTTGGAAACTATTGGTATATATATATATACCCACTTTTGATCAGATATTTGTTGGGCAGGCCATTTGGAGGGTCCCATGCACAGGCCAAAAAGTTGCAGAACTGGTCTAGAGGGGCACAGATGGCATATTTTATTACTTTACACCATTTTTGGTGCCAACAGGAAAAATTCAGCCCTTAAAGTTAATACGCAGATATTGACAACCACAGATTAGTATGCTTCCCCACAACTTTCCTTTGGGCAAGCTACACCCTTGTACTTATCGTTGCTGTCTGGCAGGAGAAATAGACACTTGTCTCTCCATATCTTTTGAACAGTTTATTTAGCAATTTATAGAAGAGCGAACAACAAGACATTACTACTGTTGTTGTCCATGGTGCCTATGAAAGTATACAGAGAAAGCTTTAAGAGATAAAACTGATTGAGCTTCTTTTTCATCTGCTCAGATTCATGCTATTCAATGCTCTTACCTCATTACCATGAACCATTAGGTGATGAGTTGTGATTAATGCTTTGAAAACAACGACCCAGCTGCTATTTGTAGCTCGTTCAAACAGTGTGTCTGCCATCTGAGGAATATTGACATTTGTCTCATTGGTGGCTTGAATTAAGTCTGTAAGAAAAAAACAAATCAGTGAAATCAGGCTACAGTTAGCAATCCTATTTAGAGCTTTTAATACCTTGGACATGTCATTGAGACCATTAACTAATGCTGGACTGCAGTTGCCATTGGGCTGCATATGAGGCAACATGTGGCACCTCTCTGAGAAAGTGTCATAATTACAGTAGTAGTAAGCGTTACATTTTTGACACATTAAAGAACATATGGTATTATTTCTACACATATTTCAGTAGATAAAGAAGACTTTTAAACTGCACTACTGCCTTCCACTGACTTCATTAAGAACCACCTGATATCATTAGTACATGCCTAAAACAGGGGCAAGAGTTATCTGGGCAAGAACTGTTGGCACTAGCATAGTGGTTGAAATACACCAATCAAGAAAATGCCATATATTCATCTATTCCCAGGAGGCAACACAATATGCAACAATAAAATAAGTATAAAATAATACATTTCAGCTATTCTCTCTGCCAAAGAGAATACACACCACAACCCTTATGCTCTGGGGAGAAGCATTCTCTCGTGTTATTTACTATAGGGCACACAGGCAGATTCAGGGAGATTAGTCGCCTGGTGACAAATCTGCTCTTCTTTGGGGCAACTAATCTCCCCAAACTGCCTTCCTCTGCCTTCCGCCAGCTGTAATGAAAATCTCTGACGGGAAGGCACTCGTTTCCTCGTGAGGCAACTTCGGGTGACTTCAGAAAACAAATCGATCTGAGTGCCATCCCGCCAGAGATTTGAAGATCCAAATTTACGAAAAGATCAGTTATCCAGAAAACCCCAGGTCCCGAACATTCTGGAAACAGCTCCCATACCTGGATTACTAAAAGGTATGTGCAAAGCACTATTGCCTTCCTTAATGTATTCATTTAAACAATAAATATATTTGCAAATAACTTTTAAAACAATTTACACTGAAATGCATATTTGCCTACCACTAGGGTTGCCACCTTTTCCAGAAAAAAATACCAGTCTTCCTATATAATTATATTTTTTCCCTATTAATAACATTGGGATCAACTATTATTTTTACCGGCCAGACCAGTAAAATACCGGCCAGGTGGCATCCCTACCTACCACACACAGTGGTCTTTTTTGCATAATGAAAGAACTCACAATACATAATTGTTAACTGTTGATCTTTGCAACTACAATGTTTAATGAAAGCTGTATTTGTTTACTCATTTTTATTAATTGCACTGGTGGTTCTGAAATAACGTTGCACGTGTGGACAAGCATGGAAGACACAGTGAATTGGACTCTTGGCTAAGAGGAGACCTGGCCTCTGCAGTCAGGTTCAGCAGCATGGCAAGGGGGGGGGGCAATAATGCTTTTAACTGCAATTACAACTGACTTTAAAACTACTGAATAGTGTTTATGAATGTATCACCTTTATGAAACCTTAACCCTCCATTTGTTTGTGAAAATTTCACTTGTAGTCAGGGCAGGCCAGTTGGAAAAGAGGCCCATGAGGAGTTAAATGTGCCCTATGGAGAGAGTGCAGCACAGGTATGGCTTTGTTAGTATATAATGCTCATCAGATCTTTTTTTTTGTAAAACTAATTGGCTTCCACGTCTTGCTTCAGTTTAGTGAGAAAAAGTTATGACTGAAAGATTCAGCAATTACACCCACACTAAAAAGTCCTTCTATAAAAAGGTTGAAACTAAAACGTGCAAACATTTCAACAAGTAACTGATATTTTCACAGCGTGGATCTATGTCTGGAACTAAATTCCAGGGAACAAATTTACAAACTGAAAAAAATAATATGCAACAGTACGGCCTATTCATAGGTACACAAATTTAACAGGTTCTGCTACAATCTAATCTAATTAATTACCCAGTTTTTATTTTTATGCTGTACTGTTCCTTTTGGACAGGCATGTCCAAAGTCAGGCCCGTGGGCCAATTGCGGCCCATTTTCAAATTTACAGCGGCCCTCAGCCTCCATCATGAAATTAATAATAATGTGCCCCCCCCAGCACAGTGCGAACAATATGCGAGAGCAGCACGTCACTACGTGCCAGTACGTGTATATTAGTGATGTGCGGGTCAGGGTTCCCCAGACCCGCACCCGACCCTGCCCTGCTACAACCTGCGCCCGCCTGCACCCGCTTCCGGGGGTCTTTTATAGACCTGCGCCGCCGATGATGTCATAATGATGTCACAAAAGGGGCGGGGCAAGCAGACGCGAGACTTTAAAACCGGAAGTCGGATGCCGGCATTTGAAGGTGGCGAGGAGTACTGTGAGGGCTACCCGCCCGTCCCATGGGTATTGGGTCGGCCCACACATCACTAATGTCTTGCTAACACCTTCAGCACACAGGCAGCAGTATAGACCAAGTGGCAGATCATTTCACTAATGTGCCCAATTATTACTGCTACGGCTACGTGATTCCTTGTTTAAATGAGTTAAATGATGTTAATGGTTCAAAGAATGTCAGGCTGAATCGTCGGCCCCCACACATTTTCACCTCACCAAATCTGGCCCTCGTTGCATAAAATTTGGACACCCCTGCTTTTGGGTAAGGTCACACCTGGAGATTCGGGGAGATTTAGTCACATGGCAACTAATTGCCTCTTCTTTGGGGGCAGCTAATCTCTCCAAACGATTTCCCCCTGTCTTCCTCCTGCTCAAATGAGAATTCGCCTGCGGCCTGGCACTCGCGGCACTTAGTTTTCTGAAGTCGCCCGAAGTGACCTTACCCTTAAGGTGTGGCATCTGATACCTAAGCTATCTGAAATGTGAAACTCCCATCCATGCTCAATACCCCAACCTAGGTTATCTAAAATAAAAGTCAACTGGCCCCCAAAATAAATATTTACAATATGTAACAAGTGATTGCCTATGGTTTTGTACATACAGTAGCTTTCTTTAGCAATAGAACCCGAAAGTATAGCACAGAGGATTGCACTCTTGTGCCATCTTTCACCTTATTTTAATAAACAATCAGCACCAATTTTACCTTGTCATTATGTCTCAGTGTATGACATTAGTTTAACAAGCAATGGCATGTAATGTTCATTTACTATACTGCAGATTAAATCCCCAGAATTTCAAAACTGACCCACAGGCAACATTTAATGTCATAAAGGAGATGCCTGTTTTGTACTAGTTCGTAAACTAAGCCCAAATGGGTATAAGTTGCACCTTGAAGTAAGAGGTGACATATAGCTTGTGATTCAAAACGTTCAAAAGCAAGTGCTTATAGTAAATATGCCAGGTAAGTCCTTTACATTCCTTGATCTGGGGATCCTTGAACCCCACTTACTAATGTAAGCAAATTGTCACATAACCCTTTGAAAAAGCTTGAGAAAGCTTATTGCGAAATGCACGCCGGCAAAACTTCTACTTCATTTACTATAACATATTGATTGATTTTAAAACCAGTACAATACAGTGTTAAATCGGCCGGTACATCTAACAGAATTTATGTGTTCAAACCATTTCATTAACCCCTTTTTATCTTCTTTTACTCTATGGTACTACAAATTTTTGGTCTTTTAGGGAAGTGAGTTCTTTTAATTAGATAGGGATGGTAAATTGCATGACCACAGTCCTTGGTGTCCAGCCTTCTCAACCTTTGTGGTGTCCCAGAGTTAGATAGAAACAAACCGAGCTAGTAGATATCGGGACAGCTCCGTCCACTATATATTTTCCTTTTCCTAACATTTATTCTAAAGAAATTTGAGCACTTTATTAAATTATTTTTTTCTTTTTATTTAGTCAATTAGGAAAGAAGTTGATTAGCACTGACACTTTATTTAATTATTTCTGTGGTATTCAATTCAAGTATAAAAACCAACATATAGAAGGTCAAATTGAGTTGATGAATTGAATTTATTATATATTGTAATGTTTTAAAATCATATATTGATTTGGCACAATTTACGCAATTGCATTTTATTTTTAACTAATTTGCATGGAATAGAAGTTAGCAATTGCAGGTTACTCTATTTCTTATCTAGTGAAAATAATTGTACTGCAAGGGAATCACTTCTTCTAGAAGGGAGAAGTCAGGCAGGAGTAAACAGCAACAAAATTTTGAATATGGCCTAGTTCCAAAACAAAATACAAGACCTCCATATTTAAATATCTATTCCCTTTGGGAACTATTCTCTGAGCAAGATTAATACTGGACTAATATCCACAGTGCATAAACAGCCATTTGACACTAAATGGTTTCCCCTTTCAATCTTACTCACTTGATAATTGAGATATTTTGGTACAGGTTTAGATATGTAGATGTAAACTGCAAATTTACAGGCAATTGCCATACTGATAAGCTTTAAAGAAACCTTTTTGACTTTGGAACAAAGGATTGTTAAATTATGCCTCTGTCGATTATATCCTTGTTCTATGTATACTTTTTTGCAAATTAAAGAACTGCCTCCTATTATGTACTTAGAGGGGCCAAGTAGTACTGATGCTCACTGGTCTTTGTTCCTATCAAGGTTGATCTTTTTACATCTGGCATTCAAAAACATGCAGGTCAATTATACACTTATATATCAAAGGTTCAATTTGCGAGGTTTGTGAGGTTTTCTATACCTCAAATAAACTCACAACCAGGGGCGCTCCGCCAATGAGGCGAGCTGAGCCGCTCGCCTCAGGCTGCAGCACCAGAGAGGATTCCAGGGGTGGCAAAAAGACGCTCCTGCACCTTTAAGAGCCGAATTTACCGTTTTTAAACCAGAAATTCGGCTGTACTATTGTGATAGCGCAATTGCGCTCTCCGCAATAGTGTTCCTGCCTCCCCTCCCGACAGGTAAATCGGCGAGGGGGGCGGCATTGCAGGAGCCACCTCAGGCGGCTCCTTCGTCAGAAACGGAGCTGCTCACAACTCAAATGTTTATTTATGTAAAAAACTCGAATCAGTGTAATCGGGTGAAAAACTTGAATTCTCAAATTGAGTTTTCGGGGAAAAAAACTTGAATCACTCAAATGTATCTACTTTTAAGCGAAACCCAACAAATAAAAAGAAAATCAAGAAGGCTACAAAAGAAAAAAATTGACTTCTACATGACCTTGACAGGTTTTAGCTGTAGCATTTTCTGATTCTTATTCTGTATTTTCTGACTATACAATAGTCCAGTGCTTCACTAGCAGATCCCTTCAACAAGCATGAGAGAGCATATGATGAGATTAGAAGTAAGAAGGCCCCATCTTAAAGCAATAGAAACAGCAAAAACATAAAAGTGTAATTAAAATATAATGTACTAAGAGGTGATCCGTATTCTCCTGATTTAAGAGGGAGGTATTCTCTTGGTGCTTTCTCCACCACCTAATAATGCTTCTGCCTCACATTTCTGATTTCATGGCAAAGCCCAATCACTGCGCACATGGCTAGATTTCAGGCTGAAAAGATAAATGCATTTTTGGCTGAAATCTGCACCAAGTTTTAATATGATCTTATCCAAAGTCAGATCTGCCCAGGAATTCACTGCTACCTTTGAAATGCTCTATTTTTCACATCTATGTAAAATGTTGTTGTAACCTCAAAATGGGTTTGCCACAAGAGTGATGAATCTTGAAAACCCACATAAAGTTAAGCAAACAACAGCCATGCTATATTTCGACCTGAGAAAAATGTCCTGAAGTCCATACCTGGAAGACATTATAACTAATCTACACTTTGATCTGCATAGTGAAATGAAATTAGATGGATTAGTATATCTTTAAGTAAGAAAGATTATAAAAGTAACCAGCTACATAATGGCTTCCATTCATCGGGGCAAATTCACTATGCGCCGAAGTGCCTAACGCTAGCGTCAATTCGCTACCGTTGTGCATTTTCATTGCTTCGCAAATTCACTAACGGACGCTGGCGTAACTTCGCTAGTGTAACTTTGCACAACGGACGTAACTACGCAAATTCACTAACGCGCGCATTGTTCTGAACGCTACCTTTTACACTAGACTTCCTTCGCCACCACAGACCGGGTGAAGCGAAATAGAGTAGATTTCTTCAAAAAAAGTTTAAATTTTTTTCTAAGTCCCAAAAAACGCTGGCGTTTTTTCTATATTATGGGTGATAGGCTGAAAAAGATCGAAAAAATTTTTGGGGCTCCCCTCCTTCCCCCCTACATTTCCTAACTCATGGCAACTTAACTATACAGTGGGCACATGTGTAGGGCAAAATAAAAATGTTATTTGATGTATTGAAGGTTTCCCAGGCATTTGTAGTGCTGCTACATATTCCTCCATTGAAATCTGAATTTCGCGCCGTATGCAAATTAACCATCGCTAGCGTAACTTCGCTTCGCGAATCAACGCTAGCGCAACTTCGCAACATTACACTACCCCTGAGCGCAACTTCGGATTTTAGTGAATTTGCGAAGCGCTGGCGCAACTACGAATCTTAGTGAATGTCCCACATTGTCTTTGAGTTTTCTTATGAGTGACAACTTTTGTCCTCAATAGTGTGAAGACACATTTACTGAAACATAAAGTGAATGTGGCATTTCTTGTTTTATGAAAATACCTAAAAAAGAATCTGACATTGATCAAATAATATCTTTAATATTACAAAAAGAGAAGTTAGGGCAGATTTATCAAAATGTGAGTATAGAGCTTAATAAATAAAAACTCCCCACCCCTCATGTTCTATTCATTCCTATGAGATTTTTGGAATTTAATTTTTCAATGGGTGAAAATTAGAACTCGCCCTTTGTTACAAACGGTTCTAAAAATCCCGTAAGAATGAATAGAACGTGATAGTTATTAAGCTCTATACTACATTTTGATAAATCTGCTCCTTAATATCCTAATTGGAGAGTTGCCTCTGTGCTTATTCCAATTAAAGTTATGGAAAACTGTATACTTTATTGAAACTATTTAAATGCAGAATTCATCTATTTATGCGTTTTCTTGCCATCATTTTGTCATTTAGAAGTGACCATGTAGACACACACACACGCAAAAACATGAAGATAACAATATATGGGATACAAGGTTCTTTGGAACTTAATGATATTAACATCATCTCCAATATATTCACAGGAATTTGAGTTACATTATCTACTGTATATTCTCTGAGATTCAAGTTTTGTATCCATGCTTGAGATTGCAACTGGTTTCTACAATTATGTGTGTGTAAAATACCAGGATCTTAAAGGAAAACTATACCCCCAAAACAAATACTTATAGATAGTTTATATCAAATTAAGTGGCATATTAAAGAATCTCACCAAACTTCTATATATATTTAAGTAAATATTGCCATTTTACATCTCTTGCCTTGAACCAACATTTATCCATTGAACCACCATTTTGTGATGGTCTGTGTGCTGCCTCATAGATCATCTGACCAGAAATGCTACAACTCTAATTGTAACAGGAAGAAATGTGGAAGCAAAAGACAGAACTCTGTCTTTTAACTGGCTCGTGTGACCTAAGATGTATTATTTGTTTATGTTCACCGTCAGTCCTACAATCCCAGGGGGCAGCCCTTATTTTTCAAAATGGCAATTTTCTATTCATGATTACCCAATGGCACATCCTACTAAAAAAGTATATTATTGTGAAAATGTTTTGTTTACATGAAGCAGGGTTTTACATATGTTTTATTCAATATATATTTATTGAGACATACATTGTTCAGGGGATACAGTTTTCAAATACAGTGATTCTTTTATAGCCCACAATAATTTAAAACTCATTTGCACTAGGGGGATCATATGTAGTTACTTCAAACATCACAGAGAAGTACACACACTGTGTGGGTTGTATTCTTGTTGAAGAAATTGATTGCACACAGCGGCAAACATTCAAGCAATTGCCATGTCATAGTCATGCCTCCAGCCATTGTCTATCCCATTATGCGACAACAGCAAACTCTTTCTGTAAATACAGCAAACAATCAGTAGTGGATTATCATAGGATCTATTAGCTGGATCCTATATACTATCATCAGGTAGAAAGGAGGTTCAAAGTTTGCTGTGCTTTCAGTAATTATAGGGGGTTGTTCTCCTTTAAATTATCTTTTAGTATGATGCAGAAAGTCAATTTGACATTGGTTTTCATTATTTATTGTTTGCAGTTTCCATGATATTTAACTTTTTATTCAGCAGCTCTCCAATTTTCAATTTCAGCAATCTGGTTGGTAGGGTCCTTTACCCTATCAACCATGCACTGATCTGAATTAGAGACTGGAAAATCAATAGGAAATGGCCTGAATAGAAAGATTAGTAGTGACAAGTAGCAATAACAACATACAGATACTGTATGTTGTACTGATGGCCATCCCATAATTTGGAGCTTTCTGGATAACGGGTTTCCAGATAACATATCCTATAGTAGTATTTATAGCCTTACAGAGAATTTGTTTGTAGATGGGGTCAGTGACCCCATTTGAAAGGTGCAAAAAGTCAGGACAATAAGGCCTATAAAAGGCCTATAAAATAAACAATAAAAGAAAAGAATGAAGGTCAAACAATAGGTTACCAGAATTTGCCATTCTATAACATGCTAAAAGTTAACCTAAAGGGGAACCATAACAGCATGTTCATTCAAATACAGCGTTATTACAAAATACCTGTAATAAAAATTGCACATACCATTAAAACTGAACATACACTTTGAAAAACAAAGAAGATACATTAGGTTCAGAAAAGCCATACACAGACACCATTTTAATACTTTTACCCGAATGATTAGGTCTAGCTTTAATACAAAACATATCACCATCAAAAGAACTTTTTTAGTTCTACAATGTATCTACAAAATTAGTGTTATAAAACCATATAAATACACATTGCCTGAGCATCAAGTTTACCAGCAAGGAAACAAGACTACAACAAATAGAAGTAACATGGATAAGGTGTCTAGATTCAATATACCCTAATTGGCTGAATGAGTATTTAAGCTTTCAGTGTTTTCTATAAAGTTCAACTGTGCAATTTACTCTTTGCAAATATAATTGAATGCAGCAGACTCATTGAAGCAGATCTCTTGCTGTTAGTTATTTTTATCATTGTGTACACATAAAAGTAGTACATATGTTCACTGTAAAACACTATTGCAACATTACTACTAATTGACAGAACAATAGCGGAAGCAATGCTCATGACTGTTAGGGGACTAACAAACATGCATCATCCAGAACAGAGAGACTTGGAAGAGGTGAACTCTCTCCTCGTATGTGCAGGGTTAAAATAGTAGTACTACAGGTATGGGACCTGTTATGCAGAATGTTTAGGACCTGGGGTTTTCCTGCTAAGGCGTACTTCAGTAATTTAGACAATCATTCCTAAAGTTGGCAGATTTATTAAGAGTCAAGTTGTGTTTTCCACCAAAAAATTTAAGTTTTTGAGTCAAAAAAAAAAGTTTCAGTTTAAAAAAAACCCAGAATTTTTAAGATTTATTATACCCCGAACCAAATAGTTTGAATGTGAAAATACACCATCTAAAACATGTCAAGTTCATGTAGAAGTCAATGGCAGAGGTCCCTTGAACCAATTGAAGATGTTAATAGCTTTTTCTGCGGAAAAGTCGATTAACCAACCCCTAATTTGCTGATTCAAATTTTTCCCATTCTGATTTTTTCTTAAATTAGAAACCATCCGAGTTGTAAGTTAATTCAAATTCATTTGAGGTCTAAAAAAGCTCACATAACTCTAAAATGTGGCCATTGATAAATAACCCCTTAAACATTAAATAAACCCAATAGGAATAGGATAGCTTTCTGGTCATGGGTTTTTGGATAACTGATCCCATACCTGGATTTTGCTTTAGGTTATCTTTCTCCCTTAGTAAAATAATTGCATCAGTAGTAATTTTACATGCCTGGTGGCAAACAAATTCAATTTCTGGTTGTAGAAGTCAGAACTGATCTCTTCTAATTCAGTGATGAGGCTCAGTCAAATGCTATGTCCGTGCACCCTGCAAAACCCCACCAATCTCACACACAGGAATCTCACCAACATCACCTCACCAACAAATCTTGAGATGAACTAGGAAGCCAACCTAGTGGCTGAATTTACTGGGGGATGCCTAACATATTAGAACCCCCCAGTTAACTATTTTTCAAGATTTTTAATATATAACACTCACAGGACTATCCAACATTTTGCTAAATAGATCAAACCACAGGAACACAAAAATGTTTTTCATAATACCAAAATACAAAATATATAAATCTGTTTTTTGTAAACTTTAACCTAATAATCTGCAAACCTTTGCTAAAGTTAGCCAACTATATTCATAAGCATAAAAGCCACAGGTCTTTTGAATACTTAAAACAGTATTTACCTATGATTACCCAAAATGTGGAGACCAAAATATGAATTCTACATACATATTCTCACGACTAATGCTTCAGCAGACAAAATAAATTGTTTGCATTTTATAAGTAATAAAAGCCCCAATAAAGGAATCCCCCAAACAGGGTTGCCACCTTTCCCCCATGGTAACTCCTAATTTGGAAAACCGGGCAGGCAATGTTGACCCGGAAAGCCCTTTTAAAAAAATGGGCTGTCTGGGTCAAAACCGGACAGGTGGCAACCCTACCCCCATACAATTTATATATTTTATAAATTATATTTTATATATAAAATGGATATTTTTTTTAAGACAAAAGTAGTAGTAGACCTCATAGCTATCCTAAATTCATGCAACATTATTTTGGAAGTGCAATTTAATTGTACCTGTTGCAAACAGACCAAATGTGGAACCCTATAAAGAAAGTGCAAAGATGTGTGTGTGTGTGTATGTGTACAAAAAAGGGCTCAATGAAGCGATGCTTTATACAGTAGTACCTGTACAGCAAGTGGGCTGTATGATGAGTATGGATGCGTATTAATCTTGTTTATTAAATTTGTTCGCCCATCACTAATATCTATATTGAAGACTCTGGGTTAGCCATATTTTTGGAAAAGAATTGGTGAGTCAATTAAGTATAAATAAGACTCTTTGGGGGAAAGGTAATACAATTCGCAAAGTGCATAACTTTGCAAATAAAAATTTGCATGTCGCAATGTAATATTTCATTGCATTGCGAGTCTTACCTTTAACACCTGCTCTGGAGTTTTGTTAAATATTTTGTCGCAAAAAATGGTTTGCAATTGTGAAATTTTACTACATACACTGCGCAAACTATAAAATTCGCATTCGCTATCCAACTGTCACAACAGTTTTGGCAAAGGCACAAAATTTTCACTTTGCGAAAATGTATTTGCATTTGCAAGCGAATTGCGAACAATTTTTTATTTTAGCGACCGACATTACATTCCTCCATTACTAGCAACAGTTTTTGAGCTTTTAGGCTACCCATCCAGTACAGTATTTGCTTTGTTTTTATTTTATTGCATCTAAAGAATACTCCTAGGTAATTGTTGGTGTTCTGCTTTAGAAGCCTTAGCATACACTTTTCATATTTTATCCCCACTTGCTAGGAGCAGCCATGATGACTCCTCAGGAATTTTGCGGGAGTCACCCATTAGTGCTTCTAAAGTAAATACACAGTTTTTAATAGTGTAGGGTTACAATGTATTATAATTAAATACATACAAATCATTTGGATATTCTGCAGGAAAAAAATGTAAATCACAATTCCATTTCCAAATAGTCTGCATCTGGCCAGTGCCGGAAGTATGCCCTTTGCCCATCAGGCAGGAGTATTCACAGTATATATAAATAAACTCACCAAAAGAACTATACTCATGTGCCTGCCAAGGCGGCAGAGGAGATACTTGAGTAGGTTTATTCAACATGACATTGTGCCACTCTTCAGTAAAGTACCCCTGAATGGTGCAACATTTATTAAGATGCATATAGCAAATTGCAGCATGTTTGAAACTTTGAGAATATTTGAGTATGCTCTGATTTGTAGTCCTACAACAACTGGTAGAATAACAATGCTATAAAAGGTTTTTGTCTGCTTTAGCTACACTGATTAAAATACAATTATTCCTCTGCAAGTGTTAATATAATATCAAGTTAACAATGTTTTGATTGTAGCTCATTTGCTATTTTCCCTGCAGAACAAAACTCAAGATTTTGTGTCAAATAATTCATGACCTACGGTAATAATGGTAATCTACCGTTACAGGTGAGGTGCTTTGTCTACACTTTTATATGCATATTTTGCAATCAGAAAGACTTGCAAAACAATAATTATCTAGCAAAACAAATTATATGCAAAGGATCAACCCAACAGAAAACTGTCCCTGGAAAATTAAATGGCAATAATTTTTCAAAGGACAGACACTGTAGCTTAATTTACTAACAGCCAGCAAAGTGATACAACTGCTGTTCCACTAAACACTGCACCCACCACTAGGTGCCAGCTATGCAGCAATACTGGGGCAAATCATAAATGGGGCAATGTGTGCTTCATGACATGATCAGTGTGCTCTCTTTCAAAGGCTTTGAGGAAGTCAGGTGTGACAAAACGCGTCAGGCGGGGCTTGGTTCACCCAGGGAGAAACATGCTGCGAGGAGAGAGATATGCTGGCATAAGTAATTGAACTCTTAAGCAGCAAACTGGGAAAACACAAGAGAACCTGGAAAGACCGACAAGCACCTATCTGCTTTGTTTTATGTGAGTGCCATTTTTAAATCTATTGATGTATATTACATTTTTTTTATATGAAGCGCATCTTTCCTAGTATATCTAGAATGGAATCTGGATACAAGCATTGAGGTGAAATATCTGAAAGGGACATAACCACTTTTGTGAGTACCCATTTTCCCTTGGTGTTACTTGGTTCCCTTGGTTTACTAAAGGTTAAAGAAAAGTGTGTCCAGCAACAGCCTGTAGGTTAAAGCATGTCATGCATGGGCATGACAAGCTGCAGACTTGGTCCCTGCATACTGGGTAGACAGCATATTCGCCCATGTTTGGGCCCCACCGCAAGGCATGCCCAACCAATACATCTTGAATTAGTTGAGCAGGTCCAAAAGCCCATTCGACAGGGAGCACATCAGCTCACTGAGCTGTCAAGCCTTCACAGCTTTATTGGATCTGCCCAATTTGGCCCTGCATATGGGTGAGGTTGCCAAATGTGACCATTTGGAAGTGTATTGTTTTAATCACAAAAAATCTATTATTACCAGTATACCTTTCCCCCTTGTTGTTACTGTTTTATTAGCAAGAAAATTATCTACGCACTGCTAATCAGGCTCAGCAAAGGGGAAGGTTGAGGGGTTGTCTACTAGTAATCTAATCATTCACCTTGCAAGGAGCAAACATGGAGTAGCTTCAATTTCCCTTAATGCCGTTTAGCTCAAGAAATAACAAAAAACATCGATTTTTCAGCACAAGCCCTATTAATTGGCCTGAAAGGGGAGTATACTGCCACTTTAAGTGCTAATTGTGGGTGCTGAATGACTCCCAACACTCCACACTTATATCTGCATTTTTTGAGAGAAGAGGATCCGGTCCCTATAGCTGCACTGATAATTACAGCCAGGCCCGGATTTGCGGCAAGGCCGCATAGGCCCGGGCCTAGGGCGGCAAAAAAATAGGGGCGGCATGCCGCCCAGCCGCACTATGGGGACGCGTGCGTCCCCATTCAATTACAGCAGCTGCGCCGGCGAAAAAACGCCGGCGCGCTGGGAAGGGGAGGTGAGGTGGGCGCTAGGACCGCGCGGCTGCCTGGTCGGACCGCACGGCCTAGGGGCGCCGCACACGGAAATCCGGCGCTGATTACAGCTTCTGCCTGATTGTTGCTACTGTATATGAAGAGGAAACCAGACTGAAAATGCAAAAGTGAGCTACAAGTCGGTGGAAGCTGTGATTGTCACTACAGCTACAGGAAGATGCAGAAAGGAGCAAATACACTTCTCTCAAGCTGCAGAAAAAAAAACAGAGCCAATGCTCTGTTTACCCAGGAGTTAAGGGTAATGTCAGACTGGTAAATTCAGTACGTTTTGTCGCCACAGTCATTAAGATCTCATGGGAGGGCAACAAAATGCTCCAAGTTCCTCCATTACTAGAAATTCCCAGACCCCATGGTGTACTCTCATCAGTGGCAGAACTACCGGGCAGCACTGGGTGCAATTGCACCAGGGGCCACACTTCCTTGGCCCGCCAGTGGTTCGCGTGCCCTCGTATCCGCACAGAAGATCGCTTTTGGAGGGGGGGGCTGCATGGGCCCAACGCCATATAGTTACATTAATGACTCTCACGTAAGTCTATTCTTGCTAGAAATGTAGTCAGTGCTTTAGAGCAAGAATTCCCTGACCCTTAAGTACACCTGCAGGTCCAGGCAACTGCCATAGAAAAGAATGGAGAGAGAATTGGAGTTTTTGGCACCCACCTGCCAAGCTAGAAACAAAACGCCATGAATTGCTCCACCTGCAATTACCCTAACCCCCTGTTAACTAGTCTCAGTGAATTATCTGGAATAGAGTTTTTAAGCACACCTAATTCAGTTTACTAAACATATACTGTATATGGTGCAAAGTTGCTATATATGCATGCAGGTAGAATGGCCATTATTGAATACTAAATATGTGCTTGGCCTGCCCCATGTCATTGGCAAAGGCCATGCTTTGTGGCTGCTGGAGCAGCACAAAGGCAAGGACAATGATTTTGGTGGTACTCTGATCTGATAGCAAAAACAATGGGTAAACAAGAACATGGAGAAGATAAATGTCATAAAAACTTTCATTGCACGCCTGCTTTGTCGGACAGATCCAAACAGCAGTTAAATGGGTGGCCGTTGTTTTACATTTTCTCTTGGGATTTTAACAGGCAGTTTGTATTAAACAAGAACTGCAACAAAGATATAGTAATAAATGGCATACCAAAATACATAATGCTGTGTACAGGAATCCCAAAACTTATTTTCATTTGCATGGAATCTGGTACATTATAGAATTTAGCAAACCATAGCCTGAAAACTGAAGCAACTGTAGCAAGGTTATAAGGCAGAATGTTCCCCTAAACTCAGGACAAAGAAAAGATAAAGATTTATAAAGCTGTAATGCAGATTCCTATTGGCTGCTGTGATGTAGCTCAGCCAAAACATTATGCCTGGCTCAGGAAATTGGGGTTTAATAGCGACAGCTGGGCTTCATTGTGTGGGACAATCCCATGGGAGAATTTACAGAGGTAAATGATTTACAGGGCTGCACATGGGAATCACTAGCCTCATCTAAATAAACTAGACAGCAGGCAGAGATAAAATGCACCTGTTCTCACTGCACATAGGAGAAAGGGCACCAGAAAGAAAGACACACCCATTGACCTCAGTGGAATAAAAGGTACTGACTGACTGGCCTCCACATTTGGCTATGTAAGCAGTTGCCTGCTGATGGGCACTGATGTCATGATTCCACACTTGCACAAATGATTTATTGGACTTTAACCCCCCCCCCCTTTAATTAACAATAAAATGTTAGATGTTGCTAGCACATTAATTAACTCTTATGATCCCTATTTTTTTTTTTTGTTTGGTCCACCATAAACCTCTTAGCTACATTGTGCTACTTTTACATTTTGAGTACACGTGCAAAGAATGCAGGTCAAAATCCATATATCTTTTAGAGGAAAATGTTCTTTATTAAGAACTAAGGGACAAAAGATGACAAATGAAATAAACCTGGGGTGCGGCGATAAAAATAATAAATAGCTATATGCTTTTGTCCAATCAGCATTTTATCAGTGCAACAAAGGTTGAAGGAAGGTCAGTGAAGGAGACTTTGGAAAAAACAGGCCCATGAGAAGTCTGTTCACATGCTAGTATTATTTCTTAATTACTTTTACTTCTCTGATTCCCTGCTAGGAATGGCCCTGGAGAAAAATTCATTGTGAGATTATGACTTCAGTGATGCAGAATAGAAGAATACACGCCACATCATCCTCACTGCTACTCTGCTTTAAATACAACCGCAACCTAACTGAGGTTAACAAAATTCATAAAACCATGAAGATATCATTTGGATTTTAATAATACACAAGTCAGAAGGTACCAGGCAATTTACTTGGTAAGATACAGTTACATGATTCAATACTGTCAAACCAGATTACACAAAAGGTCACTGAGGCCAAAATACATACTGGTAAAGGGTATGTTCTCTAATCAGATAAACCCTTTCAGTCATCATCAATAAACTGAGGTTATCAATCTAACAGCCCTTTAATTGCTCTACAATACAGCTCAGAAAATTTCCCAGAAGCTTAGAGCTGATGAGGAATGATGGGAGAAATAGAACCCTACATCTGCAGAATCAGACTCCACTGGTTCATAACCATATTTGATGCTTAAATGCCAGCTAAATGATTGGAATATATCAATGCTAACATGTCTTTGGAAACTAACCAAGGGCAAAAAAACGCCTCAATTGCCCTTTAGCTTGCAGTGAAGATTTAATTTCTACAAAATTAAGGACTAGATCGTTATCAATCTAAAGATATGGGGTTAGTTGGGATCCTTGAAGGGTGAATCAAGTCAGGCTTTAGGTGATAAAGGGGTGAATCATGTCAAGTATCATACGTTAAAGAGAAGAATCAAGTCAGGTTGTAGGAAGGCACTAAGAATTGAATCAAGGCCTCGGCTAGGCACTGAGTCTGAAGAGTCGCTAAAGGAGTAAATCTTGTCCGGTTTCTTGGAGGCACAGAAATATCAAACCTATCCCAGCTCCACAAGGTTAGAGAGGTAAAGAATACATGTACATAGCCTATAAAGGGTTTACACACTTTACAAAGTTACTAAGGGGATGCATTGTTTTTCTACTCAGGACCTACACAAGTAAATCTCCAGAGAGGAAATAACTGGTTATTCTAGAGAGATGCAAGAGGATGTATTTTTGTCAGGAGCTACTCCATCATTAAATGGGTGAATCTTGGTGTCATATGAGAAAACTGGTGAAGAACCAGTGAATTTAGCTAAGCTCCACCTCCATAATGGCTAAAGTGATGGGTTTTAACCAGTGTCGGACTGGGACATCAGGGGCCCACCAGGGCCCACTCTCAATACTATTATTCTTCCTCTCCTCACTCAACCTCTATTCTCCTTGTCTCTTTTCTTGACATACTATAATCTATTATTTCATCTATTTAGCCTCTAGAACTAAGGAATGGCCATGAAATAGGCCACACTTTGACATCATGAAGGCCCACTGCCACCTGGGCCCACCGGGTGTTTTCCTGGTATTCCTGTGGGCCAGTCCGACACTGGTTTTAACTAATCTTTGGATAGATGGTATCTGCCTATCATCATAATTAAGTGATTACACTGGCATTTTCATGCAATAGGACAGTTTTACATGTGGCAGTTCGCATAGGCAGCAATACTGTATATAGGTACTTTCATTCATGTAACTGCCTGCAGCAAATTGTTCTCCCCCCAGGCTACAAAATGACCCTGTACCATGGCACTACATGGTACAATAAAATGAGGTTACAAACATGCCCACTATGGATTGCAAACCTACTGATGTGGTTAGTTGACATCTGTGCCTCAGCATCTAAGGACTTGCTAGATTCACCCCTTCAGCACCAAGCTGAGACCTGATATCATTCACCCATGTGCACATATCTAAGGTATAGCTGTTTCACCTACTTAAGGACTGAATTCAACCCTTCAACCCTTCTGACTAGATTCTCCCCTTTTGGCAGCACCCTGTCTACCAGCCTAATGTGACCCCCATCCCCCATTTAATGCACAGATAAAGCAAATACCATTTTAACCCATCAGTGCCGGTGATTGAGCCCAAGAATGCATTACAATTGCACGAGCAGAGATATTAAGGCCACATCAAACCGGGAAGCACATAATGAATTGGCCACAGCAGATAGTGAAAAGATAAGGATTGCTTACATTCAAGGTGCTTTTTCTTGGGCCCCATCACTTCATGAGTGGTCGCCTTGCAGACTGCCCTGGCCACGGCTGAGCCTGTCACGCTGTACTGTGCAGCTGCGATCCGATCTGTCAGCGTCTGGCCCGACATCTTTTCTTTATCTGTCACAAACAAAAGACAATACGGTAATACCCGGTGTTAACGAGCCATTGGAACGTTCCGAGATAAGGCCGCTCGGTAACAGACGTCAGCTTGTCACACACGCGGGTTTTAGATCCACAGTGAGCAATGCAGAAAGCGACTGTCACATCCTATAATAACTGCCGTCTGCCTTCCCCATCCCTGATCATGTATCGTAGTGACAGCTAGCCTAGCAGCCTCCCCTGCACCTGACACACAGGCATGTAGCAATGGCTAAACATGGCCACTGCACATCTTGCACCTGATCACACCCTTACCCTCCCAAACCTCAAACAGCACAAATAAGGAATCCACCTTTGCAGCCCTGGAACTGAGCAAAGCCCTTTAGAACGGCAGCCTTGATCGCTTCTCACTCACACACACACACAATACAAATACAACATATCATCCTCCCCCTCCCCTCCTGCCTGCCATGGGATTAGAATATCACTGCCCCACCCCCCGCCTCGCATCTCATTCCAGGTTTCTGCCTTTTAATTATTAAAGGGACAAAATGCCACACGAACTCTCTATAGTCCCACGTTTCAACCCAGGGATGTTGTTATATTATAATCCACGTAACCTGCCACCCATTTTAATTAGATGTGTCTTCAGGCGACCAACTGCTGCCCTGCAGCCTCCATTAAACTACAAGTCCCAGCATGCCTGGGGTGGAACATTGGGAATTGTATAGGTTGGACTTTGCTGCGCTGTAGAAAGTGTCATTATTGCACGGTGATGCTCGAGGGAGTATAATCCATTCATCGTGTGAGGTGGAGGGAGACTGTAACCCTGTGAGTGCCTAAATGCACATGTCGCTGCCTCACTACGGACATGGGGAGGATGCAGGAAGGATGTAGTCAGACCTGTTTCGGGCTCTGCGTGTTATCCTCCCTTTATATTCTTCCCCGTTCTCCGCCGAACAAACTGATGCTACAGTGATGGCCAAGGCCGTATGTGATCCCTCCCCTAGCCCAGCACTCAGGGAGGTGTAATATATTCTTCATCCTTCTGTTCCACTAAGCACACAGGGCTCACAATGTATGGAGCAGCATGGATCTGCATTTATGCCAAATATCCTTCCAAATTCCAACAAATACATTTAATAAGGAGGAAGGGGTTCCTAAACCCAATAAACTTAATGATGGAGATGGTGTGGGGGTAGGATATGTTGGAATAAGCCAGGCCCCTAGCCTTAAGGTGGCCATAGACGCAGGTCTGGATTTGTGCAGAGGACACCAAGGCCCAGGCCTAGGGCAGCAGTATTTTAAGGGGTGGCATGCTGTTCAACTAAACCCACATTGGTTCAGAAACACTGGGGATGTGCAGGTAGGGTTGCCACCGGGCTGGTATTTTACCGGCCTGTCCAGTAAAAATGATGGCTGATCCCAATGTTATTAATTATTTTATTAATAAAAAGATAAATATATAGGAAGGCCGGTATTTTTTTCCAGAAAAGGTGGCACCCTATGCGCAGGAAATACAATAGTTTGTTTAATTTCCCATGCGCCAATCCCCATTGCTCTGGTCCTGATGAAAGTTTGAGCAAATAAAATGGAGGGGACAGGGGCGCCGAATGAAAACGGGCCTAGGGGTGTCCGCTATGTAAATCTGGCCCTGCATAGACGTGCTGGTTTACCTGCAATATCGGACGGACGAACAGACGTTCCCAACTCCCAATCTGCCACTAACCTTCAGTTTAAATAAAGTAGTAATAAAGAACAGATCAGACAGTGTTTTGCCCTGACAGCAATCGTACAAACATTTATGTCTGACAAAAGCTTGTGACAGTTTCCCACTGAAAATCGTCAGATCGGCAATACATGCAGAGAAATTATCGTCAACCGACAGAAATTTTCCAACTTGTTCCGATCGACTGAACGTCTGATCGCTATGGCATGAAAAATGTGGGGACAATCCACACACGGTCCGAAAATCGTACAAATCGAGAATTCGTATGATTATATCTGTAGGTCTATGGCCAGCTTTATATTGGTTTCTTTTTAGTGCTGTTATCTACTGCATCAAATATATACCAGTTCTTGTGGGTTGTGGATCCAGTTAATGTCAGAAGGTAGAACAATCATCTATCAGCACTTTGCAGGTCTAAGGAGAAGAGAAAAAAAACATAATGTAGTAATGCTAGCTTCTTAAAAGGGTTGTTCACCTTTAAATTAACTTTTGGTATAATGTAGAGAGTGATATTCTGAGAAAATTTGCAATTGTTTTTCATTTTTTATTATTTGTGGTTTCTAGATTTTTATTTGGCAGCTCTGTAGTTTGCAATTTCTGGTTGCTAGGGTCCAGATTGCCCTAGCAACCTTACATTGATTTGAATAATAGACTGGATATGAATAGACCTGAATAGAAAGATGAGTAATAAAAGTAGCAGGGAGTTATTTATTAAACTCCAAATGGCAAAACCCCGAAAAATTTGTGTTTTTTTACTATAAAAATCCGAATTTTTAGTGGGGAAAAAATGCACCGAATCCACTATTTTGGATTTGGCTGAATCCTCTGTGAAAGATTTGGCCGAGTACTGAACTGAATCCGCACCCTTATTTGCATATGAAAATCAGGAAGGGTGCACGTTGCTAAAATATTTTTACTTCCTTGTTTTTTGAAGAGAAGTCACGTGATTTTAAGAATTCGGATTTGGTTTGGCCAGACACAAGGATTCGGCTGAACCCGAATCCTGCTGAAATAGGCTGAATCCTGGCCGAATACTGAAACAAATGTTTCTAACTTAATTGGCTTTTGGCAGAGAGCCCAGAACAGCCACAGCTGGTCCCTTGTGAGAAGTTAGAGTCACAGCTTAAAGGGCAATTCACCTACATTAGCAAAACTGTAATAACTGAAAAAAAACACAGAAATATGTTCAAACTTTCATAACCTGACAAATTTTGTAAAATGGACATGGTAATTAGGGGATGTGGCCAAAAAATGGGCGTGGTCAAAGAAAATTTTCCACGCTACGTGGAGCAACTTTTTTGTCCCTCTTTTTATTTCCATAATGTTGGGAGGTATGCATATTTTTAGACCGTTGTTCCGTAATCAAAACTGAAACGGGGTAATACATTAGGAGGGCCACAATCTCCCCAGCTCAGCAATTTCACTGTCTATGTTGCTAGTCTATGTCTAGCATATGTCTATGTTGCTAGTGTAAGTAAACAGCCAGTTCAATAAAATGGTTCCTCAGTGGAGCACAGTTAACATATACAGTAGATCTTTGTGCAGCTTACAGACACATCATTCTGAAGATTTAGTTCTGTTTTTGATTACACTGTAAATCTACAATAATTATGTTCTAGCAGTTTTATACAAAACCGGTGTGAATGGCTTTGCTTCACATGGATAAATATTGTATTTGATTTATGCTATGTTAAAAAATGGTATTGTTTGGTAAGGGCTCTTACACATATCAGGTTACAACTGATGGGGCTAGACATATTGTCAGATTCCCAGCTGCCCCAGTCATGTGACTTGTGCCTATACTTTAGGATGGAACTACTTTCTGGCAGACTGTTATTTCTCCTACTTAATGTAACTGAATCAGTCTCAGTGGGACTTGGCTTTTACTATTGAGTGTTGTTTTTAGATCTCCCAGGCAGTTGTTATATTGTGTTAGGGAGCTGCTATCTGGTTACCTTCCCTTTGTTCGTTTGTTAGGCTGCTGGGGGGGGAAGGGGGTGATATCACTCCAACTTGCAGTACAGCAGTAAAGAGTGACTGAAATTTATCAGAGCACAAGTCACATGACTGGGGGCAGATGGGAAACTGACAATATGTCTAGCCCCATGTCAGATTTCAAAATTGAGTATAAAAAATCTGTTTGCTCTTTTGAAAAATGGATTGCAGTGCAGAATTCTATAGCAGCACTATAAACTGATGTGTTTTGAAAAAAACATGTTTTCCCATGACAGTATCCCTTTAAATATGTGCCTAGTTAAATAAATCTGCAGCGTATCCCTATCTTAATCACATTTCAGCCATATAAAATGTATATTGATATAGAACAGTGCTCTCTGTCAGCTGTGCATTCCTGCATGCACTTTATGATTCCAGCATCTCTGCGTGTGTGTGAATGTACAGTATATATATATATATAGATATCTAGATATATACACATGGAGCCAATGCTCCAATATGTATGTTCCAGACCAATAAAACTCTCTATTTCCCATAACTAGAGGCTTTAATTCACAGCTCAAGGCAAGTACTTGAAAACCAGCAATAGGTTAACAGCACATCTTAGGCAATAGTGAGTAGTATAACTTGCTGATGTAACAAATCTCCTTACATTCGCTTATCACTGGATGCTAAAAAATATAACAAACAGGAACACACCTAATCAAATTTCTTTACATCTGGGCCAGAATCTATACAGAACCCTACTCACTGTTATGAGCAGATCTCCCAAGGCGCGCCCAAAGGGGCTTTCGAAATGCCACCCCAATTTACCTTAACCTCACCGACAGGGGTCCGGAGGGGGGGCATCGCTAGCGCAGAGAGTGAAATTGTGTTCTATGTGCTAGAAAAGCAGAATTTCCAGTTTAATAACCTGACATTTGGCTCTTAAAGTTACCAGGAGGGGCTCTTTGCTGCCTCTGGGGAGCTGCCGTCTGAGGCAAGGAACTCACCTTGCCTAATGGCAGAAATGCCCCTGGGTCTCCCCCAACAGCTGAACTCCACTGGAATGACATAAGTATGCAGATTGGGAAGAAAATCTTCCATATACAGTATTAATCCATATTTGTTAAGCATATAAAATAGCTGCTACCAATAGTGATAAAGAGGTGAGGGGTTGAAGGTCACATTAGCTTCTGGAGGTGAAGGACAGAATATAAAAATATAGCACACAACATAAACTAAGTACAGGTATACAATTGAAGTTGTGTGTAATATAACACTGGTTGCTTCTCATATCCAAATACACTATATTCTGTATGCGTGTTTCATGACCAATTCCTGACTACTCAAGTCCTGCCAGTTCCTCCTGTATTTTGTTTATAAGCATTCTTCTGTTCCTGCTACCTTCTAGTTTGATTATCTGGTGTGGCGTTGAGCTACATCTTAACTCTGCCTCTTGTTTTTCTCCAGCAGGCAATATTTGGCACCATACATGTGCATGCATTTGGGACCAGGGTTGGACTGTGCCACTGCCCTCATGAGCCCCACCGACCCAGGTCCACTCCCTACAAAGAATTCTTGCACCCTGGCCAATAGCAGTGCCAAGAAGGAAGGTATGTGGGTGCTTATCCATGCGGGAAAAGGTGTTGATGGAATCGGGATCAGCATGGAGGAGCTTGCGACTGGGGTGGGTGGGAGGCACCTAAAGTTGCAGCCTGATGGACCTTGGACACCCTAGTCTGACACTGTTAGGCACCAATGCATGCAGGTATGGACTCTAAAACAAACTCATTCACTATAACCTGGTGGCAGTTGAGTAGCTGAGAGTCAGACAGTGACCAAAGGAGACAATGATGCAGAAAAGCATGTTGATCCTTCTTTAACTAAAACAGGCACAGTAACAGTTTTACATTTTAATGTATTTTTCTAGCATTTACTTGCCAAAACATTATACACCGTTGTCAGGTACAAATATAAGACTACCAAGGAAATAAAGGTATAGGATATATTATCGGGAATGCTTGGGACCTGAGGTTTTATAGATTAGGGATCTTTTTGTAATTTGCATCTATTTACCTTAAGTCTCCTAAAATCATTTAAGCGATATTTTGCCACCAATATGGTTTATACTAATGCACACTTACATTTACACTTTCACACAATCACATACAATTTTGGGGGATCAAGGGTTCTTTTACACATTCACAGCACTCACACATACTTGCACATAACATGCGATTTGCAAAGTGTATACACAGTTATACAATTTTTTATTTTTACTTTATGGTTTTTTTGGCTAAAAAAAAATGTTTTATTGCCACTGCGAATCGCGTATTTGCCAACTGCACTGTGCAGTACCTTTTGAATGTTATTTTGGTGATTATATCACTTTTTGCTGATTTTGGGAAAGCATTGTGACTCAGTAGTTTGGAGTAGAAAGACATGGTTACCCATTTTGGATTTGCCTGAATATGTACTTTTCAAAAATATATGGTTTTGTGGGGTCAACATATTTTTTGTGGAGTTTCTAAATACCATATACTTTTTTAATCCTATGCACAATGGGCACCAAACTGTTCAGTGGACCGCTGACATTCATATTTAGGATGTTTTTTCTTGGTCCTAATGCTATGTGGGAGATAAGATGCTAGAAAGTGGAAGTTTTGAGGTGATTTTCAGGTATTTCATAAAAAACAACTTTGGAGTAGTTTGGAGTAGAAAGACAAGGTTTAGTACCACGTATACTTTCTAGTAATAGATGGTTTTAGGGGGTCAATGGATTTTTAGTGTTTTTACCACAAAAATGCAGGAAATGTGTTGATTTTTCAGCAGCTGAAGTGACATCCGGGACAGTTTATATGCACTATGTTCATTTTGGCTTCTCTAAACACCAGATACTTTGGTAATCATGTGCATAATTGAACTGGCATTCATATTTAGGATGTTTTTTCTAGGTACTTAATGCTATGTGTGAACTTGTGAAGTGAAAGTTTTGAGGTGATTTTTTTTAGAATTTTCATAAGTTTTTATAGAAACCGCTAAGTTCAGAAAAGCTTTGATGTTTGGAAAGACATAGTTACCATTTTGGATTCAGCAGAACGTGTACTTTTCAAAATATAAGGGGGCAGATTTATCAAAGGTCGAAGTTAAAAAAACTTTGAATTCAAAAAGACCAACAGAATGGAGGTCGAAGTTTTTTTCGGGTCGAAGTGGCCCAGATTAGGCCTACTTCGAATCGTACGATTCAAAGTAGAAACTTCGATCTCCCAAACTCCCCCAATTGCCTCCATACAGGTTTTAGGAAGTCCCCCAAAGGCTAAAACAGCACCACGGCAGCTTTTAGGTGGCGAATGATCGAAGTCGAAGTTTTAAAGAGACAGTATTTAAAAAATTCAATCTTCGAATTTCGAAGTTTTTTCAAATTCGAATTCGAAGTTGGACTATTCGATGGTCGAAGTACCCAAAAATTACTTCAAAATTCTGAGTTTTTACCCCTGGCACCCCCAAGCTGTATAAATACCACAACCCAACTAGTTAAGTTCCTTAAATCTAACGGGCAATTTGGGGATCATGCACCGTATCTATATGTATATACCCTGTACCCTTTTCACCAGCCTTGCCATGTACAACATTTGTTCTATATTCAGTTACTCAAATATATTATTTGTTTTTCTCTTATCTTTTGGATATGTTAAACACTTCACATGCTGTTATGTACTACATGTTCATATGTGCCTCACAAATGTAAACCCGAGGCGCTTGTGTACTCTGAGCAATCTTTATACATAATAAACATGCAAGTTTAAAAAAAAAAAAATTCTGAGTTTTTTATTTTGAAAATTCACTTTGACCTTTGATAAATCTGCCCCACGGTGTCCTGGGGTAAACCTACTGTAAGGGGCAGATTTATCAAAGGTCGAATTGAATTTTCGAAGTAAAAAACTTTGAATTTCGAAGTTATTTTTTAGTACTTCGACCATCAAATTGTATCAATTCAAAGTAGGTCGAATATGGACCACTTCCACCCCCAAAAACCCTCGACTTCTATTCGGTTGGTCTTTTTGAGTTCAAAGTTCAAAGTTTTTTTAACCTCGACCCTTCATAAATATGCCCCTAAGTATGCACTATTAGCTGTAGTGCTTTGGTAATTTACTCCTGGGTGTTTTTGATCTATAGCAGTCAGAAATCTCCATAAAACTATACATATCAGGTATTGGCATGTTCGATATGAGGCTTTCCAAATCAGTTGAATATTTTGCATGAAATAAAATATTTTTCCGGTACAATCTCTATTTCTTCAAAAATAGCAATTTCTATTTTTTTTCTTTGTATTTAGAATTTTTTTTCCAGAAGTGGAAATACACAAAAAGTCAAGCAGAGCTCAAGCGATGTATAGTTTTCCTAGGTAAACTAAAAATCCCCCCAAGGAAATGCCACTGTGAAATGTCAAGTGAGAAAGCACAAAATGTTCAAAAACATCTGGCACTGAGCACAAATAAAATGCTAAATTCTGATGTCCCTTAAGGGGTTAACATAAATGCTCCTTTAAAATATAACTATGTACCGTAGTGTATTTTTGTACAATTTTATAATGCTACTTATGTAAGCTGCGCTGCAAAGCAGACAGAAACCTGAATGTATCCTAAATCATTTAGTATAGGATCAATTCGTAGAATAACTAGATATTTTCCCTTTCATGGATGAGCTGCCAATAAGTAGACCAGGGAGATGTATGTAGTAAGGTAAAGTATATAGTAAAGTAGTTAAGTATCTAGTAAAGAAGACTTTTCTTATGAAACCTTTGGCAAAGAATCTGTCCCTTTTTTGTTATGATAAAATCTTCCTCTTTAATGTATATGTGTCATCAAAACTGGCTGAAGGGTATGTTTCTTATTAAACAAGAGGGATAATTAGAATTTGCATTTAACATGTTAGCCAAACAATCCTTGCAATGTAGTAAATATTTGTTTTTCTCTACATTAAGGAGCCAATTTACTAACATTTGGATTTCTTCTTTTTCATGAATCATATTTTTGCTCTAAAATGTTTCTATATGTCTAAAACTGAAAAAGTTTGAAATTTAAGTAAAAAAAAAACATTAAAAAACTGTCCTCAAAAAAAGTCCTCAAAGTGTGACATCTAGAAAGAGCATAGCGAGTAATAGGGATTTTTATTAAAATAAATGCTTACAATAAAGAAACAAACCATAATACAATTCTTGAACTAACATAAAATTAATGGCAGGTTAAAAAAGTCCACTTAAGATACCTACCACCAGAAGACTCCCTCCCCATTCCACCCATATGAGGACGGCCAATTATCAAAGTCCACCCCTTTGTCCATATTGACTGCCTCCTCTCCCCACACCCTCACCAATCCCAACAATACCCAATGGATAGCCAGTTTCAAAGTCTTGTCTCTGTCCAATCTGACTTCCATTCCCTTCCACCAAACCAAAAATATCCAGAGCCCACCACCTCCCTAACCCCGTCCCTCTCCCAAAAGATAAAGAAGACGCCCAAACTCAAAACAAGGCATCCGCCATAATAATAATAAATAGCGAGTAATAGGAGGATGAAAGTGCGTAAATTTCTAGTTTGATGTGATAATATTTATGTAGATAGAAAAATAATGAAATCACTGGTAAGTGGCAGAACAGATGACTGTAAAAAACTGTGTCCTCCCACCAGCCAAGATATAAATCAGATAAAGGAGTACATTTTTGCCCCCATTTGGGTTCTGCACCATTGTACATAATGGTTGAGTAAACGTTAACTAATTGTGTGTAAGAAGGAATTCAGTAGCTTTCAAAATGAAATTACATCTGTTAGTATCATGTAGACTGTTGACTGATGAAGGATAAACGAATATATCTGTATGTTGTAAAGATGACACATCTATTGTTTTTTCAGTTGCATGTTTTATCCCATTCAAAGTCTTCAATTGCAAAAGCTACAGTACAGATGTTCCTTATCTATTTAAAGGAGAACGAATACCATTTCACAATTACAATTCCAAAACGTAGGCACCCTCTAGTGACTACTTTTATTTACCTGACACCACGTGCCGGTGCTCCTATCAGCAGAAAACCGCCCCGGCTAATGGTTCTTCTAGCCAACACCACAGAGTGATCCTATTCCTGCTTCTTCGGTTTTTACATTTCCTGGGGCAGACGCATGTGCAATAGAGCGAAAAAGGTGCATGAGCCGTCTTGAGAAGACCTAAAGAAAGGAAGAGGATGGCTTTGTGGTGCTCCTAGAAGAACCCCTGGCAGGTGTGTTTCTTTTGCTGATAGGAGTAGAAGGTAAGTAACAGAAGTCATTAGGGAGTGCCTAAGTTTTGGAACCCCAATTGTAAAATGGTATTTGTTCTCCTTTAAAGCCTTATGCCACATGGCATACATAAAGCCTTATGCCACATTGCCTGAGCACTAAAACAGACCTGAGCACTAAAACAGTAAAAAATATTTTGTCCAAAGGATCATTAAGCCTGCCACCATCAAGGTAGACTCTTTAAGCAGGTACCTACTCAAACTTAAATTACACTTAGTTATAGAATTTGCCAGCATTTCTAAAGTACAAATAAGAGCCATTTGATTGAAATTTAATTCAAATTCAATCCAGCATTGTCTTGACCAGAGCCCTCAACACAAGTAATATAACATTGCTGGCCAGGGCCCCCTTCAGAAGTAAAAAATAACCATTGGTTGTCGGTGTCCTGTGCATAAAGAAACTTTGCTGGCTCAGACCCCCTAGACAAGTTAAAGACAAAACAAAATAAATACTGTATAGGTTGCCAATATATTCTACATAAGTTAAAAAAACATTGGTGGTCAACCCCACATAAAAGAATCCCCCTTACAAGTTAAAAAAACATGGGTAGTCTGATGCCATTGCAATTGGTCTTCTTCTTCACTCTCCTCAATGATGATGGCTTCTTCGACTTATGTCCGAAATAATCACAAATAAATAATTACTGAATTGAAATCTGTAACAAGTAGTGATGATTTCTATATTTTGTGTAATTTGTAATGCTTTATTTATTATAATTAATTAAACAGATATACAGAAAAGGTGATTGGTCATATAGGAAAGAAAAAGAAAGGGCTCAGAGCAATACACTACCTTGTCCAGTGGCTTTTAAAGGAGAACTAAACCCTAAAAATTAATAAGCCTGAAAATGCCATATTTTATATACTGAACTTGTTGCATTGGCCTAAAGTTTCAGCTTGTCAATAGCAGCAATGATCCAGGACTTCTCACAGGGGGGTCACTCACATGGTCGTCACAAATTATCCAGCAGAAAATGAGGTTTGTCTGTAAAATAAGCTGATGCTATAGGGCAGAGTATTCAATTCTGATGCTAATTGCACTGGTTTCTGTGCTGACATGTAGTAATTATCTGTATTAATTACTAATCAGTCTTATATTGTGACATTTATATTCCATGTGTACTGTATATTGTGAGTGGGTCCCTAAGCTCAGTAAGTAACAGCAGCACAGAGCATGTGCAGTGAATCAGCAGAAAAGAAGATGGGGAGTTACTGGGGTATATTTGGAGACACAGATCTTTACTGCTAAAGGATTGTGGTACAGAATCACAACACATAATGTGCAATTTGGTCTAACCAAAGTTAAAGTATGTCCTGCTGGCAACTTGTATGTTTGAGGCATACTACCTGCCTTCTTCAGTTCTTTACTAACGTGCCAATTCAAGCTTGCAGCCTCTGGGATATCTTTCACAAGTGCTTCTACCTATAAAATTTGATCCTAGATTTCTTTGAGATGCAACTGGATGTAATTTATTGTGGGGCACTGTGGAGACAAAGGTAGGAAGGTCTTTCAGGCAGGAGCTGTTTGTGCACACAGGACATGGAGAGAAAAGGACAGGATCAGGGTGATGAGGGGAAGGGTCAGAGCCAGGAACAGGACTGGAGTGGCTGTAAACAACTTGATGGGATGGAGCAGATGGAAAACTGGAGTGGGACGGTGTGAGTGAAGTGGCAGGAAAGGTGGCAAACAGTGGCAGAACAGCAAGGGACAAAGCAGACAAAGACTCTGGGACAGGATGGTGCAGATGTAAAATAAGGTCAGGATGGGGGTTGATAAGCAGACAGGACTGGAGTGGGAGCACTGGAGAGCAGAGCAGAGAGGACTGGGGCTGGAGGACTGCAGAGCAGAGAGGACTGGAGCAAGAGGACTGGGGAGTAGAGCAGACAGGACTGGAGCAGGAGGACTGGGGAGCAGAGCAGACAGGACTAGAGCAGGACAAATGGAAAACAGAGCAGAGAGGACTGACAAGGCAAGGCTAGGTATAGGTGATAGATAATGAGCAAGCCTGCTAGCTGGTCACCTGGCCAATGATTAAACCATAGAGCTCAAGACCCAAAGGTCCCTGACTCGAATCCCAGTAGAACCATACAGGGCCGCCATCAGGGAGTCACAGGGGGGACAGTCCTCCCGGGCCAGGAGGATTCTGAGCTATAAGGGGGCCCGGCTGTGCCGCACGTAACTGGATCGCTGTACCCCCTTTTCATTGGCGTCTTCTTATAGGCTGTGTCCCGTGCGTACGCATGACGTCAGTACGCATGGGCGCAACTCTATTTAAACCACCGGAAGCCTGCACCTGCAGTCAGAAGACAGAAGATGTCACTGGAGAAGGGCCTGCTTCCTGGAAGTCCCCGCCGGAGGAAGGAGAAGACCCTGCAGGAGAAGACGCCGCAACTGGAGAAGAAGAAGTCGCCACTGGAGAAGAAGGCCGTGGAAGATAGACCCCCTAGTTGCAGGTAAGTGCCACTGACCACCAATGCGGCCCCTACCCCTGACCACCAATGTGGGCTCCTCACCACTGACCCCCTGTGCGGGCCCCTGAATCCCCATGCGGGCCCCTAACCTGTTCTGGGGGATGGCTAGGGGGTCACAAAAAACACAAGGCCCCTCTGTTAGCCACTGTCAACCAATGAGGGCCCCTGAATGCCCATGCAGGCCCCTGAATCCCTATGTGGGCCTTAACCCATTCTGGGGTATGGCTAGGGTTCACCAAAAACAACACTGGTGGCAAGGCCCCTCTATAAGCCACCAACCACTTATAAGGGCCCCTGACCCCCCATGATTTTATTTACTTTTTCTATGCTTGTCCGTGTGATCTTTGTTCTGGTGGGAGGGGCCTGGTTAGGGGAGGGGCATGTTTAGGGTGAGGGGCATGGTTAGGGGAGGTGTGGCAAGGGGGCCCAGAAAATTTTGTTGTGTGGGGCCCCGTGATTTCTGATGGTGGCCCTGGAGCCATACATTTAAGACAAATTTGTGCCATACTATAAGGTTCTTGCACCTTAAGCTGCTCCTTGCATTTAAATACTGACACCAGAAATAACCTTTTTCATATCTATCATAACATTTTCTTTGGATGCTATTTTATTTATAATTTTCCCATAAAAGTATTTGCCTGATGGTTTTATCTTACCTTTCCTACCCCCATGATTCTCTATGACGGGGCTGCCATATTTGTGCAGCAGGAGCATTATAAACTCTAACTTCCAGGTTAAGGGACAGTCAGGTTGGCAAAACATAGTTACATAGTTACAGTTACATACTGTAGTTAAATTGGGTTGAAAAAGACAAAGTCCATCAAGTTCAACCCCTCCAAATGAAAACCCAGCATCCATACACACACCCATCCCTACTTTTAATTAAATTCTATATACCCATACTTATACTAACTATAGAGCTTAGTATCACAATAGCCTTTGATATTATGTCTGTCCAAAAAATCATCCAAGCCATTCTTAAAGGCATTAACTGAATCAGCCATCACAACATCACCCGGCAGTGCATTCCACAATCTCACTGTCCTGACTGTGAAGAACCCCCTACGTTGCTTCAAATGAAAGTTCTTTTCTTCTAGTCAGGTTTAGAAACTTCAAGTAACAATTACTTACAAAAGCAGAACTATCAGTGAAACATGATCAATGTGACCTATAGGCAACTTTTAATGTAGATTCAATTTTTATTTCAGTATCACTTTAAATATAGTTTTGCTTGGCACTACCACGTCTGTCCCTCCTCCTCTTGCAATGTGCCAATTGATGCAGGGGAGCTGGGCTGATGAGAATCGTCTTAGGCTGGACCCCATTGGGCCTGGGCCCACTGGGATATCACTTGGTAATCCAGTCTGACCCTGAACTGCTAAAATGACATTGAAAGCTGTTATTGTGTTTGCAAAGGTAATAGGCAGAATAATAATAATAACCATCCTTTATGTTAATAAAATCCCACTCTATCTGCCATGAGGTGAGGTGAGTCAAGTGGAACACCTGCAGAGGAAGCAAGAAGCAATCCAACAGTGAATAAATTGTCTGGAGTACATGTACCTTTCATTTCCTTAATATTATATCTTTAAATTAGCCACCTACTTAAATTGTACTTTTTATGGAGCAAGCACTTTATTACTCCTGTGTATCCTAACCAGGGCTGGATTTACATAGTGGACGCCCCTAGGCCCACTGCTGTTTGTCGCCCCTCTCCCCTCCAGGGGGACAGGAGCAATGGGGATTGGCGAATGGGAAATTTAAAAAATGGTTGTATCTCCAGCGCATCCCCAGTGTTTTTGAACCAATGTGGGTGTGGTTGGGCAGCATGCCGCCCCCCTAAAATCCTGCCACCCTAGGCCCGGGCCTAGGTGGCCTTTCCACAAATCCGGGCCTGATCCTAACACATGGCGCTGCTTATATTTGTTATTGTTCCTATCTGAACGATTAATGTGTTGTATGAACATACAATTAGGACTATAGAAAAATATGCATACATACACTTTTAAAGGAGCTCACTAAGTACATTGAAAGACATGCAGTGGTCTGTGCCAGTCGCGTGGCCGCCACATTTAGGCACAGCCTGGATCACCCTTGGTCGCACTTTATATGATAACTCTCCTTAACTGGCCATTTTCAGAACTCACCATAGTCTGGTTGCTTACAGTTGAATTCACTAGGTGGCAGCACTGCTCTGTTATATATTTTGCAAAAATATCTAACCACCCAAAATGGCTAGTTTTTTTTAAAGAAATGTACATAAAGCAGGTATATTTAGAAATTTATTGAACAAAAATGTATTGTACTTTATTTGCAAACTTTTATTACTGCTAAAATGCTGTAGAACTGGTAAAGGACCAGTAACACCATAAAACAGAATGCATGTAAAATTTGTATCTGTCCAACCAGCACCTACAAATACAATATTTCCTGGCAAATAATGTCCTAGTCTATGTGTATAAAAAGGTTTTAATTCTATAGTTCTGTAGGCAGAAATTAATTACATTTGACCTCTGTTTATCTCCTTGGCTATGGGTTAAACCATTGCAATCTACAGAACCTACCCATTATTTACTATAGTAACGTACCCTCTTGCCCTATTTCAAGTTGAAAGGTAATCATTCTGTCCTTCCTATATTTAGGCTTATTTTAGTAATCTTCATATTGTACCCTCTTGCCCTATTTCAAGTTGAATGGCTGTCCTCATGGCTGCAAAGCAGCTTTGTTATAGGAACTACGTAAATGGGTAATCATGGGTAATCATTCTGTCCTCCCTATATTTAGCATACCTCCCAACATTTTGGAAGTAAAAAGAGGGACAAAAATTTTTTTCCGCACGTAGCGCAGCAATTTTGGCCACACCCCTTTCTGTGGCCACACCCCCTAATTACCATGTTTGTTTTACAAAATTTGGCAGGTTATGAAAGTTTGAAAATATTTCTCCTTATCTAAACTGTGTTTTTGTGTCTCAAAATTGTTACAAAGTATCTTATTTGCACCTGTTAGCTGTTCTGGGCTCTCTGCTAACAGCCAATTAAGTGAGAAACTTTGTTTCTTTTTCTGGCTGTTCAGTGCAGAGAAAAGAGGGACTTTCCAGTACAAATGAGGGACTGTGGGTTGAGCTGTCAAAAGAGGGACTGTCCCTCAGAAAAAGGGACAGTTGGGAGGTATGTATTTAGGAACTATTTTAGGAAGTTTTATATTGGCATGGGGTGTTGGGAGGGAGTTGGCAGTGCCAGAGACAAGAGGCATCAGCAGAAGATATGAAATACAGGAATAGATAATATAAGGCCATGTTCTGTAGCACATTAAAGGAGGGAGAGACAGGCTGAGGATAGCTTGTAAAGAAACCAAAGGCTCAAAGCATCGCGTGGCAGCGTAGAGACTCATCAGACAGGATCACGGATATAGAGATAGCAACAGACATTGTTCTCTAGAGACTGAACAACTGTTAGTGAGTTCAACTGCTGGCTATAAACACCCTGAAGTAACATCTAAGAGCCTATTGATGAACAAATAGTCAACTGTGTTGAGTAGGACAAGGAAAGTTCTATAATGAGGGGGTCCCAATTTGCTATGCAACACCCAGTGAATATAATTGCTATTTTAATATTGGCCTTGCTCTTGCTTTGTTTACACTGCCCTTTCCATCAGCACACTAGTACTGGGGGGCATTTATCAACACTGAGCAAATTTGCAACTAGACAGTTACCCATAGCCAGCAAAAAATTACTGGAGTTTTGTATTGCTACCTCTCCTTCTCCTTTAAGTGTATGAATAGATGCTACAGAAGAGAAAAAAACTGCAGCACCTCTTGTTTGCAAATTGTGAAAATTTATTACAATTGGTCAGTAACAGGCCTGTTACTGACCAATTGTAATACATTTTCACAATTTGCAAACAAGAGGTGCTGCAGTTTTTTCTCTTTTGTTGTATATTTGGCCCACGGCAAGGGCCTGTACGCTGCTTTGCACTCTGACCGAAAGGAACTTATATGAGGTGGTTGAAGCACACACATCTGTATACTATGAATAGATGCTAGACATTTCTGCACAGCAGCACAGTAGTAGCAATGTCGTTTGTGGATAAAACTAGTACATTTTCATGAACTACTCATTACTAGAGAGAATTCTAAGAAGAGGGGAAGATAGTAACATAGAGAGGGGAAACCTAACATGATATGCATAGTAACTTAACTGCAAGTTATAAAATATTGGGCATTAGTTATGTGCAGGCCAGCCCAGGACCCGCAGGTTTACTCGCGGGTTGGGTGGGTTCGGGCCAACTCCTGCACCAAATCTTCTGGTTGTGGGCCGAGCTCTTCTCCTGTTCTTCCCTCCCACGACCTACCACTTCTGGCGCCTAAATTTATAGACTCGAGGCCGCCCCTGCCCCTTTTGTGACGGGAGGGTCGGGTGCGGGTCTATAAATAGGGGGACAATAGCAGGCCAGGCCGGGTGCAGATTGGGAGGGGGTGGGTTAGGGTCGGGCATGGTTCAAGAATGTCTCGACCCGCACATCACTTTTGGGCATAATGCTAAAGTGCACCAATAGAGGGCATCAGTATTTCACTTTGTATACAATCTGTGCTCTATTATGTGATCAGTTAGAATCTAATTGAATTCCAGCTATCCTTTCCCTTAAGCAATATACATATGAAATATAGGTGTTCTAAACTATAGCTGTCTAGAAATATTTTTTCCAAAGCTCCTTTTAAAGATCTCTGGTGATTGCTACTTCTGAAGTGGCTACATTTTCAATTGCAAATAAATGGCTTACCGGCTAATCCTCCTGTGTAAAGAAGTATTGCTCCCTGTTATCAACTCTTTTTTGTTTTCACTGTTGAAAAGGAGATGTAAATTTAATTGGATTGCTCAGAAGAAAACTTTGTGCATATTTACTGTACTGTACTTATATTTTGAACGTTTTTCTACCACTTTAATAGGAACTGGTTTATGAATTTGGAAAACCATTCTTATATACCTTTTCTTAGTAAGTAAAAGAAGGGTACACATATTATTCAGAGATATTTTATTCAAACATGAAAGCTTGTTAAAGCTAAACAAATATATATATATATATATATATATATATATATATATATATATATATAAATAACTTTTATTCATTTTCTTTATAGCAAATTGGAAAACGGTTCCTCTAAGGACAATATGGTAGCTCCCTCACAATTGAACAAATGTGCAGATAAATATGGGCAGTGCAACCTAAATCAATATGACTAAAAACTGTACGGCCCAGGGCTGGGCCAAGGGGTAGGCAGAGTGGGCACTTGCCTAGGGCGCAAAGCTGAGTGGGCGTCAGGCACGCCAGGCTCTGCGCATGTCCGCATGGCGATTCACGCTTCCGTGCATTCACACACGCTGATGTACGCGAGCATCAACTCGCACATGCTCGTAGAAGTACCAGTTCATGCATTCGCATGCTCAGCCTGTGCCAGGCTGGCCAGGTTGCCTAGGGCGCCTGTCCGGTCTGGCCCGGCTCTGGTAAGGCCTGTGGCACAAAATGCATTGATGGCTATCTCAAGTTGTCTCTTACTTGCTTTACTTGCCCAAACATGGGCAGATTAGGGACAGATTAAGTCTGCAGCTTATTGCCCAGTATATGGGGCACAAGATCGGATCAGCCTGATATCGCCCACCTCAAGGCGACCTCACCAAACGAGTGGATCTCCATATGTATGGCCAGCTTTACACCAAAACTCCAGCAGCAGGAGAGTACACTGCAGTTTTACACAGAATGACTTAGGTAGTGTGAAAAGGAAAATCTGATAATTGGTTATTGTTAGAATGGCCTTGATAATGTAATGCATAGAGAAGAGATTTTCTTACAAATGGTGCATGGCATCAAGGTCAGACATATAATTATGTATATGATTAACCTGCATATAGCAAGGATAGCTTGCTGAATGCATATCACTTTACGAGGTTAGGTGGATGCCTCAACTGATGACTTGAGTATTTATATACAGTGAATATACATGCAGTGAATGACCCAGTGGATGAAATAGAATAAATGGCCAGCCTCACCCCATTCCTTTTTAGGTATTTTTTAAACCTGTCTTTCTGGTCTAGATGAGAGACAGTAGAGAAATTCTGCAGAGCCATACCAATACCCTATGATAAAACTTTTCCCCCGAAATGCTGTGTTTCCTGGGGTACAAACTCAGTCTGTAGACCCTCGGCAGTGACAATGGAACAGTGTAAGCCATGTTGCTTTTCTTTGTGAAAGTATGTGGCAACCAGATTCCCTGCCAACATTTGTACCCCCCAAAATAGAATTCATATAAACCTAAGGAGGAACCCAGAGGAAGCTTTATTAAGCATTAAAAAAAACAATATAAATAGACACAAGAGGACACTTGTAACACATGGTTTTCTGACTGCGATAAATACTGATAAGGAAAAAACTAAAATGTTTAGTACAGGTATGGAATCTGTTATCTGGAAAACCCTTTATCCAGATAGCTACAAATTATGGCAAGGTCATATCCCATAGACTCCATTTTAATCAAATAATTACATTTTAATGATTTCCCTTTTCTCTATAATACAATTCTACCATGAACTTCATCCCAACTAAGCTATAAAGAATCCTTATACATTTCCTCAGCAAATGTGGGCTGTGACCCTCTCTCAGACTAGTTTAAAATGTGCTGAAAAGTTGTGAATGTGATCTGGGCTGTGAATTTAAGAATTACAGGAAGACTTAACTTGATAATTCTCCATAACTGGGCATTTTCGGAAATCATCATAGTCTGGTTGCTTACAGATGAATTCACAAGGTGGCAGCACTGCTCTGCAATATATTTTGCAAAAATATCTAACCACCCAAAATGGTTTGTTTTTTAAAAAAGAAAATGTATAGAGGGCATCAGTATTTCACTTTGTATACAATCTGTGCTCTATTTATGGGATCAGTTAGAATCTAATTGAATGCCAGCTGTCCTTTCCCTTAAGCAATATACATATGGAATATAGGTGTATATACCTGCCTATAAATCTTTTTTCCATAGCTCCTTTTAAAGATCTCTGGTGATTTCTACTTCTGAAGTGGCTACATTTTCATTTGCAAATAAATGGTTTACCAGCTAATCTGCCTGTGTAAAGAAGTTTTGCCACCTGTCATTCTTTTTTGTGTACGCCACTTCATCAGGAGCTCCTGATGAAGTGGCATGAAGCCACGAAACGCGTTGAGCGCATGGCCCCTATCATGTCTGGGCACACTACATTTGGATTTTAAATATGCCTAATAAGTTTCTACTTTTTTAATGAACTACTTCTGGCCTCCACTGGTGCTCCGTATTCTACAATCGCTGGCTCTAGGGCCAGCCATCACATCAGCCTAATTTGGCCCTTTGTGTAGGTGGACAAACCATTCCCATATATGCTTGTTCGGCCAACCTTGCTAAATGAGCTGAGCTGCCAGTGAATGGCCATCATTACAGCTTCTGGTAGTGGGGGAGGGTAAACAGCCTGCTGTTAGCATATGGGGCAAATTTACTAAAGGGCGAGGTGGCGAATGCTAGTGAAAATTCGCCAGTTCGACATCATTTTGGAACTTCACTGATTTACTAATGGCCCCCGGCTTAAATTCACTAGTGAAGTAGACAGACTCTAGCGGTACTTTGCACCCTTACGCCAGGCGAAGTTGCGCTCTGGCGAAGGGACATAACTAAGCTAATTCACTAAGTTGTGGATTTTACTGAATGTTACCTCTTGCGCCAGACTTGACTTTGTCAGCTCAGACCAGGCGAAGTGCAATTGAGTAGATAGGAGTTTGTCAAAAAAAAAAGTTGAAAAAACTAAATAAAAATCTGAAGACTTTAGGAAAAATATGAATAAGGAAGCTTACCGCTTTCCATGTAGGATCCGGGTGCTCATACTCCAAACCCTCAGCAAGGGGGAAAATATAGGCAAACACGAAAAAAAGAGATGGCACTATTCCGGTATCCCAAAAATATAATTAAATCAAATGGAATCCAGGAGTCACAAAATATTAATAAAGTAATACAAAAAGTTTTATAAGTTTTATATAATACAAATAAAGTAATACAAAAAGTTTTTTGGGTAAACCATTGGGTTTAAATTATGATTTTGATATTTCTTGCTTTATTTAAAAATATATATGTTTTTCAAAACAATAAATGAAACATATATATATTTTTCATTTAATAAACAACCCCTGTCTTTTGCTTTTTGTTTTTCTATATTTTTCTATGTTTATCTATTTATATTTATTTTTGTATTGATACATATTTGATGAACATTGTAATTTTCTTGTATAAAAAAATTTAATAGTACATCTGTACTAGCATTGTTTTTTAGATAAAGAGCCACTAGGGGCAGTAACACATTTGTAAATGAACTGAGTGTGGCAAAGTGCGGCGAAGCCAGCGCTAGCGCATTTTCGACCAATAGTGAATTTTCCCCATAGACTTTCTGCTCTATATATGGTGTATACCAAAATATAACTATTGCACAACTTAAATAAAAAAATAGTTGTGGGTTCTATATAGATTTTAATATAATTGAAATAATAAAGGGGTTCTATATAGATTTTAATATGGTTGAAACAATAAATAATAAAGACTTTTTTTTAGTTATATTCTGGTACTGATTTTTTAGTACCCATTTTGGTCATTTGGGGGATTTAATGCACAATATCTACTAAATATTTAAATTGTGAGACTCTCTGTGGTCATTATTTGGGGCCAGCAGGGCCCACGAGGGCTGGGGCCCATCAGGTTTTTTCCCAGCACCCCGCCGGCCCAGTCTGACGCTGGATGTTTATGGGTTAATATGCCCCAGTCACAATCTCCCCACATGTTGAATAATGTAGGCACAAGATACAACAATATGTATAACACTTCTGTTCTATTGTTCTAGACAGTGCATCCAATGGACTCCAGCATCTGTATGACTTCCCCTTACACAAAATTGTGAAATTGTGTGCATAATTTCAGTGCTGAGTTTATGATATTTGGGGGTCATTTATAAACACTGGGCAAATTTGCAACTGGGCAGTAAACCATAGCAACCAATCAGATGATTGCCTTCAGCATTCAACCTGCAGCTGGCTAAGAAAAGCTAATCACTGATTGGTTGCTATGGGCTATTGCCCAGGTGCAAATTTGCCCAGTGTTGATAGGTAAGCCCTACAGATTTTATAACCGTCACATCACTGGCTGGACTATTTTGAATGTACCCAAGTCAGTGATGCCCACCCAAAGCCCACGGTTCGGGTGGGTTCGGGTTGACTTCTGTACAAAGTTTCCCGGACATGCTCTTTTTTATATACTCACATGCTGTAATATCCAGCCCCCTTATGTGACATCACAGCAGGGTGGGGCAGGTGCGGGTATATAAATCGAAGTTCACAACCCATCTATTGGGATTGAATTATATAGCTTCACTTGATGGAAGCAGTGAGAATTGGTCTTAACATCATGAGTGAATCCATATCCTGGTTTGGTTAATGATGTGGGGAAATGTACTGACCTAGCAACCAGAATGCAATAACTATTTCTGTACATATTCCTTCCTATTGCAACCACACCTGAATAGGTACTTGTGTAAATTACATTGTACTGGGTTATGCTAAATACATGCAGTCTCACAGCAGATAATTATTTGGAACATTTAAATATTTCCTTTGCACATAAGGACATGGTTTTCCTTGCAGTATTTCTTCTGCAAATAAGGTTGCCACCTTGCCAAAATATTACTTACCTGGCTGGTAAAAATGCTGCTTGATGTCAGTGTTATTAATAGGGTGGCAAGATAAACATATAGGTTGGCTGGGCGTTTTATCCAGAAAAGGTGTGACCTCTGCAAAGTAAATGTAAAATCTTACTGAAAAAGTCAATATTTTGTACCATAAAAAGACACATTTAAGCATAGCTTGATTTTCATTCATCCTGCGGTCTGATTAATTGGTGAGTCCCCAAACATAAATATCCCCAAACATAAATATCACCTCCACCTATGATATTTTGTACTGCAAAGCCGTTTTTAATGCATGTATAAATCATTAATAAAATCACTAAAAAGTATTAAATGGTATACAGTACCTTTAAGGATATTATGTGTATTTATAAAGTGAAAACTGAAGAGAAAAGGAAAAAAAATGTTATTGGTAAAGTGTTTTTGCAGCAATAGCTATATAATAGGATAAAGAGTAATGGAACAAACATGAATACACTGAATGCGGGCCCATACAAAGTTCCATTTTTAATGCTGCATTTACTGTACATTTGTAGCACAGTTATACTAGTTGAAGAGAAGTAATGCAAAGTTGATTATGAGCTAACGAGAGATAAAGAGCCCCACAAGTGGCTGTTCAGTGCAGAAGATTTACGGTAAGTATTTTTCTCCAAGGCTTCAGAAACCTTTAAACAGTATTTACTATATTCCCTCCATGAAGTACCTTTACAAAAATTATAATTAGGTTTACAGGTATCTGCAAACATTAACAGCATATACATTTTATTTCATTTTTTCTTAGAGAAATTCAAGGCCAATTAGAATGCAAAGTTCTGTTCACCTAAAACAACTTCCTTGTGTTTATTTAGCATTTTACAGTTTTCTTCTGGCATGTATGCAGATGGACTCTGTTTGAAATAGGGACTATGGGACATGAGATTTATCCTGCTTATGGTGATGGGCACATGTGACATTGCAATTTAACTTCGTTTTTAGGGGCACCAAATGTGTCCAATTCAAAGGTCATCCTCTTTGGGCAATACTTCCTATTAAGAGAGGTTGTTGTTTCTGTACCTTATACGCCTGTGATCTTTTTTGATATTTCTGTGCTTCTAAGCTTCTGTTTCTGCCTATAGCTATTTGGTGTATTTATATAATGACAAAGGGCAAACAATATAACAAAAAGGTGGTATAAAGGTGATACCTTGGCTACCTGGTCTATGTGAGCGGGCGTTCTTCTGAGGGGCTCCGCTGCTCCGGACCCTTTTGCTCATGTTATTTGCCTAACTACCTGCTAAACAGGGGGCTTTTGGCTACCTTTTCGCTTGGCTGTCTTCAGTCTATAATATGGGACCAAAAAATGCCACGGAAAATGCTGCTAAGTTGGAAAAGATCGCCAGAGAGGAAAAGCCTGCACAGGATGGCGCAGCTCTGCATCGCGCCCTTTCCTCAGACTCGTCACTTTCCGAGGACCCTGCCGGTAACCTTCCTTAACCGATTTGCTAATGGAAATTAAGGCCAACAGGGATATTTCGACAACTCTTATTACGACGAAAACAGAGGAGCTGAAGGTGGAGTTCTCCATATTAAAGCAAGACATGCAAAGGCTGCATGAACGTACTGTGGAAGCTGAGCAGCATATTAACGTGCTGGAGAATGCCTCTTCCACAGCAGTTACATGATTTACAGCGCACAGTTTCGCAGTGGCAGTCCAAGGCTGATAACTTAGAGAACCGCCTAAGGCGTAATAATGTACGGCTAGTCGGCTTTCCGGAACGGACCGAGGGTGACAACGCTGAGTGCTTTGTGGAGGAATGGCTGTGAGAAACTTTTGCTGTAAATAATCTCTCCTCTACTTTTATTATAGAGAGTGCACATCGTATTCCTATGAAGGTCCCTATCCCGGGGGCCCCTCCTAGAGCCTTGAAAGCCCATATTCTGAATGCCAAGGATAAGGATGCAATACTTTCAATGGCCAGAGTTAAAGGAAAACTATTTAATGAGAACATGAAAATTGCAATTTACCCTGACTTCTCACTTGAAGTGCAAAAACAACGGCCAGATTTCAGTAAGTCAAGCGAAAGCTTCTGGATCAAAAAATAGTTTATTCTATGCTCTACACTGCACGCCTCAGGGTTCAGGTGAATGGAACTACGCATTTCTTTACTACGCCACAAGATGCCTCTGCATGGCTGGAAGCCGCAAATGTTTAAAGCATTTCTCTGTCGGCAGGTTGGATGGAGCGCTGCCCACCTGTCACATGTTTATACAAATTGTTTTGGAAAGCTTAGCTGCTCAATTGGATCGCCATAATTGCCTTTAAAAGTTATTATATTATACCAGTTGATGATCGGTTCTACGTGTGTGCTACCTTGTGGGCAGAAGTATAGCAGAACTGCTCAATTCTTCTCTACCTACATGGAAGTTTCTCTATGATAAAGGCTGCAATTTGTTACACCGAGCTGTGCTTATTTTGCCCGCATTTTCTACGGTCTACTTGCCTCACAAGTTATTGGGTTTCCTTGTTTTTTCTATGCCCATGATTGTTCGTTATTCTGAATATGGATCCTTTGTTGTATATGGGGACTTGTTTTTTTTTTTTTATTTAGCTGTTGCTATATATGTATGTGTTGGGTGATGTGTGTATCTATATGGTTCTGGTTATAGTGGTTTTGGAGCAGTAGAGCCACCCCTCACGATTCTACCTTCTTGACGCCTGTTACGGTGTCCCTACCCAGGTTTGCCTCCCCCATTGCTTAATACAGCATTATTGTTGCTACTGTTGGGTTTTAGGGTTTAATTCTGCTCAAAGTTGGGTCTGAGCGGAAAGGGTGGTAATGTTTTCCATCATTTTGGCGGTTGGCATGGGCTGGGCTGTAAATAGTTCTGTAATTTTTTTTTCCTCAGGTAGCTCAGGCAGCAGACACGTAATGGTCATGAAACTTCTGATAAGCTGTTTAACTCATGGGAACAATATAGATTATGGCTAAACCTTTCAATTTTAACATGGAATGTTCGAGGCCTTAATGACTGTGTGAAACGAAAGCTAGTGTTAGATTTTGTAAAAAAAATACATCAGAGGTAATTATGTTATAAGAAACTCACCTGACAGGGAGTAATGTGTTAACTCTAAAAAGACCGTGGGTTGGTTGGGCCTTTCATTCCTCTTTTTCTACATATACGGGGGGGGAGTAACTACACTTATCAGAAAGTCAGCGAATTTTCGACTCATTTCTGTACGTTCAGATCCACAAGGGCGTTTTGTTTTTATTCACTGCTATCTCAACATGAAGGAAACTATCTTGGCTAATATTTATCTTCTACCACCCTATTCTGACAAATGTATTATTCAATTATCCGAGGGCCCAAGTAATAGCCTTGGGTGATTTTAACGCTGTATTGGATGATTGTATGGATAGACAGCATATCCGGGGTACAATCCAGGAGATTAGATCCACTAACCTCTCTACGTTAATGTCTACTTTGGGCCTTCAGGACGCATGGAGGCATATGCACCCACAAGTAAGGGGTTTTTCATGTTTTTCATCCTCTCATATGTCCCTATCTAGGATTGATATGGCTTTTGTCTCTAGTGACTTACTGTAACGTTCAGTATCCCACAACCCAGAGTAAACCCCAATGTCCCGGGCTCGGCTCACGCTTCGGCCTATAACCGCCGCCTTTCACGTAGGGTGGAGCCCTCCGCTACTCGGATGCCGCCAGGACTTAATAGTGAGGAGACTGAGGGAAGAACTCTGGGCGAGCAAGGGAACTAAATGTAAAGTTTATCAAAGTCCAGGAACGGGCCGGGTCGAAACCAATCGGAAATGCGGTACAAAATCGGTAAACAGCAGAGTAGTCGAGGTCACAGGCCAGGTCAGCAACTAACAGGGTCGAAGTACAAAACGGAATCCAAAGAGTAGTCAGGAACAAGCCAAAGGGTCAGGGCAGGTGGAAGTCAAACAGTAGTCAGGAATAGCCAAAGGTCACAACAGGAATCACAGAAATAATAACACCCAGGAACGGTAAACAGAACCTACGTTGGGCAGGGAACAAAAGGACTGCTGGCCATTTAAGGATTTGAATTTGGCGCCATTGGACGCTGGCGAATCAGCGCCAGTGCCTGCGCAATCGCGCCAGCGCGACTGTTCCTTTAATTGCTGCGCATGCGCGCTGCGCGCTCCATAGGAGCCGGCGCCTGAGGCCTAGCCGCATCGGCGGCGGAAGAGAGAGACGGGCGTCCCTGTCGTCCCCTCGGTAAGTTTCTTACACTTACTTCCTAACATCTGTACGGCCATCTGCCTCCCAAGGGGAATTTCAGACCATGCCCCATTGCAAGTGATTTGGGATACTGGGACCCTTTTGCATCCTCAAACTCAACCATGGTCCTTTAATCCTATTTGGTTGGACATTATAAACAATGATGAGGGATTAGAACTTAAAAAAGAGGATTTTTTTCACCATAATTTAAGTACAGATAATATTAAAATAGCTTGGGATACCTTTAAGGCCTATTTGTGAGACTTACTACATTCTGAAATCACTGCAATAAAAAAGCTTCTGCACGGGATGAAACTAATTTAGAGCAGCGAGTTTGTCAATTGACTGTACAGAGTCATATTGATCCAACCCACAGAACCTCCAACTTTTAAGCCAGGCTGAAGTTGAGTATAATTCCCTGTTGCAACAAAAAGCTAAGAGAGGTTTATTGTTTAATAGAGCAAATTATTTTGAACATAGTGAAAGAGCGGGCAAGTTACTCCTCCTATATCTGAACTTTATGATGATCATGGCCAGTTCATCACACAGACTAGTCTAATTAAAGAGACATTCGCTAATATTTATAAAACACTATATATATGTCGCAATTGCAAAACAGTGCGCAAGAAATGTCACAATTTCTGAACGAGGCCCAGCTCCCGCAGCTCTCACAAGAACTAAATCTTTCTTTAGGTCAGGATATATCTGAACTGGAAGTATATGAGGCCCTTAAACTCTTCCCCTCTCATAAGGCATCCGGACCTGATGGTATCCCGGTGGAAATTTATCAAAGATTCCATAAAGTCCTAGTCCCCTATCTGACGAAACTTTTTAATAAAGCCATAGCTACAGGTCTTTTGCCACCTTCCTTATATAATGCTACAATAGTGCTGCTTACTAAACCAGGCAAGGATCATAAATACTGTGATGCCTATAGACCCATTTCCCTGCTGACAGCAGATATAAAAATCTTTGCCAAGTTATTAGCGCACAGGTAAGGGCGGGTCATTTTAAATTTGATGCATGAAGATCAAACAGGGTTTATACCGGGTAAATCTACTGCTTTCAATATCAGACGTTTATATGTGAATTTGATGCATATGCATGATAATCCTGGTCAACGTACAGTAGTAGCCTTGGATATTGCCAAGGCCTTTAATACGGTCGAGTGGCCATATCTTTGGTCGGTCTTAGAAAAGTTTGGACTAGACAAGAAATGTATCCATATGGTGCAGTTGCTGTATAAAGCCCCTAAAGCTTCTCTTAGGATAAACGGCAAGCTCACGGACCTCTTTCCGTTAGGGCGGGGTACTAGGCAGGGTTGTCCCCTTTCCCAGCTTTTGTTTGCGCTGGCTATGGAGCCGCTGGCACAACATGTTAGACTACAAGCAGATATAGTGGGCTTTAAGTTTTGTCACTTGGAAGAAAGTATTCAGATGTACGCTGATGATACTCTTCTATATGTAGGGGATAGAGGTGCCACTATAGGGAAGATAGAGGAGCTGTTACATCGATTTGGATATAATTCTGGGATAATCACAAACAATTCAAAATCTATGGCCCTTCTATTAGACCCACCAGGCCCTGATGAAAATTTGTCCTTATTTCCCTATAAAATAGTAACAAGAATTACTTATTTGGGCATAATTGTAGCACTGCCTGTTACTGACTTTGTAAACTTAAATATAAGACCTCTGCTATATTGGCTCCAGTGGAAAGTGTGTTCCTGGGCAGTACTTCCTTTGGGCCCAATGGGACGGGTACATCTGGCCAAAATGTTAATACTTCCTAAACTTTTATACACTCTGCAACAAGCCCCGCAAATTAACTCCAAATTTGGACAACTGGTATGGTCTAATTCTAGGTGTAGATTGCAATTAGTAACTTTAATGAGATCTAAGACCAATGCCGGGATATTTCCTGATCTGTTTTTATATTATTTGTCAGCTCAACTGTCTCATTTCAGTTGGCTAGATAACACACACCACCAAACGTTAAAAGATATATGGGCATTACTAACTGGTAAGGAGGACTAGCCTATAGGTCGGATGTTACAAAAAGTGCCCAAAAACGTGAAACAGTCGCCTGCTCATCCCTGCATGCTTCCTTATATGTCTCGGACATGGTTAATGGCACTGCAAATTACTGAAGAGCAACATACAGATCCCCGCATTCCGCTATGGAATAATTTATACTTTTGCCCAAATGGGTAATATGACAGTCTGGTCTGATAAAGGCATTGTTACAATAGGGGGCATATGGTCTGTACGGGGCATCTCTACATTGTGGGACTTGCAACAGTCTACCAGATTGCCAGGTAATCAGTGGCTTCAATATTTGGGAGTGCGCCAAGCTCTTATGGCTACGCATCATTTAAAGGCTATACAGGTCCGTGTGAATAAGCTGCTCACCTATTTAAATAGGTCATCCACTAGGGGCTTAATTTCCAGTTTATATGCAGTGTTATCGCAGGCTAGTAATGATGCCCCATTGGAAACTCTTCGGGTTAAATGGGAAACAGCAGTGGATATTATACTAGATGAGGAATGGCAAGAGGCCCTTTGAGTCTCCTCAAATAGTCTCTGTATGCTATAAATTGAGAATGGTTCAATTATATGTATTACATAGGGCGTATGTTACCCCAGTAAGATTGTATTTGATTAGCCCTGCTATACCTGAGGTCTGTAATAGGTGTGTTGTGGAGAAAGGCATGTTAGCACATATATTATGGGAACGTAATGTTATTAAACCTTATTGGGCTGAAGTTTTAAATCATCTAGATAGTATTTCAGGGGTTGTTAGAACATCTAAGTTCTGCTTACTGAATATCCTGGGTCGTACGGTCTCTAATTAGTATACCAGAATATTTATTCAAGAATCTCTCTTCTTGGCAAAAAACTTATAACCCAAAATTTGAAAAGTAGAACTCCCCCAGAAATCCAAGTATGGATAAATATCATACAGGATACTTGTAATTTGGAACTTATAATTTACTTTAAAAGGGGTTGCCCAGATAAGTTCCATAAAATTTGGGATAAATGGATTGATAAATTTCCCCAAATCCAAACTGTTAATGCTTAGTGAATAATTTGGCTATTTTATTTAGTCTTTTATTGTTATATGAATAGGATGTTAGTGGTGGGTATTCTGTTGGGTGTGCAGTGAATTGCTCTTAAAGGAAAACTATACCCCCAAAATGAATACTTAAGCAACAGATAGTTTATATCAAATTGAATGACATATTAAAGAATCTTACCAAACTGGAATATATATTTACATAAATATTGCCCTTTTACATTTCTTGCCTTGAACCACCATTTCGTGACTCTGTCTGTGCTGCCTCAGAGATCACCTGACCAGAAATACTACAACACTAACTGTAACAGGAAGAAGTGAGGAAGCAAAAGGCAGAACTCTGTCTGTTAATTGGCTCATGTGACCTTACATGTGGTTTGTATGTGTGCACAGTGAATCTTACGATCTCAGGGGGCGGCCCTTATTTTTTAAAATGGCAATTTTCTATTTATGATTACTCAATGGCACATACTACTAAAAAAGTATATTATTATGATAATGGTTCATTTACATGAAGCAGGGTTTTACATATGAGCTGTTTTACTCAGTATCTTTTAATAGAGACCTACATTGTTTGGGGGGTATAGTTTTCCTTTAACAACAAAGGTGTGCAACAGGAGCATATTTAATATTGAATATAATTTTGTGTTTTATGTGATTGTAAACATCTGTAATACTAAATACTTTTTTTCTGCTTTTGTGACATTTAAGTTCCTTTTTTAAGATCAATATAATGAAGCTGTGGTGTTCTGTGATATATATACACACCATTCATCCATTCATATATTCAGCTCATAGATCAAATGACCAACAAAAATGAATGTCCATCTCTGTGTGAGGTGTTAACAAAGTCATATACACTGGGACATGCGAGGGACAGCCAGATTAGGTACAAGATAATGTGCATCAAAGTGGCTGAATATAAATTAGGGCTAAATTAATGGAGTGTGAAATAAAAGGAATTCCATATGGGCAGTTAGTCTAATGTTCCAACAACTGTTTGTGTTTCTGACTTGGTGCAGGCAGTTCTTAATCCACATAATTAGCCATAAATCCAAGGCCTAGGTTCAGTTCTGTCTCCAGAGAGTTGAAAGTTTTCATTCATTTGTATTCCCATACTTTCCTTTCGTTTTCTGTTTCAAAATTCCCCATAAGAACCAAGATTCTTAAATAATTTATGGAATGGTGAGGGCTGTTGAAATGGTTTCCTACTGGTGTGCTATTTTTCTTGGTTATGGTGAAGTGCTGGTGTGTGCTTCTCTTTGTCAGACTTTGACCAGTTTCTCCTGTATGCAGTCCTCCTGTTTGGCATCTGGTGCATTGTATTAGGTACACTACATTGGAAGAAAAACAGTTGTACTGGCCATGGATGCTGTATTCCTCTAATGTGTCTAGAATCTGTATTCTGTCTGAGATCAGGATGTAGGGGCAGGTTTTGCGTTGTCTTTTGCCACAGAGGTAAGTTCCATTTTTGGTGGGTTATGATAGGGCACTTGTTATTAGTTTTTTTGTTTTGGAGGCTGTCTAAGTGGTGAAGTCTATGAAGTTACCGTGTAGATCGCTGGCATTTTTCCTAAGGGTATTTAGTTGTGGACTGCATGTGACCAATACTGTAGAAGTTGACTCCTGGGAATCCTGGTGGCTCTATGAATGTATTGATCCACAACCCTTGGGTTGTAGCCCCTGTCAATGAAGTCTGCTTTGAGTGGTTAGTAATTTAGTTTCAAATTGATAGTTGGATGAAATTAATGAAAATTGTTGGTGGAACTGAGTTCCAGATTATGAATATGTCATCTATATAGTGGAGTTATGTCAATAAGCTTGGCATTACAGGTGGAGAGGAAGTCATCTTCTAGTTTTGGAATGAAGAGATTGGCATATTGGGGTGCAAAGTCTGTACCCATACTGGTTCCCATCCTCTGCAGATATATTTCTTGTTTGAATAAGAAATACATGTGTGTTGAAGTATAACCGTTTGGGATGGTAGGCCATGCTTATCCAGAAATTCTTTGCAGGCAGCTAAACCATCCCGCACCTGGCTGACCTGGCTCCTCCATTTAAAGAACTGCGCCCAACCTGCCCGCAGTGACATTATAAAAGGGGCAGGGCAAGCAAAACTAGAAATGGAGGAGGTGGAAGTGTTAGGTCGCGGGCGAGGAGAGCGGAATGAACCACTCAACCCGAATCTGCCTGCCCACCGAAGACTTGATGTGGCAGCCGTCACAAACCCACCCAATATAGAAGGTGCCTATTTTGGGAGTCTCTGGTAGCAAATCTAACAAATGTGATTGTGTGGCTGGGAGCTCCTTGATTAAGTTTTTCAGTTTTTTTCCTATAGGCCATTATGGGGTCAGTATCTAGTTTAGTGTAGTGGTTGGGGTTTAATAGCTGCCCGTGGACCTCTGTAATGTAGTCTGAAGTATTACTAATGACCACTGCAAGCTGGTTTGATGATGATGTCCTTGTTATTCCTGAGGCATTTAATAGCATATATTTCCTGGATACTCAAATTGTGGTTTTGCTTCTTCTGCTTGGCCAAGATAGTTGATCTAACCTTCTCCCTAAATGAATCTATGTATTGATCTAGTTTGGGATTAAGGCCTGCAGGAGGTGTCCACTGGACTTTTTTTCTTGTAATTTGTTCCTATTGTATGGAAGTGTCAGAATCATAAAGACAATGGACATTAGTATGTGTTTTAAGCCCCTGTGTCCTGAGAGTTTGCAAAAATTACTAATTTATTTAGCTTTTAATGTATCACATTGAGAACATATTGCAGGATACAAATTGGCCCAGTTTCTCTTAGCTCACCGAAATAGGCAGCCCTAACTTTTATCAAGTTATCAAATGAGTCCAATGTCACTTTTTAAGTTTGTTACAACTGATTCTATTTTTTTCTGGAAGGACAGGACCCTCGACTAACATTTCTAACATTGCATGCTCAATGTGTATATCAGTATGTAATGGTGAGACATTTATTCACAGCCCAGTTATCCTCTTGATATTTTAATTTTTGGTGTGATGAAGAAGGTTGGTGGATAGTGAGGTCATTTAGACAACACAGGCCTTAAATTGCATAAAGTAGGATAATCCTTAAAGGGATACTGTCATGGGAAAAAAAAAAACTCAAAATGAATTAGTTAATAGTGCTGCTCCAGCAGAATTCTGCACTGAAATCCATTTCTCAAAAGAGCAAACAGATTTTTTTATATTCAAATTTTAAATCTGACATGGGGCTAGACATATTGTCAATTTCCCAGCTGCCCCAAGTCATGTGACTTGTGCTCTGATAAACTTCAATCACTCTTTACTGCTGTACTGCAAGTTGGAGTAATATCACCCCCTCCCTTTTCCCCCCCAGCAGCCAAACAAAAGAACAATGGGAAGGTAACCAGATAACAGCTCCCTAACACAAGATAACAGCTGCCTGGTAGATCTATGAACAACACTCAATAGTAAAAACCCATGTCCCACTGAGACACATTCAGTTACATTGAGGAGGAAAAACAGCAGCCTCCCAGAAAGCATTTCTCTCCTAAAGTGCAGGCACACGTCACATGACTAGGGGCAGCTTGGAAATTGACAAAATGTCTAGCCCCATGTCAGATTTCAAAATTGAATATAAAAAAATCTGTAACATTGCAACATTCTGCTGGAGTAGCACTATTGCAACATTCTGCTGGAGTAGCACTATTAACTGATGTGTTTTAAAAAAAAAACATGTTTTCTGATGACAGGATCCCTTTAACCTATATTCCCATCTGATGAATGAATGCATCTGATGCTTGGGGAAGAGGATTGCTACCAGGGAGTGAGTCACCAGAGTCTATAGAGTGGACCAAAGAGGATATTTGAGCAAATAACATTGTATACAGAAACATTATTTTTTTATTTTCATCAACTGGTTTAATTTTAGTACATATGTGCATGGAAACACAAACACATTCACACATGTACAATACACACAATACACTAACAAGCACACCAGATAAGTTCTATCTCGCATAAAGCCCTTCTTTTCATTTAATACAACTGCCATTGGCTGTCCTTCAGTAGGTTGAGATAACCTTGGCTTTAAATATGTAAATCAGGGTTCAGATATGGCCTCTTATTTGATCTAATATATGTGGGAAAATTCAATATTCAATCATATCTGAAAATTATGCATTTGGTGTTTGAAACAGTTAGCTGCTCATGATTATTCAGCAACATTAAGCCTGTGACTTTGCATCTGTTTCTGAAATCTCAGGCCCGCTTTGAATAAATATATGAAAATAAAATCTATTTTTCATTAGTGAGTATGTTCAATTAACTTCCTAGAAATCTTTAGTAAAACATATTCCAGATGGTTTTTCTGCCTTCTTTTTGTCTAAAAATCTAAAATATCAGTGATTTCCAAGATGATTTTAATTCTTTCAGGATCAAGTTAGTTTATAATTTTGTGAAATGTCTTTCATTATGCCTTGCAATGCTGAAAAAAACAAACTAAAATGAAGCAGGTTTTCTAAGCTTTCGATGGACAAGGATGTAAAACCAGCTCTCTAACTACCCACTAGCCATCTTCTCCTGGGTAAGGAGACCATCTTAAAGTGAACCCAACAAAAACTAAACAAATAATCTTTTCACCTAAACATGTCCCTTCTCCCTCCCTGTCACGAACTACCCCCATGTGTGAGGTTGGCAGGTTGGAGCCTGTGCTTTGTAACCAATAGTGATGGGTGAATTTGGGGCGTTTTGCTTTGCCGAAAAATTCACAAATTTCCCGCAAAATGGCGAAAAATTAGCGAAACTGCGTCAGCGTCTCGGCGTCCTAAACAGCGGACACCGGGGTCCATTTTTTACACTGAATTCACGCCTGCCGAATAAATTCGCCCATTACTAGTAACCAACTTGATAAAAAGCCAGAAGCCTTATGATAGTGAGCAAATAGATTTAATATAATAACAGAAGATGAAAATAAAGTCAATACTGACCAGTGATTAGAAAACTAAAGGCAAAATAACACAAATCTTTCAGTAGGTGAATATCAGGTAATGGGCAACCAGGAACGGCAGCAATCCAGCATAAATCCATGGAACAGGCAGAAGTCAGAGCCGGGAAATTCGGCCCAGCAAGGATTTGGGCAGAGAGGGAACCTAGGCTGAAGCAGGAACAAAACCCTTTTTACCTGTGAGTCACATTCAAAAATAAAAAAGAGTTGGGGAGCAACACAGGCATGCAAAAGTTCCAAAGGGCTGTGATTGGCTATTTAGTGGCCCCTATGTGGACTGGCAGACTCAAGAGTCTCAAGCAAAATAGTATTTGTGTCCAAGGCATATGACTTGGCCCTGTGCATTGTCATATTGCCTACCACTTTTGGCCCTGCTTTCATCTAGAGGAGAGGTTGATCCCAATTTAGGAAAAAACATCCTACAATGAAAAGCCCTTTTTCCAGGTGTGTAGTCTGTGAAACTTTGGAAAAATGTATCCATCTATTCAATGGTTAGACTATCTGGATTCAAGTCCATTGGGATTGAGTTGTAATATGAACAACATGTTGCTACCAGTTTTAACAGACTGGTGTCCGATAGTCTGGAAATATAGAACCCCTCCCCCCCATTCTTTGGCCAAGGACTCCAGTGGCGTGTTGATCAATGGATCTCAATGGGCCCAACTTATGATATGATTGTTATTCAGGTGCCAGATGATGCCAGTTTTGGCCCACTGCCTTGGAGACCAAATTGAGTAAAGATTTGCTCATTTGGCTCAGCAAACATGCAGATCTCACCTTGTATGCCCAACATATGGATGCATTAAAGGGGCAGTTTAACACTTTTCTTTCAGTAAAGTACTATGAATAAATGCTAACTTGAAAATGATCACTATGGTTATGTATGAATAGTTGCTAGATATCACATGACCTGTCGGAGCAACACTGACTGCTAGGCTTTGCAAACCTGTGAATGTGTCATAAATGGAAAATGCATGAAAAGTTTATTCCCATATCCCAGCAACAAACAGATGGGTATTTTTAGTTTCCCTGGGCAATTTAATTTATGTGCATTTTTAAACACAAGTGTATTATACAGAATAGTATGCACGAGGATTGCAATTCTGTGTTAAACAGACAATTACAAAGAGAAATAAAAGACAAACATGTAAATGATTGACTAAGGAATAGTTATATCTTAGTTTAGATCAAGTACAGGGTACTGTTTTATTATTACATATTATTTGAATTATTTGATTAAAATGGAGTCTATGGGAGATGTCCTTTCCTTTCTGGATAATGGGTTTTCAGATAACGGATCCCATACTTGTACATTTTGCCGTGAGTACCAGTTGATATTAACTTGGCAAAAGCTGCAGCCTCTGGAAAATCTGACTTATATGATGTGATATTGTATCTTAAAAGGGTTGTTCACCTTTGAGTTAACTTTTAGTATGATGTAGAGAGTAATATTCTGAGACAATTTGCAATTGGTTTTCATTTTTTTATTGTTTGTGTTTTTTGGGTTATTTAGCCTTTTATTCAGCATCTCTACAGTTTGCAGTTTCAGCAATCTGGTTGCTAAAAAACATTATACTAGCAACCATGAGCGGATTTTAATTAAGGCTAGGGGAGTCCTTTGTAAATGTACCCTAACTTGCCTGATATATTGCGCTGTAGAAGGTTCTTCTAACTAAATGCAGCAGGGGCACTGGCTGGTTCTGTGGGAAGGGATAAGGGTGTGAGAGAAGTTATTTGCAAGAGAAAGACAGTAATAATCCATCCTGTTCAGAAAGCATTTTAGGACATCCTCAGGGGAAATCTCTCTCCAGCATGCAATCTCCTACAGCAGAGGTATGCAGCATTGCCTGCTTTTTCTCACACCCATCCTGAAAGGCTGCAGTCGCACCTCCGTCCTGGGTCCTCCATACTCAGCCATCAGCTCTTCCTCCTCAGCCCTCCCTCCTCAGGCATCAGCCGTCAGCTCTCCCTCCTCAGTCCTCAGTACAAACGCTCTCCATCCTCAGCCATCAGCCTGGCTGAGGAGCTGAGGTCTGAGGTGGAAGAGCTGAGAATGGAGAGCGTTTGTACTGTGGGCTGAGGAGGGAGGGCTGAGGACCGAGGAGGGAGGGCTGAGGAATGCGCCACAGGAGGGAGATCGCAACAGCATATGTGGGCAGCACGGAGGTGTGACTGCAGCCTCTTGGGATCAGTGAATATAATAAGAGGCGAGTCTGCATACTTTTTCGTTAGGAGAGCGCACGCGGTAATTTGTTCTTCCTTGGTCCCTAGGCTCAGAATCTACTGCTCTTCCCTGTCCTGCTTCTCAGAGTATGTGCCCGGTAAGAAGGGGGAGGGGCTACACTGAGCTAAATCTGCTGTGCAGAGAACAGCAGGTGTGGCGTATATCCTATAATAAAAAAACACCCTGCTATTAATTTATTAAACGTGTCTGCATTTCAACATATAGAATTTTGTTGTATATTGGAGCTGAAGGAATTGTTTGCTTTGCAAGGTTTTGCATAGTCCTAATGAATTGTGGATTTATATAAAACCACCTACTGTACCAATGGAGAGACAAGACTGAGGCTGAGACAGTGGGCGTTTTGTGGCTTTAAGAGTTAAGGTGGCCATAGACGAAAAGATCCACTCGTTTGGCGACATCGCCAAATGAGCCGATCTTTCCCCGATATGCCACTAACGGGCATATCAGATTATGATGAGAGTGCAATGGGCTCTGGCGGGATCAGTCAGGACAAAATCAAACCTGCCCGATCGACCAAATGACCGATCTCCGTCGGACGAAAAATGTCGGGACTCTCCACACACGGTCCGAAAATCGTACGAATCCTCGATTCGTACGATAGGATCTTTGTGTCTATGGCCACCTTTAATCTTGCTAGAAAAGGAATGTTGGGTAGCAGGAATATGAATTCTACCGGGGCTCATGGGGGTACAGTTTTGCTGGATGGGGTTATTTTGGGGGGGCTTAAAAAGTTTTGTAACTGCAGCAAATAAAGCTGAGAGAGATGATCTGTGGGGTAAAAAAAAATGACATACTGGGAGCTGAGTGTAAGCTAGCTGTAAGCATTGAATTTATCTAACATTAAGTGCTCTTACAAAAAGAAAGCTTTTTGAATGAAGATGAAAAAATATATTTTATATTAACCTGCACTGCTACAAAGTACATTTTTCTTTTAAACATTCCTTTTGTAACTTTTAAAGTTATGAACATTTTTCCATGACACAAAACTATAAAACAATTGTTAAGTCTATTGTTGACTGCCATTACATATAGATTCTTTTTAGCCTCCCCAAACCAAAAAATCACCATCCGCCTATGCTAGCAACCATGCACTGATTTGAATAAGAGACTGGAATATGAATAGGAGAGGGTCTGATTAGAAAGAGGATTAATAAAAAGTAGCAATAACAGAGCATTTACTTTTTAGATGGGGTTAGTGACCCCCATTTAAAAACTGAAGAAGAAGGCAAATAAAAAAAACTATAAAAAAAAATTAATTTGCTTAGAATTGGTCATTCTATAACATACTAAAAGTTAACTTAAAGGTGAGCCACTTCTTTAAAGGAATAATGAACCTGGAAATACATCTCTTTATGGCTATATTAGAAGAACAATTATGAAGTGTTTTAAATAGGCATAGTCTTACATTATACAGGATATACATAATAAATATGGAATTAATCAAGAAGATTGTTCACAGCATGTGCAATATTCAGGTGCATTAAGTCCTTGCCACAAAAGATGACGTTTTGGAGTCTGTTGTTAAAAGCATATGGCACTGAGCATTCTGGGGAAAGCATCTTTGTTCCACTGGGTTATTTCAGCAGTGCTAAGGACACAGCAGGGAATACAGAATGCTACAGAGCGTGACTCTTGTCACATACTCTTTGAAGGCGATATACTTTTTCACACACATCAAAACTTGGCACCCGTTCTACTATTTCATAGAGGTGACTGTAATATACAGTATGTTACATTCTTTGAATTCTGCTGAAATGCTGACCTTAGTTCAAGAAAATTGCTTGACTTTTACTCAAGGAGCTAAAAGATTATTTTGTATGGGATCCAGCTTTGAGACAAGGGTTTTTCCAAAACACAAAGCAACATGCAATAAAGCTGCTAAAAATGTTTAAAATAGCATTGGATTTGTCATCATCATGGATTTAAAAATGTTTAGGAGTATCAAAACAAGATACAGGTATGGGATCCGTTATATGGAAACCTCGTTATCCACAAAGCTCTGAATTAGGGGAAGGCTGTCTACCATAGACTCTATTTTAATCAAATTCAAATTTTGAAAAATGTTTTTTTTTTCTCTGTAATAATATAACAGTACATTGTACTTTAAATGTTTTTTTTTTGTAGACTTAAGGTATGAAGATCCAAATTACAAAAAGATCCCTTATCCAGAAAACCCCAGGTCCCGAGCATTCTGGAAAACAGGTGCCATACCTGTATTATATTTTAGCAAAGGCAAAGCAGATCAGGACCTTTTTTAAAGGGGTGGTTCATTTATAGGTTAGCTTTTAGTATGTTATAGGCAAGTTATGAAGTTACAGACATGTTATGAATGGGCAAGGCTAAGCAACTTTTCAATTCTTCATTATTTATTTTGTATAGTTTTTGACTTATTCTGACTCTTTCCAGCTTTCAAATGGGGGGATCACTGACCCTATCTAAAAACAAGCCTACAAATTTATAGTTATTGCTTTTTTACTGATTTTTCTATTCTATTCATATTCCAGTCTCTTATTCAAAGTAATTGCATGGTTGCTAGGGACCCCAGCAACCAATTTGCTGAAATTGCAAACTGGAGAGCTGCTGAATTATTAAAAAAAGAAAATCAATTGCAAATTTTCTCAGAATATCACTCTCTACATCATACTAAAAGTTAACTCAAAGGTGAACAACCCTTTAAGGTTACCTATGGGAAATAGCAATGAGAAATCGTGGAGTTAACACAGTTAACTGTGGCTCTTTAGTGATCTGTGTGTACTTATCCTTACACACGTTTTTTCCTTAAAGGGTTAATGTTTGTTTATAAGAAAAGATAATGGATAAAAAACATTTTTGAGTTGACAGAACAGTGATTCTATTGTTTATGTTTGCATAGCTGTAACAATAGCCACTGGCTGTTGCTAAACCAAAGAGAGATATGAGAGTACTTAGAAGTGTAAAAATCAAAATGGTGGGGTGCGGAAAAAGGGGCTCCTTCCTGCACACCTGGTGGACCTGTACAGTAGCTCAGGAATTTTTGAATATGGTGGCATTGTTGCTCTCTGAGTTTCTGCACTGCACTAAACAAGCAACTCAACACACATTTCTTATAGGAATGAAGATCAGAGCCATACACTCAAAACAAACCCGCAAATTAGCCACTCACATCCTCACAGCAGCAAGATCTCTATTGGCAGCAAACTGGAAAAGACCTTAAATCCCGGGCTTACAATCACTAATAACAAAGGTAAATTGGAGCAATGGAATCCATACAAAATAAACTTCAGGATAGAAGCTATGAGGGGGAGCTGGAGTGGTATCTGTGGGCCTAGCACCTGTAGATACTGCAAGCTAGAGGTACCATGCACTGAGCGGGAGAAACAGTGTCGGACTGGGACACCAGGGGCCCACCTAAAAACCTTAGACCAAGGGCCCACCAAAGAATAGACCAGGGGCCCACTCACCCACTATGATTTTTCTTCTCCTCACTCAACCTCTATTTTCCTAGTCTCTATTCTTTACATATTATAATTATTATTCCATCTATTTATCCTCTCTGTTCTCAAAGAAATAGGAAATGGCCATGAAATATACCAAATCTTTTGCAGTACAAGGGCCCACTGACACCTTGGCCCACCAGGAGTTTTCCTGGTATCCCGGTGGGCCAGTCCGGCACTGGGGAGAAACCGTGTCCCCAGACCTAGCCAAGACCTGACCATTCTTCTTCTTCCTCCCCCTTCTCTTCTTCTTACCCCCCTGTCATACCCTTCCCTCCCCCACTTACCCAAAACTCCTTTCAGATGCACAAGGATTCAATGTATTTATGATATAATGAGACATACCATAGCATAGACGTTAAGGAATTAACGAGCAATACATTACGATACCGCCTGATAAGGAGTATCAGATACAGTCATGCATAGACAATGGTATTTTCTGCTGCATCTTTGTTGTACTTATTATTCTTCTTTGCAAACGAAAATCAATACAATTTTAAATTTAAAGAAACAATCAAAATGGAAAATAGTATTGTTATGTTACTTTTTATAAGTGGCTTGATAATATTTAAAATCACAGTATTAAAAAAAGCAATGTATTTTACTGAGACAAGCAAAGGCTTGCTATTGTGTCCCAGCACCCACAAATCTGACCCAGGGAAGTAGAAACATAGCAGCCATTATTATTTTTTTTTTTAAATCATTCTTTATATGTTCTGATAGAGGTCACAGCAGCAGGGAAAAATAGAAAGGGTAACATGAAAAAACTGTACATCTTTAATGCAGTTGAAAAGGAATTGCTAATGTGATTTACTAAAGAAGTTCTTTTCAATCATCTGTTAATTATGAGCTAAAGAATAGGCAAAATGTACTAAGTGCCGTCCAATTTGTATCATGAAATGGGCTGGGATTTGAAATATTACTTCTGTTAAAATTAAAACATCAAATAAAGAAGTCTATGGAGCCTGTAGAAACTAATTATCATTTGTAGGGCCACTTCCAGCTCATGGGATGGAAAAACTTGGAACAGAACTTAGTAAATCATACTGTAGGTATACTTCACATAGTATGATTAGAGTGGGCAGAGCTGAGCTACAGTGAGGCATGCTCTGAAAGACAGGAGGAGTCATTTACTTATCGCAGTACAGTTTGCAAAGTGCAATTTCAGACATAATCTCCATGGTTTTTTCCCACAATGCAGTTTTCTTCTTTTAAAGAGGTAGTTCCCCTTTAAGTTAACTTTTATTACGTTTATAGAATGGCCAATTCTAAGCAACTTATAAAACTGGCCTTCATTTTTAATTTTTCATAGTTTTTTAATAATTTGCCTTCTTCTGATACTTTCAAGCTTTTAAATAGGGGTCACTGACCCCATCTTAAAACACAAATGTTCTGTAAGGTTACACTTATATTGTATTGTTACTTTTTTTTAGCCCTCTCCTATTCATACTGCAGGCTCTTATTCAAATCAATGCACAGTTGCTAGGGTAATTTGGACCTTAGTAACCAGATTGCTGAAATTTCAGAACTGGAGAGCTGCTCACTAAAAAGCTAAAAAAAAACTCAAAACGCACAAATAATAAAAAATGAAAACCAATTGCAAATTGTTTCAGAATATATCACTCTCCACATCATACTGAAAGGGCCTGAATATAAAAATAAGTAATACAAAGTATCAATAACAATACATTTGTAGGCTTGTTTTTAGATGGGATTCAGAGATCCCCCATTTGAAAGCTGAAAGGAGTAAGAAGAAGAAAGCAAATAATTTAAAACTATAAAAAAATTATGAAGACCAACTGAAAAGTTGCTTAGAACTGGCCATTCTATAACATACTAAAAGTTAACTTCAAGGTGACCCACCCATTTAAATAGCAGATAACAGATAATAAAGGGTGGAACTAGAGGTAGATAGAAAAGGCATGTGTCTATGGCACAATGGTGCTAGGCATATACTTCTTTCTCCCTTAAATGGAGTAACAATAGTAATGTTTCTGAAGCAAATACAGTTGTTTTACCAGTGCAGGGCAACAATATATTATATTTTGGTAAAACACACATTTTTTTTGCTCTTTGCACCAGAATACGATGGTTTCCTGGGCTTGTTCTCAGTGACAGGAGGATTACAGTCCTGTCAGTGTCCACACAAATGCTGAAACGGGGGAACCAATTAGAGTTTTCTCCCTAAGGTTGGAAGCTGAAGTCCTACTACATCAGGGCTGCATTCTTAAACAGGGTGAACACACTGTTTGTGCAACCAATCTTTATCCAAATGTAGAGACATAATGCAAATGGGCCAGGCCCTCTCTCCACAAAGGATAAAAGGATATTCCCAGCCCCGCCACTTGAGCACTTGCCCTTTGATTGTCAGTGAGTGGCTATAGAGAAAGCTTATTCTGTAGAACCCCCCCCCCCCCCCAATTCCCCGTGTGTGCTTCCTCTAAGTGCAGTGGACGACGGACAGATTTGTCGTCCGCCATTATTTATGCACGACTGTGAACACATCTTCAGAAAATGTGTCTTCATTGGATACAACTTAAATTGTTGGTGGTAAAACCAACATATCGCAGAGTTGCCTGAAGTTTCCTCCAGAGGCAACTTCTGGCAAATCCTCGATATGGGGGTTTTAATGACACGAATTCCAGTTGTTTCCAACGGAGACGCATTTTCAGGAGATTTGTCGTTTGCTGAAGCGCTTAAATAATTGCGTGCAACAAATCTCCCCGTCGGCCACTGCCCGAAAGTTACACCACTGTCCAAATGATGCTGGACAACAAATCACTGTATACACCTACATTTAGAGATGTAATCTAGCACACAACTTCTCCAGTCTCCGGGGAGCATTTGTGAGAACTTTGTTCCTGGTTTGTGTAAACTTGGCTCTTGGTTCTTTCATTATTAAAGTAGGCATTAAAAACACATTTGTTTTTACATTTCAGATAACAATTCAATATCAGCAGCCAGGCAAACTCCTCTTCTTCTTAAAAAATAACCAGCCCAGGGAAATGTATTAGTTCTACTAGGAGTCCCCTGCTCCTGTACAGATGGAAATGTGGCACTTAACAATCGTGGAAATGTGGCACTTAACAATCGGTATCTGCTGGACTGGTGCATTTATTGAAGAAAGGGATATACCACTTGGGGAAGAAGGTAAGGGACTAGAACCACTCAGGGGGATCTAATAACTTGCCCCACACCAGTGATTTTATCTTTCCTTCTCCTTTAATTCTAAAAGTCGTGGTGACCTTTTCTGCTTCTATGGCAAAGTGTATTTAATACATGTTTAGGCCCACTCACTGCTCTGTACATTAAATACTGCCATTGCAAACAAAGCCAAAAATAAATCCGAGGGAATGTTTCTGCCTTGTGGCTATTCTGTATACTATACTCAAAACTGTCTGCTTAAAGGGGTTACTCACCTTCCAACACTTTTTTTCAGTTCAGTTGTTTTCAGATTGTTCACCAGAAATAAAGACTTTTTAAAATGACCTTCTATTTGTGACCATTTTTCTAATACTGAGGTTTAAAGTTTCATATTTTCGGTGAACAATCTGAAAACAACTGAACTTCTAAAAGTGCTTGGAGGATGAATAACCTTTTAAAACAGAGCAAGTGAGACCTGTATTTTTTACATGCATAAAAACAGAATATTCTATGTCACAGAAAATAGCCTGAGCTAAGTATTACATGTGCTTATTAAAATAAGGAGAATGGAAAGACATTATCCATTTAACCTATCAAACCTACATACATTTTTTTTTAAAAAAGTTGTGTAGATAGAGCAAACCTTGGTGATGACAGTTGCCTTTTTAATTGAAGTTGCCCGTTACATAATCCTCTGTGCTGGTATTTTTCTCTCATTAGACACATGTGGAACTAATGATCTTTAATATATTTGCTTATGCCATCTTTTTATTTGTTTTTGGATTTTCTCTTGATGAATCCTGATGACTACATGCTGACAATTCCTGGTGAGTGTTAATAAGCGTATACTCAAAGCATTAGTCCTGCTGGGGCAGTCTGACAATGCGTAATGGCTTGTGGAGGTGACAAATGCCCCTGAATCTATTAATTTGGGACATATGTGATGGACTAGTCTTCCAATCTGTATATAGACAAATTACTAGTTTTGATGCCCCTGGTAACCTGTGGTCGCTGCTGTCTCAGGCAAGGTTCTCACATTGCACCCACACTTTTCCACAACTGTCATTCAATCTGTTGAACCTCCAAACACTACACTGGAGTTTATTCTTGCACAGAAACAACCATGTAAATAATTTGTTCATTGGGGACACATTGTTGGTGTTGTCTATGAAAAGCTCTTATTCTAATGCAAATTGATATAGAAAAGGAATTCTCTGTGCATGGTCCATACCTGGATTGGCAATATGTGGATTCAGTCAAATGAAAGGGGGGCTGCTGTAAGATGCCATAGACAGTCACTATTAACTAGGGGCTGTATGGGCCTTTGTGTACATGAAATGACAGGGCCTATTTTAAATCCCAGTATGGACTGGTTGCACACAGGCAGTAGTAATAAGTAGAAATTAGTGCCACAGTGACTATAATTTACTGGACCCCGCAGCTTATCCCCTCCATAAATTCTTTGGGAACATGGTTGGTTTTGCACATTTACTGGAAATTTGCATAGTCAGCACAACCTGACCCTCTATTTTACTGGTATTCATTGTATTGCCGCTCCTCTAAATTGTAACCAAGCACTAAATACTGTAAAAAAGGACATATATTAATACATTCATAAATAAATTCAATATTTTTAGCACATTAAAGGGATTGTTCACCTTTAAATTAACTTTTAGTATGATATAGAAAGTGATATTCTGACAACTTGTAATTCATTTTTTATTATTTTTGGTCAAATTTACCCTAGCAATTAGGCATTGATATGAATAAGAGACTATTATATGAACATGAGAGGGCCTGACAAATAAAAAGTAGCAATAATAATACATTTGTTTTTAGATGGAGTCAGTGACCCCCATTTGAGAGCTGGAAAGAGTCAGAAGTAGGCAAATAATGCAAAGACTATAAAAAGAAAAATTGAAGACCAACTGAAGGTTGCTTAGAATTGGCCATTCTATAACATATGACAAAAATTAACTTGAAGGTGAACCACCCTTTCAAACTATTAATTAATTAATTCACTAACCTCCGAAAATTCGCCAGCGATGGCTTCGCTCACAGTGCAACACTTCGACAGGACCATAGCCGGATTTACATAGTGGCCGCCCCTAGGCCCACCACCGGTCATCGCCCCTGTCCCCTCCCCTTTTTCATGCAAATTTTCATCATCGGGAACGGAGAAATGGGTATTGGTGCATGGGAGTTTATGTGCCATATGTTAAGAAATGTAGGGGGGAAGCCGGTTACCCCCCCCAAAAAAAATTACGCTCCTTTGCAGTCTATCACCCTGAAAAAAGTAAAAGACGCTAGTGTTTTTTGGGGTTTAGAAAATTTTTCAGCTATTTTTTTAGGAAGTCCTATCTACTCTATTGCACTTCGCCTGATCTGAGGTGGTGAAGGCAAGTCTGGCGCAAGAGGTAACGTTAAGTAAAATCTGCATCTTAGTGAATTTGCGTAGTTACATCCATTCGCCAGAGCGTAAATTCGCCAGACATTAGGGAGCAAAGTACCGCTAGAGTCTATCTCCTTCGCTAGTGAAGTCACGCCAAAGTACCGAAATGACGTCACGCTGGTGAATTTTCGCCCGCATTAGTCACTTCGCCCCTTAGTAAATTTGCCCCCAAGAGAGGGACAATTCCATAAATACACCAATTTTAGGAAATCTAGTGTTACCTGTGGGATTGTGGTAATCAATTTAATTTCACAATCCCTTTCTGAGAAAAAATGTTTTGCCCCCCCCATTCATTTCATTGTTATATGTATTTCCATCATATCAACCAGATACACTGTCAGACATTGCATATTAAATTACATTACGGTATGTTTGTTAGGAAAGCAATCTCCTGTAGGCAGATGGCAAGTGGGCTCAAGAACAATCGCAGGCAGATCTAACTGAAATGCAATTGCAATATAGTACTCCAGGGGATGGTTTCTCCTTTAGGCATAATAAAGGTAAAATTGCTTTGCAGTACAAGTGGATTTCATAAGGGATGACACTTGCTGAAAAACCATGTCTGATATCTTTCCTTTCTTTCAAACTCAGGGCTGGGATTAAAGAAGGAGTCCAAAAGCAAGTATTTTAGGACCCCTAGTTTTTGGTGAACCACAACTCCCAGAATCCTCAAACAGCAGTATGCAATGAAAATGCTTACATTTAAAAATATCAGATTAAGAATTTGAGATTTATATTTCAAGGTAGGCAAGGGTCAATAAGCTACTTCTCTACAACCTTTAAAAAGCACTGAATGTAACTGAAATGCTGTGAATGGCCCCTTTGCTGCCTTGTTTTGCATGTGTTTCTGAGAAAAGAACTCATAAACAATGGAACGTTGCTGCAACCACATGCTCTACATTTCCCAATGATGTCAAAGTGTTCACATACTTTAGGCTTTATTTAGAGCTTTGGAAAGCAGATGTGAGAGAAGACGGTCTTTTTCACTTCTGCACAGATCTGTTCCTTCAGATCACTGCCCAAATAGTATGAACAAAGCTAGTTGGCACTATAACTGTGCAGCCCACAGACTATACTTTAGGAAGATATAACGCCAATAGCATATAAATCAGTAGTTCGCCTTTAAATTAACTTGTACTTTAATGTAGATGTTGTTATTCTGACTATTTGCAATTTGTTTTTTGAATTATTTTGCTTGTTGTTCAGCAGTTTCAGCAGCTATCTGTTACCACCGCCCAGTTGCCTTAGCAACCAGACAGAAGTTGAATAGGAGAGAGCCTGAATAGAAAGTTAATAAAAAAGTAAAATTAACAATAACATATTAGTTGTTTGGTTGAAAATTTGTCAGAATAACATCAACTACATCATAGTACAATTAAAGGTGAACTACTGATTTATATGCTGTTGGCCTTATCTCTTCCTAAAGAATATGTCTGTGGGCTGCACATTTGGTTAATTAAGCTGGAAAGAGGATATTCTACAACTAAGGTGAACTTCATCTTTAACATGTAGCTATAGAGATAGAGGTTATATGAGATTTGTATGAGGTTTAAATTTTCTTCCTGTGTTTGTGTGGGCTTCCTCCATGTACTCTAGTTTCCTCCCACACACCAAAAACATACAGGTAGATTTAATTTGCTTAAGTGTGAATGTGATAGAGGAACCTTAGACTCAAGGGCTTAACTACAGAGGATGTATAGAGGCCCCATAAGGCCCGAATTATTATACAATTTCAATACATATTGGTAAAACTCTAGACATTTTGGGGGGCCTGAACAATAATTTGCTGTGGGGCCCATTAATATCTAGTTATGCTACTGCTTAGACTGTAAGCTGCACTGGAGCAGCACTGATGAGAATGATAGATCATCTCTGTACAATGTCAGCCCCTGTTGTCTGTGATTGTCAGGCTACATTTTTAGTTTTTTTTTTTTTTATTATTTTCACTGCTAATCTTTCTGCTCAGGTTCTGCCTCATCTATCCGTCATTCTGACATTCAAACAAATGCTCTGTAATAACAGTCATTGTGCCTAGATAGTAGGCTATGTCCCAAACTGCAGAGCCAAAGATGAAAAAAAAAACAATAAAAAAGGAGGCCAACTGCTAAGTATAAAAAAATAAATGTCTTTCTCTCTTCATTTTTCTATCAGTAGCAAATGCTTTAAATTTTTGTAATAAGACAGTGCAGTCACCATGGGAAAGAGATCATTTCATACAGCGACACTGTTATTCCCATGTAAGTACCTCGCCTGCAGAAGTACTTTGGCAACTTCCCTGACAGACATTATTATAAGGTACAATTTCTCCTTAGGGGTGTTATGAGAGTTCCAGAAATATAATTGTGTGCTTCCCGATTGACTTTTATTTTTGCAGTCGTCAGAATCTGCTATCATACATTCCAGCAAAAAGATTTTCAAAGCATCACAGTTAAGACTTTCTTTCTCAGGCCTGAGGTGTTATTAACACTCCTCCATTAGGCACCTTTGTGGCCATTAGCAGGGGCAGATTAAGCTGTGTTTACATTAGCACTTACAAACTTGGTCCTGAGCTGCATTCAGATTTTATTGAGTGCATAGACATCAGGGCAAAGTGTCAGTGTTGACTGAATCTGCCCAATGTACCCTAATGGACTTCATTTTCTTCATTATAGTTCCCAGCATTTTTCACACTCGTACTTGACAAGCAGCAAAGTGTAAGCACAGAAACAGCAAATGCAACACTTGCTGGATGGGTTCCCATGAAAAGTAGCAGGTAGAAAGATGAGCAATGGGCTGGGTAATATAAGGATGGTGGGAAAGTACATGTAAGTAGCACATAAACTCAAGGTTATGAACCCATAGTGACCCTTACATATGTCCTAATACAGCCAGTAAGGGTATAGGATATTTATAAAATATAACCATATTGAAATTGTATTTATAATACACAAAAGCCATCTTTTAAATGATATCCTTATAAATGGTGAGTTTTGAGGTCATCAGTTATAAACGGTGAGTTCTGATGTCATTTCTGTCACATGGCTCACTGAAATTTGTGTATTATAATAAATAAAGTACCCCCTGCTGCAAAATATGAGGATATTAGAAGTTACCTTGGAGTTCCATGACCTGGACCTGGAACTCCTCGGTAACTTATAATATCCTTATAATTTAAGAGGAGGTACTTTATTCACTATATAACCACCCGTGTCCATTACAGATTAAAGGGGTTGTTTGCCTTAAAATTAACTTTTAGTATAATGTAGATTTGTAGAGAACGATATTCTCAGAAAATTTGCAATTGGTTTTCATTTTTTTATTTGTGGTTATTTAGCTTTTTATTCAGAAGCTCTCCAGTTTGCAAAAGTACCCTAGCAACCTTTCCCTATTCTGAATGTCAGACTGGAATATGAATAGGAGAGGGCCTGAATAGAAAGTGAGTAATTAACAATAGAAATAATAATGCATTTGTTTTTTTAGATAAGGTCACGAAGAGTCAGAAGAAGGTGAATAATTAAAAAAAACTATAACAAAAAATAGATAATGAAGACCAATTGAAAAGGTGCTTAGAATTACTATAACATACTCAGTGTTAACTTAAAGGAGAACCACTCCATGACTGTGGAATAGGTGTTGGCACTGAACTATCACAGTAATAATAAAGGTGATATTTCTATTCACTTCCCACAAGGTTAAAGTCCTGTTCTTGTACCATTAGGTGAGTTAGTGGTGGGCACAGAGCAGCTGGCACAGGGGTGGTAGGGGGAGCGTGAAAGAATGGTTTAATGATGAGCCCCTCTCTCATATGAGACAAGGGGTACTATGGTCAAATATTATACTTCATAGAAGGCTTGAAACAAAATAGTGTGAAAAGCTCTGTCCTACGCAGTGACTGCAGTGATATCGCCTATTATATGTACCCCTTAACCATTTCACTGCTAGCAGTCAATAGCATACGTCATATCAGGGACACAAAACGGTCAAATTCGGCAATACTGCAATTCAACGTATGTTTTAATCTAATACGACCATACTATGAAAACAACAATCATTTCTTGGACCGTGCCAGTAAAGTCGCGCCAGATTAGCATGGGGACTGGGAGGGTGAGAGTTAATAGCGGCAGCAGGGGCGCAGTCCTCCCCCATCTGTACCATCTGCCGCGGCAGCAGCACGTGTCCCAGCTCTGTGGGTGCGCACATTCACACCTGCCCATGTGTACGCAAAGGTTAATTTGTCACCTCACTGATGTCGTCCTCGGCCGCAAGGGCTTTGCATTCCAGTGCTCTTGATAAAAGTCCCAAGTTCCTGAGGACAAGTTGCAGAGAGTCGGTGAACTCAAGACGGAGATACGGCCGAACGGTTGTACAATGGAGCCAAACCAACAGAGAAGCTGCGCGTCGGCGTCAAGTACTAGTGCGTCAGGAGCTAGTCACAACAGGTTTGTCTGCGCTGCTTATTACTGAATACAAGGACTTCCTAGGGCAGCTAAAAGTCTTCCATATGGATGTCCAGTAGTACACATGGGATTAAGTTTGAGCCAATAGCTTTGTGTGGGGGTCTGGGATGATGAATCTCTTGGTTACAGGCCACTGAAGGGGGGGGGGGATACACTAGTCACTGTTATGTTATTAGAGGTGATTAACTTTTATTATGTTATAGAACTGCCAATTCTAAGCAACTTTTTAAATTGGTTTTAATTATTTATTTTGTATAGCTGTTTGCCTTTTTCTTCTGACTCTTTCCAGCTTTCAAATGGGCGTCGCTGACTCCCTTCTAAAAAATAAATGCTCCGTAAGGCTACAAATGTATTGTTACTTTTTATTACTGATCCTTCTATTCAGGCCTTTTTCCTATTCATATTCCAGTCTCTTATTCAAATCAATGCATGGTTGCTAGGGTCATTTGGATATACAACATTCGGGGAGTTGTGGAAGCACTCTAAAGGTTAAATTAAAGTATATTTAAGTATAATGGAAGTGCTACTTACCATGCACTTCCCTGGTCCCCTGACTAATAAATAATTCAGTATAAATGCAAGTGCATGTGTTTACAAAACAGGTGTTTTTAGTTATGATCATAAAGTAGAAAAGTCACCATACCACGTCAAGGTAAACCCCATATGGCGGTCCCTAACTTGTTTACCTGACGTCCTAGTATAAAAAGACTTAGTTCTCTGCATAATAACATTACTTGTATTCAGTGTGTGTATACTAAAAACCCCTATCCTTAAATACATACACTTGCATTTATACTGAATTACTTATGAGGCAGGGGCCCAGGGAAGTTCATTGTAAGTAGCACTTCCACTATACTTAAATATACTTTCATTTAGCCTTAAGAGTGCTTCCACAACCCCCCGAATTTTGTATAGGGTAATTTGGACCCTAGTTACCAGATTGCTTAAAATGCAAATTGAAAAGCTGCTGAATAAAAAGCTAAATAACTCAAAAAGCCTTCAATAATAAAACCTGAAAACCAATTGCGAATTGTCTCAGAATATCACTCTCTACATCATACTAAAAGTTATCTCAAAACACAGTGGCTGCCAACTGTATTATAGGGTTTCTATGGTTTGCTTTGTATGGCTCATTTAAATATGGCTTTTATGTTAAAGTGTATCTCTGTGAAACCACTGGTTTTACCAAAAGGAATCAAATGTGCTTGTTGTACTTTATTCCAGTCATGGGCCAGTGTGGAGACCTTGGCATGATGCTCCTGGGACACATGTGAATGGGCAGAACTCACCAGTAGTGCTGCAGCAGGTAACCCATTGCTTTTCACTTCAATTATTTTGTAATGCTAGCAACGTTTTGCTATTATTGGTACAGGTATGGGACCTATTATCCGGAATGCTCGGGACCTGGGGCTTTACGGATCTTTCTTTAATTTGGATCTTAACTCCTTAAGACTACTAGAAAATCATGTAAACATTAAATAAACCCAACAGGCTGGTTTTGCTTCCAATAAGGTTTAATTATATCTTAGTTAGGATCAAGTACAAGGTACTGTTTTATATTATAACAGAGAAAAAGGAAATAATTTAAAAAAAATTGGATTATTTGATTATAATGGAGTCTATGGGAGACGGTCTTTCCGTAATTCGGAACTTTCTGGATAACGGGTTTCCAGATAACGGATCCCATACCTGAATATGATAGCAAAACAACCTTAGGTGGCGTCTTATCCTTTTCTAGGTTTCATAGAGTGTTTGTTGTGTCTTGTAAAAAAAACAACTAACATTTCTGTTTAGCAGTAGATGAATTACAGAGCCTACAGTATTGGGGAAAAAATTACGAGTATTTTATAAGTCATTGGCTGTTTTTGTATGTAATACGTATGTTCCATATATACACACATGTATTAGATATCATTGCAGAATATTTTAATAATAATAGTACAGTGAAACCTCAATTTTTACGTTTCCTGTTTCTAAGCTTTCCTTCATTTTATATTTTATTTTTTCTTCCCACCTATATATTCCACCTATATATTATTTATAATACATTTCCCTGATTTTCAATTTTCACGGATTTTATGCCATCTTTGTCTGGTCCCCTGAAAAACGTAAAATGGGGGGTTCTGCTGTAATAATAATCTGTCGCTTTTTCTCACATAACCAGTTTATCTGCTACATAAACATGTGCCTTTTTGCCCCAATCAACTTCAATGGTTGCCCACAGGGCCGCACAGCATTTTATGTCTATAAACTGTAATTAGATACATGTGCAAAATAACAGTCAAATATATGCAATGCAAAGAATGACTAGAAGATGATCTCCCAATATTTACTGACATCTGGTCACATTAGATATTATGAAAGGCCTGGTAACATTTTTCTTTGCCCCTTTTTCTTATGTTTTTCCTTCTATCTCTTCTTCCTCTTTGTTTGAAACTTCTGGATCTTGTAATACAAAATGTTGGTTGTCTTAATCTGTGAAAAGTTAAGAATAAGGTAAAAAAAAACAAACATATGCTATCTGCAGTGCATAACATAGGTGCACAATCAGTTCTTTGCCATCTGTTACCCACTTGTAGTAGGCTGTTCAAAACAAGTTGCCAGTTAGTGGTACTGGCAAATGCACATGTGCAAGTTAGTACGTCTGGTAATAAATAATTTTTTCTGATATATTTATTAATGTATCTGTTCATATTTCTAGTTCTACAGTGACAACCAGTTCTACATGAATGACAAAGGGAAACTTCCAGCTTTTCAACATCCCGTTAAGTAAGTACTTGTACTTGTGAAATTTAACTCACACTTCAAAACTTTCCCAGAAAAAAGTGTTCTGAGGCTAATTGCAGACATGTTGGATCCTCTTACAGCATTTAAACATACATATAACATTGCCTTAAAACCAAGAGCCTCTCAGGGGATTTTAGTATAAGTCTATGGTGGGCTGTTTTTTGTGCTTTTTTTGGGCTACCTAAAGGACCAGTAACATCAAATTTTTAAAAAAAAAAAAAAAATTTGTTAGTATACGGCGGAAAAAAAAACCCACAAAGCCAAATGAAACTAAAATTGCTAAGTCTTTATTAATAAATAACTTACCAAAACTCTGCCTTCCCTCCTCTTCAGAAAAGGCGACAGGGCGACGATCCGTTGTGCAGCACTCAATTTCTCCTCCCTGCCTTCCTTATAGGAGATAGCCAGGGAGGAGAAATTGAGCGTCACACGATGGATCGTCGCCCTGTCACCTTTTCTGAAGAGGAGTGCAAGCGGAGTTTCGGTAAGTAAGTTCTCAATAATGACTTAGCGATTTCAAAGTTTCATTTGTCTATACTAACGAATTTTTAAAAAAATTATGTTACTGGTCCTTTTAAAATGTGATGATTATAGCACTCATAACATCTCTGTGTGCCATTACCCTTAAAGGGGTTGTTCACCATCATGTAGTGAGTGATATTCTGAGATAATTTGCAGTTGATTTTCATTTTTTATTATTTGTGGTTTTGAGTTATTGAGCTTTTTATTCAGCAGCTCTCCAGTTTGCAAGGTTGGCAGTCTGGTTGCTAGGGTCCAGCTTACCCTAGCAACCATGCAATAAAAATAAATATGTAGCTTTAAAGAACATTCGTTTTTAGATGGGATCAGTGACCCCCCCATTTGAAAGATGGAAAGAAGAATGCAAGAAGAAAGAAGGCAAATAATTAAAAAATATGTATAAAAAAGAAAAAGTGAAGGCACACTGAAAATTTGATTAGTATTGGCTATTCTATAACATACTAAAAGTTAACTTAAAGGTGAACCACCCCTTTACGGTGTCCATACAGAAACTGACCAATATTTAATTCTTGGCCCATGTATAGGAACAAAATTAATTTAATGGGAAACTGACTGGTATACAGATTAAGCAGAAAAAAAACTTTCAGTTGAGGATGCCATCTTTTGTCACTAGACACTAAAGGAAACCACAGACTTGTAAATAAACAATGAATTATGTATGTAACTGTTCACTGGGAATGAAAACTAGGATAGTGAAGGTATTGATTTAAGCTTTGGTTACTTTGTACAAGGGTAACACATTTTCTTCTTCTCGTGCAGGTTATTTTGGCCCAAATCAAGGTGCTATGACTTCATGTATCAGGAAGCCGAGGAATTATTGAGACATTTCCCTGTTCAAGCTACAATATCTCTGTACCAGGAGACAGACAGCGACAGTGACTCTGAAGAGGAAGAAATTTGTGATAATTAAAACCTTTACCGTCACAGATCATAGTTTAATGCAGTGGAGGAGAACTAAATGCCTTTTATATAAATTACAAGTTTCATGGATATTTCTACTCAAGTGAATTGATGCCTTCATTGACCTGTTACCTCTCACACTGGACTTTCTTAACAACTGAAATTGCAATGATACCTCCATGTTGGATGCAAATCCTTACTGTAAACTGTATATCATTTTCAAACCTTTGAGGTCTATAAAGCTGTTGCTAACTTATGAATGAACTAAAGCCCTCTTTTACAAATCTATAATGGCGACTGACTGTATTTTCAAGAAAAGCACTTTTTTCCTTCAGAGAGGCTAATTTATTTCATTTGTTTAATTTGTACTGCTGTAAGATACTATTTATAATAAAAAGCCTAAATACATATTTATAACCTTTCTACCCTATCATATAAGCCTTCTTAGTATTAGGAATCACACTCTGTATATTCAGAGGGTTCTCCTACCTGTCTTTATTAGCCTTTTTTATACTATATACTGTAGGTCTATTTCTTATACTTAACTGGAAATACATTTATGGATAGCAAAGTGAATGATGTCCATTCCCAACAGTAGGTTTTACTATGGCTGCCATCAATTGTACAGGGGTATTTCAGTCAGGGGTCTGTGGGAGGAAAAGCACAGGGTTTGGGTGGTTCATGGGCAGATTTTTCGACATAACTTGGGTATGGCCAGGCATTTTTTTACATTGTTGCCCCAGTTTACTTGCTGGCAGGGCCCACCATTCAGGGGGACAGGTTGACTGATAAACTAATAATTGGGACTCCGTGGGGGAGGGCCCTGCTAACTAGATTACTGATGGTGGCCACAAACTGTACACAAAATAATCTGTATAGTCTGTATAATGAAAGGTATTTTCAAAGTTGTGTTTTGCATTGGTGAACTTTTTGTGAAACTGCAATATTTTGTTATTCGCATGGGAAGCAACTTCACACAAAAGACCAAATGTCCCCTGTGAGATTACGCTTGCAAACAACTCTAAAAACATTTAAATGTATAATGGAAAGTTGTTTATACAGGCATGGGACCTGTTATAGAAAATGCTCAGGACCTTGGGTTTTCCGGATATGGGATCTTTCTGTAATTTGGATCTACCATAAATCTACAAGAAAATCATGTAAACATTAAATAAACCCAATAGGCTGGGTTTGCTTCCTATAAGGACTAATTATATCTTAGTTTGGATTAAAGGCGTGGTTCACCTTTTGAGGTAACTTTCAGTATGTTATATAATGTCCTATTCCTAGCTACTTTGCAATCGGTCTTCATTATTTATGTTATACTTTTTGAGTTATTTGCCTTTGTCTTCTGATGATTTCAAATGCTCTGTAAGACTACACATTTATTGTTATAGCTTCTTTTTATTTCTATTTTTTCTGTTCAGACCCTTTCCTATTTGTTTTCCAGTGTCCTATTCAAATCAGTGCATGGTTGCTAGGGTAATTTGGACCCTAGCAACCAGATAGCTGAAATTGCAAACTGGAGAGCTGCTGAATAAAAAGCTAAATAACTCAAAAACCATAATTAAGGAAAAAAAACAATTGCAAATTGTCTCAGAATATCACTATCTACATTATACTAAAAGTTAATTTAAAGGTGAACAAACCCCTTTAAGTACAAAACACTGTTTTATTATTACAGAGAGAAAGGAATTAATTTTAAAAAATCTGGATTATTTGGATAAATGGAGTCTATCGGAGAGGCCTATTCTGGAAAACGGGTTTCCGGATAACAGATCCCATATCTGTAATTACAAGTTTCAATGTTTTTGAAAAAAATATTTTGGTGCCGTTTTCTTGTAGGTTCATTAACTTGCATGGAATACCCTATTTCCTAGCAAGCTGTTTTTGTTTACTGACTGCTCCTTTTTATAGTGTGACAAAAAAACCTCCATCTAAACAAATAGGAATCCTCTCACTCCTTACAATGACTGCCCTTTTCTAGCAGAATACAGGTAAAATGGGTTTGTTTTCCCTGCTATATTTCTGCACTTTTCTATATATGGTTGGAACAACATTTTTTATAATACTGCTAATGAAGAACATATTAGAGATGTAATGCTCTGCTAATGGGCAGCTAATGGGTTTTATTTCTAGGTTTTACTGGATCAACCTAATAGTTTTTCTGAGGATTGAATGTTCTGTACATTCCTTTTTAAAGAGGTAATGTATAAATATTATTGTTATAATGGTGTAAAATTAGCCAATTGTCAGTTTTCTTGAAATGTACAAATATAAAAGGAAAATGTACCCTATTTATAGTTTTATTTTTCCATTATTTGTAAGAATACTGCCATCACATACTGTCGCTTACATTTTTTTTAATCCAATTTCAGTTTTACCACCAACTTAGAGATCTTTATTAGATATCTGCAACTGTAATAGAACTGATCAGCCCATCACAGACAGCCCAACACACATTTGCGATGGTGCAAATCACATGGACATAATTGGGATCTCCCAGCATAAGGTGAAGGCCATGTATATCAATAGTCTTATTAAGAGAGAGGGGCACGTAAGATGGTGAACTGAAAAAGGGAAACAAAATGTTGCACACAAGTAGAGATGGCGCGAACTGTTCGCCGGCGAACTTGTTCGCGCGAACATCGGGTGTTCGCGCTCGCCGGAAGTTCGCGAACGTCGCGCGACGTTCGCCATTTTGGGTTCGCCATTGTTGGCGCTTTTTTTTGCCCTCTCACCCCAGACCAGCAGGTACATGGCAGCCAATCAGGAAGCTCTCCCCTGGACCACTCCCCTTCCCTATAAAAACCGAAGCCCTGCAGCGTTTTTTCACTCTGCCTGTGTGTGCTGAAGAGATAGTGTAGGGAGAGAGCTGCTGCCTGTTAGTGATTTCAGGGACAGTTGAAAGTTTGCTGGCTAGTAATCGTGTTGATACTGCTCTGTTATTGGAGGGACAGAAGTCTGCAGGGGTTTGAGGGACATTTAAGCTTAGGTAGCTTTGCTGGCTAGTAATCTACCTTCTACTGCAGTGCTCTGTATGTAGCTGCAGTGGGCAGCTGTCCTGCTTCTGATCTCATCTGCTGACTGCTGCAATAACAGTAGTCCTTGTAAGGACTGCTTTTATTTATTTTTTTGTTGTTTTACTACTACTACTACTACTACTACTATAAGAGCCCAGTGCTATCTCTATCTCTTCCAAGCACACACAGGCAGATTTTTCAGATACATTTTTGCCCTTGATCCCCCTCTGGCATGCCACTGTCCAGGTCGTTGCACCCTTTAAACAACTTTAAAATCATTTTTCTGGCCAGAAATGTCTTTTTTAGATGTTAAAGTTCGCCTTCCCATTGAAGTCTATGGGGTTCGCGAACCGTTCGCGAACCGCTCGCATTTTTGCGCAAGTTCGCGAATATGTTCGCGAACTTTTTTTCCAACGTTCGCTACATCCCTACACACAAGGGCATGTTTATAAACACTGGGCAAACTTATATCTGGGAAGTAACAACCAAGCTGCCATTAGCTTTTTCAGTCAACTGCAGGTAAAGCAATAAAAAGCAAACATCTAATAGGTTGCCATGGGTTACTGCCCAGATGCAAAAATTTCCAGTGTGTATAAATGACCCCCAGAATTGCTGGCACTGTGTGCACAGGTAAATGGCATTTCTGTTACAGCTAAACACATGGGGGTAGTGGGCCTAAAGGTGGCCATACACATAGAGATCAGCTAGAATGGATCCGCAAATCTCTCCCTGATATGCCCACATTGAGGTTGGTATGATCCAATGGTGGGCCCTGTCCGATCTACATCTGCTCGACTTTTGGCCATATATTGATGGGGGAGGCCCGTTGGAGGGCATCACAAATGTGCCAATAAGCTGTCAATTTGGTCTGTTGGCAGCTTTTATTGCCCCGTGTATGGCCACCTTTAGAGTAAGGGCTTTTCAATTTCTCTCCTTCCCCATTTTGGTGACCCCTGTGCATACTATACTGTATGTAATAGCCCTGTAAGAGGAGGAGATCATAGGTATAAAACTCTGCCCAGTGAAGATTAAATGTCTTCTGATCCACCACACACAGGGAAAGGTAGTGGGGAAAGGCTTGACCTCAATTTACTGAGAATTTAGTCTTGCTTAGCTTTTGTTCTATCTACCCCATAACACCCAGGGTTTAAGGCATAATTAGAAGTGAATCCAACAAAAACCATGCAAATGTCTTCCTCCTTATGTGACTAGCTTCCAACACAATGAACTGATAACTGTAGGTTTGTGATGGACTCTTGGAGAGATCTAAGCTGCCCAGTAACCATAATACACTGATGGAGCCATTTACAAAGTGAGGGCCAGGTTGAATAATGCAAAATATGGCATGCAAACAACCATGTTTTTTGCACATTTGCACTCTCCCCCATATTTTTCAATCTTGACGCATTTTTCAATCTTCCTGCATTTCCCCCTTAATACAGCATTTTCAGGGTTTGGCAGCAATGTTTACATGAGGGCCAGGCTTGAAGAGTCACATAGGTATCCTCTATCCCACCTCCTTACTTTTAGGAAGCCCTGTCCTTACTTTCTGCTCTATAGCAGACACCCCCAAGAGCTATGCTCTGCACCTCACGGCAAATTTTGAATCTGGTGACTAGTGCGGAGCATAGCAATGTCCTGAACGCAAGTACTTAGTGAACGAGCACTACGAGCCACGATTTTGCACCCCTTGGTGCTATAGCGCTTGGGTTAAAGGCCTTCATAAATGAACCCTTGACCTCATTACTGATTGATAAATGGGTAGATGGTTGTACGTTACAGACATTCTGCGCTAAGGCATTAATAAGAAATGGGGATTAGCATCTTGTTGTGAGAAGAAAGATAAAGATTCCTCCCTTAAAATAGCTACTTGTTTTTTGAGCTCTGGCTATCATGAATTCTGTATAACTTCAAGGAGGCACAACTTGAAATGATGTATGATGGATGGAACGGATGAGTCCTGGCTCATGACTTGTGAAGCAGCTCTGAGTTGCCAGCGATCAGGCCTCACTGGCTCCGTCTGGTCCCAGTACTGCAGAGCATTTGTTTACATGAACTTTATTGTAAAATAACTCTGCTGCTACCGCTCCTTGGATCTCTCCCATCTTTCCCACATAACTGCACAGCATGTGTTTATGCAGAGAAGACATGTAAATTCCATGGACTGTCACCTCTGTGGATCTGGTTAACACATGCCATGAAGATAAGAGACCAAATGTATAAGCTCTGCCGTCATACCTTCCAACCCCTCGGGACTCCTATTTTACCTCACAGGGGCAAACAGGATTTTCTCAGCACAATTTTTTCCCCTCAATGTATAAAGGGCAAGCCTTGGAGTAAATGTACCTTATTTAAAAACATAGAATATTTTTTACAGTGAAATATCTTTGCTTTCAGGACCTATTCACATACTGATAATAACATCCTGTAAGTCATATATATTACAGTTGTATAAAAGGGGAAACAATGCTCAGCATGCCAGTAGAGAGCAACCTTAATAGATATAGTGAATGAACCAGGGGTTAGTTAGAGAGAGGTGGCTCAGGCATTGGAATGAAACAGAAAATGAATGTGTGTGTGTGGCCAGCTTTAGTGACAGTGTTATTGTACCTTTTGGTTTGGTGTCCACACTCATTAGCTGAGTAATCTAAACATCTTCTGAATAGGATAGATTACTCTTCTGCAGAATCCCCACAGGAGAAAGTGTATCAATTAATTACCCAACTTCATTACGTTAGTTTTTTACGTATAAAACCCTAACATGTTAACTATATTTCTGTATTTGAGTCAAATCATTTTGATGTGGTATAGGACCAAGTAGTGGTAGTTTGGACTGATTTATAAAGGTTGAAATAGTATTGCTTATAATGGGGTGCACGCCAATGGTTTTTGTTGATGTTGGAATTGCATTTTAAATAGGGATGCACCGAATCCTGGATTCGGCCAAATCCAAGCTATTTTTATAGCTGAGCCAGAGATAAATAAAAAAGGTTAGTGAAATCTGCTTCTGAATACTGTTATCCACAAAATAAGAAAACACTTCATATTTACCCTTTTATTGTACATAATCCAGGGGTGGAGACTGAAGTAATTATAATTTATGGACATTTCAACAGTGCCACAGCTGAAGCTTTATTCTTTCATGTAACTAGTTTTTTTTACAGATTTATGCCCTCCTCTAGTAACACACGTTTTTGCCTATTGCTTCATATAATTTGATCATTTCTAATTAAGGATTATTATCACCAATCTGTGGAAGCAGTTTCTCAAACGCTGTTGTGCACTTGGTCAGTGACCTAAAGTAGAATAATAACCATCTGCCATAAATCTGCCTTTTACTACTGTTTAATGTATTTGACATTGTATTTTATTCTTATAAAGTCCTTTTCGAAAAGCTTACACATATTTGGTCTCCAAACTGTAAATTACAATATTTTCTTGTGGCCTTGGACTCCAAATAATACTGCCACTGTCATTTTCAAAAATACACCAGCTAAAGTGATTTTCAATTTACGTTACTATGTCAACACTTAATGAATAACTAGCTAGCAAAACAAATGGTTTATTCGATTATTGTAACATCTATCATTTCACAAACCCTTCATCTTACCTTTTTACATTTTCATATCTATTGGCATACTTGAATACACTTTAGGCACTATATAACTGCAGTTAAATGATATGTTCTGCTTCTGAGAGGGATTAATCAGCATCTTATTTCTCTGGCTCATTAAGTCCAATATAATTGTTAAATATGTATTTTCTGGTATGGTGAGTTTAATAAAGAAGGACAAATGCTCCCAATTAATCAGATGTACCATTAACGTTGATTTTTTAAGATCTTTTTCATGTTTGCTCATAAGGAAATCAGCCGGTGTTTTTCTATTGTGCTTGGTAGCTACAATTCAAAGAGAATTAACCTGGAAATGGTGTGGTTTTAAGATAAATAAACCCGTTAAGGTCTCCTTTAATTAGGGTCAGCAAACAAATAATACTACAGTTATGCACTGGCACAGTTAACATAAATTATAGGAAATTAAATAAATACAGTATGCCTTACAAAAAATGTGTCAAATTATTCTGATTAACCTTGATTATCAGGGAAAACTAAATCAGGGACATTACATGGATGTCACATATTCAGATTTCACTAAAAGATTTAATGTTATTTTGCCAATCCCTTTTTAATTCTTTGGAGTTTTGTTTATCATTGGCTGAGCTTTCAAAGCAGCAACTTCCTTTAATTTTATAACATGCCTTATGGAAACAGTAGAATATCAGTAGTGACACCAAGTTTATTGGATTAACAGAAAATATGCATTATGCATCATAACAAAATTAGACAGTTGCATAAATTTGGGTACCCCAACAGAGATATTACATGAATACTTAGTTGAACCTCCTTTTGCAAATGTAACAGCATCTAGACGCCTCCTATAGCCTTTGATGAGTGTCTGGATTCTGGATGGAAGTGTCTGGATTCTGGATGGAAGACCATTTGTCCATACAAAATCTCTCCAGTTCAGTTAAAATGCAAAGCATGGACAGCCTGCTTCTAATCATCCCACAGATTTTCGATGATATTCAAGTTGGGGGACTGTGACGGCCTGCATAAATGCCTTTGTAGATTTTGAAGTGTGTTTAGGGTCATTGTCTTGTTGGAATATCCAACCTCTGTGTAACTTCAACTTTGTGACTGATACTTGAACATTATCCTGATGAATTTGTTGATATTGGGTTGAATTCAACCAACCATCGACTTTAAGAAGGGCCTCAGTCCCTGAATTAGCCACACAGCCCCACAGCATGATGGAGCCTCCGCCAGTAGTAGGTCGCAGGTGTTTTTCTTGGAATGCGGTGTTCTTCTTCCGTTCTTTTTGTTATGCCCAAATAACTACATTTTTGTCTCATCAGTCCAAAGCACTTTGTTCCAAAATGACTATGGCTTGTCCAAATGAGCTTTTGCATACAACAAGCGACTCTGTTTGTGGCGTGAGTGCAGAAAGGGCTTCTTTCCCTTTACTCTGCCATACAGATGTTCTTTGTGCAAATTGCATTGAATTGTAGACCAATGTACAGATACTCCATCTGCAGCAAGATGTTCTTGCAGGTCTTTGGAGGAGATCTTTAGGTTGTCTGTAATCATTCCCACAATCCTCCGGATATGCTGCTCCTGTATTTTTCTTGGCCTGCTAGACCTGGGTTTTATAGCAACTGTGCCTGTGGCCTTCCATTTCCTGATTACATTCCTTACAATTGAAACTGACAGATCTTTTGAGAGTTGCTTTGAGGATCCCATGTTGTCACTCTTCAGATGAGAGTCAAACAGAAGCACAACTTGGCATTTGGCTAACTTAAATACCTTTTTTCATGATTGGACACACCTGCCTATGAAATTCAAGGCTTAACAAGCCAATCCAACCAATTTGGTAATAAGTATTGAGCAGTTACATTCAAATGAGCAAAATTATAATGGTACCCAGTTTTTCACATTTGATTTAATTTCATACAACTGAATACTGCTTCACTAAAAATCTTTGTTCAGAAAACACCCCAGTACTCAGATTTTCCTGGGAAATGAAAGACATACCACTGTTATCTTTTTTGTTGAAAGTGGAGTAAATGGTTATGCAGGCTGAGAGGGGTTCCCAAACTTTTTCATATGACAAGCATTTAGAGGAAATAAGGTTTCACAATCAGTATAAGAAAGATTTTCTACACTTAGAGGGTTTTGACCAAAAAAATTGTAAAAATGTGAGTTAGAATTTTCACCTCGACCCTTAATAGTATGCCCCGCACTGTTATCAAGTAAGCCGGTTTTGAAGTGATAGCTATAGAGCACAAGGAGCCCTGAGTGGTTCTTCATACCATTCTAGCACTGACTCCTGATATGTAGCTGGGCTTGCCTGAAAGTTTTAATGTGCTCACTTGGACATTTTTAGGACCATATATTATTATTATTATTATTATTATTAACATGTATTTTTAGAGCACCAGCATATTGCGCAGCACTGTAACTGCAATATGTATAACCAATGATCTGGTATATTCACTATTTTGAATTTTATTATGATTTTGCTATCATGTGAACTGCATGTTTTTACCTTTTGCATTTTTAAGCCAGGGCAAAGAAGAGGCTTTCCCCCTGTGCTATTTCTAGAAGCGCCTTGAAATGTTCTCATTGCAATGCTCAGACCAGACGGGGGAGCGTCAGCTGAAACACTTGCCAGGTTGCCTTATTGGTTGCTTGGGAAGCACCAAAATCCAGTGTCCACTGATGTCCTCTTGTTAACTCATGAAGCTTATAAGTACACTGTAATACTTAGATGTGCAGCCAACTGTTTTGATCCTTACCATGATATCAGAATTGACAAAAACAACAACCAAACTCAGTGCTGCTTGCTAAGACTAGGTATAAATATATTCTGTATGGGGTGGGGGTTAATTTTGTGGCACTTAGCTCTTCCACACTTACTGTACCTAACACTTGGGAGATTTTTTTCCTCTAAAAATTCAGATTTTTCCCCTTATAAATCAACCAGAAAAAGTTGAGGCTTAACAAATGTATGTTAAATAAGGCCTTCTTATTACTAAAATCTACATTACAAATCTTCCAGCCTAGTTTTTTTCCATCCTGTTCTTCAAACCACAGCCTGGTTACTAGAGCTATTTTCCTTTTTTCAACAGAAAAAAAAATGAGAATGAAATGCAAATCGTCTTTCCACATAGAAGATAATTATAGATGGGACAGTGGTGATTACCAAGATGTCCAGAGGTGTCACCCTGTCCAGAAGAGAAGTGTGTTGCATGTTGTGCAGAGAGAGAGGTGCCTCATTCTACACCTTGGCTTGTGACCCGAGTCCCCTGGTGATTTATTGATGATGTGTCCATTTGGCAGGGACAGACAGGTCAACCTCGGTCAGAGTGAGGCGGCTTGCTCATTATGGACATTATATATGCATATGAAATGTTTCGCTGACCTTATCAACAAATATAGAAGTACTACGTTTTGTCATACACACATCGTCATCAGGCTGAAGATAAATTTAATATTTACGAATCATATAAGGATCAAATCACCTCTGGTGATTCTTGGAGTGCCATCAGTGCTGCTTTTGCCGTGAGACAAGCTAGGGTGAAGACCAGAAATGGCCTTGTGTGGGGTGGTTCACCAATTTTTTCCTTCTTCATAGGTTTTGAATTATTTACCTTCTGCTGATTCTTTCGAGCTTTGAAATAGCGCAAATACTACTAATAATACTGTCTCAGAATATCACTTTCTACATCATACTAACAGTTAATTTAAAGGTATACAACCCATTTAAAGAGGTCCAGTTTTGCACTGGGCCTTTGGCTTCCTAAAATATTTTTTTTACTCAAATCAGAGGAAAGATGGCCATAGACATGCTTTATGTCGGACGAACGATAGTCCGGGACAGTCTTCCAATCAGCAACTATTCAAGCATTCACATTATACACCATAAACAGATAACAATTGTACGAAAGTTGTGTCCATCAAATAGTAGTGACAATTTCCCATTAATATAGGCAGAGATTTTATCGGTAGCTACTATAAATCTTTTAACCTGTCCAATAGACTAAACGAACATTCGCCATGGTACGAAAAATGTCAGGACGATCCACACACGGTCCAAAAATCATACGAAATAAATAATATCTTTGCATCTATGGCCAACTTAAGGAAGGCCCTAGCCCATCCTTTAGTTTTATCATTGACTGCTAGCAGTGAGCAGTTGGTTGGAAATTTTTATATTGCTATCTCTGCTAAGGTAAATTTAGAGCATCCAGTGGCCAGTTTTTAATTAAATGAACGCTTGCCTGGCTTTAGACAACATTAAGAACATCATCAATTCCAACTGAACCCTGCCTAACAATGACAACACCATGTCTGATCTGAGATTTGACACAAAGACCCAAATAATGCACACAGACCTAATATAAATCACTGTCAATAGAAGCTTACAGCAACCACACAGGAAATTGCCAAAGGGGTAAAGGATTGATAGCCAATCAATTTTCTAGTCATTTAAAAGGGATATAGGTGTAGGCAGGGAGACAGGCATATTGACAAACGCAGTTCTCATTGGGAGGAATGCTCAGTCAAAATGCTCACTGTTCCATAGTCTATAGAGCAATGTCACATTGTGAGTATCGCAAACCACAAAAAAATCTACTGTGCTTGCTCCCCTGAAATTGGTCACATCATTGTTTTCTTTTAGGATACAGTCTCTCTTACAATATTCCCTGTACTATCGTTAGGAGCATTCTGTGCAGCTGTAAAAGAAAGACAGGAGCACTTTATTGTTTACTGCAGTGCTGTCAATTAAGGGCTTGTGTTTATTCAGTTAATAGAGGGGCAAGCCGACAACAGCAAACAGACACAAGTCAGTCATTAGAAAACAGAAAAACATACATTTGCATAACATTTAGGCAAATGGAGCATTGATGGTTCTCAATCTGAAAATGTGCATTAAAGGCTATTTAAGCTGATAACTACCTGTACTCTCAATGTCTGGAATGGGCAGTTTCTCCACAATCTAAAAAACACCAGAGGTTGATCTGGCATTTGGCATTTCAAGTAAACAAAGGCCCAAACAGCCCCACACTGACCCAATACACCATGTATGGCAGCTTACAGTAGTACTTCCAGTGTTTTGCACTGTTTATTCAGACACTTGACCAGTTCTCTTTTTTTACTGGATGATATACACTGTAGTGCTGATCTGTGTCATGTTTTTATTTCAAAGCACTGAAACACAAACATTTTGGGGGGGGGGGGGTTCCCACATTCCAAAAAACATGATAACATTTGATAAAATGATTGCTCATGATAAAATTGACAAGTGTTTGAATATGATAGCGACATAGACTGTAAGCTCCTTTGGAATGTGGATTGACGTGAGCAATGTATAATAGCTATAAGGCATTGAATAACTGATGTCACCAGGCTCGGACTGGCAATCTGTGGGTTCTGGTTAATGCCAGAATGGTTGCAGTAAGTTGCCATAGACAGACACTATTTATTGAGCTGGTGGGGGACTGTTTGGGCCTATGTGTACCTGAAATGGCAGAGCCTATTTTGATTCTCAGACCAGACCTGCATGTCACCACTATATATAATAGGACAATAACAAAAATGTGATATTGCGAGGACCTAGTGTACCTTGTGCAAGGGGTGGGAGGCATAGCCACATAGGGGTCCCCTCTCCTGCTCCCTAACTTATTTTGAATCAGGCACAATGTTCAGGGTGCAGATATACTGTATCCTGTATGCAAGTGCTTCTTGAATAAGAAAAGAGAGACTGCCACCAGAAATTAAACTTCTTTTTTACATCTATCATAACTTTGTTTTTGCATGCTACTTATAGTTTTGCCATAAAAGTATGTGCTCAATACTTTTATATTACCCATTGACCCCCCCATGTACCTCTGTGAGGGGGCTGCCATATTTGTGTTAGCATTAGAAATTCTAACTGACAGTCTGAGAAGGCATACCTCCTAACTGTCCCTTTTTCAGAGGGACAGTCCCTCTTTTGATAGCTCAACCCGCAGTCCCTGATTTGTACTGGAAAACCCCTCTTTTCTCTGCAATGAACAGCCAGAAAAAGAAACAAAGTTTCTAACTTAATTGGCTTTTGGCAGAGAGGCCAGAACAGCTAACAGGTGCAAATAAGATACTTTGTAACAATTTTGAGACACAAAAAAACAGTTTAGATAAGGAGAAATATTTTCAAACTTTCATAACCTGCCAAATTTTGTAAAACTTACATGGTAATTAGGGGGTTTGGCCACAAAAATGGGTGTGGTTAAAAAAAATTGCCGCGCTACATGCGAAAAAAATTTTTGTCCCTCTTTTTACTTCCAAAATGTTGGGAGGTATGAGAAGGGACAGTCAGGTTGGCAAAACAGTCAAGTTTAGGAACTTTAAATAACAGTTACTTACTAATGCAGACCTATTAGCAGAAAAACTGTCAGTATGACCTATAGGTAACTCCCTACACTCACTTTCATATAATTTATTAAGAATTCTACTGCTCTATTATACATTTTTTCACAGGGACTCACGGGGAGACTGCCATCTGCGGCAGCAATTTATGTAGACTGGATTTGTGCGCTCTTCCACACATTTACTCACGCCTGTTTGTGCGTGCACACAAGGAGAGGCAACTTAGGGTTACCTGGGGTGTCAAGCCAAATTGGCCCACCACTGCTGATGGGAAACCATTTTCGGGAGATGATTAGCCTGCAGTAGCACTGTTTGAACACGGGTGACAAATCTCCCTGCATGCCATTGCCCTAAAAGTGTGGCAAAGCATCCCCTTGTATAGCCTCAGCTCTGATGCCCATCAAGCTGAAGCTATAACTAGACACTGTAGCTTTAGAGAGACATCCATAATGATTCTCTGCCTGTTTAATGCAGTTGTGCAATAGGTCAGATAGATAGATAGATAGACTATTCTGACAGACAGACAATAGCATCAAGAATGGAAAGGCTAGATTGGACTTTGCTAGATTTAGAGACCATCATATGGTGCCTGAAAGTCTTTTCTTTGGCCATGGTTAAAGGCTCTATGTAACTAGAGAAATAAGCAATACACTCAGAATTACTGTGTGGCTATTATCGGCCCAATTCTACAGATAACAAAAGAGATTGAGCTTGCATATATATACTAATGAGTCTGAGCTTCATAAAATGACCTACCTTCAGTGACAACTCCTTTTAACAATGGGAAAACAAAAACAGAGCGTGAATTGATCTTAATGAGTTCATTAAGATATTTACATAAGAACAATGCCAGGTGAGTCCCTCACAGTTACATATTAAAAGCATAAAAACCTGTACTTTAGAGATAGAGGATGAGAGAGAGAGATTCCTCCATAATAAATCTCTGCCTGTTTAATGCAGTTGCTTGCACAATAGGTCAGATCGACAGAATATTCTGAGATGACTAATTGATAGATGATTAGACAGATAGATGATATGATAGTTAAATGGATAGTTAGATAATGGATGGATACATAGATAGATGATACAGACAGATAGATAGATAGATAGATAGATAGATAGATAGATAGATAGATAGATAGATAGATAGATAGATAGATAGATAGATAGATAGATAGATAGATAGATAGATAGATAGATTCCTTCATAATGACTATGAAGATTTTCATTCATCCAGGTCATAGTATATCTAGTATAGGTCAATCTAAAAACAACTGGACTTGCTGAGTAATAATAATTCCCTGCCTGTTTAATGCAGTTGCACAATAGTTCAGATAAATAGAATATTGTGAGATGACTGATTGATAGATAATACAGATGATAGAGATAGATGGATGAATAGATGATGGATGGATGAATAGAGGGAGAGATTCCTCCTTAATAATTCCCTGCCTGTTTCATGCAGTTGTGCAATAGCTCAGCTAAAGGTCTGCACACGCATTTACTCCATGCTGGGGCAGAGGCAAGTCATTTTGTGCTGAGCTAACCCAGAGAAGCCTGCTGGGAGTCTTGCCTGAGAAGTTCCCAAGCCCAATTGTGATTAGCACTGAACTGCCAAATCTCTCCCTAAGCCATTTGTGTGCACATTCCTACTCTGCACTCCAGCAGGCCCAACTGATAAGGATTCCCTGTTTGCTTTGGCAACTCCCAGACATCATGGGGAGGTGAGAAAAGAAGAGACACAAACCTGTTTCACAGCTCCCACTTTATGCCCTACTATAAAATTGTTAGCTAATGGGGTTGGCATTACAAATAGTCTGAGCAATAACCCGAGTTTAATGAAAATAAAATGAGTTACATGTATCTGGTTGACATCATAAAATGGCACAAAGGTAATGACATGTCACAAGCGATCCTGATCTTTGTGTGTTGCATTGCAAATACCTGCCTCGTAGTTTACATATCTACCTTATTGATACTCAATTTCATTCCCATAGCAGCAGGCAGTGAGCCCCCCATGAAGCTTGATGACACCATTCATTAGATAAATGAGTCTTTAGATAAGCCGCGGTACTTTATCACACATGCAATCTTTTTCATTAGTATGTGTTAAGCTAAAGCCTAGATGTACGTTTAGTGTTGTTTTGTTTCAATGGCTTATTGTTTATACCCAGTGAAAGGTTATCGGGAAGGACACATCAAAACCTCAATGGTTTGTAGGCAGGCTGCCCCAGAAGCACTACTCTAATACATAGCAGCGCCACTGCCACATGTAGCAGAAGACTTCATTCATCTGCTGCCTATTAATTGGGTTTATAGGCAGTAATTATAAAATATTATACAGCACAAGTAAAAAGTTTGAAAAAGCATCAGGCAAAGGACTGCTTTTAATTATAGCGTCAAATTAGAGGCAGTATTTGCGATCTATGGGGGCCCATCACCTGTCAAATGTTCCCATGGGTTTTGTAGGGTAGGGTCGCTTATATATATTGGAAAGGGATAGGTGAGAGCCAGGAGTGTAGTGTTTCATACACAAATGCGGTGCACAGGGAGCAGTGAAGGTGTCATTAGCACCTACTTGTTACTTCTAACCCCAAGCCATTTGCGACAAAGCACAAGCCTACACATTGCATGAAGTCCTCATGGCTGCTCATCCCTAAAGTAAACATTGGCTTGGGCCGCCTCTGCCCAGGGATGGCTATAAAGCCTGGGACATACCAGATGAGACATCAGTGCAAAGAACCGTGCAGAGACAACCGCTTGTTTGGAATGGAGAAGATCAACACTATGGACATTGGTGGGACAGCTAGTGGTTTGCTTAGTTCGGAGGGCTCCAGCTACAAGCACCTCAGGCATCGCAAGTCCTTATCTGAGAGGTGGAAGTGTGAGCCCAGAGGACCAGCCAAGACAGATTCTCAGCGGTAATTACACAGCTCCATTCTGCTTATTATGGGATGCCCCAGGCAAAGGCCAAGGGGAGTCTATTGGAATTGTGCTGCCCAGTACCCATGCCCACAGCTCTTAACTCCTTTGCTTCTTGGTCTGCCTCTGTCACAATTCGTGTTCTTAATTTCTACAAACTGATGACATTGCTGCATTTGAAATTCCAGAAATTGATGTCCCCTATCATACATTTAGTATTGGCCAACTTACAATATTAACATACAGTAGGACTGCAATGAAAATGTGTTTACCCTACAGTTCAAGCTCCAGTAATGATCATGAATAATTTCATGTGCCACGTGTGCAGGACGCTGCCAAATTAGATATTGTTTCCTAATGTTACAGCAGTGCATTGGGGGCCATCAGAGCTAATACTGTGGGATCAAGGAAAATAGACCATCTATGTGTTGTGTTTTGTAAACATGTGTTAGAATTAATTTTCAAAACCTGCTAGTGTTGTAATACTTCAGCCAGCATTATAGTGAGCTTTGTAGTTCTACAACAGCCAGAGGGCTACTGGTTCTACACTTGCACACATTACAGCTCTTCTTTTATATACAGTACTTAGGCTTGTATCAGCTGAAGTCATGAGAACAGTATCAGTGATAACCATGTTGTGTGTGAGCTGTATAAATGTTATAACACTGTTATGTTAGTAATCTGTAAAATAGAAATAAACAGGCTTATGTGAGAGAAAAAGTCAGTGATCTGTTGCTGCACTACTACTCCTACAGCTCCCACAACATTTATTGTTTCAGCAGCAGCTAATGGGGTTCAGACAAACCTGTCATTATCAGAGCCAATTCAGGGGTATCAGGAGCTGGCATTGTCATGCAGGGTATTTTCATTACTCATCTGACTGTCTCCTTTCATCTCTGCAGACCTCACATGTTGTTCTGGAGACCTTGGCTTGTTAAATCCCATAAACCAAAGACCCATATCCATGTAAGTACCATCAGATATTAGCAGATATATATCTTGTTGTTTTCTTTAGGTAAAGGGGAACTATACAAAGACTTAGCCAAATTGTGCATAGCTTGCTGCTGGGAGACAAAAGTTGAAGGATTCCTTGTCCATATGCTGTAAATATCTGCAGATATATCATTGAGAAAATAATAGCTTTTATGCATGTGCGGGATTTAAATCCTATCTGCTAAGCTGTACAGGCACACTTTCAAGAAGGTTATGACATCTCCCTTTCAGGTGGCATTCACTGGTCATTTAGTAGTTAGGGTTTAAGGAGCAACCAGCTTGGGGGTCTTTCAAATCTTAGCCAGTGTGAGAACACAAGGAAAGTGACCAGTGACAAGCAACAGATGATTGGCCTCTACTTTGTCTTTATTTTTTATTTATTATAGGCATGTTATTGTGCAACAACAAAGGTTAAATACATCCAGTCATTGGTGCCTGTGAAATTCTCAGACATTTTAATGAAAATGATTTGCTAGATGCATTACAGAAAATATATTGTACATGATCTTCCTTTGATGAGGCCGGTGCTAAAATGTTCCCTGGGAATCCAATATCCATTGGCAGTGACATGCTAAATGGCACAGAGGCAGCTCTGTAATGTAATAATGCAGATCCTCGGCGGTAACCGTTCTCTTTCTTTATCCTAGCCATATGCCAGAGGCTTGTGTGAAAATCCTCAAGTACAGAAGCCTGTGGAGTACAACCATCCTGTGAGGTAAATGTGTTACAGTGTTAGTCGTAGTAAAGCACAGTTTATGAAATAAACACAATGGAAACCAGATGTTAATGGGCCAGCATAGCCTTCACTTATACCCAGAGCTTTTGTGCTAAAATGGCTTCAAATGCACGCTGGGGTGTGCAATGTGTTATTCTTTACTAAATAGGAGCATGATCCATTCCACACATTAGGGTTCATTTAGTAACAGGAAGGCAGTGTGTAAAATTGTGTTAAATTGCAAACATTTTGTCTACCATTTTGCACTTTACACACTGATATACTGCACATCGTTGTGCTCCATTTGGGAGATCTGTGGTATATATATATATATATATATATATATATACATATTTATATATATATATACACACACACATATATATTTAATATTATATGTGGTTTTACCCTGAGTTCTTGTACAGCATCTTATAATGTACGTGTGCCAATGAGCATTTGCCATATAGATTATTCCAACACCCAGCAGCCCACGTGCTCACCTTCACTCCAGATATGTTGTTCCAATTCCAAAGCATTAGGTATGTAGGTAGTAGATAGATCCCATTCCAAGAAATACATTAAAACCTACAGACAAAGTCTTTGCTGCCTTTTGTAGAATATAAATGTAATATATGTATGTACAGCTGCAATGCTTTCTTCATATATAATCATTTGTGAATTCACTATGAATAAATAGCTTTGTCAAAGGTTAAACGAATGGTTTTGTAATAGAATTGCAGCCATACAAGGCCATATCATTCAGTCATATGTATGTATAATAATGTGTGTGTATATATATATATATATATATATATATATATATATATATATATATATATATATATATATATATATATATATATATATATATATATATATAGGTAATAGAGGATCCGCACTCTCATTTTCATTTTCAAAGTGATAGTTTTTATTTTCACATCACAATCCGACGTTTCGGTCCCTCCTGGGGAGGAAGAGTTTATATATATATATATATATATATACTGAATATATATATATATATATATATATATATATATATATATATATATATATATATATATATATATATATTTTAGGAAAGATCCATTTATTTGCGTTAGGCGAAAGTTCAGTTCGTCAAGTCTAAAGGGTGGCATTTTGTCCTTTACTCTTTTTTTCTTTTCCATGCAGGTTTCTTTTATGTTGTTATACACTGAAATTATATAAAAGAATAGCAGATACAGTATAATGCAGTGTAGGTGTCAAAGATTGAAGTTGTATGTTTAATGCCTGTGTCCAGAAGCCATGAATGCATTGTTTTGTGTTATTTTTCAGATTATTTTGGCCCAAATCAAAGTCATTGGCTCACACCTATCAAGAGGCAGCAGATTTGCTTAGAAACTTTCCTGTTCAAGCAACAATATCTCTCTACAATGACTCAGAGTCAGACACGGACAATGAAGAGGACAGCAGTGAGGAGGAACATGACTCAGGATTTGAATCCGAATAATAGCCCACATTATTTTGCAGAACTATTGGACTACTACTTGTGTATATCTATACATTTGTACACAGGTAAAACCGAAGCTTGCAGAATGCCACTGAAATTAATACAGTCCAGACTCTAGCCCTCAAACTCCAGCAGTTTAGTAACTGTTGGTCCTTGGATCAGACAGCTGTTATATGTATGGCAATGTTAAATTTGGACTTCAATGATGTTGGGGCCCATGAAAATGAACTTTTGGGGGGTCACATTATTTATATAAAGTAGAACTGTCATATTGATGGCCCTTTAGGAGTTTCCAAACAGCAGTGCCCAGCAATCCCAGGATCACCAATAAGTGAAAGGCTTTAGGATAGAAACAGTAATATAAAGTGTTACATTCATCTTGCTCTATTGTTTCTACTATATCTTCTGGCTATATATATATATATATATATATATATATATATATATATATATATGGCAGCCTCAATCTCTTTCAAGAGGCTAATATCCTCATGAGCTGCTACAATGCCTGCACACTGTAGAGAAACATTCGTAGGGTCTTACTACCTTCATCTTCTGCTGTGTGGTAACCCACAAGGGGGCTCCATGCAGTTCCTCCCTGTTTGGATACCCCCTAAGCACCGTTCTAAGTGTGTAGCACATTTGGCCCGTCTGATGACTTTGATATACATTTGAATGGCCACTCATACAGAGTAGCACATGGTTTGACCCCCCGTACAATCAATCACCTTTACGTTACATATTGAACTGCCATGTGAAATGTATAATGAAAAGCTTCAAATGACAGATGAAGTGAGGGCTTAAAACAGGAAAGGTTCTCAATCAGAGCACTTTTCTTTTAAAAGAATGAAAGCAGCAAGAGTGTTTCTGCTCTTGCAACGAGATGGTTGAGCATCATTCTCTAAATGGTATGTGGGAAAATTTGAAGCACCTCTTTAATATATATACTGTAAAAATGTAAGATATGATATATATATATATACTGTATATATATACTGTATATAAGTGAAATTATTTATTTGTTTGATATGGTATGGCATTTTCTATGACTTATTAATAAAGTTGTAATGTTAAACATATATATGCTTTGCAATTCATTCCATTGTGTCAATTATTTACATATCTGGTGCCATTTATATTGGGGATCAAGGGATTGAAGCTGGCCATAGACACAAAGATCCGATTTTCGGGCCGTGTGTGGAGAGTCCCGACATTTTTCGTCCGGCAGAGATCGGTCGTTTGATGAATCGGACGGGTTAGAAAATTTCTGTTGGCTGCCGATAATATCTCTGCGTGTATTGCTGATCGTACGATTTTCAGTGGGAGACTGTCACCGGCTTTGTCAGACATAACTTTCGTACAATTGCTGTCAGGGGCAGATCTGTTCTTTTACTACTTTATTTGATCAGAATGGTAAGACTTTGATCTGAATGGTTAGTAGGGGTCGGGAGATAAGAAAGTCCGATCGTACTTTGATTCGTACAATCGGATCTTTGCGTCTATGGCCAGCTTTATCCTCCTCCTATACAATTTTTATAGACAGAAACAAATGCACTTTTGAAGAGTTTAAATTGTTCATTCTACTGCTTGATTATGCATTTTACCTATGAATATAAACAGCACTGCACAGATCAAATATAAACCGGAGCACCTAGAATCTATGGGGCTGGCACACGGGTAATTGCATGTCAGTGCCGTAGATTCTATGATCTGTGATACATAAAGAATTAATTATGACTTGAAATGTATTCCAACTGTGCCTTTCAATAAATTTTAATTAATTTGATTTGTTCAAGATTATTCCTCTGCTTGATGACAGATATAAGCCCAGACCAATTAGTATGAAGGGAATGGGAACATGCATTTTATTCAATCACATTTTAAATGATATTATAAGAACTATCATGGGCTGATTACATATTATACTAGGGATTGTGAGTCTGTAGAATTTAGGCTCTTAGTATCTAACTACAGCCTATACTTTATTTACAGCTGGAGGAAACAGTTAGGGCATGCCTAGTTATTTTCATAACTGTAGTTATTTCAGAGGGGATTGCAGCAATCAAAAGTACGTGTGTGCAGTAACCATCAGCAGGTATTCTTTTAAATACAGACCAGCTGTGTGGTGTAATAAGGGCTTAATTTCTGCAGGAAACAATTTCATAATAATATGAATATGGTTCAATATTCTTACTTGATACCCCCTGCCTAATGCAAATATCCTCCTCCTAACACATGTTTCTGAAGGCAGCCTGGAACAAAAGTCACTGGGAAAACGCAGAGTTACCCACCCATAAGCTGGAGAGAAGGGTAATATAATGAGGGTAAGATTACTCAAAACACAATGGAATAAAGGCAGCGCACTCCTGGGTTTCAAAAATTGATCGCTTGTCTCCAGGTTGGTTAAAAAAACGTTATACTTTATTTAAACATAGTAGCAATCTAGTAAACATAGCGTCTGAGGTCTGACGCGTTTCGTGATACAACACTTCCTCAGAGACCTCATTTCCTGTTATGACACAATAGATTTAAATACCCCCCAACACAACTGTGTATTAATTAATCATACAATTTCATGTTACATATTTAAATACACATCTGTTAAAAAATCACGTCAGTTTTATCAATTATGAGAAACATTTAAAAACAAAGATTCACATGCAGTATTGGAATAGCAACGATGAGCTGATGATCTCTCTTTTCTCCTCACTATAACAGACACAAATGCAGATTTTTTTCCAATTGCAATTTACATCAGATAGTGTCACATCAGGCAGTTACAGTTACCAGTGTAGTCCTTTTAAGGATAAAAGAATATTGTGTTATTACAGAGGAGGGAATGGTTTTCTTAATTAATTACAGTATTTCAATGTTCTGTTTTTTTGACATAACTTTATTTATTGCCATTTAATTGTTTATAATGAGCCTAATACGCTTTGTGTCTCCTTTTACTTTCTCCTCTGCAAAACACTGTTTTTCTAGATATATTATTTTAAAAGATTTTACACTTGATATCAAGGAATTTTAGCTTAAAGTGTCTGTTAAAAAATAAGGTGTTTAATGCAAGAAAATGTAAAATCCAGGTATATGAAAAGAATCGTTCAGCAGGGGACAAACTAATGAGCATCAGAGCATCAGAAGGGTTATTGTCCTGAGATCACAAAGAACTGTGGGTGTTAATATGGCTCTCAAGACCTGGCTTGATTCGTTTCACAGTACACTATACTGTGCAAATGGGACATGTTTTTCCAGTTGTTACATGAATATGAATCAGGAGAGTATTGCCATTCACTCATAATTGCGATACAGCATGTGAGTCAGCAGGAACACATAATTCCAATGTTATTCGATGAACAGAAACTTTGAGGCGCTTTGTCTCTATTCCAAGATTACAGATATTACATATCTAATTTCTTTATGAACAGGAACAGCTGGAAAATATATTATTAGTTATGGGACCCTTGTCCTCTCTTTGGCCTTACATATGGATCTTATTGAACAGGGGAAAGGGAATGCATGGACATATGTCATAGAGACAAAATACTCACCTATCCCTCTGGTGTCAAGGCCATTTGTTGATTTGTCACTGACTTCATCTGTTTTCCTTTGTGCTAAGTATTCAGGCTTTCTCCATTTACAACAAATCAGCAGATTAGATGTTGTGTGTTACTCCCTATGGTCCTACACACTTTCTAATCTGACTTGTAGCTTTTACTCTGTTTCCCCACATTTCCTTTATGGTGTTTGACTGTCTAAGGTTTGCGATCTATGCAGTATGAAATCATTAAAGGGGATGTAAAGGCAAAGAATTAAAATCCAATTTTTACTTTCTTTAATGAAAAAGAAATCTATCTCCAATATACTTTAATTAAAAAATGTGTACAGTTTTTATAATACACCTGACTGTATGCCGTGAAATCCCCCCCTTTGTTTTATTTGCTCTCCAGAACTCGAGCAGCTTTGTTTGTGTCCCTGTAGACCAGCCAGTGACCACGTAGAGATTTGTATCCACAGGTCCAGTGCAGTTTGCATATTCTGATTATTAATCAGTTTTAATGTATCAGCTACTATAGCAGAAATTATTTGTCTTGTGGTGTCTTGATCATTTATGACGATCCCTTAGCTTAACCTCCCAGCAAACGTCCAGACCACAATGAGCATGTGCGTGGTCTTGCAAAGATGTTTAACATAGTCACAAGATGATGACTCCCTGCAGGCCAACTTTGAAAGCATAAATCATTTGTTTAATTAGGTTTCTGGTGCAGTAAGTTCATGTTTATGTTTAGTATTCAAAATACAGCATTTCCAGCATTATTCTATTTTAGACTTTAGTGCTCCTTTAATTAATAAGTATATATATATATATATATATATATATATATATATATATATATATATATATATATATATATATTTGTTATTTTAAGCATAAATAAGCATATCCGAGAACTAAAATGTGCATTTTGCTATGTGCTATCTTTATTAGACAATTATTGCAATGCAAATATTAAACGCTGGCAGGGCATTTTCAGGACCTTCCTGAAGGTGGCATATGCTTTCTTAGTAAGAAATGTAATTGCATGTATTGTATAGCAGAGCAACGTATAATATTTGCAAGGTTTGCAGACCCTATATCGAATTTTCTTAGAGGAAAACCTTTTCACACTACCCATATTTTATCAGCAATTACTATATTACCGCGCAGAGTCGGTTTACTCTTGGTGCACCCGTTCCTAGTGTTCTCAGCTTGGTTGACTTCTGCCTGATTCTGGCCAAGCTTCTATCTCCTACCCTGACCTTTACCTGATCCTAACCACCCTTCTGACCTTTGTCCATTTATTGCCTACACTTCACTCCAACCTCAGAGTGTTCACTTGTGTGAAAGGGGAGAAAGGGGAGTAAAAGTGGTCATCCTCAGCACTGTGGACTCCAACAACCTCCTGTTCATGGACCTGACACTCCATATGAAACAGTTGTGGGGAAATTTGCAGTTGTTGGGTCTTAAATTTAAGCTAATGTCACACTGTGCATTTTCTTTGCCAGCAGAGAAAGTAGTAGCAGTAGTAGTAATTGGCATGAAGGGTATTTACCTGCCACTTAGCACTTGGGGCAGATTCCTACAGAATAATGCACTTGAGTGTTTTTTGGCTGCAATGCTGCCAAGCTAGGCGTGACTACATTGATTTCTTTGTTACAATTTAAGCCACTGAGAAAGGTCATTTAGCAGAGATGTCTAATAGGTTGAAATGGAAAGGTTGTGTGGTTGGGTATAATAACAGTTATAAGACGCTATGTGAACTAGTAACATGGGTTAAGGCGACTGATGAGCGGTCATATCAGGGGAACTTGTGTTTAAATTATTATTTTCATCCAGTCTTCCTACTTCAGTTCCCACAATGCCTTGTATATTCTGTGATTAAAGGGGTAGTTCACCTTTTAGTTAACTTTTAGTATGTTATAGAATGGATAATGCTAACCAATTTTTAAATTGGCTTTCATTTTTTTTCCAGCTCTAATTTGGGGTTAGTGACACTATCTAAAAACAAATGCTCTGTAAGGCTACAAATTTAATGCTATGGTTACTTTTTATTACTCATTTTTTTATTCATGCCATCTCCTATTCATATTCCAGTCTCTTATTCAAATCAATATATGGTTGCTAGGGTAATGTGGACCCTATCAACCATATTGCTGAAATTGCAAATTGGACAGCTTCTGAATAAAAAGCCAAATACCACAAATGATAAAAAATTAAAACCAATTGCAAATTGTCTCTGAATATCACTCTCTACATCATACTAAGGGGCAGATTTACTAAGCTGGAGTGAATAGTTCGAATCAAAAAATATTCGAATTTCGAAGTAATTTTTTGAGTACTTCGACCATCAAATTGGTCAAATTTGATCGAATTTGATCGAATTGAATGATTCCAAAGATTCGAAGTAAAAATATTCGACAATTTGATAATAAGTACTGTCTCTTTAAAAAAAACTTCGACTTCATACTTCGCCAAATTAAAGCTACCGAAGTCCAATGTTAGCCTATGGGGACCTTCCACAGCACTTTTCTAAGTTTTTTTGGTCAAATAAAAATCCTTCGATCGATTGCTTAAAATTGTTCAATTCGAACGATTTTATCATTCGCTCGAATTATTTATATTCGATCGTTCGATTGAACCTTTTGCGCTAAAATCCTTCAAATTCGATATTCAAAGGATTTTACTTCGAGGGTTTTTTAACCATTGAAATTCGACCCTTGATAAATCTGCCCATAAAAGTTAATTTAAAGGTGAACAACCCCTTTAACAGATCTGTAAACAGGAAGATCACAGAAATGTGCAAAGAATTGTGGGGATTCAATTAGAAGTACATTTTCTTTAATAAGGCAAATTTGTATGTGTTTTTGCTTGTGTTGTGCTGATTTCTAGACCAGGTCACTAAATTGTTAATTGCAGATAAAAATATAAAGGCAGAAGGAAATATTTCTACTAATATTATGCTTGGGTTGAGTATGATGAAAGGAAGCAACTTTATAATTGCTCTTCAATTTTGGAACAATTTTCTTTTTCAGACTTCTATTTATTCTTTTATTGATGTACAAGAACATTTTATTTCCATAAAAACAGGTACAGTCATCCATTGCACAATCGTGTTATAATAGCATCTTAGTTTAAGATGACAACTGGGATTACAACATTAACATCACAATTTGGGGATGGGGAATATTAGTAAAGCTAACCAAAGGAGATTTAATGAACATTTTTAAAGCAAAACAACCCTGGCAACACTGTAATGCTATAAATGTATTGTTTTTATTGTTTTTGTCTTTTTATTTTGGCCTAGCAACCACTTGAAACTGAAGTTCCAAACTATGCAGATACAGAACAATAATGTTGATTCTAAACACACTAAAATAAATGAACACTACTGAATGTTGTTCGAGAACATTATTGTTTAGAACCCTACTTCATTCTGAGAGCTTTGCCATTATACGCAATTCTCTGTTATATTTTTTCACTTATTGCAACTTATTATACCTTGCTGATCCTTGGAGGGAAGTCCATTAGTATACTTTACTGATCATTATTAAAACATTCAGTTTTTCCCCAGTTTATAGTAAGCTGGAGGCAGAGAGGAAATAGGGGGCTTATAATGCTATTTGAAGTTACATGTACCACTAATGTGCCTTTTATTCCAACTGTTTCTGCCACATGGGAAATCCCATTAACTTCCATCAAGTGTACATAGTTAAATTCCTTTTCAGTTTATTTAGAATAAAAGCGTAAACGTGGCAGTTGTCATAATGCAGATCCCCCCTCCATTCCCAACAAAAAATACAACTCGAAAACTCAAGTAAAGGAGGCCATACACGGATAGATCCGCTTGTTTGGCGATGTCGCCAAATGAGCGGATCTCCCTCCGATATGCCCACCTTGAAGGTGGGCAATATCGGGCAGATCCGATTGTGGGCCCTAGGGCCCAACGATCAGATCCTAGCTCTCACAAACGGGCGGTCGGATCGCGGGACCGCATCAACGAACAAATGCGGCTGCGATCCGACGGGATTTTTAACCCCATCCGATCGAGATCTGGCCGACTTTCGGCCAGATCTCGATCAGGGAAGCCCGTCGGGGGCCCCCATACACGGGCCAATAAGCTGCCGACACGGTCTGTCGGCAGCTTTTATCGGCCCGTGTATGGCCACCTTAACTTTATTAAAACTGCCCCAAAGTGTGTTAAAGAATGGCTAATTATAAGCAACTTTTCAATTGGTCTTATTTTTTTCTTCACAGATTTATTTTTAATGATTTGCCTTCTTCTGACTCTTTCTAGCTTTAAATGGTTGTCACTGACCTCATTAAAAATGCTTTGTAAGGCTACACATTTATTGTTTTTGCTTCTTTTATTACTCAGCTTTCTATTCAGGCCCTCTCCTATTCATATTCCAGTCTCTTGTTCAAATCAATTCATGGTTGCTAGGGCAATTTGGACCCTAGCAACCAGATTGCAAACTGGAGAGCTGCGGAATAAAAAGCGAAATAACTCCCAAAACCACAAATAATAAAAAATGGAAACCAATTACAAATTGTCTCACTCTTTATATTATAATGAAAGTTAAAGGCGAACAACCCCTTTAACTTTGACAGATTGGGTGCAATTGTGGTAGGCACAAATAATGCTGTGGATAAAAACACAAGGCAAATTGCATTAAAAACTGCACTTTGCACACGGAAGTTTGGTTCATAAATGACGCTAGTTAGATAAAGTACTCTCTTGCATAAGAGAAAATCAAAGAAAACAGGAACCATACATCTAGGGGCCGATTCACTAAGGGTCGAATTTCGAAGTTAAAAATACTTCGAAATTCGACCCTCGAATTGAAATCCTTCGACTTCGAATATCGAAGTCGAAGGATTTAGCGCTAAACGTTCGATCGAACGATTCGAAGGATTTTAATCCAACGATCGAACGAAAATCCTTCGATCAAAAAAAGCTTAGCAAGCCTATGGGGACCTTCCCCATAGGCTAACATTGACTTCAGTAGCTTTTAGCTGCCGAAGTAGGGGGTCGAAGTTTTTTTTAAAGGGAAAGTACTTCGACTATCGAATGGTCGAATAGTCGAACGATTTTTACTTCGAATCGTTCGATTTCGATCGAATTCTAACGAATTTAACCAATTCGATGGTCGAAGTACCCAAAAAAAACTTCGAAATTCGAAGTTTTTTTCAATCGAATCCTTCACTCGAATTGTGAATCGGCCCCTTAGACTTGAGGAACTAAATATATATAAATGTGGTCTGGGGAAATTTGCCTTGATGCGTTAACATTAATCTTTCTGTAAAAAAATAAACTTAACTTTTGTCCTATGCCACAAATAATTGGCAGATTTTTCCAGCAGAGACACAGGGAAAATCACTTCTCAGGCACCACCAATTTCATTCCTCACCAGGGACATGGATTTTCCCAACTGCTGTCTTGCTGCTCATACAGGCATTCAGCAAGCTTCAAATTACTGGAAGGCCATCTCCCATAGGCTCCATTTTATCCAAATCTTTTTCTCTGTAATGATAAAACTGTACCTTGTCCTTGATTCAAACTAAGATATAATTAATTGTTATTGGAAGCAAAAGCAGCGTATTGGGTTCATTTAGTGTTTACAAGATTTTCTAGTAGACTTAAGGTATGAAGATCCAAATTACACAAAGACCCATTATCCGGAAAACCCCAGGTCCTGAGCATTCTGGATAACAGGTCACACATCTGTATTAATATTTGAGAGAGCTCTACTGGTATATCATAGGTCTAAGGTTCTATAAATCAATAGCCTTTTATTTTATATATTTACTCACGATTTCTGTCATGTATACATGTTTATTCTAACAATATTCAGCTTAGTCTAAACTAATAATAAAAAGTGTCAGCACAATTTTAAGCCCAAGGCGTTTTTACATTACAAGAACCAAAGATCTAATCATTATCCTAACTTGATGGTTTTGGCCCACAAAAATTGTAAGTTGCGTTCAATCTCTAAAGCCCTAGGGAATGTAGTTTATTGTGCACACACTTACTAAAACTGCCCATGAGATTGAACATCCTATACATACAGCATCAACTCTCTGTCACACCACCAAAGGAGGTATTGAGTGTGTCAAATCTAGCTTCTTTTTACCTTTTTTTCAATTAAAAGGGTAACTATTTCCATTTTATCACGCCAGACGATTACTTCACGTTTTCCCAAAGCATTGAAAAGTATAATTATCCCAAACTATACTTCTCTTAATTCAGGGGCAGATTATAATGAAGGATTGGAGAGGCTAAGATAAACAAAATTTGTTTGAGTATAGAATTTTGTTCCCAGTTAGCAAAAAACAAAATACACCACTATTCCCCACAAAAGAACTGGAGAGATCACATTTCGAAGACTGAACCTCCTACTACCTTCAGATTGGATAGAAAGCAGAAAAAAGGCAGAGCATCCTCATGCTTTGCAATTGGCTGGGCATCGAGAGAAACAACCTTTTTACTGTTGCTGTTTAAGCAGAGTGGAGTAGGAGGGATTTAGTTTCTTTCTGTTGCCAATCCGAAGTAGCTTTGCTTCTTTACTAAGGGAAGCCAGATACTGCTTGTATTGCTGCAGCAACAATGGATAGACTACTAGAAAAGAAAGTTCGGGGCAACTTGTATTGGCCACCAGCAGTTTGTTGTTTTTTGCTGAACAGAAATCATCTGTGTCAAATAGTGACCACTGCAGGACAAAGCCACATATAGTGGGATGCACGCGGCAGAAAAGTGCTAAAGCCCGCTGCAATTCTCACAGTGAATGCATGGTTCACCCGGCATTTACTGTATATGGGGCTTATGAATCAGTTTGTGCCTGAGAGATGTGCTGTTCTGGCCCCCACGGAATCATTGCCTTTCCCTAGGACAGCTCACCCATTCATTAATAAAAAGCCCAGAAAGCTGTGTAAGTAAAACTTTACAAGATATTTTGTTTTATTACTTTATTTGCCTTTTTTTTTAAATGAATAACATAATTTCAGTTTCTGTTCTGGGGGTCCTATTGCTGCAGCCAAGTGTAAAAAAGGATAACATAAGCAGGACTGCCATCAGAAATCGCAGGGGCCCATACGACAAAGTTTCCTAGGTCCCCTGGTCTGCAACCACCGCAAGCCCCACCTACAGGTCCGCCCTCCCCACCCCACAGGTCCGCCCCCCACCATACAGTAAAAAAACAAAAAAAATATTGGTGGCTAGGGTTCCCACATGTTAATAAAAAGTAAAAAGATATTGGTGGTCAGGGCCCCACATAAAAAAACATTTGTGGCCAGGCCCCCCCATTAATAAATATTGATGGCTAGGACCCCGCATGAGAAAAAAAAATTGGTGGCCAGCCCCCCCCCCACATTATGAGAAAATTGGTGGCCAGGGCCCCTTAAACGTCCATGCCTTCCCGAAGTCAGCAGCTCTCAGAAAGATGGGGGGCCCGGCTAATCAAGTAAGTGTGGCATGGCCGGGCCCCCCTTACCCTCGGGGCCCCCTACAACGCTCCCCCCTGTCCCCCCCTGATGGCTGCCCTGAACAAAAGGCAGAGTTATGCCACCCTGTTATTTTCTAAATTAGGTTGACCTATAACTCTGCCACCAACCTATAGCTGAAAGGCTGCAGGATTTGAGAGTTATAGTTCAACAATACCTTGTTTTTACCAATTACTGGCATAAGTCAAAGTGAACTGAACAAAAAAAAAAGGTGAAGGAATTGTGGCAAATCCTTCGACTTTGATATTCGAAGTCGAAGGATTTAACTTCGACAGTCGAATATCGAGGGTTAATTAACCCTCGATATTCGACCATAAGTAAATTTGCCCCTTAATTTCTCATATGCTCTAATGCCATTATGCATGGAATTGGTATTATATTTTTTTCTGTTATGTGCCCTAGGTATAATATTCAATATATGGTTATGATGGTCTTATTCCCAAAGTTTAAAGGGGTTGTTCACCTTTAAATGAACATTTAGTATGATGTAGAGAGTGATATTCTGAGACAATTTGCAATTGGTTTTAATTTTTTATTATTTGTAGTACAGGTATGGGACCTTTTATCCAGAATGCTCGGGATCTGAGGTTTTCCGGATGACGGATCTTTCCATAATTTGGGTCTTCATGCCTTAAGTCTACTAGAAATTCATTTAAACATTAAATAAACCCCGTAGGCTGGTTTTGCTTCCAATAAGGATTCATTATACCTTAGTTGGGATCAAGTACAAGCTACTGTTTTATTATTACAGAGAAAAAGGAAATCATTTTAAAAAATTTGGATTATTTGAATAAAATGGAGTCTATGGAGTCCGTAATTCGGAGCATTCTGGATATCGGGTTTCCAGATAAGGGATCCTATACCTGTATTTTACTTTAGCTTTTTATTCAGCAGCTCTCCAGTTTTCAGTTTCAGGTGGTACATGTAACTTCAAATAGCATTATAAGCCCCCTATTTCCTCTCTGCCTCCAGCTTACTATAAACTGGGGAAAAACTGAATGTTTTAATAATGATCAGTAAAGTATACTAATGGACTTCCCTCCAAGGATCAGCAAGGTATAATAAGTTGCAATAAGTGAAAAAATATACCAGAGAATTGCGTATAATGGCAAAGCTCTCAGAATGAAGTAGGGTTCTAAACAATAATGTTCTCGAACAACATTCAGTAGTGTTCATTTCACAATAATTAAAATTATTGTTCTGTATCTGCATAGTTGGGAATTTCAGTTTCAAGTGGTTGCTAGGCTCATTGATGAATAGTTGAAGGCCAAAATAAAAAGACAAAAACAATACATTTATAGCATTACAGTGTTGTCAGGGTTACTGTTTTGCTTTAAAAAAGTTTATGAAATCTGCTTTTCTTTCATTATCTTTACTAATATTCCCCATCCCCAAATTGTGATGTTAATGTTGTAATCCCAGTTGTCATCTTAATTGGATGCAATGGATGACTGTACCTGTTTTTATGGAAATAAAATGTTCTTGTGCATAAATAAAAGAGAATAAAAAGAAGTATGAAAAAGAAAATTGTTCCAAAAATAAAGAGCAATTATACTCAACCTGAGCATAATATTATTAGAAATATTTCATTCTGTCTTTATTTTTTATCTGCAATTAACAGTTTAGTGACCTGGTCTAGAAATCAGCACAACACAAGCAAAAACACAAACAAATTTGCCTTATAAAAGAAAATGTACTTCTGTGTTCTTCCCTGTTTACAGGGGTTGTTCACCTTTAAATTAACTTTTAGTATGATGTAGAGAGTGATATTCTGAGACAATTTGCAATTGGTTTTCATTTTTTATAATTTGTGGTATTTGTCTTTTTATTCAGAAGCTGTCCATTTTGCAATTTCAGCAATATGGTTGCTAGGGTCCAAATTACACTAGCAACAATGGATTGATTTAAATAAGAGACTGCTATATAAATAAGAGAGCCCTGAATAGAAACTGAATAAAATAAAGTAGCAGTAGCAATATATCTGTAGCCTTACAGAGCATTTGTTGTTTAAATGGGGTACGTGACAGTCATTTGAAACTGGAGAGAGTCAGAAGAAGGCAATTCAAAAACTATAAAAAAAATAAATAATGAAGACCAATTGAAAAGTTGTTGAGAACTAGCCATTCTACAACATACTAAAAGATAACTTGAAGGTGAACCACCCCTATGCCATTACCACTGGGTATTATACAAAAAACTGGCATTCTGTTTATTCTGCCAAATGTTCTCAGGGGATTATCCATCAAGCTAGCAATAAATTTATTGTGCAGTTTATTCACGCGGCATTATACATGGCATTGGCACTGAATATATTATGCCCAGTGGTGGATTAAGGACATGTGAGGCCCCTAGGCTACACTTTCCACAGGGTCCCCTTCTAGGGTACCAAATTTTTTTGTGCGATCCGTGCCACATTTTTTTTTAAAAAAAAAAGCCGACCACTGTGTAAATACAATATCGGTTTCAAGCTTAGGCAATAGCATATTTACGTTAGCGTATTTACGAGGCGGTCGGCTTTATTAAAAAACGTGGTGCGGATTGCGCCGAAAACGATCCGATGATCTGCAATTAACTTCCAAATGATCAAAATATAAGTTATTCAAAAATAGCAGATTAGCAGGTAGATACGCAGCAACTGCCTGGGAGTGGGACCCCAATGCAATGCTGATCCCAGTGGAGCACAGCCACTGCCAGCGGTACCTGCTGATTCAGCCTGTGTTTGCTTTGCTGGCCTGGCTGAAGTTTTTAATTATTTAAAAATAAAAAATAGATTTTTCTGTCCACTGACTGTCTTGCAGCAGGCTACCAAGCACGTAACTGCTGCTAGACCGCGTGCTGCCCCCCCATGCCTTGCTTTCTAGTGAGACAATTTAGGCAGGATTCAGCCAAGAAGATAGATAATAGCTAGATTTAGGCAAGAAGAGACTGCGTGTCTGTTCTTTTCGGACCGCGTGTCCAAGTGCATGCTCAACTGTCTAAACTAAGCCAAGAGTGCTTTGGCCCACACCAGTCACTGGTGACGAGCACCAATTTCCGACAAAGACAGCCCGGCTTAGAGAGATTGCACGCAGAGTCACAAAACGCATGCGTATCATGCACTGTGACGCACATATAGAAGTGATGCATGATGTACCTGACATGCCTTGCCTAAATTTTCTCCCAGTCCCAGGCAGTGCCACAGCAACCATCAGCGCACACGCGCGGGGGAGGGGACAGATCAGTGGACGCCGGTTGGTGATTTTTAAAAAAATAAATAAAAAAATTGCCAACAAAAACCCCATGGGCCCCTGACCACTATGGGTCCCTTGGCTATAGCCTAGGCTAACCTAGGCATTAATCCGCCCCTGATTATGCCACATTTAAAGGAATAGTTCAGTGTGAAAATAAAAACTGTGTAAATAGATAGGCTGTGCAAAATAAAAAATGTTTCTAATATAGTTAGCCAAAAATGTAATATATAAAGGCTGGCGTGAACAGATGTCTAATAAAACAGCCAGAATCCAACTTCCTGCTTTTCAGCTCTATAACTCTGAGCTAGTCAGCGACTTGAAGGGGGGCCACATGGTACATTTCTGTTCAGTGAGTTTGTAATTGACCCTCAGCATTCAGCTCAGATTCAAAAGCAACAGAAATGACCCATGTGGCCCCCCCTCAAGTCTCTGATTGGTTACTGTCTGGTAGCCAGGGCAACCAGTCAGTGTAAACAAAGAGAGTTGAAAAGCAGGAAGTAGTGTTCTGACTGACTTGTTATACATCAAATCACTCCAGCCTTTATACATTACATTTTTGGCTAACTAACTATATTAGAAACATTTTTTATATTGCACAGCCTATCTATTTACCCAGTTTTTATTTTTACACTGAACAATTCCTTTAAGGGGTGATACACCTGACATTGGCACGGCATTAATGAAGTATTCTGAGGCGTTACACATTATAAAAACAATGTGTTTATTTAACTTTGGTGAATTTCTGTGCAATTTCACTATAAAACCAACAGTAGAGAACATGTCTAACTAACAAACAAAAAAAAATCACCCTCCGCCTATTTCTTAATTGCAACTGAAAGTAGTTTATTTTTCTGTTCTCTAGTTCTGACTCTCGAAAAATAGTACAGGTATGGGATCTGTTATCTGGAAACCTGTTATCCAGAGAGTTTCCAATTACAGAAAGACCATCTCTCAATTTTAATCAAATTTTTTAAAAAGATTTCTCTTTTATAATAAAACTGTATCTTGTACTTGATCCCAACTAAGATATTTTTAATCCACATTAGAAACAGAACCAGCCTATTGGGGTTATTTAATGTTTCCATGATTTTCTGGTAGACAAGGTATGAATAACCAAATTACAGAAAGATCCAGGTCCCAAGCATTCTGGATAACAGGTCCCATACCTGTATTAATATATGAGAGAGCTTTTCTAGTATATCACAGGCCTAAGGTCCTATAAATCAAGTCTTTTATTTTATATCTGTATTGCTATTTCTTTCAGGCAATGTAATACTGTGATCTGTAGTGGAATCATTAAGATTTGTCTATGTTTATTTGTACAAGCAAAAAAAATTATATTGTGTAACATTATTTTGACAGGGGGGGCATGTTGCTTTGTGTAGTCATACTTAGTTCTTAAATCCATTGAAATGCAAAACCTCAGTTATGTTCATTCAAACCTCAATTGTGACAAAAACATTAAAATAGCAATATGTAAATGTGAAATAGGACAAACAAGATCCAATACTGAAGCTACAGCTTACCATAGCCCAATAAGAAAATATTCTATCTGCTTATTTTAGTGCTGTACCCTTAAGCTGTTTTTCTCTCCATGTACAGGTTTTCTCATCCATGTCATGTTTCTGAAATTTATCTTATTTTTAGTAAAAAAAAAGCTTTAGAAAAACCAAAATCAGTTGCATCAACTGCCCTTTCTTTTATCTAAATCCCTTCTTACTTCTTCATAAAAAAGATTAGTTGGACATGAGTTTTTTTTGTAAAAAACCATGACAACAGTTGGAAATTGCTTTATTTTTATGATGTAGTCTTGTTTGCAAATGCTTCACATCCCTTCCAACTACAGGTGTCGACCTTACTGCTGAATAAGTGTGAGATCTTGATCCCTGTTCAAATATTATTGCCATATCCTCTTGCCATCAATCACTTGTTAATGAGACAGAGGATATCAAGTCTATAAATATTAGCATGATGAATCCAGAAAAGCAGAGCCTGGCTTCTAAAGGTCCCTTGGATAAATGTCATCATGCCTTATTTATTCTAGATGCATATAATGCAAGCCTTCTTGTCTGGGTATTAATTTCAGTTTATAGTGAATGAATTGCATATAGCACACATCAACAGTTAATTGGCCATGCTTTGTTGGTGACTATTAGTCACTGAATTCTCTCTTATTTGAGATCATATATGATACATATATATATATTGTGGGGTATAAGCTTTTGGAGATCTTTCCTTATTTTTGCTCTGCCCGAATGGGAACACACTGTATCTTTTGGCAGGAGGAACGATCAAACAAAAACAGCCCTTTAAGGGCTCTTACAGACGAGCGTTTTTACCTGCTCTCCCCGTTCCGTTTTTCTGCGTTCAGCCGCAGGGGAGCGCAGGAATAGACGCATTACATTTTTTCCAATGGGGCTGTACTCACACAGGCGCGTGTAGGCGCCGAACGCAGGTTGAGCCTACATGTGAGTACAGCCTCATTGGAAAATTTATAATGTGTCTATTCCTGCGCTCCCCTGCAGCTGAATGCAGAAAAACGGAACGCAGGGGAGCGCAGGTAAAAACGCTCGTCTGCAAGAGCCCTTACTGACAAAGATCAACTGACAAAAGTTAATTTGAACCACACAATGGAAATTCATAAATTGATTACAGCTACAGACTCTCAGGTGTCTCTGCTAACATATCCGCAAACTCTACTAGCACCAGCCAGTGATTATAGAAGAGAGGGCCACATCACTCCAGCTGAACCTGATACGCAGTCAGCTGGAATCGTTGGGATGGTTAAGAGTTGGGCTGCAACTATGGTGAAATTGCATGTTGCACAATACATTTGATTCATTAATAACTAAGGGGTCATTCTTGACCCTGGGGGGTCTAGGGTTGCCACTTCACCCCTTTAATACTGCCATTATATTGAATCCACATCTACGTGGCTGCACATAAATCAGTTCAGTCTGCAGCATGTATCCAAATGTATTCCTAATTAACCATACAGGATGTGAATTCAATATGGGCCAGTATTAAAGTGGTCAGATGGCAACCCTACGAGGGGGACACAAGTGCAGAGCAGTAAGGGGAGCGAGAGTGCCTGCTCCGTAGTGCTTATTTTTGAAGTACTTGCGCCCCCTGTGAGACATGGTGGTCTGCACTGAATGCTGGATGAAAAATCTGGTGCTCAGTGTCTAATATAGCATTAGGAGGTGCATCAAACACGTCCTGTCCATAGACAAGCACTGGATGGGCAAATTTGACCCATTTCGCCTCTCCAAAAATTTGCTGAAATGCATTAAAGTCTATAGGTGACAATTTTTTTGAAGCGCAACATTTTTTTCTCCCCTGATGGGACCAAGAAATAACAAATAACATCGATAATAAACATAAATGTTTCTTAAGTAAGATAATATGCAAAAAGGTGTTATACTCCCCTTTAACAACCCCTTAGGGCCCTTACTCACGGGGTTTTGAGCTGCGCTCCCCTGCGTTATGGTTTTATGTGTTCAGCCGCAGGGGAGCGCAGGAGTAAACGCACGCCATTACTGTCAAGGGGGCTGTACTCACACAGGCGCATATATGCGTCGAACGCAGGTAAAATGCAACATGTTGCGTCTCAACCTGCGTTCGGCGCTTACATGCGCCTGTGTGAGTACAGCCCCCTTGACAGTAATGGCGTGCGTTTACTCCTGCACTCCCCTGTGGCTGAACTAATGAAACCGTAACGCAGGGAAGCGCAGCTCAAAACGCCATGTGTAAGGGCACTTAACCAGTCTCTGTTGGAGGGACACACAAAGGAAGCATAACACTAACAATTATTCAATAAAGCTAAAGCAAAAATATTTTTTTTGGAGGTTTTCTTTACAAAACAACAACAACAAAAAATCATATGTTACCATGGTATGAGCAGTGTTACCGAAATGTTTTGTCAATTAAAAATTCCTATTATATGAAATGCATATGTTATAACTGGGGGGTCCAGCATAGTCTCTTACCTAAATGTCTGCACTATTTTTATGTCTACTATTACTATTTTATATCCTTTACCACGTTGCTAGTTCCACAGTTCTTATTAGCAAATTAATGTTGGGCAAGTTGCATTCAGCAATCATTTCCATTTTGCAGTATTGTAACTTTCTATTCATGCTCCAGTATGGCATCAAAATTTTTTGGTGACTGATTCAATACTTATATATTTTGTTTTTTTTACACTTAATTCCTCTTCACTTCTCTGTCCAGATCAGCATCTTGCGGAATATTTGCCTTTATACACATCTTTAAATTGGGTTGGGCAAACATGCTTTGGATAACAAAGTTAACTAGATGGTGTCGTTTCTGAAGAAACCACAAGATGTTGGCTTTGAAACGCAAGAGGGCCAGTCGCCCCTGGTGCATAGAGAGTACACAAAGTTGGTAGAATCTGGTTTAAAACTGTGAAAATTGAAGCAGATCAAATTGTACCATTAAAATCAATCCAAAAAACCTGATTGGCTGTTTTTGGCTCCACCCACTTTTAAAATTTGAATCCCAGTCCCCCTGTGACCGACTGTGCCAAGTTTGATGTCCCTGCCATTAACTGTGAAAGAATAGCAGCTACTTATATATTGACATTGATTAGCAATAGGTAACATTTGATTGGCTGTTTTAAGCTCCACCCAGTTTTCCGAATTTTAACCCCAGTCACCCAGTCATGGTCTGTACCAAGTTTGGGGCCTCTGGCTTTAAAACTGTGAGAATGGTAGTATTTGAAACTTTTACATTGAAGTCAATAGGTAAAATCTGATTGGCTGTTATTGGCTCCACCCACTTTTCCTAAATTTTGACCACAGTCACCCAGTGAGTAATTGTGCTGAGTTTGGGACACTTGGCATGGACGCCATAATAATAGCAGCAATTTGGCGTTTTTCATTAAGGTCAATGGCTGAAGTCCGATTGGCTGTTGTTGCCCCGCCCCCTTTTTTTCCTAATTCTGAACCAGAGTTACCAAGTGACTAACACTTTAAGGTTTCGGAATCATGACATTAAACCTGTAAAAATGGCAGCAGTTTTATGTTTTTCTCTTGAAAATCAATGAATGACATTTGATTGGTTGTTGGTGGCTCCACCCACTTTTCCTAACTTTGAAGTGCAAACACCCAGTGACCACATTTGTGATATTCGAGGTCCATGACAGCAATAATGTGCAAATGGCAGCAATTTTAATTTTTCCCATTGAAATCATCAAAGAAATCTGATTGGTTGTTTTTGGCTCCACCCACTTTTCCAGATTTTGATCCCGGTCCTCCAGTGACCAACTGTGCCAAGTTTGAGGACCCTCCCATGAACAATCTAAGAGCGGCGACAGTTTTAACTTTTCCCATTGAAACAAATGGCTAATATTTGATTGGCTGTGGTAGACCCCGCCCACTTTTCCAAATTCTAACCCCAGTGACCCATGGTGCCAAGTTTGGGGTCTCTGGCTTTAACACTGTGGGAATGACAGTGTTTGACATTTTCTCATTGAAGTCAATAGGGAAAATCTGATTGGCTGTTTGTTGCTCCGCCCACTTTTTGGAGTCCCCAAAATGTGACAGAACTTTTCAGGTTGACCCCATGACTAAGTGACCCAAGTTTGGTGAGTGTAACTTTAATGCTGTACGAGTGGCAAAAGTTTAAAATTTTCCAATGAAAGTCTATGGGAAAAAATGGGGTCTTTGGGGGGCCGCCACAGGGCCACGGAGGGTGGGATTGCTTAACAGAGCACAAGCAACCTATTCGGGTATGAGCCCAACAAGTGTGCAAAGTTTCATAATTGTACTCCTAAAACTCTGGGAGGAGTAGCGTTTAGAAAATTGCTAAAATTTCATTGGCTGTTGGTAGCTCTGCCCACTTTGGGGTGCCCCCCAAAAATACATATTTTTATTCGGGGTGGCACCAACAATATGCGGTCCGAGTTTGGGAAGTGTAGCTTCAAAACTGTACGAGCGGCAGCGATTTGAAAATTTTCCCTGTCAAAGTCAATACAAAAAAGGCGTCTTCGGTGGTCCGCCGCACGGGCGCAGTGGGTGGGATCGCTTACTTAAGCACAAGCAACGTACTTTGCTATAAGGCGAATAGGTGTGGAAAGTTTGGCGCTTGTACCCCTAAAACTGTAGGAGGAGTAGCGTTTAGAAAACCGGGGGGCGCTAATAATAATAAGAACGAGCTGAACTAGTAGATCAAGATGTTGGCTTTTTCAAAGCCAACATAATTACTGCACCCAGAGTTTCACTGGGCTGGTAAGACACCAGGAAAAAACCCTGTGAGCCTTGGCCTTCATGGGGCCCTAGATCCTGGTCACTCCCCATGGTGCTGCAGATGCTCCCTCTGCTGCTCCCTCTTGCCCAATCAAATTGGCAAGTGAGTTGAGGAATATGGTAAAACTTACATGACAGCACCCACAGGAGTGGGGTCAGAAGGGTTCATTGTGAGAGAGGACCCTTGATGCTGCAATGGGGGGGGCTTGTGGGTATAGCCCAGTCTGATGTTGCCTGCACCCCTACCCAGAAATAGTGTTTCTAAGCTGAGAGCACAGTCTCCTGGGTGGCTTTTGGCCATATCTGTAGCAGAAGTAGGGAATTTGTTTCAAAAAAGCCATATAACAATATACAGTGATCTGATCCAGTGTGTTTAAATAAGGTGCTAAAAGGAGAGTAGCCGTATCTTGTTATTCATGAGGAATCTCTGAAATATCCTGGTAACACCCAAAAAAGCTGTGATACTTGATGGATAATTTAAATATATGCTGCATATCTAAATAACTAATAATAACTATCATTCTATAGCACAATGGGGTTTGCAGTTGTCCTGCAAATGCCATACTGGACACTAAACATAGGAGTGTTGCATGTCAGTCACCCAATGGCACCAGTTAACTCAACTGACACAACTGTACTCATGTCACCTTGCAGTGCATCATTGGAATTAGAATTCTATATCTAACAGGGTATTTTAATAAAGCCATAAGCCTGTAAAATGGAAATTAATTTATGAAGGAGGCATCCTTAATATCAGGAAGGCCACAAATCAAGCTACTAGGTTTTTTTAAACTATGTTTCCATTAGATTTCTACTTTCCATGCTTAGATATTGTTTCCCATCGACAAAAATATAAACCCTTTAGGACCCAGAATCCACAAAGATGCAGTGACATCACAATGATCATTGTGATGTCAAGGACAAGTGAACATTATGATGTCACTGCACAATGCTCATTGTTCATTGTGATGTAATCTACTATATTATATATTGAGCTACACTGGGAAAGGCGTTCATTGTGTTCTTTGCTAAGTGACACAGCAGACATCTTTTTGTTGTCTGTATTTATTACTACTATTTAATTACTTTTGTTTTTGGATTTTCTTTTGACTTCATCATGAAAGGAATTCAAGTACCTTTTCTAGCTTTTGCACCATTTACCTTATCTTCATGTGCTTTTATTGGTCTTATGATATATAACATATTTGCATTTTTCTCTGGATCTGATAAGTTTGCACCCTATACAAGGTAAGGAAAATACTATATTGTGTGTTTGTGTGATAAATGGCAAATCGAATAAAGCAATAATCATATATTTTATTTCTTTTGCAGTGGCATGCCAGGCTTTCCAGCGGCCAATGTTGCTTTAACAGTGGTTCACATAATCTGTGCCTATGCTGGTAAGTGTAACAAATATTCCTACCTTCCTACCTCATGAATTCTAAACACCAATGAGCTAACTGAATTTACCCTATTTCTTAGGATCTGCCACAATGTACGCCAGATATACTGTGCTGAGAAACCGTCAGTCTGAATATGTTAAGACACATACTTGGGCCAACATAATCCTATTGGCACTCGGATTGTTGGCCTCTCAAGGATACGTTTTGGAGAATAACTTTCCGGTAAGATGCTCTTCGGTCCCAAAAACTGTTAAAAGCAAGAAATAATAGCTTTTCTGATCTCTCTTGTTTATTTCCTGGGACAAAGAGGCCAATGGACTAACTGAATTCTTTGTTTGTTTAGGTGTTGGTGTTCCCTGAAGTGCACATAGCAGGAGTGCTGACAGCCACTGTATGTGCAAGTGCCTATACTCTAATAAATACAGTGATATCGTACAGGACGCCAGAGAAGAAGGACAGCCGTTTCACATGCCATGTGCGCTTGGTTATATCAATAACCACCATATTGGCATTAGCTCTAGGTATCCGTTCACTGCTAATGTTACTTTTCAACTAACAGATGCTCTGTGCTAACTGGTTGCTGTATCTAGTCAGGGTGGATAGATGGGTATAGGGGAGGAGTCAGGATTAAAAGATTACTTTTAAAATATTTATTATATTCATATTTCCTTCTGTTTCAGATTCAACATTTGATTTTATCTTTGTCTGGATCATACAAGAAAATGCACAGATTTATGAGGTATGTTATGAATGGATTTGATCATTGTTCTCTATAGTATTATTAAGGGATGCACCGAATCCACTATTTGGGATTCAGCCGAATCCCCGAATCCTTGGTGAAAGATTTGTCCGAAGACCGTACCGAATCCTAATTTGCATATGTAAATTAGGGGCAGGAAAGGAAAAAGTGGAAAAAATTCTTCTTTTGTGATGGAAACATCAAGTGATTTCCCTACCCGGCCCTAATTTACAAATGCAAATTCGGATTTGGTTCGGCCAGGCACAAGGATTTGGCCGAATCCTGCTGAAAAAGGCAGAATCCTGGCCGAATGCCCGGATTCGGTGCATCCCTAGTATTATTGCTTTAAAGGAATAGTTCAGTGTGAAAATAAAAACTGTGTAAATAGATAGGCTGTGCAAAATAAAAAATGTTTCTAATATAGTTAGTTAGCCAAAAATGTAATATATAAAGGCTGGAGTGAACAGATGTCTAATAAAACAGCCAGAATCCAACTTCCTGCTTTTCAGCTCTATAACTCTGAGTTAGTCAGCGACTTGAAGGGGGGCCACATGGTACATTTCTGTTCAGTGAGTTTGCAATTGATCCTCAGCATTCAGCTCAGATTCAAAAGCAACAGAAATAACCCATGTGGCCCCCCCTCAAGTCTCTGATTGGTTACTGGCTGGTAGCCAGGGTAACCAGTCTGTAAACCAAGAGAGCTGAAAAGCAGGAAGTTGGGTTCTGACTGACAAGTTATACATCTAGTCACTCCAGCCTTTATACATTACATTTTTGGCTAACTAACTATATTAGAAACATTTTTTATTTTGCACAGCCTGTCTATTTACACAGTTTTTATTTTCACACTGAACAATTCCTTTAAGGCCAGATTTGGAGCATGAGCTACTATATATCTTGCATGGGGGGGGCAGCTATAATGTGAACAGATAGGGCAGCTTTAGAGTAGGTCACAGGATTTCCCATGTAACATCCCCAGAAGGCCCAAGGTGATTTACTGCCCGGGGAATCACTAACGTGTAGCCTATTGTCTGTGAGGCCAATCATTAGTTCTCACACATCTTCATCATTAGTTTTGTTCTAGAAAATGTGCAGCTCATAGCAAGGCACAGTTTAGCTCTTTTGGTGGAAATTGTTTTGGAAAGGGAATGCATGTGTATGTCAGTCCTGTCGCTATGTAAACTTCAATAATTTCCTTGTTAAAAATAAACTTGTATATCTGTTTTTTTTAGATCATCAATATTGCAAGGGTTATCAGCGAATGGCTCTCAACCATCACATTTTATGGATATTTGGCCACATTTGTGCCGGAGCTTATAGTAAGTACACAGTCTTATACAATTGTATTACTGTATATAGAATCAGTTACTATGCATCTAGAAGCGGAGAATTTCAATATTTTATTGAACAATGATCTTGTAAGCAAATCTAGAAGGAATTAAATTGATCAGGGACTTAAGGGAATACTTGACCAACTATATAATCATTATATTGATATTATTTTGTCTTGCTGCAGATTTACAACTAAACAATTATATTATTGCTAACTAATGTGTTAATGTTGCCTTTTGTCTGCTACAGATCTACGGTTTCAGAATACCCAAGAATATGGAGGAAGACTGCTTTTATATTTTACCATCACTTGATGATGTAGAGGCCAACATTCAAAAAATGGAAGGCAGTTAAATAGAAGAGAGAAGGGCCATAACATTAATAGGGTTTATCCATCAACAGTAACATTGCCTCTAGTAACATTGCACTTGTGGCCTGGAGAAGATATCAACCAATGGGATTTTTCAGTCTCCTTAATCAGATATCAGTGAAGAAGATGAGCCCATACTCATTTCAAACATTTGTTACATCTAAGCCACCTACTCGGCTCTTACCAATGATATCTTCAGGATCTCCTATTTGTTGTTATGGACCTACCATACTAACCTATGGGGTTTGTTTATGATTTTAAATAAAAATGACTTCTATAGTGAAGGTGTAAATTCCCTGTTGTCCTGTTTTTAAATCAGCTGATACTGAATTGATCTTCAGGATCTCCTATTTGTTGTTATGGACCTACCATACTAACCTATGGGGTTTGTTTATGATTTTAAATAAAAATGACTTCTATAGTGAAGGTGTAAATTCCCTGTTGTCCTGTTTTTAAATCAGCTGATACTGAATTGATCTGACCATGTTTGGAAGCTGTCCTGAAGTTGTTTCATTATATGATTAGGTGTTGATTTCTGTTTTTTCATTGGCACATTAGCATAATATGCATTTAACCATTACAGCACTCCATATTGCAGATTTTGGTGTAGACCAGTGGATAGCAGTAATTTTTATTTCAAATCCACTTAAAGGTTCTGCCTTTGGCCAGGTCCCGTTTGAAGGTCCAACCTTTGGCCAAGCCCCTCTTAGCTCGTACATTAAAGGGTGTACTTATTAACATAGTAAGTTAGGTTGAAAAAAAACTCATCCCCCAAGTTCAACCTTAAATCTGTGTCACGGCCGGCACCCAATACCAGAACAAGTGCCAAGTACCCTGGTCTCAGCTCGGCTTCACCAGTAGTGTGACCATATTTGGGCATTCGGGAGAAGTCCTCAGCTTACTTGGGTGCCACCTGGCAAGTGAGTTGAGGAATATGGTAAAAACTTACATGACAGCACCCACAGGAGTGGGGTGGGAAGGGTTCATTGGGAGAGAGGACCCTTGATGCTACAATGGGGGGGCTTGTGAGTATAGCCCAGTCTGATGTTGACTGCACCCCTATCCAGAAATAGTGTTTCTAAGCTGAGAGCACAGTCTCATGGGTGGCCTTTGGCCATATCTGTAGCAGAAGTAGGGAATTTGTCTCAAATAAGCCATATAACAATATACAGTCATCTGAATCTGATCCAGTGTGTTTAAATAAGGTGCTAAAAGGAGAGTAGCCGTCTCTTGTTATTCATGAGGAATCTCTGAAATATCCTGGTAACACCCAAAAAGCTGTGATACTTGATGGATAATTTAAATATATGCTGCATATCTAAATAACTAATAATAAAGTGCAGAGGATGAGCAGTGTAAAAGGATACGCAGTGTGCTCTCATCTACTTTCACCAGTAGAAAACGCAAACAGGTCAGCACAAAGGGGAGAACAGGTATGGGACCTGGTATCCAGAATGCTTGGGACCTGGGGTTTTCCCAGATAATGGATCTTTCCTTAATTTGGACCTTCATGCCTAAAGTCAACTAGAAAATCATGTAAACATTATATAAACCCAATGGGCTGGTTTTGCTTCCAATAATGATTAACTATAGCTTAGTTTGGATCAAGTAAATGGTACTGTATATTACAGTGAAAAATAAAATCATTTAACAAAAATTTGAATTATTTGGATAAAATGGAGTCTATGGGATACAGGCATTCAGTAATATAACAGTTATAATCCAACTTCTCGTACTAGATCATCTTTTGGGTCTATGGTTTTTGAATAGCCACAATATACAATGTTAGGGCTTACTTGGTTCCAACCTATATCACAATGCAGAAACTCATGCTGTTGATGTTTTGAAATGTAGTCATAAAACAAATCCCACATTTTATACTAATAAATGAGAACATTCACTCTAGGCAAGGGTTGCTAATGAAAACTCACTACAGAATGCAAAAAGGGAAGCTACAAGGAAATGTGCCACAACATCATTATCACCATCAGTAAACTGCATGCAAGTTCCAGTAACAACACCATTCCCACTTGTCTTAGAGGTCATCAGGACCTCTATCAGGGGCTTACAATTATACAGGACCAGCTCATTGATGGGGCCCTGAAAGATAGTATTTAGTGCTGTTAAGTAAGTCACACACAGGAAGAGGGTATTGTATCCAGAAAACTCTGCCTCAGAACCACATATACAGACAGAACCGGTGTAGAAAATAATCAGAGCAGTACACTCCTTCCACATTCCACGTTCTTCAGTGCTGTACTTGCCCCCACCACCACACACTTTTCCTGCTTTAAAGCCTATAATAAACTTATTTCCAAAAATGCAAAAAAAGGTGCAAAAGGTACCCATTAAAATACCATACACAATGAAGGTCACAAACTTATATACCCAGCATTTTGTAACGTAATGTACCAATATAAAGCATCCTAAATATGAATGCCAGCGGCCTAATGAACAGCCTAAAATGCATATATTAACCAAACTATGTGTCCTACAGAGACCTCCAAATGAAAACATAGCATATGAATTTTCACATCTGACATGGAGATATATATATATATATATATATATATATATATATATATATATATATACACATCATGATAAATGGATTTTTTCGTGAAAATCGTGTTGTATTTTATTCACAAATGCATATCCAACGTTTCTTCCCCATTGGGACCTTTCTCAAGGGGGACCAAAACGTTGGATATGCATTTGTGAATAAAATACAACATGATTTTCACGAAAAAACCTTGGAGTGCGGGTCCATTTATCATGATGTATCATTAAGCTTTTGACCGACGCACCCACTTTTATTAAATCCGGTAAGAGTGTGTTCACCTATATGGACTATATATATATATATATATATATATATATAGAAAAACTGGAGCTGGTGCACATGGCAAATAAGAGAAATAAGAGTCCAGTGCCTGTGTGCTGGTTCGTACAAAATAGTATAATAGCTCCTATAAAAACCGCACCAAACAGGTCTTTGTTATTGTGTCAAAAATCTATATTTATTTATCGACGTTTCTGCTCCTTACTCCTGAAGACTTACAGAGCCGAAACGTCGATAAATAAATTTTGATTTTTGACACAATAACAAAGACCTGTTTGGTACGGTTTTTATTGGAGCTATTATATATATATATATATATATATATATATATATATATATATATATATATATATATATATATATATATATATATATATAGACAAAATTTCTATGGGCAAAAACAAGTAACAAACATCATGCAGAATACGACAAAATGACTAAAATCCAATAAAACCACTAAAATCAATGCTTTTTTGTTTTGCGTAGTGTAATTAGAAGTCAGAATCACAATTTGAATATTTTGGCTTGACCATATACTATAAGTGACCAACACCTACGAAGAACTAATAAATGTGATAAAATGGTTAAATATGCATAACAATTACCTAAATGTAATACAATCGCCAAAACAACATACAAAAGGTATTTCACACTGCGGTTAACGAATACCCTATTTGCAATGGCAATAAAGCATTCTTTTTAGTCAAAAACCCAGCAAGTAGTAAAAAAAGCTACATAATTGTGTATGTTGGCATGTTGTGTGCATGTATGCAAGTACAGTATGTACAGTCAAAAATAGTCAGCACAACCTTGTTAAATCTTCTTACTTTCTTTAGATGGGTGCAGGTTCTCCAGTGGCCACTTTCCACCAGCAAATACAGTCGAAGTACGGTATGAACAGCACCACAATTCTTATAGAAGTTAAAATGCCTTTATTGCTCAAGTGATGGGCATTACCGCAAAGTTTCAGGCCTCATTTGGCCCTTTTTCAAGCTAAACTGACAACCATTACACCACTATTTAAACTTTTAGTGCCATCTAGTGGACAATTAGTAACAAATTACAATCATGTGAAACATTGTTACATTCAATAGAAAAAATAACATTATATAAAAAGTATCCATCCGGTGAGCAGTGCAACATGTGTGGGTGAACAAAGTTCATTTGTAATAGTACTGCAGAAAACATGCAAAAATACAAGATAAAAACAGTATATAAGAACATTTTTTATAAAAAAAGGGGAAACACTTTTATCTAAAAATTGGTTTGAGATCATACTCTTTATTCAAACCCAATGGAACTAATGTCTCCAGTCTCCTAATCCAGAAGGCCTCTCGGTATAAAAGTGTTTTGATTCTATTACACCCTCGACGTTGCGGGGAAACCACTTCAATCACCTGGAACCTCAACTGGTTGACATTATGTCCTGATTCACTAAAATGTCCTGCAACTGCTTGCACCTTCTTACCTTATGTTATGTTCTCGGACGGTTCTCGAAGTCTGTCCCACATATGCTAAGCCACAAGGGCATTTGATGACATACACTGCATAGGAGGAATTACATGAGAACCGTCCGAAGATCTGTATGGGGGTCCCTTTTCTGGGATGATATAGAAATTCACCCTGTTGGATATTGGAGCAGCAGTTGCAGTTTAAACAAGGAAAAGTACAATTTTTACCTTTTTCTTTCAATCCTAAACTATTTGCCCCTATATCTGTCTTCACTAAAGTTGAACCAATAGTTTTTCCTTTTTTATAGGCAATCATGGGGGGGTCTTTCAAATGCTTTAATATGCGGTAAATTGTCTTTTACCAGAGCCCAATGTGATTTCAATATTTTTGTAATATGTTTATTTAAAACATTATATTGGGTAACAAAGGTGACCACCAGTTTTTTTCTCTTTTTTCTCCAATAGCATTGTTCTCTCTTTTGTTCTCAATTCATTGCTTTGCCTATGTAGCAGACCTTCTGGATAACCCCTTGCCTGAAATTTGTCACACATTTCTGTCAATCTCACTTCAAAATAGTTCATAAAGATGTTTGCGTATGACGGGGCCACATTTGACCCCATTGCTGTGCCCCTGATTTGCATAAAATATTCGTCTTGAAACTGAAAATAACTATTGTACAGTAGCAATATAAGGCACTGTACAATGAACTTTTTTTGAGTACCATCCATAGAACCATCCTCAAGTAACTCCAACGTGACAGCCTCCACACCCCCATCATGGGGGATGGAGGTGTAGAGGCTCTCAACATCAAGAGTAACCAGTATCCAATTTTCAACATTATCAGTTATTTCATTCAGCTTTGTCAAAAAATCACTTGTATCTTGTATATATGATTGGTGTATCTCCACATACGGTCTGATTATTTTGTCTAAAAATATGGCAATAGGGGAAAAAACTGAATCTACATTTGAGACAATCGGTCTGCCTGGTGGATGTTGAACATTTTTGTGGATTTTAGGTATTAGGTATTTTTGCAGGTTTTCTGCAGTACTATTACAAATGAACTTTGTTCACCCACACATGTTGCACTGCTCACCGGATGGATACTTTTTATATAATGTTATTTTTTCTATTGAATGTAACAATGTGTTTCATATGATTGTAATTTGTTACTAATTGTCCACTAGATGGCACTAAAAGTTTAAATAGTGGTGTAATGGTTGTCAGTTTAGCTTGAAAAAGGGCCAAATGAGGCCTGAAACGTTGCGGTAATGCCCGTCACTTGAGCAATAAAGGCATTTTAACTTCTGTAAGAATTGTGGCGCTGTTCATATCGTACTTCGACTGCAAGTACAGAATGTGTCAGTGCTGTGAATGTATTAAATAAAAATAAAATGTAGGTGTATGTAAGTGTATTATATAATTGTATTATATAATATTAGTGTAAAAAGTGTGAGTTTGTATATTTGTGTAACACTAACCTAGGGTAGCAGGCTGTAGATCTGGTTGGAGGGGCTGCTGGAACAGGAGGAGGCCGTCTTCTGTGTTGGGTGGGCAGTGCTGGGGGTCCAGGAAGTGCATGTAGCAACAGGCATATAGTTTTCACGTATCTGCTGCTGTCTTGGGGCCCCTGGGTGATCACACCCCAGGGGCTACTCATTTACCTGCTCTGCTCATTGCCTAGGGAAGGGTGATGAGCAACCCAAAATTGCTGCAGAATCTAGTCCTTTTATATACAGATTGTAGATTCTATTATTGGTGGCACTTAAGGGGTTGAAATATTTGCCACACTAAGGCATAGGTGAAATGTTTTTCTAGCTTATAACTCTTTTAGCAGAAAAGCATTTCTTGTACTCAGCTCAAGTTTTAATTGAATTGAATATTGTGTGGGTCTTGTTTAATTTAATTAATTTTCAAATGCTTTTATGTGTAATATGGGAGAATAATTTTGTTTTTGTTGATATTTTATATTAATAAAGATTACCATGCATATAAATAGAAATATACAGACACACAGCATTCAGTGCTAGTGACAAGTGTCACAAAAGATGCAAATATAATATTCAGAGCAAGCTCACCGAATTTCTTTGTTGGCTTCTTCCACCGGTATTCTGTGTATAATACCCAATATGGTAATGGGTAACTCAGTTTCCCAATAAAGAACTTTGCAGACAAGTTGCTGCCCTGGATTTGTTCCACAACTACTGAATACATTGAAGTGTCACAAAAGAACAGCATTTCTCAGCATGGGAAAACTTTAGGGCAATCCCACTTTAAAAACCAGAAGCTCCTGCTCCTGCTCACCCCGCCCGCCACCGAGTCAAATGCCGGCTTCCGGGTTCGTCTTTTATAGACGCTGCACCTGCTCACCAGTCCCTTTTGTGACATCATCGGCAAGGCGACACGGGTCTATAAAAGCAACCCAGAAGTGCGGATGCAGGCGCATGCGGGCCAAGCGATGGCGGGTTAGGGTCTGGTGCGGGTTGGGAAAATCCCAACTCGCACATCACTACAAGGCAGCTACAATTATTTCTGAGAATAATTCAGTCCCTCCTTATAAATTAAGAAGGAGAAGAAATTTTGGGTGGTGGGCAAGAAGACTCAAATAAGATTATGGGGCAGATTTAACAAGGGTCGAATTGAAAATTCAAAGTAAAAAAATTAGAATTTCAAGCTATTTTTGTGTCCTTCAACTACGGAATAGTCCAATTCGAAACTTGAAAAATTTCCGAAAATTCGAACATCGAAATTTAACATGTACTAAATGCTGTTTTAGCCTATGGGGGACCTCCTAGAACCTATTTGGTGAATTGGTGAACTTTTTTTTTTTTTTAAAAAAACATTGAATTTAATTTGATCGAATACGATGTTACTTCGATTCAAATGATTCTAATATGGCCTATTCACCCACAGGAAAAAAAAGTTGAATTTTTTAAATAAATTTCAGTTGGTCTTTTTTTATTAGAATTTCGAAGTTATGGGAGTTAAAAAAAAAAACGCCAATTACTTCGAAATTCAACCCTTAATAAATATGCCTCTAAATGTGATACATATCAATATATTTCTTTATTGGAAAGGAAAGAGGAGTTTTAACCCAATGTAACACTCCCAGTGTGGGGACAGGAGAACCAGGCCTTTGTGGCAAGACCACAAAGGCCCGGGCCTAGCGTGGCACAATTTGAGAGGCGGCATGCTGCCCAGCTGCACCGTTTACAAATTCACCGCACACACACTTCCCCTATAAAACTTGTAAAAAAACATACAACTAATCAAGTGGAGTTACGCTAAAATAAACTCGACATTCGAATTTCTAATTTTTAATTAAACCCTTGCCCCTATATTTTGTTTTTATTCTGTTCTTTTATGTATTTCTTCTTTCTTCTGTTTTTTTTTTTTTATTTTCCATTGAGACCCATCAGAAAATTCATAGTTCACTTATTATTTCAATTAAGTAACACATGTACTTTATTGGAGTGGGTTCACACATTGAAGATTCTAATTGTTACATTTGATTCCCTTTAAAGGAGAACTAAACCCTAAAAACAAATATTAAAAAATATAAATGCCCTATTTTTTATACTGAACTTACTGCACCAGCTTAAAGTTTCAACTTCTCAATAGCAGCAATGATCCAGTACTTCAAACTTGTCACAGGGGGTCACCATTTGCAACACTCTCAGTGGGCTCTGAGCAGATGTTGAGAAGCTAAGCTTAGGGGTCCTCACAAATTATCAAGCAGAAAATGAGGTTGGTCTGTAATATAAGATGATGCTACATGGCTGTTTATTATAGGGATGCACCGAATCCAGCATTCAGTTCGGGATTTGGCCGAACTGAATACGAATTTGCATATGCAAATTAGGGGTGGGGAGGGAAATTGCATGACTTTTTGTCAGAAAACAAAGAAGTAAAAAAATGTTTTCCCCTTCCCACCCCTAATTTGCATATGCAAATTAGGGTTTGGATTTGGTTCAGCATTCGGCCGAATCTTTCACAAAGGATTCGGGGGTTCGGCCGAATCCAAAAAAGTGGATTCGGTGCCTCCCTACTTTATTAGATTCTGATGCTAGTTGCACTGGTTTCTGTTCTGCCATATAGTAATTATCTGTATTATTACTAATCAGCCTTATATTGTGACATTTATATTTTAGGCGTACTGTATATTGTGACAGCAACACAGAGCATGTGCGATGAATCAGCAGAAAAGAATATGGGGAGCTACTGGGCATCTTTGGAGAGACAGATATTTACTGCTAAAGGGCTGTGGTTTTCCTTGGGCTGGTACAGAAGCACAAATCATGTACAACATTTCAACCTACTTCTTTTAGGCTCTGCCCACTTACCCATAATTCTGTTTCTATATGTCACATAGTAAAACTGAATCAGCAAAATGCACCTAGATATGTGGTATACCTCATTTAAACTACTTGGTACAGGCCTACCAATATTAGCTACTTGTTATTGGGCCCACAAAATGACCCATGATTCTATAGGACAATGGGGTTTGCAGTTGTCCTGCAAATGCCATACTGGACACTAAAGTGTAGAGTGTTGCATGTCAGTCACCCAATGGCACCAGTTAACTCAACTGACACAACTGTACTCATGTCACCTTGCAGTGCATCATTAGAATTAGCAATCTATATCTAACAGAGTATTTTAATAAAGCCATAATCCTGTAAAATGGAAAGGCATTTATGAAGGAGGAATCCTTAATATCAGGAAGGCCACATAGCAAGCTACTAGGTTTTTTTAAACTATGTTTCCATTAGATTTCTACTTTCCATGCTGAGATATTGTTTCCCATTGATAAAAATATAAACCCTTTAGGACCCAGAATCCACAAAGATGCAGTGACATCACGATGTGCTTTGAAATGTCACTGCACAATGATCATTGTGATGTCAGGGACACGTGAGCATTATGATGTCACTACACAATACTCATTGTGATGTAATCTACTATATTATATATTGAGCTACACTGGGAAAGGCATTCATTGTGTTCTTTGCTAAGTGACACAGCAGACATCTTTTTGTTGTCTGTATTTATTACTTCTATTTTATTACTTTTGTTTTTGGATTTTCTTTTGACTTCATCATGAAAGGAATTCAAGTACCTTTTCTAGCTTTTGCACCATTTACCTTATCTTCATGTGCTTTTATTGGTCTTTTGATATATAACATATTTGCATTTTTTTCTGGATCTGATAAGTTTGCACCCTATACAAGGTAAGGAAAATACTATATTGTGTGTTTGTGTGATAAATGGCAAATCGAATAAAGCAATAATCATATATTTTATTTCTTTTGCAGTGGCATGCCAGGCTTTCCAGCGGCCAATGTTGCTTTAACAGTGGTTCACATAATCTGTGCCTATGCTGGTAAGTGTAACAAATATTCCTACTTTCCTACCTCATGAATTCTAAATACCAATGAGTTAACCGAATTTACCCTATTTCTTAGGATCTGCCACAATGTACGCCAGATATACTGTGCTGAGAAACCGTCAGTCTGAATATGTTAAGACACATACTTGGGCCAACATAATCCTATTGGCACTCGGATTGTTGGCCTCTCAAGGATACGTTTTGGAGAATAACTTTCCGGTAAGATGCTCTTCGGTCCCAAAAACTGTTAAAAGCAAGAAATAATAGCTTTTCTGATCTCTCTTGTTTATTTCCTGGGACAAAGAGGCCAATGGACTAACTGAATTCTTTGTTTGTTTAGGCGTTGGTGTTCCCTGAAGTGCACATAGCAGGAGTGCTGACAGCCACTGTATGTGCAAGTGCCTATACTCTAATAAATACAGTGATATCGTACAGGACGCCAGAGAAGAAGGACAGCCGTTTCACATGCCATGTGCGCTTGGTTATATCAATAACCACCATATTGGCATTAGCTCTAGGTATCCGTTCACTGCTAATGTTACTTTTCAACTAACAGATGCTCTGTACTAACTGGTTGCTGTATCTCGTCAGGGTGGATAGATGGGTATAGGGGATTAAAAGATTACTTTTAAAACATTTAATATATTCAATTTCCTTCTGTTTCAGATTCAACATTTGATTTTATCTTTGTCTGGATCATACAAGAAAATGCACAGATTTATGAGGTATGTTATGAATGGATTTGATCATTGTTCTCTATAGTATTATTTAGGGATGCACCAAATCCACTATTTGGGATTCGGCCTAATCCCCGAATCCTTGGTGAAAGATTTGTCCGAATACCGAACTGAATCCTAATTTGCATATGCAAATTAGGGGCAGGAAAGGAAAAAGTGGAAAAAATTCTTCTTTTGTGATAGAAACTCACGTGATTTCACTACTAGCCGATAATTTACATATGCTAATTCACAATCGGTTCGGCCAGGCACAAGGATTCGGCCGAATCCGAATCCTGCTGAAAAAGGCCTAATCCTGCCCAAATCCCAAACCGATTCCTGGATTCAGTGCATCCCTAGTATCATTGCTTTAAGCCCAGATTTGGAGCATGAGCTACTATATATCTTGCATGGGGGGCAACTATAATGTGAACAGATAGGGCAGCTTTAGAGTAGGTCACAGGAGGCCCAAGGTGATAGATTGCACGGGGAAATACTAACATGTAGCGTATTGTCTGTGAGGCCAATCATTAGTTCTCACACATCTTCATCATTAGTTTTGTTCTAGAAAATGTGCAGCTCATAGCAAGGCACAGTTTAGCTCCTTTGGTGGAAATTGTTTTAGAAAGGGAATGCATGTGTATGTCAATCCTGTCGCTATGTAACCTTCAATAATTTCCCTGTTAAAAATAAACTTGTATCTGTTTTTTTAGATCATCAATATTGCAAGGGTTATCAGCGAATGGCTCTCAACCATCACATTTTATGGATATTTGGCCACATTTGTGCCGGACCTTATAGTAAGTACACAGTCTTATACAATTGTATTATATAGAATCAGTTGCTATGCATTTAGAAGCTGAGAATTTCAATATTTTATTGAACAATGATCTTGTAAGCAAATCTAGAAGGAATTAAATTGATCAGGGACTTAAGGGAATACTTGTACAACTATATAATCATTATATAGATATTATTTAGTCGCTGCAGATTTACAACTAAACAATTATATTATTGCTAACTAATGTGTTAATGTTGCCTTTTGTCTGCTACAGATCTACGGTTTCAGAATACCCAAGAATATGGAGGAAGACTGCTTTTATATTTTACCATCACTTGATGATGTAGAGGCCAACATTCAAAAAATGGAAGGCAGTTAAATAGAAGAGAGAAGGGCCATAACATTAATAGGGTTTATCCATGAACAGTAACATTGCCTCTGGTAACATTGAACTTGTGGCCTGGAGAAGATATCAACCAATGGGATTTTTCAGTCTCCCCAATCAGATATCAGTGAAAAAGATGAGTCCAAGATCTGTGAAGATGAGCCCAAGGTGGCCTGACTACTCATTTCAAACATTTGTTACATCTAAGCCACCTACTCGGCTCTTACCAATGATATCTTCAGGATCTCCTATTTGTTGTTATGGACCTACCATACTAACCTATGGGGTTTGTTTATGATTTTAAATAAAAATGACTTCTATAGTGAAGGTGTAAATTCTCTGTTGTCCTGTTTTTAAATCAGCTGATACTGAATTGATCTGACCATGTTTGGAAGCTGTCCTGAAGTTGTTTCATTATATGATTAGGTGTTGATTTCTGTTTTTTCATTGGCACATTAGCATAATATGCATTTAACCATTACAGCACTCCATATTGCAGATTGAGTGCCATTTTGGTGTAGACCAGTGGATAGCAGTACTTTTTATTTTTTGTGCAGACAAGCAGTTCTCAGTAATTTTCATTTCAAACCTGCTTAAAGGTTAAGCCTTTGTACAGGTCTCAGTTGAAGGTTCAACCTTTGGCCAGGGCCTCCTTTTTATACATTAAGGGGTGTATTTATTAACATTGGAGACAAACAGTCACCTACAAGTTAGAAAACAAACGGAAAGATGTTGGTTGCTGGCATTATCACCAGTAATGTTTGTCTCCAGCGATTATAAATATACCTCTTGGTACAGATTGGTGGATCAGTCATGTATTAAGTAGCAGGATCATGACAAACTGGCAATCTGGGCAGCTAAGTGACAGATGATATATAACAAAAAACACAATAGGACTTCATCCTCCCAAAGACAGATAATACGATAATTAATTGGTAATATTGAATATAATTAAAATAGCAATGTTTATTAGTCAACCGTTCAAACACATACATATTAAAAACACATTAAAACCCTAAGACTCCTGTAAGAGGAGGGGGCCCTCCCTTCTATGACACAAACAATTATATTGAAAAGTAATAATGTTATCACACTACTGTAAATAACTGCTGTTAATATTGAACTAAAAAGTCCACTAAAAATTAATATAATGTCCGCAAAATATTGCCATTCCTACTAGTAAGCTTGAGATATATATATATATATATATATATATATATATATATATATATATATATATATATACACACACACACACACACAACACCCTGGAACATGGATTAATTAATACAGACCAAAGCTGCAAGATAATTGCTGCAGCTAAAGTACCTGACTGACGTTGGGAGGAGGGACCCCCCCACCTGAGAGACCCCCCCACCTGAGAGACCTTGGGAGGAGGGACCCCCCACCTGAGAGTGAGAGATAGAGAGCAGGAGCTGCACTGCATAGGGAAGGTACTGGTTACCACTGATTGTGTTATACATTTTGATTCTTTTGCTTTTAAGTTGGTGTTGGGAAAGCCACCCAACTGTAGTTAGGCTGCCAACTTTGTTTAGCCAGCGCTCTGGTGCAAGGGTTTATTTTTCCTTGTTTTGATTTCTTTGTGTGCTTGTTACCAAAGACTGTGTAACAGAAAAAACTGCAGGCACTTGCCTTTAAGAGGAGTGACTACTGTGACTGCTTTGTTTACCCTAAGACTGTGGAAAAGTGGCCCCAAGACACTGACCCAGGTACCCCTACAGGTCTAGTTGTCACACAATGCATCAACTGCAGACTAATTTATGTATGCACCATTGTGATTAAGCTTGCTTCCTCAAGAGTGAGTGTTCAGTATGTCATAAATAATGTATACCAAACTTGGTCTCCTATTTGTAAAACAACTCCCATTGTGGTGCTTATATTAATACAAAAGAGGGGGGTTTTGGGTGCACTCCTAAGGCCAAATCATAATATATTTAAGTACAATGGAAGTGCTACTGGCCTTGCCAGTTAACCAATGCACATTCCTTGGTCCCCTGTCTGAATAATTTAATAAATATGCAAGTGCATGTATTTTACAAAAGAAAAAACAGTTTTTTTTGTTACAAAGTTATAATCATAAAATTGATAAGCCAGGTGCACAGATTTTCTATTATGTGAGTTATAGTTCAGTGTTTAGCAGCATATTGAATAAGATCATAACATATAAGTGGCAGAAGAGATTTAATGTTGATAAAAATAAAGTCATGCACCTGGTATGTAAAAATATGCAAGCCACTCATACCCTAAATGAGACTTCACTAGGCATCAAAGGCAAATTACATCTTGAGCTGTATTAAAAGGGACATAGATTCTGCCACTGTACAATTTATAATTATTTTCTACCACATGAATATTTATACTCATTATATACTTATATACAGCATTTGGCCGAATCTTTCACAAAGGATTCGGGGGTTCGGCCGAATCCAAAAAAGTGGATTCGGTGCCTCCCTACTTTATTAGATTCTGATGCTAGTTGCACTGGTTTCTATTCTGCCATATAGTAATTATCTGTATTATTACTAATCAGCCTTATATTGTGACATTTATATTTTAGGCGTACTGTATATTGTGACAGCAACACAGAGCATGTGCGATGAATCAGCAGAAAAGAATATGGGGAGCTACTGGGCATCTTTGGAGAGACAGATATTTACTGCTAAAGGGCTGTGGTTTTCCTTGGGCTGGTACAGAAGCACAAATCATGTACAACATTTCAACCTACTTCTTTTAGGCTCTGCCCACTTACCCATAATTCTGTTTCTATATGTCACATAGTAAAACTGAATCAGCAAAATGCACCTAGATATGTGGTATACCTCATTTAAACTACTTGGTACAGGCCTACCAATATTAGCTACTTGTTATTGGGCCCACAAAATGACCCATGATTCTATAGGACAATGGGGTTTGCAGTTGTCCTGCAAATGCCATACTGGACACTAAATGTAGGAGTGTTGCATGTCAGTCACCCAATGGCACCAGTTAACTCAACTGACACAACTGTACTCATGTCACCTTGCAGTGCATCATTAGAATTAGAATTCTATATCTAACAGAGTATTTTAATAAAGCCATAATCCTGTAAAATGGAAAGGCATTAATGAAAGAGGAATCCTTAATATCAGGAAGGCCACATAGCAAGCCACTAGGTTTTTTTAAACTATGTTTCCATTAGATTTCTACTTTCCATGCTGAGATATTGTTTCCCATTAATAAAAATATAAACCCTTTAGGACCCAGAATCCACAAAGATGCAGTGACATCACGATGTGCTTTGGAATGTGACTGCACAATGATCATTGTGATGTCAGGGACACGTGAGCATTATGATGTCACTACACAATACTCATTGTGATGTAATCTACTATATTATATATTGAGCTACACTGGGAAAGGCATTCATTGTGTTCTTTGCTAAGTGACACAGCAGACATCTTTTTGTTGTCTGTATTTATTACTTCTATTTTATTACTTTTGTTTTTGGATTTTCTTTTGACTTTATCATGAAAGGAATTCAAGTACCTTTTCTAGCTTTTGCACCATTTACCTTATCTTCATGTGCTTTTATTGGTCTTTTGATATATAACATATTTGCATTTTTTTCTGGATCTGATAAGTTTGCACCCTATACAAGGTAAGGAAAATACTATATTGTGTGTTTGAGTGATAAATAGCAAATCGAATAAAGCAATAATCATATATTTTATTTCTTTTGCAGTGGCATGCCAGGCTTTCCAGCGGCCAATGTTGCTTTAACAGTGGTTCACATAATCTGTGCCTATGCTGGTAAGTGTAACAAATATTCCTACTTTCCTACCTCATGAATTCTAAACACCAATGAGTTAACTGAATTTACCCTATTTCTTAGGATCTGCCACAATGTACGCCAGATATACTGTGCTGAGAAACCGTCAATCTGAATATGTTAAGACACATACTTGGGCCAACATAATCCTATTGGCACTCGGATTGTTGGCCTCTCAAGGATACGTTTTGGAGAATAACTTTCCGGTAAGATGCTCTTCGGTCCCAAAAACTGTTAAAAGCAAGAAATAATAGCTTTTCTGATCTCTCTTGTTTATTTCCTGGGACAAAGAGGCCAATGGACTAACTGAATTCTTTGTTTGTTTAGGCGTTGGTGTTCCCTGAAGTGCACATAGCAGGAGTGCTGACAGCCACTGTATGTGCAAGTGCCTATACTCTAATAAATACAGTGATATCGTACAGGACACCAGAGAAGAAGGACAGCCGTTTCACATGCCATGTGCGCTTGGTTATATCAATAACCACCATATTGGCATTAGCTCTAGGTATCCGTTCACTGCTAATGTTACTTTTCAACTAACAGATGCTCTGTACTAACTGGTTGCTGTATCTAGTCAGGGTGGATAGATGGGTATAGGGGAGGAGTCAGGATTAAAAGATTACTTTTAAAACATTTATTCAATTTCCTTCTGTTTCAGATTCAACATTTGATTTTATCTTTGTCTGGATCATACAAGAAAATGCACAGATTTATGAGGTATGTTATGAATGGATTTGATCATTGTTCTCTATAGTATTATTTAGGGATGCACCAAATCCACTATTTGGGATTCGGCCTAATCCCCGAATCCTTGGTGAAAGATTTGTCCGAATACCGAACTGAATCCTAATTTGCATATGCAAATTAGGGGCAGGAAAGGAAAAAGTGGAAAAAATTCTTCTTTTGTGATAGAAACTCACGTGATTTCACTACTAGCCGATAATTTACATATGCAAATTCGCAATCGGTTCGGCCAGGCACAAGGATTCGGCCGAATCCGAATCCTGCTGAAAAAGGCCTAATCCTGCCCAAATCCCAAACCGATTCCTGGATTCAGTGCATCCCTAGTATCATTGCTTTAAGGCCAGATTTGGAGCATGAGCTACTATATATCTTGCATGGGGGGCAACTATAATGTGAACAGATAGGGCAGCTTTAGAGTAGGTCACAGGAGGCCCAAGGTGATAGATTGCACGGGGAAATACTAACATGTAGCGTATTGTCTGTGAGGCCAATCATTAGTTCTCACACATCTTCATCATTAGTTTTGTTCTAGAAAATGTGCAGCTCATAGCAAGGCACAGTTTAGCTCTTTTGGTGGAAATTGTTTTAGAAAGGGAATGCATGTGTATGTCAATCCTGTCGCTATGTAACCTTCAATAATTTCCCTGTTAAAAATAAACTTGTATCTGTTTTTTTAGATCATCAATATTGCAAGGGTTATCAGCGAATGGCTCTCAACGATCACATTTTATGGATATTTGGCCACATTTGTGCCGGACCTTATAGTAAGTACACAGTCTTATACAATTGTATTATACAGAATCAGTTGCTATGCATTTAGAAGCTGAGAATTTCAATATTTTATTGAACAATGATCTTGTAAGCAAATCTAGAAGGAATTAAATTGATCAGGGACTTAAGGGAATACTTGTACAACTATATAATCATTATATAGATATTATTTAGTCTTGCTGCAGATTTACAACTAAACAATTATATTATTGCTAACTAATGTGTTAATGTTGCCTTTTGTCTGCTACAGATCTACGGTTTCAGAATACCCAAGAATATGGAGGAAGACTGCTTTTATATTTTACCATCACTTGATGATGTAGAGGCCAACATTCAAAAAATGGAAGGCAGTTAAATAGAAGAGAGAAGGGCCATAACATTAATAGGGTTTATCCATGAACAGTAACATTGCCTCTGGTAACATTGAACTTGTGGCCTGGAGAAGATATCAACCAATGGGATTTTTCAGTCTCCCCAATCAGATATCAGTGAAAAAGATGAGTCCAAGATCTGTGAAGATGAGCCCAAGGTGGCCTGACTACTCATTTCAAACATTTGTTACATCTAAGCCACCTACTCGGCTCTTACCAATGATATCTTCAGGATCTCCTATTTGTTGTTATGGACCTACCATACTAACCTATGGGGTTTGTTTATGATTTTAAATAAAAATGACTTCTATAGTGAAGGTGTAAATTCTCTGTTGTCCTGTTTTTAAATCAGCTGATACTGAATTGATCTGACCATGTTTGGAAGCTGTCCTGAAGTTGTTTCATTATATGATTAGGTGTTGATTTCTGTTTTTTCATTGGCACATTAGCATAATATGCATTTAACCATTACAGCACTCCATATTGCAGATTGAGTGCCATTTTGGTGTAGACCAGTGGATAGCAGTACTTTTTATTTTTTGTGCAGACAAGCAGTTCTCAGTAATTTTCATTTCAAACCTGCTTAAAGGTTAAGCCTTTGTACAGGTCTCAGTTGAAGGTTCAACCTTTGGCCAGGGCCTCCTTTTTATACATTAAGGGGTGTATTTATTAACATTGGAGACAAACAGTCACCTACAAGTTAGAAAACAAACGGAAAGATGTTGGTTGCTGGCATTATCACCAGTAATGTTTGTCTCCAGCGATTATAAATATACCTCTTGGTACAGATTGGTGGATCAGTCATGTATTAAGTAGCAGGATCATGACAAACTGGCAATCTGGGCAGCTAAGTGGCAGATGATATATAACAAAAAACACAATAGGACTTCATCCTCCCAAAGACAGATAATACGATAATTAATTGGTAATATTGAATATAATTAAAATGGCAATGTTTATTAGTCAACCGTTCAAACACATACATATTAAAAACACATTAAAACCCTAAGACTCCTGTAAGAGGAGGGGGCCCTCCCTTCTATGACACAAACAATTATATTGAAAAGTAATAATGTTATCACACTACTGTAAATAACTGCTGTTAATATTGAACTAAAAAGTCCACTAAAAATTAATATAATGTCCGCAAAATATTGCCATTCCTACTAGTAAGCTTGAGATATATATATATATATATATATATATATATATATACACACACACAACACCCTGGAACATGGATTAATTAATACAGACCAAAGCTGCAAGATAATTGCTGCAGCTAAAGTACCTGACTGACGTTGGGAGGAGGGACCCCCCCACCTGAGAGACCTTGGGAGGAGGGACCCCCCACCTGAGAGTGAGAGATAGAGAGCAGGAGCTGCACTGCATAGGGAAGGTACTGGTTACCACTGATTGTGTTATATATTTTGATTCTTTTGCTTTTAAGTTGGTGTTGGGAAAGCCACCCAACTGTAGTTAGGCTGCCAACTTTGTTTAGCCAGCGCTCTGGTGCAAGGGTTTATTTTTCCTTGTTTTGATTTCTTTGTGTGCTTGTTACCAAAGACTGTGTCACAGAAAAAACTGCAGGCACTTGCCTTTAAGAGGAGTGACTACTGTGACTGCTTTGTTTACCCTAAGACTGTGGAAAAGTGGCCCCAAGACACTGACCCAGGTACCCCTACAGGTCTAGTTGTCACACAGTGCATCAACTGCAGACTAATTTATGTATGCACCATTGTGATTAAGCTTGCTTCCTCAAGAGTGAGTGTTCAGTATGTCATAAATAATGTATACCAAACTTGGTCTCCTATTTGTAAAACAACTTCCATTGTGGTGCTTATATTAATACAAAAGAGGGGGGTTGTGGGTGCACTCCTAAGGCCAAATCATAATATATTTAAGTACAATGGAAGTGCTACTGGCCTTGCCAGTTAATCAATGCACATTCCTTGGTCCCCTGTCTGAATAATTTAATAAATATGCAAGTGCATGTATTTTACAAAAGAAAAAACTGTTTTTTTTTGTTACAAAGTTATAATCATAAAATTGATAAGCCAGGTGCACAGACAGGGCCGGACTGGGAGTAAAAAGCAGCCCGGGCAAAAAAAATCAAAGCAGCCCACATGTAAACACACAATGGTTTTGTACTCATTCACACATATATTGGGGTAAAACTGCAAAAATTATGTGCATAAAGAGCTGCCTTTCTCGCTTAACGGTACTTAATGTAAAATATTACAGTCATTAACAAACTATTATTATTACATTATAGTACAGTAAAATTTTTTACAAATTTTCGCTAGCGATGTAACTACGCAAATTCACTAACTTGCGCAGTGTACTGAACGCTACCTTTTACGCTAGACTTCCTTCGCCACCTCAGACCTGGCGAAGCGCAATAGAGTAGATAGGGATTGTTTCAAAAAAAGTAAATTTTTTTCTAAGTCCCAAAAAACGCTGGCATGTTTTCTACATGATGGGTGATAGGCTGAAAAAGATTGAAAATATTTTTGGAGCTCCCCTTCCTCCCCCCTACATTTCCTGACTCATGGCGACTTACCTAGACAGTGGGCACATGTGTAGGGCAAAATAATTTTTTTATTTGCTGATTTGAAGGTTTTCTAGGCATTTGTAGTGCTGATACGTGTTCCTCCATTGAAACTTGAATTTCGCGCCGTATGCAAATTAGCCTTCGCTAGCGTAACTTCGCTATACATAGCGAATCAACGCTAGCGCAACTTCGCAACCTTACGCTAGCCCTGTGCGCAACGTCGGATTTTAGTGAATTTGCGGAGCGCTGGCGAAACTACACCTGGCGAAGTGCGGTGAAGTTGTGTGTTGGGCAACTTCGCATCTTAGTGAATTTGCCCCTAAGTGCTGTAGTTCCATGAGAATCCAGAACAGTAAATAAGTAATCACCTAAAGGACACAGTGCCAGTTCCAGCATTTTAACACATGTATGATTCCCATTTGAGTGGGTGGCAAAATGTTCAAATGTGATTTTTAATAGACACAGTAATGTTCTGATTCACTATTCAGCCCACCCAAGCTCCACACCCTTTTCATTGTATTGCCAACTTGTAATTTTCAGTACTCTGAGAAATGCCCCAGCAAGTCCCCTTCCCTCACCCTTTTCACTCACTGTGTGAAGCAGTGAAACAGACCTTTCTGCAGCCATGCTGTCTCCTGTACTTCTCCTAATAATCAGCTCTCTGCTGGCAGGCTGCAAACAGCAGACCGTTTCTAATTGATGCTCACTCTGCAATCCACTGATCATGTCTGCTGTCTGCAGCCTGCAGACTTGCCAGCAGAGAGCGGATTATTAGGAGAAATACATCAGGAGACAGCACGGCTGCAGAGAGGTCTGTTTCACTGCTCCACACAGTCAGGGAAAAGGGAGAGGGAAGGGGACTTGCATCAGTGACTCCCGGACAGCAGATCAGGAGCGGCCCACTTAGCTAGAAACAGAGCGGCCCCTCGGGCAATTGCCCGTATGGGCACATGGTCAGTCCGGGCCTGTGCACAGATTTTCTATTATGTGAGTTATAGTTCAGTGTTTAGCAGCATATTGAATAAGATCATAACATATAAGTGGCAGAAGAGATTTAATGTTGATAAAAATAAAGTCATGCACCTGGTATGTAAAAATATGCAAGCCACTCATACCCTAAATGAGACTTCACTAGGCATCAAGGGCAAATTACATCTTGAGCTGTATTAAAAGGGACATAGATTCTGCCACTGTACAATTTATAATTATTTTCTACCACATGAATATTTATACTCATTATATACTTGTAAATAATTTTATGTAGGTTTATAATATATGGATACAACCAGATTACAATACAATTACAACCGGTTTACAATATGGATTTGCTTCTTGCAAGAGATCTATCATAGCATATAAGCCTTCATACTGAGTCTTCCAAACAGTTCCAAAGCTAAGCTGGCTGTATGTGTCCACTTACTGAAACATTTGTCTTAACTATGTAAGTAACAGTAACCCTAATGAGGGGAGTATTGCTGTCTTTAGAGGCTTCTTGATCTACTGAACAGAAGATGTCTTATCACATCAGATTGAAACAGCATGCCTAAGGTACCTTCAAGTCTTTCTGAGGCCATTTGGTTTACCTTTAACTTAACTTTTACTATATTATAGCATGAACAATTCTAATCAACTTATCAATTAGTCTTAATATTTTATAGTTTTTGAATAATTTGTCTTCTTTCAGGGTCGGACTGGTGAGTGCAGTGCTCACCAGGAGCCCTGTACCCCCTTACATAGGCATCTGTCACCTGCCCTACCCTGAGCGCATTTAAATTAAACTGGAAATTCCAATCTCTTATTTAAATCAATGTATGGTTGCCAGGGTAATTTGGACCCTAGCAACAAGATTGCTGAAACTGGAGAGTTTTTATGAATAAAAATCTAAATAACTCAAAAACCATAAATAATAAAAAATGAAAACCAACTGCAAATTGTCTCAGAATATCACTCTCTACGTCATAATAAGTTAATGGGTGAATAGGTGAACAACCCCTTTAATGGTCATGATGACATCTGAAGAGCGTTATAATGTATGACCCTTTTGAGGTGGCCGCAAGATGGCTGTGCATTCCACAGTGCATAAGCAGGACAGTTACAGGCTATACTGAAAGCATATAAAATATTTTTTGTGTCACAGTATAATATAAGAATTTCAGTGTCCATTTATTTAGGTAAAGGCAAAATCCCTTGGCCGAAGAAATCATTTTTAAAGGACATACATTTGTACTTGTAGAGACATACACATAGTTAGTATCTATAAGTTTACACTGGATTTTGCCTGAATGCAAGGGATTACAAAGTATTTGTGAAAAAGGGAGTATCCCAAAGCTGCACATAAAGGTGCAACATTAATCTAATCAATACCCAGTATGTAAGGGGAAATACCCCATGAGCTCCCCCAAGTAATATTAGTATACTTTTGAAAGAGAATCCGTATAGCGGAGGGGGTCTCATTACTGGGAATAGATATATAAAAAAAAAACACACTTTATTTTTTCCACCCGACCCACACATCACTAGTACCGGGTACTTGTATTACTGTGACATCATCTGACGCTTATTTATACAAATGGAGTGATTCCTCACCTAAGTCATTGCTGCTAAGTCTACTTTTCTTAATACTGTATGTCGGTGAATATATTTTAAATTTGAAACAAATAAACCATCTATTCCCTGTAGTGAGACCCCCTTTTTAAGTAATTCTCTGATATATGAATACAAAGTATTTGACTAAGATTAATCTTAGCCAGTGATGTAATTTGATGTTACTGGGCAAATTATTTTTAGGGCCCCAAACATATTCGGAGGTTGTCCTGTATTACCAGTATATATTCAAAATGCTCATTAATTAGGGCCTCATGGGGCCCTCTATACCCCTGGGGCCTCCCTGCAGCCGCAAGGTCTGCTTCCTCTGTAGTAACACGCCTGATCTTAGCTGAAATTAACATTGCAGGGATTCGGCCAATATCTAAACTAATTTCTGGATTTCTTTCCTTGTCACTGGGGAGACTTTGTATGGAAAGTTACCTAAAACCTGTCATGTGGTGTCACGGCAAGCCATTTTGTGTTTCAATAGATTTTTATTCAAGTGTCACATTACTCTCATCAATAATTATCTTATCACAGAGCGGGAACTGAAGATCATTCCAAACAAATAACATGACACCAGGTATAAATGTTATAAAGTATATATCAAAACATATCAAATAAAAGAGCATAAAAAAAAGAAAAGGAAAAATATACATATAAAGTAAAACTATAAATGAATAAGTATAAAAAATAAAAACGGTATTGCCCATGTATACGTTTCCTAAAACAGCCCTATGCATTTAGCTAATCCCTCAAGTACGATATATGGTTGACCCACTTAACTCTAGTTCTTTACAAGGAAAGCAAATATCTTAGTAAGGAATCCTGATATCTGTAATCTATCCACAGTTGCCATATTGCACAAAATAATTGGTGTTTACTAAGGTAATATTGATCAATTTCTCATTGGAGAAAATCCAATCCAGTTTTGCCCTTACACAATCAACTCTAAGAAAGTGTGATTTCCATGCCTTAGCTATTACTTCACGGGAAGCCATTTTTTAATCCTTAAACTAATTTCTTATTCTTGCTTCGGCACTGTTGGAACAAATTACTATATCTCAAGTACAAAAAAATCATTTCATATTCAGTAACAGAGAACTATTTCACCCAGGGGAGTCCAGGTGACATAAGGGCCCCATGAGGCCCTAATTTATATAAAATTTCAATAAATATGGTAAAAGAGGTCAACCATTAGACATTTTGAGGGCATGAAAAATAAACAGCTGTGGGGCCCAGTTATATTTAATTTCACCACTGGCATATTAGAGTTAATTAGAGTTGATATATTGAATAGGTGGTCCAAGAGTTTCACAAACTGTATTCCAGTACTCCTCAACAGGTAGCAACCCCCGTGTCAGATTGCCAGCATTCAAAGTATAATTAACATATCACCCAGAGAGTACGTACTCTCTGGTTGATATGTTAGGGTGTAACTTGTAAAGAAGAGAATCAGGGGCCCCAGGGAATCATTCTTAAAAACAGTGGGCCTGTTCACTAATTTTAGAAAAAAGCATTGGAAGGCCCAGTAACCTGCAACTTACTAGCTGCATTCAAAAGTAAAACTCCCAAACTTGGCTGCCCTTTTATTGGCCACCACTGGGATCACTTGACTATAGCTGGGAAGGGTGGGAGCTACAACATGGAGCTGGTCACTGCTCCTGTATAACTATAACAAACAAGGGAAAGTTGTGCTCACCACTAATTTTGAAACCATTAGGCGGGGGTGCAATGAGGCTGTGACCACAAAATACATATAGACAAATACAAGAGTCCTCTGCACTCAACCCATTATCAATATATTTAAGACATTGCTACATTTTGTGCTACTAAAAAATGCCTTACATTTAAACAAATCATTTGTGTGTGTATATATATATATATATATATATATATATATATATATATATATATATATATATATATATATATATATATATATATATATATATATATATATATATACACACACACACATTTCATTTGGTGCTACATAAACTAATACCTTTAACAGCACTGACAATGTTTACTTCATGTATATTTGAAAATTGCTAAGAATTAAATTTTCTTTCTTTATGCGTGTGACTAAACTATGATCTAACTGGTTTACAGGTAATCAACTTGGAAAGAATAACAGATAATTCGGTTAGCACTCGGCTACATTTGAAATAAGCCATAAAAAACATAAATGTTCACTATTCACCTTCCTATACTAAATAAATATGCACTGAGTAGGTACATTGCATGTGTGCACATAATAAATTAGGACAAAGTACAACTGAAAGCCATTATTTGCTGTGTTACTATACATAGTGGTTCTTTTCCATAAAATAGGAGATAAATAATGTGATAGGCAAGTTTTAAGAGTATGTCAGCCACTTAGGGTAATGGCACATGGGTGACATAGCCTTTGAATATACATTGTCAACGTGATAAAGAGCATACGCCTTGGGTAAAATTTTGTCCATTTACAACTGCATTTTTGTACAATTATGCAATTCAAATGTTTTACTGGCAAAGACTGCTGTTCATCTATATGGCAACGTTTTTTTCAGGAGGTTTGTCGCCTTTGGGGAGTGTGATTTCCAGTTACTATATACCGTATATACTTGTGTATAAGCCGACCCGCGTATAAGCCGAGGTACCTAATTTTACCTATGAAAACCAGAAAAACTTATTGATTCGCGTATAAGCCTAGCAGCCAGAATGGAAGGGAGGGCAGAGGGTGGTACACATCTGTTCTGACATGGTCCCCTGTAGCTGTTCTGACAGACAGAAGAGCAGAAAGCTATTACTTTGCATCTAACGTGGCTGCTATAACATGGATGAAAGGCAGGACACCTGCCCCACAGCCAAAAGTTTATGTCCCTCTACATAAAAAGTGGCAGGCACAGCAAATAGATGAGCAGTCCCATTACGGCCCCCAGACCCCAACAGTTATATGGGCTGAAGCTGACCCCCCTACCTGGGAAAATAATTACCGCTGATGGTCCTGCTCTGGCACGTCCACACTGCCCGTTAACACCATGGCACGACTGCTCTGCGGTCACTGCGCAATAAAAACTACATCTCCCAGCAGCAGCGTGCGTCATTTCCGCTCAGGGAGAGACAAAAGAACAGAGAGAGGTAGCGAGTGAAAGTGGCGCCATGTCGGCCTGGGAGTATCTCATCCAGGCCTTAAACTACATTTCTCAGCAGCGCCCGGACTTTCCCGTCATGCCCCGCGCAGTTTCCGGTGTGGCTGCCGGATGTCAGGCCTGACAGCTGCAGCTCGGGATGTGTGCGTTTCGAGAGCGGTGAGAGGGCGGAGCGGCGATGCAGGAGGAAGATTCCGGATACGGAACCTGCACCAAGCGCTGTGACAGCGGCCCCGGGAAAGCCCTCCTCGGTCTGAGGACGTATGACCCGCGTATAAGCCGAGGTAGGATTTTCAAGCACATTTTGGGTGCTGAAAATCTCGGCTTATACGCGAGTATATACGGTAGCCCATATACAGTACCATCACACTTACTCAGGAAGAAACTTTGGGCGACTTCGGAAAACGAATCGCGCCGAGTGCCATCCCGCCAACAATTTACATTTTAGCCGGCGGGAAGGCAGTTCGGGGAGATTAGTCTCCCAGAAGAAAAGATTTGTCGCTGTGCAACTAACCTCTCTGAATCTGCCTGTGTGCCCTGTCCCTAAGGCTCAACATGGCTGATATCACACTGATACTAATTATGAATATGCTACACCCCTCTCCACAAACTGACAACCTAGGAAAATTAGTGTAACATTTTAAGGAGATATTCCCCCACCCTGAAATCCCAATAATGCCTCCAGCTACAATGCATTCTGAGAAATAAGTATATACAGCACACTCCCTAGAACTGAACTTCCTAGCCAGATCTGTATTATAGTACAGGTATGGGACCTGTTATCCAGAATGCTCGGGACATGGGCTTTCTTGGTAACGGATCTTTCTGCAATATGGATCTTCATACCTTAAGTCTACTTGAAAATCATGTAAACATTAAATACGTTTGGATCATGTACAAGGAACTGTTTGATTATTACAGAGAAAAATGAAATATTTATTTTATATTTGGATTATTTGGATAAAATGAAGTCTATGGGAGACAGCCATTCCGTAATTCGGAGCTTTCTGGATAACAGGTTTTTGGATAACAGATCCCATACCTGAACTGTTTTGGAAATAATTGAATGGTGTACATAGACTCCAGAGATACTCTTTTTACATCGCCAACCCCTTTTATTGCCAACTTCCAACTTGGTATTATTTTTGGGGGTCCCATTAGTGTCAATCATGTTATTTGTTCACTGAAATAAAAAACACATTGTATTTGGGGGCCCCAAGAAACATTTACAAAGGGGAAGGGGTGTATGGTATATCAAGCATTCTAATTTTTGGGCAGTGCTCTTCTTCTAGTTGTATTTTTATACTATGTAGGATTTGTGGTAGGCCAAAATAATAGACTATAGTAACAGCATTTTACTACATATACAAATATTTAAATGTGGAACAAACATTTAAATTGGCCATTTGTAATGAACTAATAGTGCTTAGTCTAGGGAAAGATCTACCAAGCATTCTAATTTTAATTGTACCACTGTGTGGGCTACAGTACCTGTTACAAGTGTTTTGCAAGAGAGGATGGACAGTTTCTGCTTTTATGTCTGAACAAAATGCCCCAGCCAACCCAGAGAGTTCCCAAGAGGAATATTGAGGACCTGTCTTCCCCCAATACCTTAGACTCTTAGAGTACCATACTGTTATGTAGCTTTCCTGAAGTCTCTCACCCCAGTGAACCAGTATTGACAAATGTCATATTCTTTTATATAGCATCAAATGGCTTCCTGCACACATAGTAGATAGACTGGAGCTGCTCCATCCACCTTTCCTACTCACTTTCGAGCCCAGATATCACACATAAGCCTGAGAGCAAGGGATGGGGAACAGTACACAAGTGCCAAGGCACAGTTGCCTCTACAAACTTTGCCTAACCTCCTACCTCCTTATAAACTGAAGACTTAAAAGATAACTAAACTCCCTTGCTAATAAAAACCCCTACCCTCCATAGTCCCCCTCCCTGCTCCCCCCCACACAGGTAACATCTGTAAATGCCCCTAAGCCTGAAATTACTCCTCGTTGCAGAGTCAGCTCAGCAGAGCTCACAGGGGCTATCTTCAACACTTTAGTAATCTTTACTAGGGATGCACCGAATCCACTTTTTTGGATTCGGCCGAACCCCCGAATCCTTCGTGAAAGATTCGGCCGAATACCGAACCGAATCCGAACCCTAATTTGCATATGCAAATTAGGGGTGGGAAGGGGAAAACATTTTTTACTTCCTTGTTTTCTGACAAAAAGTCATGCAATTTCCCTCCCGCCCCTAATTTGCATATGCAAATTAGGATTTGGATTCGGTTCGGCTGGGCAGAAGGATTCGGCCGAATCCGAATCCTGCTGAAAAAGGCCGAATCCTGGCCGAATCCCGAACCGAATCCTGGATTCGGTGCATCCCTAATCTTTACAGTATCAGCACATGCACAGTTGGAGCAGTTTCCGCTTTGTGATAACTACACATGCTCCAAAAGTGCCGAAAATTGCCAAAGGGAAGGAAGAAGACATGAAGATTCCTGAGGTGCAGGAAGATGGGGCCTATGAGCTCCGCTGTGCTGACTCTGTAACGAGGGTCAATTACAGGCTTAGGGGCATTTACAGATGTTAACACCTGTGCAGGGGGACTATGGGGGATAGGGGTTAGGGGTTTTTATAAGCAAGGGGTTTTAGTTCTCCTTTAAGCCCTGCATGTAGTTTTCCTGAGGAGTTAAAAGAGCCAAAACCAGGAGGTGACACACATATACAAATCTGGAGGGTTAGTAGCTGCACCTTTAGAATGCGCTTATGATGTTGCAGATCTGAACCCTATCATACAGGATTACAGCATGCCCATGTGCGACAATTCTTTATTCAACACAGCTCAGAATCCTCCACAGACAGTGACAGCACACGCATGCCCACTCAGATTAAATACAGGTATGGGACCTGTTATCCAGAATGCTTAGTACCTGGAGTTTTCTAGACAACGGTTCTTTCTGTAATTTAAATCACCATATTTTAAAACGACTAAAAATCGATGTAACATCAAATAAACCCAATAGGATTGATTGTCCTACAATAAGGATTAATTGTATATTATTATATATTATATTAATTATAGTACTGTTTTATTATTACAGAGAAAACGGGAGGGAATGAGGAAAAAAATTTCAATGATTTGCTTATAAATCATAGGAAATATCCTTTCCATAATTTGTAGCTTTCTGGATAAAAACAGAGGTAAAACCAAATAATCCAAATACTAATTCTTAAAAAAAGTATTGTTTATTGCTCATTGCATAAACAAAATTAATTAATTCACTAAAATGACTGGCCAGCTAGAATATACATTGAGAGCAAAAAATTAATTTTTAGCATTAAAGGAACACTTAAGGGTAGAACTCCACGGGCGATTTTCGGTGCAATCCCATGCGCTGCGCAAAAATGCAGACGTCAAGTCGGATGTGACAGAAATAAGGTAAGCAACAGGAATTTCAGATGGTGTCACACTATTAGGGTAAGTAGTTATATATTTGGTCATCCTTCTCCTCCCTTATTATACAGGTGTTACCTCTGTTTTGCTAAATCTATATTGGTATCCCTAATGGGTCCATAAGCCATTGGTGGCCCTTTAATTTTAATTTCATCCATTTCTTATATAGTTTCACAATCCTTTAATTACTTTCTGGATAATGGGTTTCTGGATAACAGATAGGGTTGCCCCCAATCCCCTGCAACTTTTGCCTCTTCTAGCGTCCGTAGTGTCCGCGGCGTAGCCCCGCCCCTTTTGACATCACATCCTGCCCCTTCCATCACATCCCGCCCCTTTGAGGCCCCACCCCCAGCAGACGGTAAATTTTTTTTTATAAAAGGTGGCAACCCTAATAACAGATCGTATAGCGGTATATGTAAGAATGCACAGCAGCTCTAGCTTCAGGTGTGATATTCCTCTAATATACCACACTATGGGTAGTGCTCTCTTTCTGGTTGTATATTTGTACTGCACTATGTAGGTTTTGTGTTAGGCCAGCCAAAATAATAGACTGTAGTAGCAGCAAACCCATATGTCTATACAGTAATGTGACAAGATCAGTGGAAGGACTTCTGAAGAGAACCAGATGAACTAAATATTTATTCATTTAACTACACATACAAAGACAGACAAGCCTGACCATTGGCTAATGGATCTACACAGAAAAATCCTAGAAAGGAAAGAATGACCAATGTCCAATTGAGTCCACTGTTCCCAGCCGGCTTTTTTACTTGTATCCCTCCAAGTCCGAAAAAAATAGTTACTGAAAAATAAAAACCAGCGCCAAAAGGCACGGGAGACAAACACAGAGAGAAACAATATTACCCTATATCTTTCTCTCTGTGTTTGTCTCCCGTGCCTTTTGGCGCTGGTTTTTATTTTTCAGTAACCATTGGCTAATGGAAGCAGTTATTTGCAGCAATAAACTCAAAAATACACGAACTGGTTATGCTCTTTAAAGTATAAACCACACAGAATAAGCGGAATAATAACTGATCCTCAATATACTATTTCAATAGTGAAATGTGCCAATTCATGCTTGATGCCGTGTAAGTGAATTACGCAAACTAGCAAATACTCTATAACAAAGATAAGCTACTAAAGTATGAGATACCTAAGAGAGAGACAATACTTTGTACCTGACTTTATCTGCAGGCGGAGAATCGTGCCCATGAAAGGCTGGATGATGCCATTCATATATAGTGCATTTGTGCAGCGTAAACAAATCTCTCCCAACTCCTTGTAATGTCAGGAAGGTTGTGCAACTCCAGCCAACCCCTGTGATCATGTGACTGCTCTGACTCACCCAGCAGCACAGACACAGGGAAAACCACTTGCACAGAGAGGGGAGTTCATTGAGAAGCCTGGAAGTTCTCAGGCATCATGAATCTCATTCCTCACCTGTCAACAGGGTCATGGATTCTCCTGGCTGTTCTTTTTCTGCTTATATTACTGTGAGTATGAGGTAGTTTTACTAGTATATCACTTTGCTGACTTCTTGCAGGGCTGTACTATTTTATATAGAGGCCTGCGGAGTATCATTTCTCTGATGTTATGGGTCTCACACCTGTGAATGACTGACATGAAGTAACATAGGAACCAGGGTCTTATTTGTTATGTTTCTTCCCTGTCAATAACATTGGCAGTCAGTATTGTTCCTGCCGACCTAATAGGCACAAAAGCAATACACAGTAGTCTGGGATTTATAGTAATGTATGGAGTCACACAAGTCTTTGCTGTAGTTACAAAGACCATGAAATTACGTAGTTAATAAATAAATATAAAACTAATGTGTGGAAGTATTAAGTGGAACTGAAGTACCAGTCCTAGTGGACTAGATGGATTTGATTTATTCAGGTACTTTTCTACTCTTTAGAAAAGCACATCAAACTGGCATAATGGGTGCCTGTGTGGCTCTCGGCTCCCAAGGCTCTGAAATTGCACTATTCTGATTAAGGGCTAAAATATATTATACAAGTATGGGACCTGTTACCCAGAATGGTCTGGGGTTTCCGGATAACATATCTTTCCGTAAATTTGATCTTCGTACTTTGTCTCCTAGAAAATCATGTAAACATTAAATAAACCCAATAAAATGATTTTGCTTACGATAAGGATTAATTATATCTAAGTACAAGTTACTGTTTTATTATTACAGAGAAAAAGGAAATCATTACTACAAAATTTGATTATTTGATAATAATAGAGTCTATGGAAGATGGCCTTTCTGGATAATGGGTTTCCGGATAATGGATCCCATGCCTGTAATAAAGTTACGTTATCAGTTATTAGAATAGGCCAGTGGATTCCCACATTCTGGGTTCAGTGCATTCCTAGTTATTAACACTTACATTATAAATAAGTAAAACATACATATTTTATCATAAAACAAGCTATTGAAGAAGTTTTGTGAATCCCGATTGTGTGATATGAATTTTACATGGCTGCTTTAAGATATTTGTAATTGTAGCCAGTGTGAATTGGAGAGAGGGACCTGCTAAGCTAAACAAATGCAGTGTCAGGAACATGTGGCAACACTTTCAAGCAGTTACTAGTTCAACTTGAAGTTCGAATGCAATGACTTTGTTCCTGCTTATGGAGCTACAAATAAACTGCGTGACAAAATGTTTATAGTTACCCAGCACACTTATTCCTTAAGGCTCTTGTCAGCATATTGTAGTTGTCATTCTGATCCTGCCTTCTTTCAGGCCATTTACACATGCAAGTGCAGGTAACTTTAAATAGGGTTGCCACCATTTTTGAAGAAAACATAGCTATATTTCTAAGTTACCTCCCTATTAATAACATTGACCTTAATCATTTTTTTTTTTTTACCAGTCAGGCCAATAAAACACCAGCCAGGTGGCAACTATAGCTGGAAAATGGAGAACACATATTTATGCAATCAATTAAAGAGGGGTTTCACTTTATAATAAGTTTTAGTAAGATGTAAAGCATCATATTCGGAGACAACTTTATTTAATATATGTTTATACCGTAATACATAAGATCCATGAATATCCTGTAAATTATATCCTTATAAATGTTGCTTAATGATATCACCAGTTATAATCGGAGCTCCGTAATGTAATTTCTGTCACATGATGCTGAAACTTGTGTATTATAATAAATAAAGTACCCCCTGTTGCAAAATATGAGTATATTAAAAGTCACCTCAGAGTTCCATGACCTGTATAAAAACACTCAGCCTTTGGTCTTGTGCTTTTATATGGTTATGGAACTCCTTGGTAACTCCTTGGTAACTTATAATATCCTTATATTTTACAAGAAGGGGTACTGTATTCACTATATAATTTATTATTTGTGGTTTTTGAGTTATTTAGCTTTTTATTACGCAGCTCTTCATTTCAGCAATCTGGTTGCTAGGATCCAAATTACCCTAGTTGCCATGCATTGATATGAATACGAGACTGAAATATGAATACGAGACTGGAATATGAATAGGAGAGGCCCTAAATAGAAAGAAAGATAAAAAAAAAATTTGAAGCCTTACAGAGCATTTGTTTTTGGATGGGGTCAGTGAATCCCATTTGATAGCTGGAAAGAGTCAGAAGAAGAAGGCAAATAATTAAAAAAACTATTTAAAAAATGAAGACCAATTGAAAAGTTGCTTAGAATGAGCTATTCTATAACACAGTAAAATAACAAAGTAAAAACAAAGTAACTTAAAGGTGAACGACCCCTTTAAGGTACTTGTCCACGCATGCTCCTACACTTCCACAATGTCTCTAATGTCCTGGTGTACAACTGTGCCAGATGACACTGAGAGACCCTGGTAAAATCGGTTGAGCAGAGATCTTTTAGGCAACAATCAAATGATATTTCAGGCACTTTGTCTCCTGCTGTGTTTGCTGATTTCTTGTAGACAACAAAGAGTCCCATCTGCCATCACCCTTAGAAAAAGAGATATTTCCAATAAATGGTGTTTTTTTTTTCTTTTTAGCTATGGAATTTGGCCATATGGACTTTTTAAGAAAATGGGAATTCCTGGACCTACTCCATTGCCCTTCATAGGAACATTTCTGGAATTTAGAAAAGTGAGTAAAAAAACCTATCCTATCCAAGTGTAACTTCATGATTTTTATTTAAAAAGCTGATTTTATTAAAACAGTTTCTGAATTACATTCGGGCTGAATAATTATGATTATGTGTATATTACTGTGTGCCATAATCCTTAGTTTCAGTACAGTATTTTCCTCACACATTAAAAAACAGCATTTTCTTGAAACTGTGTATTGTATCCGACTATATTTAAAGAAAATCTTTTAAAAAATCCTGCAAAAGCCTTAAGGATATGCCACATAATTATTATCCAGAGATAACTAGCCACCATGCATTCATTTGCCATTATCCAATAGCTGCCTGACATAGAGATTATAAGTAGTAATAGTGACACAAGCAGCACGGAATTTACAAAGTAAAGTGTGAGTTTCAATGATCTAGCTGTAGCCACAACCACCTATCAGATATTGGTAGGTAGGCCTTTGTTTTATACATCATAAAACAAAAGACCCACATCACCTATATATGGTGGTATGTAAATCCCCTTAATCAAGTCTTGAATTCATTGACTCATTGTTTATATATTGTAGATAACATTAGGGACATCATCTGGGTGGACTGTGTTTTTTTTTGTATTGCATATTTCATTTATATATTAGATATATTTCACCAGTTTAACTACCCAAAACGTATTTTCAAATAGTAAACCTGTTATCCAGAAAGCTCAGAGTCTATGGCTGTCTTCCATAGACTACATTTTATCCAAATAATCCAAATTTGAAAAAATGATTTCATTTTTCTCTGTAATAATAAAACCGTGCATTGTACTTGATCCACACTAACATATAACTAATGCTTATTGGACACTAAGTCAGCCAATTGGGTTTATTTAACGTTTAAAGGATTTTCTAGTAGACTTATGAAGATCCAAAATACATAAAGATCTGTTATCCAAAAGACCCAAGGTCCCGAGCATTCTGGATAACAGGTCCCATACCTGTACACTGTATATAATGCCTTTTTTAATTCTATTTTTTTCCAATTTTATGAAACTGTAAGCACTCATTAAGAAAGGTTTCCCACACTGACTTTACATTTTCCTGGATTTTACAGCATTTTTTTCTGGTCCCCAAAAAACTTAAGAAATGGAGGTTCTACTGTACAGGTATAGGATACATTATCTGGAAACCAGTTATCCACAAAACTCCAAATTAGGAGACAAGCCTGTTGGATTAAAATATTTTTTTAGTAGACTTAAGGTATGAAGATCCACCAGAGAACCTCACACCGTGGGCCCACCAAAAAACCTTTAACCATGGGCCCACTTTCCAAACTATTATTCCTTCTCTCCTCAATCAACCTTTTTTATTCTCCTTTTATATCGACTTACTATATTCTTCCATTATTAAGCATTTTTTCCCATAAAAAAATAGGGAATGACCATAAAATATGCTAAATGGTTAGAAGCAAGAGGGCCCACTGACTCCTGGGCCCTCCGGGAGTTTTCCTGGTATCCTAGTGGGCAGTCCAAACACTGGTTGTGTATCATTTTTAAAAACAACAGGTATAGTAGCATTGAATAGTATGCAGTGTAAGTTAACACATTATAAAATCCATGTAAAACATGACCAGATAATGTCATATTTAGTCCCCCACCCCCAGTGTGACCATCCCTGGAATTCTACTCCTATCACCCCTACAATTAAACACTAAGGGGGTTATTTATTAAGCTCCAAATGCCAAAAACCCGAAAAAATTTTAGTTTTTTTTTCTATAAAATCCAAATTTTTAGTGGGAAAAAAAAAACGCAAAGTTTTAGGGATTTATTATACCCCGAGGATGAAAAAAGTCAGAATCTGAAAATCTGATGAGGTTGCATATAAGTCAATGGGAGAAGTTTCAAAGGTTTGATTTGCTTTTTTCACTATTTTTTGGGTTTTTTCCCACAAAGAATTTTTTTTGGGAAAGTGTATTAACAAATGAGGAGAAAAAACCCATGCGGATTTGGTTGGAGTAGTTTTCAGAAAATAGATAAATTCAGACTTTGATAAATGGGCCTTCCCGTGGCAGATTTATTATGTGGTATAAAAATGGTGGAATAATTTCCACCAAAAAAAGTTATAACTTAAAAACTTGAGTGAGCTTTCATCCAGCCAAGACAAATGGCAGTAGGGACAGAACTAGGGGTAGGCAGAAGAAACACATGTCTAGGGTGTAACAATAGGAGGGCACCAGGCACTGACCTTTTACTTACCCTTAGTTCTGGTTCTTGGTGAGGGGAAACATCAGTACTTACATCTGTAGAGGTGTGTGTCTTGCCCTTCCTCCATTTGCTACTGTCATCTTGTGCACAAGCCCATGTTGGGGGCGCTGAGCCTTGCCTTGCACACAGGGAGCTGAGACCGACACTGAAAGACACAATGCCTTGTATGTTCTATCCAGAATGTAAGATAGCTTCTACTACAGTAAGATACTTCTACAACATTCCTTCCCAGGGTTGGACTGGACATTGGGGGCACACAGGGTTCCAAACCTCTGGGAGCCAACCGTGTGCATGAGCGGACTTTGGGCCCCCGTGCACATGCTGAATAGCGGCACACATGCGCAGACGCTGGTGTGTTTTTTTGGGGGGGGGCTGGCAGATTGGGGGAGGTCTGACCCTGTTCCTTCCATGGTTCATGTATAAAAAAAAAAGCGATGCAGGTAATAGCAATGAACAGGTACATTTCCATAGCAACTATATTTACAAATAACTATAAAACCAAGGACCAATCTTCTTAGGGAATTACTTTTGACCTTGGAATGCAGGTGTTGTTTAATATAGAGAGAGAATATTGTTATATAGGATTCACTAAAGGGAAGGCTAGTCCTTGGCTTAATACTAAAAGAGGTTGTTATAGTTATACATTAGGCACAGAGGAAAAACTGTTTATGCTTAATTTATGGAGTCCACAATGTTTTTAAGCAAATCAGACAAAAAAGTTTTTCTAAAAACCAGGTTTTTGTATATTTTTACCAGTGCAAAAATGGGCTTGACATTCGTAAACTTGGCATACCTTGGCATACCTAGGGCAACTCATTCAGCCTGTTCAGCACCCAACACCCCCCCCCTCGTGCACTCATTGCCGCCCATTCATTCTTTTGTTTTTTTCTTGTTTAACTTGTATTATACACCTTTTAATTGCATGTGATGCAGACTGTAAGTTGTACAACAGTAAGTTCCTATGAGCAACACACAAAAGGAACCATGTACTTACTGCCTGCTTAAGGCAAAATATGCAACGGTGCAAACTGGCACACACTGCTAGTATAGTCAAGTAAGTGTGAATGCATTTTGTATGCCATTCTCATGGGTGCAATTCTGTTCCTATATTATTGCCTAGAGATTATAAACGATGCTGTAGAAGTAATTTACAATGTGAAAGGCAGGAGATAAAGTGCAAAAAATGGCTGCAATCTTTCATGTTTTTGCACTTTACCCCCTGCCTTCCACACTAGATGTATTGCTATAGGCCTCTGTGCTCCATTTTGATGTTTTCAAATCACCCCTCTTTTATCTATAAATCTTATGGGATCTGTATTTTATGATAAAATCTAAAAGTATGGGATCACTTATGCAGGAAGTTCTGAATTACAGGAAGGCTGTCTCCTATAGAGCCTATTTTGAGCAAGTCTTTTTTTTAGAAAATGATTTCCCTTTTCTCTATAATAATAAAATGTACTTTGCACTTGATAGTAACTAAGCTGTATGAATCCATTTTGTTGGCAAAACAATCCTATTGGGTTTATTTAATGTTTAAATAAATGGAGATCCAAATTATGGAAGGTTCCCATATCTTGAAAAGCCCTGGTTGTATTTGCTATAATAGATCCTAAACTTGTAATATATGTTATAAAATATTTACTTTAACTTTTCTTGTTTTGCAGGGACTGGTACAGTTTGATACAGAATGCTTCAATAAATATGGGAAGACATGGGGGTGCGTAAGTCAACCAAAACAATTAAATGTGCAAGAGAAAAATATTTGGTGTGAATTCTGTAGTATCATAAGGTGCTGACTGTCCCCATATGCATGTGTATACAGATGTCTAATATGTTATATTCATCTTGAGAACATTTAAAGGAAAACTATACCCCCAAAATGAACACTTAAGCAACAGATAGTTTACATAATTTTAAGGGGCATATTAAAGAATCTTACCAAACTGGTCTATATATTAAATCTTGCCCTTTTACATCTCTTGCCTTGAGCTACAATTTCATGATGGTCTCTGTGCTGCCTCAGAGATCACCTGACCAGAAATACTACAACTCTAATTTGTTTAAGCAAAAGACAGAACTCTGCCTGTTAATTGGCTCTTGTGACCTAACAAGTATGGTTTGTTGTTATGTTTGTTTGCACAGTGAATCGTACAATGCCAGGGGCAGCCCTAATTTTTTTAAATGGCAATTTTCTATTTATGATTACCCAATGGCACATACTACTAGAAAAGTATATTATTATGAAAATGGTTTATTTACATGAAGCAGAGCTGTTTATGCAATATCTTTTTATAGAGATTAACATTGTTTGGGGGGGGTATAGTTTTCCTTTAAATGCAATATTCGGGGTAATTTATGACCACAAGTGCAGTTGCAGTAACCCACAATTCCTAGAAGCCAATTACTTGTAAAACCCCTTTCATAAAAGATACTTGTGCCAAATTCGCTCCTTGAACTTCCATATAGTTGCACTCAGTCCCAACATAGGCTGGAGGTAGCTAAGACGCTAGTAGGTGCTTAATCAGTTACCTAGCATGCAGCAAAACCCAAGTGAATATGAAGGGTACAAAGATTAGGCTTTTATCACTATCATGAGCTTCTAAAAATTAAGTCATAGACCATTTGGATTTACCAAGACACTCAGAACTCACACATTTTTTTGATACCATCAAGAAACTCAGACAGTATCATCTTTTGTCACATAAAAAATTGTGGCTGTTCTAATAAACTGGGGAACAAAATTAAGGTTGCTTGAAATCTTCTAAGAAATTCTGCAACTTTTACTTGGCAAGTGTTACTTTTACTTGGCATGTACATTTCCAATTGTTTTCTTTAATAAACCATGGCTATTCAAGTATATTTGCATAAGCATTTCTCTGCCACATATTTTCCTGAATTTGCAAAAAACTAATTAGAATTTCAAGAAATCTGCCCCCGTTTGTATGAAAAACTTCGATGTCATGCCAAATTGTATTATTTATCATTTTCACCATGACATTTGAAAAAAATATGCTCTTTCCTAAGAGGATGTTTGAGGCTTTGGCCTAAACTGAACCTAACAAATATAATTTTCTCAACATTAAAGGGGATTGCGTCACATGATGATGACGATTAATTATGGGTCACTTCAGAAACAGTTATAGCTGGTTTTACAGCTCATGTGGTACACATTTTGCCCTTCGATTAAGTGAATAACAGTTAATTGAACATGTACGTGTATTTTTTTGATGTGTGTCTGTCCAGAAGCCGCATGTTTTGACACTCATGCGTCAAAACGTCATAACGTGATGCGCCCCTGCCCCTGTGTGCAGGCATCTTGCCTGAGACACGGAGGAAAGGCGCACCATCGGGCGTTCCTTACAGTTACTTTCTTTCATCATATGTCCCTTTAAATGTGTAAGTGGCGTGCACATTTTATAATCCCATATGCTTCATTTAACATTTTTACAAGAATATACAGAAATAACATCAGTCCAGCACCAACCTTCTATGTAGCACTTTATACTTTATTATTATGTACTGTTAACCTTGTAAGTGATTATGCGGTCAGATGGATTATGAATTGCTTATCAAACGTAAAAGCAGGAAAAGCCTCACATTTCTTACAATAAAGGGGTTATTTATGAAATGTTACATTTTAGAGTTTTTTTAGACCTCAAATGAACTCACAACTTGAATGGTTTCTAACTTAAAGGGCACCAGTCATAAGTAAAATCATTTCCTAAGTAAATACACTATGTGAAAGTTCAAGAAATCCGATTTTTAAAACAGTTAGAATTGTTTGTATAATGTAAATGATCAGCTCACTATACCTTCTGCAAGATCTCCCCTATCTCCACTGCAGTTCTGGCTGAGGCAGGCATCTTGGATTTCACTGGCTCCTCCTACCTATATATACCTACCTATATTCACTGGCTCCTCCTACCTCCTATATATATACCAGCCAACTGCAGCTCTGAAATCTCGCACATGCTCAGTTGAAATTCCTTGTTGCTTATCAACCCTTCTAAGCTATTTTCAAATCAGCCAAACATCTGTGTTAGCTGCTGTACAGTAGTGCTGCCACCTGCTGGAAGTTAGTGTGTGCCGTTCATTTGCATAATAACATCACCAGGAGCGGACAAGATAGGGAAATCTCCTGATACTTCTAGTGGAGGAGTTTACTAGGGATGCACCGAATCCACTATTTTGGATTCGGCCGAACCCCCGAATCCTTCGTGAAAGAATCGGCCGAATACCGAACCGAATCCGAACCCTAATTTGCATATGCAAATTAGGGGTTGAAAGGGGAAAATATTTTTTACTTCCTTGTTTTGTGACAAAAAGTCACGTGATTTCCCTCCCCGCCCCTAATTTGCATATGCAAATTAGGATTCGGATTCGGTTCGGCCGGGCAGAAGGATTCGGCCAAATCCGAATCCTACTGAAAAAGGCCGAACCGAATCCTGGATTCTGTGCATCCCTAGAGTTGACTAAAACAAGGCATTCTGGGTAGAATACTCAAAGCAGTGTTACAATCTGAGCATGCTCCTGAAATTTGCATATTATAGTCTTTGTTATAGTCTCAGTATGTCCTCCCTCAGTGAAAGAACCCATTTGACAAAGCAAGGGATTTTTTTTAAAACCTGCAGTTTTTTTCAAAAAACGATATATGTAGTTTGATTAAACGTGTTTATGTTGTACTGGTCATAGTGTTAATATGTGTTTGATTTTGGGTGTGATAGGTGCCCTTTAAGAAAAAGTTCTGAGTTAGGCAAAATAAAAACTCAAATCGCTCTAATTGATTGAGTTTTCAGGCAAAATCCTCAAATCAAAACAATTGATTGCTAATTCTATGCTACAAACTTTTGTGTTTTGTACCTTTGCAATTAATTGTTTTCTATATTACAACATTTATGTGACAACAAATGCTAAAGGCATCATGATGAGTTCAGTGACATTTTCTGAGTAATAAAAAACATAATTTAATAAAGAACCTATCATACTATTTCTAAACTCTATTATTGTTACAGTACACTGTACCATAAATGTATAATCATTGGCTGTGGTGAATAATTGCATTGCTCAAAAATAAAATAGTGTTGGTATTCAAATATTTTATGTAGTGCAAAACATACTATTAATTGAATACATATCTTCTGCTGGTTGCAGAATTTGCTTGTTTCTATAATCAGAATTTCTTCCTAGAATATAAAGATTTCAGTCAAAGTGAAAATAATGAGGACACTTTGGTGATTAGTCCATTAGTCTAAGTGCAATGTATTTCCAGCAAAAAATAAAGTGCATGTAAACTTACTCCAGAGAGCATTTAACGTGACCTAATTTTAGTCCCCACTGGCCTGCAGGTGAAAGGTACTCTCACTTGTAAGAATATATTTCCCCTTTAATTAAGGGTACTTTAAAACATGATTCAACTTGCTGGTCACCTGATAACTAGGGTTAGAAGATTGCTAAGCACTGAGATGGCACAAGAACAGACATTGCAACCATTATGCCATTAAATAAGCAACGTGAATGTTTGTCAGTATGGAATAGCAGTTTTTTTAATAGTCCTGACAAATGTAAATGCATTACCTTTTTTGTTTTTATAGGAATACCAAATATGCAGAAAAATTTACTTTTTTATAATAATAATAAAAATGTTTCCAAACCATCCATACATGTACTGGCCTTTTATATTTTACACTTCATAGTTTTCAAATTATTTGTTTCTGCCTCTTTCCAGCTTTCAAATGAGGTTCACTGTCTACACTTAGTACAGGCATGGGTTCTTTTATCTAAAGAATTTTAAAAAAAAAATTGCTATAATTAAAATATCCTTCTAGCAAAACAGGGCATTTTAGAGTTAGATAAACTCAGTAATAACACAAGTACTAAACGTGTCATGAGCAAGTTCTAATTCTATATTTGCAGACTGTATGATGGGAGACAACCTGTGCTTGCAATCATGGACCCTGCTATAATTAAAACTATCCTTGTAAAAGAGTGTTACACGAATTTCACTAACAGACGGGTAAGATGATTATGAAAATGATACTCTGGTGTATTCCTAAAGGCATTTTGAATGTGCAGGAGAACCCACTTTTTATGTCTGTGAAATAGAAATGGAAACTGGAATAAATTGTGTTTTAACGTCTAAAATCAAAATCTATTTTATTGGAGCATACAAAATACTGAAAACAAAATCTAACGAATATGTGCATGCACTTTTTTGTTTGAAGGGAAGAATTTACTGAATCTTTTCATGTGTTTGGGTGGTACACTCACATTCTTCCAAACTCATTTTAGGAGTCCATGCACTCCTAACCTGAGTTTGAGGTGGGGGGGCAGCTTGTAGGCATTCCCTTCTCTTGTCAATGGGTGTGGCCCTAAAGAAGCCCTATATTTACGATCTGCCTATGGCAAGCAGTAAGAACAGGGCTGCTGTGCGTCGCTTGTGCGGTGCTCTGCGCATTTGTGCTTTTGGAATGAGCCCCTTAGTGCTCTAGCACTTTACAGTTACAATTTGACTTTTAAGCATATGAATTATGTAAATGATCAAGGCCAATTATTAACATACAGCACTATTAAACATATTTAACAGAATTTTGGTCTGAGTGGTCCCCTTGAGTCTGCCATCACTGCTGCAGAGGATGAGCAGTGGAAAAGGATTCGAAGTGTGCTCTCACCTACATTCACCAGTGGGAAACTAAAAGAGGTAAACATTTTCATTTATATTCACCAATTTATGCAGATAAGTGTTTTTTTTAAATCTCTTTCTGTCTCCTTTTATACTTGGCTATGGATACCCAGGCTGAAGGCTACAGCTGTTCTCAGCCTGCATATTTTTGAAGGCTGAGAGAAGCAGATCTGCTTCCTGCCCCTGCTCCATGAATTCGAATCTGATAAGCATGTGTGCACTCACACACAGAGGAGCTGAAGCTGAGGTCAGCATGAGGAGGCATCCCCATGCTGACATCAGCTTCAGCTCGGCAGATTTTGGCTCAAAATCCAAAGTCTTGTGTTTCTTCGCCAAAGTCTGCTTTCGCCTGAGCAGACACAAGGTTTCCAGACACAAACAGACAGGGAGATTTGGCTAACAGTCAGTGGCTGAAATCAGCCTATGGATTTGGGCAAAAGTCTCCCCAAGTTTCCTCATGAGCAAAACTAGCAGCGTTTCAACTGACCTTTTATATTTTACATTTCAAGAATTTGCTTCTGCTTCTTTACAACTTTCAAATGGGGGTTACTGACTGTGGCAGCCAAAAAACGATTGCTCTATGAGGCTACAATTCTATTGTTTTTGTTACTTTTAAATACTAAAATACTGAGATCTTCTTCTTCTATTTATCTTCCACTCTGTCCTTAAAACCACTCCCTGATTGCTATTGTGAACTGGACCCTAAAACCCAGATGGTTTCTGAAATTCTAAGCTGAAGAGCTGCTGAAAAAAAAAGAAAACTAATTAAAAAAATAACTGCACATTGTCTCAGAATTCCATTCAAAACAATCCTATTGGGTTTATTTATTGTTTAAATAATTTTGGGCGGGTTTAAGGTATGGTGATCCAAATTACGCAAGGATCACTTATCGGAAAATCTCAGGTCTTGAGCATTACGGATAATAGATCCTATACATGTATACTCAGTAAAGATCAGAATATTTATGCTGGTTTTATTTAAGAGGACAAATAATGCTTAATGAACGCCACTGTATTTGATGTTTCAGATGTTCCAGATAATGAAAGATTACTCAGATATCCTTGTGAAAAACATCCAGGATAATGTGGACAAAGATGAGCCATGCACAATGAAGGAGTGAGTTGTATATTTAGAATATGTTTAAATATCTAAAAGAAACTGCAGTTTGAGTAGTGAGAAACGAAAAAATTCTCCTGGTATTTAATATATATAAAAATCGGAGCCACAAAACGTTGCAACAAAATCGAGCGTCAATTTGTATCGTATGATTGACTCTCCGAAAACTCGACTTTATTGAATTTTCGCATTGAAAACTTGACCTTTTTTAGATTACCGGAAGAAAACCCTGACTTTGACATGGAGTATGTAAGGATTCAGATTTTTAGCAACTTTGGCGTATTACAAATCTCGTTTTTTCCCACAAAAAATTTGAGTTTTCCTTTTAAAAACCTCGACCAGAAAAAATCAAGGTTTAATAAATTGGCTCCTTAGGGTTTAGGTAAATCTTAGGATTTTTATATACTTTACTTACTGAGCACACATTTAGACTCATCAAAGAACTTGTGCAGAATCTATGAAATGGTAATGTCACTCCCTGGCTTTTGAGACCAGGCAATTTAAATGCATGTTTGAGCATTTACATCATAATACCTGCTGCTGACATTTACATTAATTTTTTTTTTTTTTGACTTTCTAGTGTGATTGGCGCATACAGCATGGATGTTATCACCAGCACTTCATTCAGTGTGAATATTGACTCCCTTAAAAATCCTTCGCATCCTTTCGTTGTTCATATAAAAAACCTGTTGAAAGGTGGCTTGCTGAACCCATTGATCATCTTAGTGGGTAAATTATTTGAAATGACAGATACGTTTCTTTGATCCTTCATCAATTACATATCTGTGTTTAACAGTGTTGCCATCTTTTTACATGGATAAAACTGGCCTTTGGGTCGGAGCGTGGTTGGTGGGGTGATGATGTCAATGGGCAGGGAACAGGATGGAGTGGGTGGGGAAATATGCACGGAACAGGCATAGCTGATCCTACCTGTAGAAGGGGTTTTCTGGCAGCGGAGAAGGTCAGGGAATGGGGGGATTTACAGTATAGGGTGTTAGAAATATACTTGATAGTTCCGGCCCTGGCCTTAGATGGTGATTTACCGGCTGGGCTGGTCAAAACCGGCTGGGTGGCAACCGTAGTAGTTAACTATACATGGTTTGGTATTAGGCAACTTTGCTTTCCTAAAGTATTCATCTCCAGTGTCTATGGTTTTCATTTGTCCAGGATATGCTATATAAGGGGTCATTTACAATGGCCCTCACAGTGTGCAAAGTACAGAAAAGGCCCTAGTCAGGGAAGCTGCATGGGGAGGCACATTGGTGACCCTCGCCCACCCCCTAGCTTATTCGTCATTCAGATGCACAAATTAGGTTTTTTTTTTAATCCAGTGCTCAATGCAAAGACCAGCAATCCCAGGGCACTTGTGCCCCCAGGTGTAAGAACATTACCCCTACAGTATCTAGTAATAAAGCAACTTAGTTTTTGAGAAATCTTAGAAAAATTCCTACACTCATTTGAGTGTCTTCTCCAGTTCTACTGTATGCAAGGCAATTCCCCAGAATGTTAAACCCTTAAATGAACAGTAACACAAAAGAGAAAGTATATTAAAGTAATTCAATTTGCACGTGGGATGATGCAGTGGTTCCTGGGTACAGACAATGAAGAAGGCTGCTGCCAGTGTAGGGGTTTGCTATTTATAGCTTGCTATTTACCGCAGACCAAGAAATAACCATGTCTGACATTAACCTAAGGGATTTGTCAAATGTGGTGTTTTTACACTGCAGTTCCAATGTGGCATACAAATCCCATATGAGAATAACTATAGGGAACATTGTAATACACTTGTAAAACACACACATTTTACATGCGGATATCTGCCAAAAAAACACCAGCATGTGTGTATCCATTTAAAATAAATGTATTATGCCTATATTGCTGGTACATGAGGCATATAAACATAGTGTATTTGAAGATAGTTGCTATGTGACATAGCCCTAATGGTTTAAGGGAATTCCCTACTACTTTTATTAAGAAGCCCAGCTGCTTTTGACGAATCATTTTGATATTCCGACATTCCAATGTTCAACTGACCATTTTTATAGCTGCCAGTCTCTGATTCCAGTAATACTTTTCACATCCATTTATTCACAGAAAATAGTCGCTGGCCTGGCCAGTCTTACACACTAGGACTGCTTTTCAGGGTTTGGCTGAATCCCAGGGTACGGATTTGGGTAAATACTGAACCGAATCCGAACTCTTGTATTGAGCGGAAATTGCTGTCCAGCTGACAGAAATACCAGATGCACAAATTGTTGTGTGCTGCAATTTTTTCAATTATATAGGGTCTAGATTTATACTAAAAATAGCATGGATTTGGCCAAATCTGGGATGAATCACACTTTTGCCTTCTTTGTTCAGTTACTGTCCTAATAAATAAGTGTATGAAAAAATTTTTTTATTTTCTTTACAGTGGTTTTTCCATTCCTTAGACCCATTTTTGAGGGTCTAAATATAAACTTTTTTCCAAAAAATTTTACTCAGTTTTTTACGAATGCTGTCACAAGCTTCAGGGAGAAGAGAAAAAAAGGAGATCACACGGTGAGAGCAAACTGAAACCATATATATAAGAATGTGTTTCCAAAAAAATCTCTCTATCTCTATATATATTTACATATATGTGTCCTAAAACTCATTAAGTGCCAACAGAATATTGTGTTTTATTTGCACTCCATGCTAAAGCTAACACATTTATAGTTTGTCTAAGAAAACACTATATTTTTTTTTTGCAGGACAACCTAAGCATTCAAAATTTGCCTAGATTTTTGTGTAATTCCACTTTTGTATTAAGCTATTGGGCTCTAATAACTAAAAAACGCTGTTTATAAAACAAGGATGTATAAGGCTATGTTATGAGGAAAATACAACTAAAAGATGATGCGACTCATGAATACATTACCAGATTTTCAAAGTACAGCAGGTTTATCCAAGGAAACCATAGGGCTCATTTAAAATACCCTACGCAGTGTGAAAACCTGCAATTAGCCATTTTTTGCACTTTGCCTACTACATGGAGCATTATACAAATAGCCATTTGTAACCAAGAGATCTGAAAAGCAGGTAGTGTTCTGGCTATTATGTTAGACATCCAGTCACTCCAGCCTTTATACATTACATTTTTGGCTAACTAACTATATTGAAATCATTTTTTATTTTGCACAGCCTATCTATTTACCCAGTACCTGAACAATTTCTTTAATAGGTCTTCTGCCTACCCAAAGTCACTCCCCTCTGTCATTCTCCCTCCCCTTCCCCCACCCCTGTCACTCTCCCCTGCCTCCCCTTCCCTCTGTCACTCCCTCTGCTGCTCTCCCCTGTCCTCCCCTCAGCCGCTCAGCCTCTGGGGGGGCATGGTGGCCGGCCAGCTTGCCTAGGGCTTTTGGTCAGCTTGGCCCAGCCCTTACCCCGGAATCATAAAATGACCACTCATATATTTCAGCAAGATACACATTCTCACTAATACAAAATGGGTTGAAATACCAAGCTGCTATGCTTTGCTACATTTAGCAACATTTAAAACAATTTCTAAATATTCTGAAATCATATGTCCCACATATCCTAAAGTACCAACATACAACATATTAAATATATATTCCAGGGGTCTTCTAAACAGTTTCATACTCTGAATGCAAAGGATCAAAAACTATATATGCAATACAAATGCAATAAAATCACTAAAAATGCAAATGCAAAAAAACACACAATGGTTTTTTACTGTGTATGTAGGTGTACACTGCAAATGGTGTGTTGTATGTGTGTGTGTATATGTGTGTGTCCTTTGAGTGTGCAAACCACCTTTCTCTTAAAACAGTATACGTATGTGTAAGTGTTGCAATGGTTAGCACTGCTGGGATCATGGGTTAAATTCCAGCAGGGGCACTTTCTGCTAAGCGCGTTTCTCCTTGTGTCTGTGTGGGTTTTCCCCTCACAATTTAACAAAAAAAAGCCACACTTATAGGGACTGAAGTGCATGAACATTACTAATTTTTGAAGATTCCAAAAAAGATTCACTGGCACTCCAAGGCTGGTGCAAGCAGAGACAACCCTTGTGTGTTTATTAGCAGAAACAGCAACATTTCGGGGATAGGGATATATCCCCGAAACATTGCTGTTTCTGCTAATAAACATTCAAGGTTTGTCCCTGCTTGCACCAGCTTTGGAGTGCCAGTGAATCTTTTTTGGAATTCCATTTTGGAGGGTGGCGATCCCTCTATCACCGTGCACCAGGCGTCCATTACAGAAGGCCAGGGTGTGCAAGCGCTGCCTTGTATTATATTTGAAGATGACACTACCCAATGGACATTTCCACATCAAGAATGCCAATTGTTAGTTGTGAAAAATGCCAACTAAAGATATTCTTACTGTAAATGTGTGTGTGTTGATGTAAAAAGTGTATTTGTGGTGACACGGCAGGCAGTCTGGAGAGGTAAATTCTGAGGGCACAGCAAGTACAAGCAACAACAGACAGAGGCCTACACTTTCCCTTCCTCTGCTTGTTTTTCGGGGGCACATCGGGGAACAACTGACTTTTCTTTGCTCTCTGAAGTGCAGTGTAACATAGGATCTATGTGCTGTGCCATTTAAAGGGTTAATGAGTGCTAGTATGTTTTTTAAAAGTATAGCATCATTAATAAGAAGGTGCCAACTCACTAATTTTAAGATTATTGACTTGTTTACTAAATATTATGACACTGCTTCTAACTACCAAGGACTGGGAAAAATGAATGCCTTCCTGTTCTACTTAAAAATCTAAAACATATTCTGCTTTAAATAAAGTCTATTATACTGGCCACATATTATATGGAGTTAAAATTTTTTCAAATGGTAGGAAGCTTAAAGGAACAGTAACACCAAAAAATTAAAGTGTTTTAAAGTAATGAAAATGTCACGTACTGTTGCCCTGCACTGGTAAAACTGATCTGTTTTGTCACAATCACTACTATAGTTTATATAAACAAGCTGCTTGTGTAGAAATGGCGGACATTGAAAAACGGATATATGGCACGAATTAATTAGTGGATAACAGATAACACCATTTTGTTTTTTGTTTGAGCTTATCTGCTGTCTGCTGTGTAACCTGAGCCTTTTCTCCTTTGAATGGCTGGCCCCTTTGCTACACAGCATCTTATTTATATAAACTATAGTAGTGTTTCTACAGCAAACACATCAGTTATACCAGTGCAGGGCAGCGCTGCATTATTAATTTTTTTTTATTTTCTGTTCCTTTAATTTGTCATTGTTCATTTGTTTATCAACAGGGTCGTGTGGATTTCCTTCAGCTTATGGTGGATTCTAGTGTAACAGAAGGAAATGATTCAGGCAATCAGCACAAAGGTATTGAAAAATGAATGCAATTATATCTTCCAGAAAGTTCTGCTGAAATAGCATTTGATTTTTATGTTTTACATTGGTGGAGAAATTTAGTTTCAAAGCTTCAAGGCTGTTGCACATAGGAAATGGCACAGGAGCTCTGTGCAACACTTATGCTATTGTGTCCCAAGCTGTGGCACTTCTCTCCTGCTCTGAAAGTCAAGATTTGCTCATCTGTAGTTTTGAACAGTTTTTTGCTTTCCTAGACATTTTTGGATATATAACAGGGTGACTTGTATGACAATCATTTTATATATTAATACAGTATCCTTTTTAGTGAAGTAAATGGCACCCAGGCAACATTTTGGACCACAAAGGGAGACTAGGATTCAAATAGTAGAAATATCACTATTTACAGTGTGTGCTTCAAACTTTGATATACTGACACTCCGCTAATTCAAGTAAATGTGACTATGAAAATTATAAAAACGTGTGTAAGAATTGATTTTTATTCACATGTAATAATTTAATATCACTTCCCATTTAAAAATCGCAATAGCAGGGTAAAGCAGTTAGAATTAAACTAGCAACTTTTAGGGGCAGATTTATCAAGGGTCGAAGTGAATTCGAGGGAATTTTCGGGGTTAAAAAAATTCGAAAGTCTAAGTAATTTTTTGGATACTTCGACCATCGAATAGGATACTATGACTTCGAATTTACTTCGAATTAGATTCGAAGTAATAATAATTTGAATATTCGACCATTCGATAATCGAAGTACTGTCTCTTTATAAAGACTTTGACTTCAATACTTCACCAAATTAAACCTGCTGAAGTGCTATGTTAGCCTATGGGGACCTTCTACAACCATTTTCTAAGTCTTTATGCATCGAAGTAAAATCTATCGATCGTACGCTAAAATCGTTCGATTCGAACTATTTAATCGTTCGATCGAATGATTTTACTTCGATCGTTCGATGGCCAAATTCTCTGAAAAATACTTTGACTTTGATATTCGAATTCAAAGTATTTTAATTTGATGGTTGAATTTCGAAGTATTTTACACTTCGAAATTGGACCCTTGATAAATCTGCCCCTAATTGCTTAACATTAGTCAAGCAAAATTAACTTTAATTAAACTATATCAATTATTTGAATCAAGTTTCCTTCAGTCTGGGAATTCATAGTTATAGCAAGCAGACAGGAGCCATTTTGTGGACACTGTTATTGGAACAAGCCTTGAATCATCTCAGAATCTTGTTTGTGCACCAGAATGGGGGACCTGATGTCCATCCCCAAGCACTGGCTACACAATTAAATGGTAAATAGAAACGGGGAATGGGTGGAGAGCAGTGACATCTAGGAAGTGCTGAATGGAATCTGAAAGTAATTGCCCTGCCTCTTTGTCTGTATCTATGATGAATTTTTTTTTTCATTTAAAATTGTTTTCATTTTCAATTGCCAGACAAAAGTATATTGTCAACAAATGGAACAAAGGATTAACATGCTAGGCATAACATACATAACTGTAGTCTGATTGCATCATTAGTCAGTATCATGACATATTATTCACACATTATTATCCATCTATGATAGAGTGAGTCTCTTCTTGTCCCAATTCTCCTGATTCAGCATACTTTGTGTCACTGTTTATTTTGGGAGGGGGTTGAGTGAGGGAAGGGGGGGGAGAATCGGAGAGAAAGAAAGGAAAGGAAGAAAGAGAGAAAGTTATCAGGTTCTCGTTAAATAAAAGGTAGAAACATCTTGCGCTCAACAAGGGGTACCTCTAGCCTGCAGGTTATCCAGGTACTGGGCCCACGGATGCCACTCCAGCTCCCCTCGTAGCTTCTGTCTTGAAACCTCTTGTTTCTTATGGATTCCATTGCTCTGGTCCAATTTATCTTTGATATCAATGCTTGTCGCCCTGTAATGTTTGGTTGTTTCCAATTCACTTCTAATAGAGACCTTGCTGCTGTGAGAATGTGATTGGCTAATTTGCAAGATTGTTGAGAGTGCATGGCTCTGATCTTCATTCCTAACAAGAATGTGTGTGGTGTTGCTTGTATAGTGCAATGCAAAACCTCAGAGAGCAGAGTCCCTACCATTTTCCAGAATGATTGAGCTATTGTACAAGTCCACCAGGTGTGCAAGAAGATGCCCTGTCTCCATACCCTCTAAAGCAGTTGAATTACCTGGGTTGCCACTTAATTTGCTAATGCGTGTTGGAGTATAGTACCAACGGAATATAATTTTATAAACTCTTTCACATATGGATGTTTTATCTCTTTAATTTATAGAAATTAAAGTTAGGTTCTGCTGTATTCCATAGTTACCTTTATTAATATGTCACTATATTTTTTCATCATAGCTCTGACAGATGTAGAAATAATGGCTCAGTCCATTATATTTATATTTGCTGGATATGAAACAACAAGTACAGCACTGTCTTATCTGTTTTATTGTCTTGCCACCCACCCTGATGTCCAGCAGAGATTGCATGAGGAGATAGATTCATTTCTCCCTGACAAGGTATGGCACTATTGCTGCTATATTATATATCTAGTGAATAATGTAGTTCAGAATGCAGTGTAGCACATAATAAATTGTTAGGAAGTTCTTGCACAGCATGCATTGTATCTGAAAGGGACTGCTTTGGTAGCTCATATTATTTTACAAGTTCCTGGGCAAATATATAGAACTTTCTTTGTGTTGCTGTTAACACTCTGTGCATCTTTCCTATTCTATTGCTTTATTTTGTATAAACTTTGAACTGTATATATAAATAAAGTTACCTCCTTTTAATAAGTTGTGTTTTTTCATAGGCCAGTCCTACTTATGACATTCTGATGCAGATGGAATATCTTGATATGGTCATTCAGGAGACCCTCAGGTTGTATCCCCCTGCAGGACGACTAGAAAGAGTCTCAAAGCAGAATATTGAGATTAATGGTGTTAGCATCCCCAAGGGGACAGTCACAATGATCCCAGCATATGTGCTACAGCGGGACCCTGATTACTGGCCAGAGCCTGAAGAGTTCCGCCCTGAAAGGTATATCAAAAGACTTTGCTCATAATCATGAAGGGATGCAGATATTCAGAACTCATACTCATATAGAAAATTCTGGTTGATTAAACAATCTTCTTAACAATGTCATCTGAGCATTCAGCACAACCTACCATCTTTCCAGTCTCCCTCCAGACAGAGTACACAGTTGCTTAGCCTCAGACTCTTCCTCGGTTACACTAATTCCTTGCATATATTATAGAGGAGAACTTTTCCAATCATTTATATATAACCTGGGTCCAATAGGTGATCAAATGAAGAAAACAGGGTACAACATTAAACAGGAATTTGTGTAGAGGAGGACATATTATAAAAAAAAAATATTTTTTGACATGAGAAAATGTGGTGAGCAAAACACCTGAACTCCCCTCATGTGCCATTGCCCTAAACCTATGGAAAGACTAGCAGAACAAATGTTGCACTATTAAATAATTAGATTAAAATGTTTTTTTACGATTAAAGGACATACTCATTTAACATTGACTTTTGCCTTACAGCTCAGTGGGTAGTGACTTCCCTACTAATTTTTCTTCTGAATGTTCTCGTGTTTGCCAGGTTCAGTAAAGAAAACAGGGAAACCCATACTCCATTTACCTTTCTGCCTTTTGGGGATGGTCCCAGGAATTGCATAGGAATGAGATTTGCTCTCCTGAGCATGAAAGTGGCCATTGTCAGCATGTTACAGAACTTCAGTGTCCGGCCTTGCGCAGAAACTCTGGTAAGAAAGCATTCAACGTGCCATTAGACAGAAAAACTTTATTACAGGGCTAGTGTGATCAATTTTTTTCTTTGTGGCTGAGAAAATTAAACTAACATATAGTAATGTAGGCATGGAAAATGTTATGCGGTTTTATTTTTTAGAAGGTTATTGTCAATTTTTTTTATTCCATGAGACACATCCTTAGTTATTTTATTATCTGTCTAGCAAAAGAGCTTTACTGTTATGATTTATAGATAGGATTCCTAGTATAGAATAACTCAAGCTTTCAAGAATGATAAAGCCAGAGACACGTTTTGCAGACAATCATACATACAATCCATTGATTGTATGTAAACCACAGCAAATCATTATAAAACTGTAGAACCGTTTCTGCTACACAGGCAATTTATACACTAGCCAAAGGGCCAGATTTGATTCTGTGAGAAGAGGGTTTATTATGTAAAAAGTCATAGATGAGGTTCAATTTGAGATGCAATTTCAATTCAGAAAAACTTATCTCATGGTTTCTTACGTGAAAACTCTAGTGAAGTCTATGGGAAAAAAACTGGAAATGAATTTGGAGAAAAGTTTTTTTGTCCTCTAATTGTATCTCCTCCATCACTTTTTACGTGATAAACCATGAGAACTTTTTCTCACTGAATTAAATCTGGTCCATAGTGAGGTGGAGGTGCTGCACAGCTATTAGTATAAAGACATCAATTATGCTTCAGAGAGGGCACTCAATGTAATGGCAATAAAACCAAAGCTCTTGTTGTGGAAGAGTCAAAGAGTATGAAGCACAGTGAGCAGGAAGCGCAAAAGGTAAAGTCTTACGTTGTAGTGGACATTACCTATAACATAAAAGGTTCATCAGAATCAGCCATAAAGCATTTTTTTTGTTTAGATAAGGACAAGGTATAAGCTAATTCTAACATTTCCCTTTTTTCTTCAGATTCCCATGGAGTACAGCACCATAGGCGTATTACAGCCAAAGAAACCCATTGTTTTAAAATTTCTCTCCCGGACATCAGCTCAAGAATAACAAAACAGTATACAGTATATTTACAAAGGAATTTCTCTTGATGGATTTGATCCTGAATACTGAATGAGTTTTCTAACTATATTTGTCCATTAATGAATACATGTTTATTTATGCCAAATATTTATGTTTATGCTAACCTCACACAATGTTTAGTAACTTGGGCTTAAAGGAACAGTAAAACAAAAAAATAAAGTGTTTAAAGGAATGTCAATATAACATGCTGTTGTCCTGCACTGTTAAAACTGGTGAATTTGCTTCAGAAACTCTACAATAGTTTATAAAAAGCTGTTGTGCAGCCATTAAAAGCTGAAAAATGAGTAAATGGGATTCTTCATCTGTTATCTACAGTGTATCCTGTGCTTGAATGGCTGCCCCCATGGCTACCCAGCAGCTTGTTTATATAAACTAGTTATATAATATAAAAAAGTAGTCTTTCTGAAGCAAATGCACCAGTTTTACCAGTGCAAGGCAACAGTACATTATATTGTCATTCATTTAAAACACTTTTTGGTGTTACTAAACTATTACATGCTCCACTGTGATAACGTTTTAGCTAATATCTCATTCATTTTCATAATACCTGAAGGGTGATTTAAAATGGTTAAAAGAAAAGGGGACATTGTTTTAGTGATACATGGGATGACGTGACAAAGATAATAATAGTTTTTTTCATTGTGAGGTGGTGGATCGAATATGGTTCCAGTAATAAAATAGATCATGCCAAAATAACTTGTTTTATGCGTAGGCATGCCTGAATTGGCAAATAATCAAGAGCTGCCATTTGATGAGAATCTTTCCACTAATGAGGGAAGTGTAGGAAACCTTTCTTAATATGTGCACTGCACACAAAATTGCCACACATGTGTGGGACTAGAGGTTGGGCACCACAGCAAATTCTATTTTATGGTCCTATCCTGACCCATATTTTGTGGTGAAAGAGTTCCCCTAATATGTTAGCCAACCCTCAGTGAATTCAATCACAAAGTTATTTTGCAAGGCCAGTGCTCCACAGCAGGAAAAAAATCCTGGCTAGACTTGGTGGTCTAGATGGTCACTTGGAGATCTGCATGTTTAGCAAGGATGCCAAATGAGTGGATATTTGTTTGATATGGCCACCTAGGGCAAATTATTGGATCAAAATGGAATCTAATGCAGGCTGTCAGGAGAGGAACACCTATGCCCGATAGATATCTGGCGGATTTGGTCACATATCTGTAGGGAAGGAAATTGGGAGGGCTCATACATGGGCAAATAAGCTGCTAAATAGGCGGCTTAAATCTGTCCATTTATGGCCAGCATTAGAGTTACGTGTGTGCAGTAGACACACACATAGTTTAATTTACTAGAGTTGGAAAACCTAATGCAGTGACCTATAGCAACAAGTTAGCAATTGCATGAAATCTGACAACTGTAGTTACCAGGACCACCATCAGAAATCACAGGGCCCCATACGTCAAAATTTCCTGGGCCCCCTGGGCTGCGCCCACTGCAAGCCCCACCCACAGGTCCACCCCCCCACCACACAGTACAAAAACAAAAAATATTGGTTGCTAGGGTTCCCACATGTTAATAAAAAATAAAAAGATATTGGTGGTCAGGGCCCCCCATAAAAAAAACATTTGTGGCGAGGGCCCCCCTATTAAAAAATATTGGTTGCTAGGACCCCACATGAGAAAAAAAATTGGTTGCTAGGGCGCCCCCCCACATTAAAAGAAAATTGGTGGCCAGGGCCCCTTAAACGTCCATGCCTTCCCAAAGTCAGCAGCTCTCAGAAAGATGGGGAGTCCAGCTAATCAAGTAAGTGTGGTGTGGCCGGGCCCCCCTTACCCTCAGGGCCCCCTACAACTCTCCCCCCTGTCCCCCCCTGATGGCTGCCCTGGTAGTTACCTTAGTAAACAATCAGTGACTTGAAGGATTGACTGAAAGTTGAACGGTGGGCCAGAGGACAATACAAGATACTTTCAACAATAAATATCTAGCCTAATAATAAATCTGTTGTTGTTTGTTGTTGAAAGCACATATATACTATAGTAACGGTTAAAAATTCCTTGTCCTTATTGCCATTTCCCACTGTACATTAGTTGGTTAAAGCAAAATGTGGAGGATGAGGCAAAATGTTTCCATAAGATGAAACCCAGAAGTGACAACACAGGAAAGGTTTGGTGCAAAATGTGCACTTTTTATTACATTACCCCTTTTAAATGGGTTTCTATTTATGTACTCCTCAGTTTATGTACAAAATAGATTATGTAATAGAATAGATTATGTAATAGAATAGAATATATCCCTAAAATATAATCTTAATTTCATAACATTTTCTCTGTATAATATACTATTATTATGGATGTGCCTTTGTTTTCTTGCACCTAGTGACCATTTTGCTTATAAATGTGAATGGGCTGCATCACACCAAGGTATAAGAAAGCCCTGAAATGATCAAGTGTAAGGTACAGGTCCTCATTTGTGCATTTTGATAAAATAGCAGGCAATTGAGGGGCATTTTCAAGTATATACCTGTGACTCACCCACTTAACTCCCATTATGTGAAAGCTGCAACAAGTCTAGTTGCACAACACTTATTAAAATAAATTGGCATGTAAAAATATTTTGTGTGGATTTGTGGCTGGTGCAATTAGACTTGAATTAAGGGAAAAATGCACACTAAACAAGTTGGTAGGCCTCCGTGTTCTAGCGCCTGCTGGCCATGCGTACATTCTCCCCCTGCCGCAAGCTTGCACACTGCTACGAGCGTGCGCATGAGCCTTAGCACAAGGGAACTCGGAATTCCCAATGTAGTTCACTATGGGGCGGGCATGCCACCCCTAAAATTTCACCACCTTAGGCCTGAGCCTTTGTGGCCTTGCCACATATCCGGGCCTGTGCACCTGTTTTGAAAACTTTAGCAGAAATGTGTTTTTTTTTTTTATATCAAAACAACAATTTTGATGCACCTTCAGCTTTGCCTGTTTTTTCTCACTTCATTAGATTTTTAAAAAACTTTAACACAAGATTATCAGTGAAATTAAGAAGCAAGCTGTGACTGTGTCACTGAACAACAACAAGCAAACGCTATTGAAATAAATGGTAAAACAGCATGTACATAGTGCACTTAATGGTAGGCTGGAAAATGGATCTCAGTGGACTTGAATAAAAAGCCTTTGTCACTGCAATTTAAATATAAACATTAATTCAGAATACATATGCTGCAATAAGAATACATAGTGCCAAGACAAATGCAATTTTTAGAGGTCAATACAGCTCACACCAATATACAGATTATTTATTTCTGTTATTAAAACTGACACTGACTTTTTGTGTTAGTTTTGTAGACCAGTCTACTTTTGATGCAGACGGAATACCTTCATACGGTGATTCAGGAAAAACTACTCCCATTGGAAAGACTACAATTTACAATTTCATTGAGTTTCAATACCTAATATATATATATATTTATCATATATATATCAAGATATATATATATATCATATATATCATTCTATGATTCTAAAAAAGTCAATAGTTCTTCAGTTTCTCTCTTGTACCTCAGTTCATGAAATCACATTTGGCACAGGGCCTCAAAAAAAATCTTGAGCACTAAGGGCAAATTCACTAAAGTGCGAAACGGCTAGCACAAATTCGCCAGCGTGACGTCATTTCGTTTCATATATATATATATTTATCATATATATATCAAGATATATATATATATATATATATATATATCATATATATCATTCTATGATTCTAAAAAAGTCAATAGTTCTTCAGTTTCTCTCTTGTACCTCAGTTCATTAAATCACATTTGGCACAGGGCCTCAAAAAAAATCTTGAGCACTAAGGGCAAATTCACAAAAGCGCGAAACGGCTAGCACAAATTCGCCAGCGTGACGTCATTTCGTTACTTCGCCAATTTACTAACGGGTGCTGGCGTCAATTCGCTAGCGAAGTGGACCTACTCTAGCACTATTTCGCACCCTTAAGCCAGGCAAAGTTGCACTATGGCGAAGGGATGTAACTACGCTAATTCTTTAACTTGCACATTTTACTGAAAGTTACCTCTTGCGCCAGACTTGTCTTCGCCACCTCAGACCAGGCAAAGTGTAGTGTAATGTATTTGCTGCTACATATACGTTCATTGTACTTTAACTTGGCGCCAAATGCAAATTAGGCATCGCTAGCGAAACTTCGCTACATTTCGATTCTCTGAGTGCAACTTCGGATTATAGTGAATTAGCGAAGGCGTCGCTGGCGCATTTTCAAAACTTTGTGAATTTGCCCCTAAGATTCCAAGTACCGGTAATGCTTGAAAAGGCAAAACTACAAAATATAAATAAGTAAGGTTGTTCATGTTGTTATCTTGGCAGCTAAGACTAATCTAAGGCAGCTCAGCTGGTAACATAGCTAAGAGGCAGAGAGAACACTCTTAAAATGCAAGTTGTTTCTATGGGGATTATGTTAAAGGTTGGAAAAGCATAACTCATTTTTATAATACCACCATTTAAAGGAGAATGAAAGGTAATTTTTAATACCCATTTATAATCGTTGCTTGGGCGCACCCCTCCTGAACCGCATCATTTCCGCAGCCCAATTCCGTCTCCCTCACTGATGCCTTTGAGTTTTTGCACTTTACGGTCTTTGTGGCCGCCATTTTATCCAGTTGCACGTCACGTGCTGTGTCTGGCTGTTGGAACTGCACATGCGCTAAATTGATTCCTCCCCCATGACCTCTCACGTCACACATACAGCGCGTCACAAACTCTCTGCTGCGTATCTCTCCGTACCAATGTAAAAACAGACCTCAGACAGACTTATCGAAATACAGACCTCAGATAGACTGAATGATTATTGATAAGTAAAAGACGCTACCGTCCCAGAGAAATATAAAAGGGGTCTGTCCATAGAAAGCACAAGATATGACAAGGAACTATTGCATTGCTATAGCAACGCATAGCGACCATTCCTATTGGTGTTGCAGCGTGAAGGGGAGGAGAAGGATGACGTAGCATTGTACCACCTGACCTCATTTTTGATGATCGCATGGGGGAAGTAACGGTTACTGTACTGCGCAGGGCTTACAAAAATTATACTGCGCATGTGCGAGCCCTATTAGAGACGATTAGGCTACGGAGAGGGATGGCTTTTTTATTATATGCACTTCTCAAAATTTTTAACGAATATCTGGAATTACAGAAACTGGAAAAAACATATAGAGCAAATGATTCTAGTAAGTATCTCTCCACTGTATGGCCAATCTACACAACTTTATTTTTTACCTTTCCTTCTCCTTTATTAATGGTGAACTATTATGTTCTCACTGAGTATAAATATTATTTACCGCATAAGGAATTGTGCTATATAATTTGAATTTATTGGAACTTAAAAAAAATCTGTAGTGCTGATTTCATGTATGTTTATTACATATACAGTATATGGCTACCTCCATTACAGATAGTTTACAATATGGGTATGCTCCTTTGCATAAAAACATGGTGGTTCCCAAACAATTCCAAACTAAGCACAGTGTAACAGTGTAACAGTAATCCAAATGAGGAAAGTATTGCTGTCGGTCAGTCTTTAGAGGCTTATTGATGTGTTTGAACAGAAGCTGATGTCTATCACAGCTGATTGATACAGCCTTCCTCACTTAGGCTTCTTTATTGCCACAATGAAATTAAACAGTTGTCTGAAGACAGTTATGGTGTATGACCCTCTTACAGTAACATGTATGTAATCATATAACAATCTATTTTTATACTAGTGAAGTCTGTCTATTATATGGGTGCATCTCTGCTAGGCCCTGAACATACTTTAATATAAACATACAATATCTAGAAGTTTCACATATAAAACAGTTATTAGGTGCATACAAGCAAAGCCAATTATAACATATCATTCAAAACAGCAGAGGTGTTTCAGCACTTCATGACGTCTTAGCTCCTCCTTCCTGACTCCTAACCCATTCATTTATGAATTAAATATTTTTCATATATAAAAATCCAGAGGTCCAACATTATTTTCTATTATTCTTGCATAGCAGTGCAAAATTGCATAGTAGTACAACAAGAACACAGATGGTCACAATAAATGAAGTAAGCTCCCTGATCAAGGAGCCGAAATAGAAATGAAAGGACATCTTTTGGTGGAAAAGTTTTCCCCTACCAGAGGTGCAGGTAAGTGGCTTGAGTAAACAATACCATTTTGTGCAAAAAAAAAGTATGCTCTTTTTTTAAAAAAGTTTTTATTTAAAGCTTTAACAGTTACAACAAAAAACAAGTTAGGTGAGAAGGAAGAGAAGAACAGAAGAGAGAGAGAGAGAAAGTAAAGCTAAGTAGGCTTTTGCGAGTCACATCTATTTATACAGACTGAGCATTCAGCCAAATGAAGTGTCCTAAATTGCATTGAGCTTAGTTTAGCTGGGCATCCTCTTGACAAGTATACCAGTTTTTGTAACACATCATTAATTAGTTTTTCCCAGAGGGTGAATGCTGGAGCAGATGTGGATTTCCATGTCAACAGTATGGCTTTCTTAACATAGAAAAATAGCTGGAGGTATGACAAGAGACCCAAGTCCTCTGACCAAAATTGTTTAATGACTGGGCATTCCTAAAAGATGTGACAAAAAAGTGCCCACCGCTAGATTGTATTTGGGGAATGTATCTGCTACATGGGGGTACAGTTTGGCCAACCTGTGAGGTGTTAGGTAGGCCCGTTAATTAATTTAATTTGGATGAGCCTGTCCCTGACTGACATTGTAATATCTGGGACTTGCTTTAAGGTATCTACCCACATTTCATCCTCCAGGTCTGATGTTTCACTCTATCACTTCCCTTTAATCTTAGCTAATGAATCATGGTTGGCTTGCCACAGCAGGGTATAGAACCACAACAGTGGTTTTTTTAAGTCCTAACTATGGAGGCATGTAGAGCTGCAGCCTCCAGCCTAGTTGCCAAGTTGTCCTTCTCCAGTGCGAAACACCAGTGGGCAAAAACTAAAAATTATATTATAATTTATTATATTATTATATTATAATAATATGCTTAATGCGGCTCCTATTGCAGGCAACCGTGTTGGGACACAAGCAATGTTTAGTAGTAATGTGCTGTCAGGGAAAAACTCAACTCACACTGGCCGTAACCTGCAAAATGTTGCTATTATAAAACCCACACCAGACTCGTACCCGTGTCATGTTGCCCTGTGCACGCCTCTGCCAAGGGTGCTCCACCAATGAGACAAGTTGAGGCACTCGCCTCAACTTGCCAGGGGCAACAGAAATGCCGCTCCTGGTAACTTTAAGAGCCGAATTTCCATTTTTTAAATGGGAAAGTTGGCTTTTCTAGTGCAAAGAGAGCAATTTTCCCTCTCTGCGCTAGCGATGTGCCCCTTCCGGACCCCTGTCGGCAATTTCAAGGTAAGCGTGACGGGCGGGGCTGCATTTCGAACACTGCCTCAGGCGGCGTAACAAGCTGGAGCGTACCTGGCCTCTGCATCCAAAATATAGAATCTTTAGGAGCCCTGAAGGAATGTACTTTCCCAGTCTGACCCACACCCAAACCTAACCGGTAATGGCTTGCCAAATTTCAACCCAAACCCACACAACAGGTGTTCAACCTGCAGGACACAGCGGGTTTTGCATCAACCCGCAACCAAATCAGCAATCGATACCACATCATTTATGTCCATCTGTACAACAGGCTTTAAAAGCCTCAATCATTATGTTTTAAACAAATGAAACATGACACAAACTGATTTCAATATTATTATTAATACCCTTTTTTGACACCACTTATATGATAACAAACAAGTCAATAATTCAAATTATAAATGTAATTTTGCTCATTGTAACTTTATTAAACAATAATACTGTTTCAAGCAAAAATATCTAACAAATAATGATTTAACTGTGTAAGAAATAGTCATTTTGGGTAAGCCATTATGTTGTTACATACCTGTATGTATTTGTTTGTGGCCTTGTGCATATTTTTGTGTTATACATTGTCAGCCTTCCAGGTAGCTTACATTCCACGTCACACCCTTACCCAAATTTCTATATCAAAGTGTTGTCTTGGAATTGTAGCTGGTTTCTACAGAAGCTATAAAACTGATTTTGTATAAAAAAAAACTTAATGAGTAGGATGTGGGCAAGTTGGGGGGTTTATCTCGGCATCTGGTGAGTTGAGAGGTGAGGTTAGCTGTGGGGGCAGGTGTCACAAACCAGGATAAAAAACCCTGGACAGTAGTGGGAGGATCTGAAGAAGAGAGGAGCCCGGAGAAGAGATGGAGAAGCAAGACAGCGGGGCAAATTCACTAAGATGCGAAGCGCCGAACTCTAGCGTTAATTCGCTAGCGTTTGGCATTTTCGCTACTGCGCAAATGCACTAACGAATGCTGGCGTAGTTTCGCTAGTGTTACTTCGCAACCTTACGCCAGGCGAATTTTCGCTAGCGACGTAACTACGTAAATTCACTAACTTGCGCAGTGTACTGAACGCTACCTTTTATGCTAGACTTCCTTCGCCACCTCAGACCTGGCAAAGCACAATAGAGTAGATAGGGATTGTTTCCAAAAAAGTCAAAATTTTTTCTAAGTCCCAAAAAACGCTGGCGTGTTTTCTACATGATGGGTGATAGGCTGAAAAAGATCGAAATTTTTTTTTGGGGCTCCCCTCCTTCGCCCCTACATTTCCTGACTCATGGCAACTTACCTAGACAGTGGATATAAAATTTATATTTGCTGATTTGAAGGTTTTCTAGGCATTTGTAGTGCAGATACGTGTTCCTCCATTGAAATTTGAATTTCGCGCCGTATGCAAATTAGCCTTCGCTAGCGTAACTTCGCTTTGTATAGAGAATCAACGCTAGCGTAACTTCGCAAACTTACGCTTCCCCTGTGCGCAACTTCGGATGTTAGTGAATTTGCGGAGCGCTGGCGAAACTACGCCTGGCGAAGTGTGGCAAAGTGCGGCGAAGTTGCGCCTGGCACAACTTCGCATCTTAGTGAATTTGCCCCAGCATGTGAGGACTGCAGAGGGAAGCCACAATGAAGCTGACCTCTATTCCATTGTAGACTTATATTAAATTTGTAACTGTAAATACTGTGCGTATTGTTTTAGTCTAATTGTATTTGTTTAATTGTTGTAACAGTTCATTGATTTACTATTCAATACACCAGGGCTGTCCAACTGGCGGCCTGCGGCCTGCATCAAAGTCTGCCTGCTGTGTCTGCCTACCATATGTAAGATTTAAAAGGTATCACTGCAGAGATTGACTGGCCCCTGCATTGTTTAAACCTCAAATTCACACTGTAATCCCCTGTATTGTTCACACCTTTGATCCCCCTGTATTGTTCACATTTGTCACACCTCTATTGTTCACACCCCTAAAGCCTGTACTGTTCACACCTGAGACCCAGACGGAAACTGCCCACATTGTTCACCTGTTCACACCTAAATCAAAATTCTAATTGGGCACCAGCACTGTGTCACTGTATGTAGTACATATTAGACTGGTCCTGATTTCTGTCTTCTGCTCTGTTCTGACTTCCCTATGCTCCCTGTGTGTCATACGTTGGTATTTGTTCTGGGGGTTTGTTAGCATTTGAAAATTATTGTTAGTGGCCCCTAAGGTGTTTAATCATATGCTGGGGTACTGTATTATACACAGGGGAGGAGGAGGCATATGGATTTATGGGTATGTCTTAATATGACAACTTTTCACATATGAGTGACATCCTTGCCAGTGCTGTGCCAAGGTAGTTCGGCACCCTAGGCAAGAGCTTCCTGCATTACCATTTCCCTCCTTAGCATGATGGTTTTTAAATAAAGAGAGCAAGAAAGTGTACAACATTTTCTCATTTATATAACTGCTACCTATACCTGTACCAGCAAGCTCAGCAGCCATTCATCATACAGCCCTCCTGCAGCCATCATATTGCCCCCAATCTTTACCCAGCAGCTACAGCAAACACATGGCCCCCAAATCTGTACCTGGCTGTGCCAGCAGGAAGCTTCACACTTTACAGTAATAGAAAGAATGTCTTCAGTTCAGTGCAACTGTGCAAGGCTAAGAGCAGCGAGAGCGAGCCACACATTAGTGACATCATTGACGCGTGTACGCACGTCACGCTGCTGCCATGAGGGAGAGGGTGAAGAGATGGATTCCACCCAACTGGGTGACCATGATTACTGAAACAAATTATTAAATAAACGTTTGAAAAAAAACCAAAAAAATGTAAAGAAGAAAAAAAATCCCCTTAAAAGTGCGCCCCTCAATGATGGCACCCTAGACAGGTGCCTACCCTGCCTACCACTAGTTCCGACCATGATCCCTGCAGTGAGCACCAACCATTTGGTTTTTTGGTGTGCTATTAATGTGAACATAGTCTTGTGGTAACATGGGTGTGGTTTACAGTGGGTGTGGTCTAAAAACAGGGAGTGGCTAACACAGGCTTCCTTTATCGGTCCTCCACCATGTAGATTAGAAAAATTCCGGCCCTCTGTACCATAGAAGTTGTACAGCACTGCAATACACAATCATTTTACTATATGCTTATTGGTGTGGATTCTTTGTCTACTTGCTCAAAAGAACCAACACCCTAGTAAGAGGGGTGAGGTGATATATTATTATAATATACAAAAGCCATGAATATCTTGTAAATTATATCTTATAAACGGTGAGTAGTGATGTCATCAGTTATAACCAGTGAGTAGTGATGACATTTTTGTCAAATACTCACTAAAACTTGTGTATTATAATAAAGAACCCCATGTTGCAAAATTTGACTATATTAGAAGATATCTCTCACTCGTACTTCGGCCTCATGTTTTTATATGGTCATGAAACTCCTCTGTAGTTTATAATATCCTTATAATTTACAAAAGGGGGTACTTTATTCACTATATAAATATATTATAATCTTACAACTGGAGATTATTTCTCATGAGAAAGAAATCATGTGCTACTGCAAGATTGTGAAATCAGAAAGCAGTAATTGCAATACACCTCACCCTCAAAAGCTGATGTAATGTATTTGAAAGCCACCCTCAGAAGCTGATGTAATGTATTTGAAAGCCACCCTCAGAAGCTGATGTAATGTATTTGAAAGCCATCCTCAGACCAATTTTCGTTCAGTTTTCCTGTATGATTTAATGGAAACTGAAGTGAATCATGTAGGAATATTTGTGTTGGGGATTCAAGTATAACTTCTGCCCCTAAAAAGAACATAGAGGAATGACATACTAAGGAGGTTATTTATCAAAAAAAAAAAAAGATTTTTGACTCAAAAATAACATTGAAAACTCTTTGTTTGGAATCAAATAAATCTTATCTTTTCACCTCAAGTGGTTGTTGAAGTTCCACAACAGGAATATGAATAGGAGAGGGCATTCATGAAAAGATAAATAATAAAAGTAACAATAGCAATAACATTGTAGTCTCACAGAGCAATAGCTTTTGGCTGCTGCAGTCAGTGAATAAATCTGAGGTTAAGGGTCTCCAAGTAGAAAGTGATTGCTCACCACATAAGGGCTCTTACACATGAGTGTTTTTACCTGCGCTCCCCTGCATTCCGTTTTTTGGCATTCAGCCGCAGGGGAGCGCAGGAATAGACGCATTTCATTATTTCAAATGGGGCTGTACTCACACAGGCGTGTGTAGGCGCCGAATGCAGGAAAAATGCAGCATGTTGCGTCTCAACCTGCGTTCGGCGCCTACATGCGCCTTTGTGAGTACAGCCTCATTTGAAATAATGAAATGCGTCTATTCCTGCGCTCCCCTGTGGCTGAACGCCGAAAAAACGGAACGCAGGGGAGCGCAGGTAAAAACGCTCATGTGTAAGAGCCCTAAAGGAATAGGCCCAGGTGCACCGCTCTGAGCCCTCAGCACGGGGAGCGGACAAACCGAAAATTCTTTGGAGCATTCACTCAATGAAGGCAATCTTCCACCAGGCAATTAGTTCAAAGTGAAAAAAGTTTATTGTGTCCACAGCCTTATGCATTTCCTTTTACAAACACTTAATCATAGACTCAGGGTCAGGGGTCAGTGACCCCCATTTGAAAGCTAGAAAGAGGCAGAAAACGAAGGCAAATAATTAAAAAACTGTAAAAATAAATTCTGAAAACCAATGGCAAATTTGCTAGGAATAGGCCTATATTTATTCTATAATATGCTAAAAAATAACTAAAGAGAAAACCACTGCTTTCAAGAAGGAATCAGGGACACCAGTAGGCCTGTTCATTGAATTGAGAAGATTTTGCAAGACAATACGTTAGAAGAAAAAAATTCTGGGCATGGAAAGATATGTCATGTCAATGAAATGTTCTTGCACAATACAGCACTGCAAACTAATCAAGCCAATCTGGAGTTTGCACTTTGGCTTGATAGGAGAGAGGCTAGCAACTGTATGTATAAAACAGCACATTCAAATTGTTAATGTACAAACATCCGGTTTCCAGGCTGGAGGTAAAAAAAATATATATGGCAAAAAAGCTGAGCCACATGAAAATTTTGCAAGAGAACCTGTTCCAACTTCCAAAACAAAGTTAAAGTGGTGTGCCACATGGACAAAAAGGTGAATGTCCCAATCTAAATCCAACTGAGAATATGTGGCTTCATTTGAAAACTGAGGTGCACAAGTGTTATCTGACTAAAATGAACAGCCTGGAGCAAATCCACCTGGAGGAGTGGACCAAAATCATTCCTGAAAATCAGGGCAGGAACTAGGAGTAGGCAGAAGAGGCGCCTACCTAGGGCGAAAGATAGCTGGGCAGCTACCTGTTAATATGTCTTCTGCCTACCCATAGTTGACCCCTCTGCCTCTCTTGCCTCCCTCCTGTAATGTTGTTCCATCGATTCCTGTGATGTTAAATGTTCATTTTAATATGCATTAGCAGCTTAGCACTAGGTGCAGTAATGAGAAAGGCTATGGATACAGGAGGGGGAAGTGAAGGGGGAGGAGCAAACAGTGTTGAGAGAGTAGTCAGGAATAAAGATGACTTCTACCCTGCTGTCTGGCATTTCTGTATGCATTCTTCTAGTTCCACAACACCCTGCACTGGGTTATCACACATCCCCTCTGTCACTCTCCCTCCCCTTCTCTTCCCTCTGTCATTATCTCCATCCTCCCCTCCAAAAAGACTAAAAGGAACAGTAAAAGTGCTTCTATCCGATCCGCTGCGGACCTGGGAAAGACTACTATATGCCCGTTCCACTTGTTTTTATGTGAGTGTGATTTTAATTTATGCATATTTATTAAAGAAACTTATTAAAGAAACGTTTTTACACCATATGAAGCTCTTTTCCTTTAGAAAATTCAGACAGCATTTGGAAGAGGAGCGTTGTATATATCTACAGAGAGGCCTATAATCACTTTAAACGTATGTGAGTACCCACCCTCCCCTGATGGTGATCCTTAAAGAATAAGGTTATTTTTGGTGGATGTTGGAGTGGGTTTCACAAATAATATAGTGCTCCGCACAAAGAGGTGGCTGATTACCAAAAAATATACTACACTATATTTCCACCATTTCTATTTTGTTTTGTATTACCCTGAGCTTCCTTGTGAAGCGCTGTTTCACAGATTGTTTTATTTAAAGTTTTTACCGGTTGGAGAATGGGACAGAAACGGCTACAGGGAAGAACGTCTGGAAACCTTAAAGAACCTTTTTTTCCTGGAACAATGTTGCAAGCCAGCTCATTAAAAGAGAACTGGTCCCTGTTGCATTATTTTAAAAAGAAGAAAGAGAAAAGAAATGAATAATGCTGATTTCATTCTGAGCTATATTTACTAATAACTTTAAGACCACTGAAAATGTTTCTTTAATGTTTATTAGAACATTGCTTAGACTTACATTTTCTTTGATTATGCGTGTGACTAAAGTATGATCTAACTGGTTCATGGGTAAATAACCCAGAAGACTGACAGAGCACTCAGCTACATGTGACATAAGCCATAAAAACTAGCTGACATAAAAACAATTATGTATTTTATTCTAAAAACTAACCATTCATCTTCTTACACTAAATACATATGCATTGCATGTGTGCACATCATAAATGAGGGCAAAGTACAACGGAAATAACTCATGATGTGATTCTGTAAATAATGTTCCTTTAACATGAAATAGGAGATAAATCGTGGCAAGTTTTTTTTTAAAGAATATGTCATTCACTTAGGGTGATGGCACACTGGTGACAAAGCCCCTGAACTATAAAGAACAACAGTCTCCATGGATAAAAAAAATGAACTGTGCAATTGTGAGGAACTGCATTCTTTCACATTACAACTTTTGTGTTTTTTCCACGATTACACAATTCAAATGTTTTACTTGAGACAATTGCTGTTCATTCTTATAGCAAGTTATATTTGATGTGCTGTCATCTACTGGAAGTATGATTTTCTATTGGTTAGGGAACATCCCATGCGCTATCATGCATAAGGCTCAACCTACAGGATAACATCACACTGTATGAATGTGCTGATGCTAATTATGAATATGTCACTTTTCCTCTCCACAATCTGACCAACCTAGAAAATGAGTGTGTTTGCTATGGACTCTGCCAGATGTGAGATTCCTTTTCTTTTTAATAAAGAAAAAGATCATACCTTCCTTCCTGTTGATGTATGTTGATACATAGTAGGGATGCACCGAATCCAGGATTCGGTTCAGGATTCGGAAAAAGTTTTCAAATGGAGGGCACTCTAATATAGAATATATATAGTATAATTAACATATGGGTGCAAACAATGCCCTTACTAGGCCCCCATATAAGGCCAAATACAGAACAATGTCAACAAAAAAAGGGCCTGCACACCAAATAAACAGCAAGACCACGTGGTATTTAAATAGTCATATATTTTTATATTTTTTAAAAAAGAGAATATACATACATATTACAGGGCAAAAATATGTCCAAAAGATAACACAAGAAGTCAATTATACATACCACGCAAATATGGTCAAACAGCAATAGGGAACAAAGAGAAAAGCGGATACACCTTCCCCGTGCTGGAAATTATTCCTCTTTCCCCTCCCCCCACATACTTCCCATTAATTAGTCACACTATATACAAAGACACTGGTAAGTTTTTCACTCTATCTTAATTTCATTTATTTCTTTTGTTGGTTTAGTCATCTGTGCTACATCCCCTGGCTTTAAATATACCTTAGGTCACGTCCTTTATTATGTTACTATTTTATGTCTCCTATTATGTTTCCAATTTAGATAATATATACTAGCAGCCTATCCCCCATGTCCATCAGCACTTGTTTCCCCATGCTGTGAACTATTTCTCCTCCCCTTGTTTCCCCTTCCCCTCATATACTTGGCCTAAGGGCATCACTCAGTATCCACACTTCCCCACAATCCGAACAGCTGTATACAATAATATTTTACAAATTTGCCTGTCTCTGTTTTTTTAGTTGTTCTTGCTCCTGTTCCATATTGCCTGATGAAGCAGGAAATGCCTGCGAAACGCGTTGCAATACTGTTTGGTGAATAAACTATTATTGAAAATTACCACTTTCGTTGGTGTCTGCTTGGAGGAGGTAAGTTCATTACTACCTCCTCTGAATTACCTATTGGGTTTTTAAGTGCTTTTAGCTATTTTTATCCTTTTGGCGCCTCTGTTTTGTCTTACTACTATATCGAGTCCACCCTGAGTGGAGGGGTATCATCCCCTTTTTCTTTTTCTACAGAGAGCAACGTTTTATTCCTGAGTGGGGTCAGGATAATCTCCCCACCTGCCTATACAGTGGTTGCCTATCGGTAACCCTGGTTTGTGAGTATTAACTTGTTTACTCTACCATTACTCCCTGTAAAAACATATTACACTATTGGGGCTCTTGGTGTTCCTTTTTGTCTCCATATGAAAATTATGGTTTGGATTCGGTATTTAGCCAAAATAGTGGATTTGGTGCATCCCTAATACATAGTAGTGGTTAACAAAATAGGTTACTAAACATAGAAAGAGTAAAACAGATCCCAAGTGGACAGAGGATTTTTTTTATCCAGTGTGAAGTGCAGTACTTAGACAGACCCTGAGAAATAGGAAACTTGTTTATATCAAAGGCAATAAAACTTCTGAAGTAATCATACACGTTGTGCAAGTGCAGGACAACAGTGCATTATATACTGATGAATATCAAGATATTTTGTACTGGTGCTGTTAGCCCCTTTAAGTGGCATTTAATAATATTTATGTCTATACATGGCTCGTGTAGCTGTACACTCCATATTCGATGCAATATACCAATGTGAAAAATTATTTCCAGAAATGTAATTTTAATAAAACTCAAACAAAGACTTTAACAATGTGCAACATCAGTACTATACAATTAAATAAAACTAACAAATTTAAGCAAATTGTCACAACAAGTTAGACCAACACCCTTTAGGGCAATGGCCAGTGCCAATAATTTGACATTGTCGGTGGGAAAACTAATGTGATGTAAAGTAGCCCAAAGTTTCCTCATGAAACAATTTTAGGTTATTTTTGAAAGTGGAATTGACATGTATGTTTTCCCACAGGCGATTCACATAACAGGTAAGAAGGAAAGAAGCAAGGGACATTTTGTTGCACACTGTAGATTTACCACAAGCAACAAAACATTATGTTTTTATGCTTGTGAAACACTTTACATGCAGTGATCCGCTGTTATAAAAATGGCTTGCTACAAGCAATGTGTTTTATATGTGACAAATCAAATGTACGTAAGGCAAAAAGCATTTCGGGAGATCTGTCTCCTGCAGTAAGCACAGATTTCTAGCAGCCAATTACTCTCCCCAGGAGCTGCCATATTTTACATAGATTCCAACATCTGAGACCAGCTGAAAGCTACACTTTGCTTTATATGTGACTTGCTCTGAAAAGAAAAAGGGACATAGTATGTATATCACACCACCATACATGGGTTTAATATCTGTAAAGCAAGTCTGAAAAAACAGGACATTTTCAAGGGATAGTCATTGGAACTAGGGGCAGATTGCAAAATAGGCCTTATTGTTTGATAGCAGTATATGCTGTTTTATAAACAAAACTGTGGCTTTTCATTTATATTTAAGGAAATTTGCCTGAGGATAACGCTCTTAAGCAAATGCATAATAAAGGTAATGTCAGGCTTGGCATTTCTGAAGAGCTCATTTGACACCCGTCACCCAGCCTGCACCTTTGTTTCAGGAACAGACATTGCTGCAATTTGATCAGGGCCCATAATGCCATTCATTTATAGTGCATTTGTGCAGCGTAAACAAATCTCACATAACTCCTTGTAATGTCAGGAAGTTTGCACACTGAACTCCAGCCTACCCCTGTGATCATGTGACTGCTCTGACTCGCCCAGCAGCAAAGACACAGTGAAAACCACTTGCACAGAGAGGGGAATTCAGTGAGAAACCTGGAAGTTCTCAGGCATCATGAATCTCATTCCTCACCTGTCAACAGGGACATGGATTCTCCTGGCTGCTCTTTTTCTGCTTATATTACTGTGAGTATGAGGTCGTTTTACTAGTATATCAGTGTGCTGACTTCTTGCAGGGCTGTACTATTTTATATAGAGGCCTGAGGAGTATCATTTCCCTGATATTATGGGTCTCAAACCTGTGAATGACTGAAGTAACATAGGAACCAGGGTCTTATTTGTTATGTTTCTTCCCTGTTAATAGCATTGCCAGTCAGTATTGTTGCTCACACACGTCTTTGCTGCGGTTACAAGGATCACAGACTTAAGTAGTTAGTAACTAAATATAAAACTAATTCTGCGTGAGCAGTAAGTGGAGCTCAAATACCAGTCAAAGTGGACTTGATTGATTTGATCTTCTTCAGGTAGTTTTCTACGCTTTATAAAAGCACGTCAAACTTTCATTATCGTGCCTGTGTGGCTCTCGGCGCTTCTCTTCCAAAAGTATGTACCCTAGCTCTCAAATTGCCCTATATTATCAGTTCTAGGTTTTGAATAGGACCGTGGATTCACCAAATTCTGGATTCAGTGCATGTACAAGTGAATGTAAAAGATGAACATAGTTTATAATGAAAAAGCTTTTAAAGAAATTATTTTACCCAATAATATCATTATTATTATTATTGATATTATTATAATATTGTTATTGATATTAACTAACAGTACTTGCGGTCCTCCACAGTTTTTGTGCAGTCATCATACTTTTAGGCCACTGTGTCATCTGAATTTGACATGGCAGTTTTAGGATATTTATAATTGCAGCCAATATGTGAATTACATATAACTGCTAAGCTAAACAAATGTGCACCTGCACTTTCAGGCAATTACTATTCTAGTTCAACTTGGGGTTCGATTGCAATTGATTTGTTCTTGCTTATGGAGCTACAAATATACTGGGTGACAAAATACTCATAATCACCCTTTCACCCCTTAAAGGGGACCTAAACAATAATCCAAATTTATTTTCTATCATGTTAGTTGAGCAAAATAAACTTTACATACATTGTATTTATTATTTCAATTTTGTTTCCTTTAGTCTTGGAATTATACTATCACAGCAAGCAGGCAGGAGCCATTTTGTGGACACTTGTTAAAAGAGAAGGAAAGCTACGGAGGCATTTTATTGCAAATAAATTAGCTGCAATAGTGCAAACTAGAATCCTATATTTATTCTGTAGATTGTTTTACCATACCTGAGTAAAAAGCTCTAGAAGCTCTCTGTTTAGAATAGCAGCTGCAGTATTAGCTTGGTGTGACATCACTTCCTGCCTGAGTCTTTCCCTGCTCACTTATAGCTCTGGGCTCAGATTACAGCAGAGAAGAGGGGGGAGAGGAGCAAGCTGAGCATGATCATGCTTAGGGCAAGGAGGTTTAAGGCTCTTACACATGAGCGTTTTTACCTGCGCTCCCCTGCGTTCCGTTTTTTGTCGTTCAGCCGCAGGGGAGCGCAGGAATAGACGCATTTCATTATTTCAAATGGGGCTGTACTCACACAGGCGCATGTAGACGCCGAACGCAGGTTGAGACACAACATGCTGCATTTTTCCTGCGTTCGGCGCCTACACGCGCCTGTGTGAGTACAGCCCCATTTGAAATAAAGAAATGTGTCTATTCCTGCGCTCCCCTGCGGCTGAACGCCGAAAAACGGAATGCAGGGGAGCGCAGGTAAAAACGCTCATGTGTAAGAGCCCTTAAGCTGAAGGCAGGAAGTCTAATACAGAAGCCCATGTGTACACAATAGAAGGAAAGAAATGCAGTGTTTATTTTGACATAGGACTCAGAAAAGCACTACTTTACTGGTATATTTAGAATTGGACCTTTCTGATAAGGCTTACTTAGTTTTAACCTTTCCTTCTCCTTTAAGACCAATTGTGTATCACTCCAAAATTTTGGCCTCAGGCATAGAGGCGGGGCAGATAATATTTGATTGACAGCTCAGATATTTAAATACATTTATAACAGGTATGAATATTTTAATGATAAAAAGAATTTGTGTTTCATGTTTAATTTGCAAAGGACTTTCATAATGCAGCTTTTTTATGTGTAGTTGACAGGTCCACTTTAAGGTTTATGTCCTCATAGTTCAGTTGTCATTCTGCTGCTGTCTTCTCTCAATAAGGGTCATTTACAAATGCACACACAAGTGCAGGTGCTCTAAATAGGTTTGCCACCTTTTTTCTGGAAAACTTTCTATGTTTTATGTTTTTTCCCTATTAATAACATTCATTTTTTACTGGTCATGAAAAAAACAGTCAGGTGGCAACACTACATGGACATAATAGAGAATGCTTATTCATGCAGTTCATAAAGGTACTTGTCCAGACATGCTCCTGCACTTTCACGAGGTTGCCAATGTCTACAATGTCTTGCCTCTTCTGATTAGGGTTACCTTCCTATATATTTATATTTTTCCCCTATTAATAACATTGGGATCAGCCATCATTTTTACCGGCCAGGTGTTCAACTGGTCAGGTTGGTACAACACCAGCATGATGGCAATCCTAGCTCTAAAATGGACACAATGGAGACGGCATATTAATCCAATTGATTAAGGTACTTGCATCCAAACACGATCCTGCACTTCTGAGGAATGGTTTGAACTATGGCTAATGACCTAGAACCCTAGACCAACTGCTGCCTTAGACCTAGTGGTATCTCTAAGGTTGTCACAAAAGGTAGCATCAGTAGGCACACAGTAGGACACACAGTAGGTAACAATTTCAATAAGTAATTTTAACAATTCGGGATGGGCGAATTTTTTCTGCTTGTTTCGCTGAAAAAATGACACCCATAGACTTGTTTTACGTTGTACGTCAAAATAAAAAGACGCGCGTCAATAAAATTTTGCCAACATTTTTTTGACGCCCATAGACTTTAATGCGCATTGGCGACATTTAGCCGGCGGCGAAGTTTAGGTGAAACGAAACGGGTCAAAGTCGCCCATCCCTAGTAACAATATAAGATAACAGGTTTCTTGGGGAAACTGTGACTCACAGCTTAAAGGGCAATTCACCTTCATTAGCAAAACTGTAATAACTGACAAACTTTAATAACCTAGATAAGTGGTAGTTGTTTTTCTTTTCAGCTATGGCATTTGGCCATATGGATTCTTTAAGAAAATGGGAATTCCTGGACCTTCTCCATTGCCGTTCATAGGAACATTTCTGGAATTTAGGAAAGTGAGTAAACAAAACTATTTTATGTAGGTGTGACTTCATGGTTTTTATTTAAAAACTGCCTTTTATAAAGCAGTTCCTGAATTTCCTGAATTACATTTGGCCTGAATATTGATGATTTTTTTTCATATACATATGAGCTGTCAGCCTTAGTTCCAGTATTTTCTTCACGTTAAAAAAAAACAATGTAAATCCCTGCCAGCACTGTATCTAACTAGTCACAACCACCCATCAAATATTGGTAGGTAGGCCTTTATTTCATACATCATATAGCAATAGCTACATATCATGTAATTGCAATTTTTAAAATTCTGCATATTGCAAAAAAATTCATACATTTGCTCATGTAAGCATCTGATTCATATTCCTGTTTCAGGAAATCAACCCTTTTTAAAGAGTGAACCTGAAAAATGGCCACCTCACTTACAGAGCTTTAATGAGAGGGAGGGACTATACATCTAAATGATAGAAACAATTTAATAATTAGGAAATTTAAACTAACAGAAAAAAATACATCATTGTTTAAAGTGTCGGAGAATGGAGTATTATTTATCAAAGTCCGAATTTATCTCAATATTGTCAGAAAAAAAACTGACCAAATCCGCAGGCGTTTTTTCGGCTTATTTATTAATAAACTTTCCAGAAAATTTTGTTTGCCGGAAAAAATCCAAAAAAATTGTACAAATTTTTCGGAAGTTCCAGTTGTGTGTTCATTCGAGGTTTAACAAAGCTCTCATAGCTCTAAAACTCGACCTTTGATAAATAACCCCCTTAATGTTTAAATGGTTTTTAGCAGACCTAAGGTAGACTTAGCAAATTGTGAAAAGATCAATTATCTGGAAAACTTCAGATCTCAATCATTCTGGATAATAGATCCTAAACCTGTAATCTACTTTTTTTCAATATGTATTGTGCTATTCTTGCTTTTCCAGGGGATGGTACAGTTTGATACAGAATGCTTCAAAAAATATGGGAAGATGTGGGGGTGAGTAAGACACCTAGAAAATCATGGTTTGAATTCTGTGTTATCATGTGTCATTAATATTCTACTGTTATTAAAATTATCCTGACATACTCCAATGCAATATAGTCTTTTAGAAACCATTTTGACTCACCACTATTGAGGGGCGAATTTCTCCCGCCTCGCTTTGCCGAAAAATTAGTGAATTTCCCGCGAAATTCGTGAAACGGCTAAAAATTCTCAACTTGAATTTTGACGCCGGCCAAATATTTATTTATGCCAGCGACAATTTAGACGCTGGCGACAATTCTAAGCGCCCATTAACTTTAATGTCAAAAATATTTGGACGCCCGCAAATTTTCGCTGGCGAATTTGCGCCTGCCGAATAAATTCGCCCATCACTACTCACACAGGAAATTATACCAGTGATAAAGCTGAATAAAAACATTGGCAGCATCATACTGTACATGTGTTTCAGACACTCCCAGTTTGACTCATATATACATACATAGAATTCATTTTTATATTCTTAAGCCCTGGCACATTTTTAAAAAAAGAGAACACCTACAGAGACCCAGACATGATTTGTTGCAGAAAAAAAGAGCACATAAATGAAAATGCCATTGTTCTATTCATTCTCATTTTAAAAGCGACAATGGAATGATTGCAGTTTCCTTAGGGACAATAGTCCACGAAATTGGAACCCCAATCTTGTCCTTAAAGATAAAACCTTCTTTTCATCTCAATGGATTACCTTGTGTCTACTGGAAGTTTTTACTGATGATACCTTGCAGACCTTGTTTACTAGAATTTACAGAGGAACTACAGTCCAGCCCCCCCCCCTTCCATGTAGCACTTTTTGTAGAGTTTGGTTTTTGTTTGGTCTGGTAAACTTCAAAGATGACATTATAACACACTGTAGTGATTTTGCTGGATTATGAATTGTTTATCAAACATATAGGCAAAAAACACTCACATGAACTACAGTATATCCCTGTTTGGTGTTATATTGGGATGTACCTGTAGTAGTGAATCAATTCACTGCCCTAAGATGCAGATGTGTGCTATTTCTAATGGCATCTATTTATGTAATTACATAGTTCCATAGTTAAATTGAGTTGAAAAACGAAAAAGTCCATCAAGTTCAACCCCTCCAAATGAAAATGCAGCATCCATACCCACCCCTCCATACTTTCACATAAATACATACTCATATCTATACTAACTATAGAGTTTAGTATCACAATAGCCTTTGATATTATGTATGTCCAAGAAATCATCCAAGCCATTCTTAAAGGCATTAACAGAATCAGCCATCACAACATCACCCGGCAGTGCATTCCATAACCTCACTGTCCTGACTGTGAATAACCACCTTCGTTTCTTCAAATGAAAGTTCTTTTCTTCTAGTCTGAAGGGGTGTTCTCTGGTACGGTTATCCACTTTATGGGTAAAAAGGTCCCCTGCTATTTGTCTATAATGTGCTCTAATGTACTTGTAAAGTATAATCATGTCCCCTTGCCTTTTTTTCCAGAGAAAACAACCCCAATCTTGACAGTCTACCCTCATAATTCAAGTCTTCCATCCCTCTAGCCAGTTTAGTTGCACAGCTCTGCACTCTCTCCAGCTCATTTATATCCCTCTTAAGGACTGGAGTCCAAAACTGCACTGCATACACCAGATGAGGCCTTACCAAGGACCTATAAAGAGGCATAATTATGTTTTCATCCCTTGAGTTAATACCCTTTTTTATGCAAGACAGAACTTTATTTGCTTTAGTAGCCACAGAATGACACTGCCCAGAATTAAACAACTTGTTATCTACAAAAACCCCCAAGATCCTTCTCATTTAAGAAAACTCCCAACACACTGCCATTAAGTGTATAACATTTAATTATTTAAGTGCATAACCTTGCATTTATCAACACTGAACGTCATTTTCCAGTTTGCTGACTAGTTTCCTCTGCAAAGTGGCAGCATCCTGCATGGAACCTATAGTTCTGCACAATTTAGTATCACCTGCAAAAATAGAAACAGCACTTCTCTGGGTCATTAATAAACACGTTTAAAAGCAAGGGACCTTTGCTCTGTTCCAATATTTGCTATATGCTGATATTTGAAATTTAAAAATTTTAAATACAAAAAAAAAAAAGCAAGGGACCTAGTACAGAGCCCTGCGGTACTCCACTAACAACACTGGTACAATTAGAAAATGTTCCATTTACCACACTCTTTCTATTCTATCTTTTAGCCAGTTCTCTATTCAGGTACAAATACTATGTTCCAGGCTAACATTCCTTAATGTAATCAGTAGCCTTCTGTGTGGCACTGTATCAAATGCTTTAGCAAAATTTAAGTAAATCACATCCACTGCCATTCCAAAATCAAGGTCCCTACTCACCTTCTCATAAAAAGAAATTAAGTTAGTCTGGCAAGATGTATGATAAAACACTTTTCTTTAATACCTTTTTAAAAACAAACAATGATGCCACTTTACTGATTAGTCCATGTCTAAGTCACAGTAAAATGTAAAGCACATGTAAACCTACTCCAGAGTACTTGAATGGATTTAACATGACCTAGATTCTACTGGCTCTAACATGAAAGAGTAGATTCTCCCTTTAAACAATGATACTTTCATACACTATTCAACTTGCTGGTCATCTGATCACTAGAATTATTAGCAGACTTCTAAGTACTGAGAGGGGGCAGAGACAACCCTTACAAACTTATAGAATAGAAAAATGCAATAGAATTTTGCCTTTAATTGTCCTATTTCCCATTTTGCTTTTCTTACATGAATAACTTAAAACACATTTCCCCGCACATGCACATAAAGTCACTTTTCCATAAGTAAAGTAAATAAAAATGTTCCTAAACTACCAAACTAGTACAGGTATAGGATCTATAGTCAATAATGCGTGGGACTTAGGGTTTTCCAGATATGGAGCACTGTGCCTTCAGGCTTCTAAAAATATTAAAATGAAAAAAAGGAATATTTATCCATCAATGTATATTTATGCTAACTTAGGTATCACAACTACAAGGTCTTATTATTTATTCAGAAAACTAATTAACTATGGGAAATGTCTTTCTGGAAATGTGGTTTCACAATCCAATTACTGCATAATATATTGTTAAACCATATAACTGCCAGAAACGTAGAAAGTTGCTGGCAAAAAAATATACAGAGCACCAGCAGTAAACATTCTTTGTTTTGTTTTTCATTCATAAGAATAGAAAAAGGCATTGCCGGACACAAACCCCTATTTTTAAAGGGTTAATGTGAAGCAAAACTGTTTTTATTTTAATCAAAATATGCTTTAAACAGAACAGCACATTTTAGAACACTGCTACAATTTTTAATTTCCATTTTTGGACTTTCCATTTTGTTTATTTGCAGAACTTATGATGGGAGACAACCCGTGCTTGCAGTCATGGACCCTGCTATAATTAAAACTATTCTTGTGAAAGAGTTTTACACAAATTTCACAAACAGACGGGTAAGATGACTGAATATAATGCTCCGGTGTGTTACTAAAGACATTTTAAAGATGTGTAGGAGAACCCAATGTAAAACACAAATGGAAGTTAGAATAAATAAGTTATATAAATCAAAATCTACTTCAATGGCACAGGATGCAAAGAAGCCCAGTACTTACCATCTACCCAGCAGTAAGCAGTAAAGAAAGGACTGCCTTGCATCACTGGTGCTTCACTCTGTGTTCATTGGTTTGTGCAGTATGCAGCAAGAACACAGGTGCAAGAAATTGTAAATGAGCATTATGATGGGTGTGATTTTTCTCCCCTTAATGCGTTAGCACTTGCGCTCAGTCATTATATATGACCTCCATGTGAATGAATATTCAAGAAAAATGAGTGATTGTAGGATAAACTGCTTTATAAGATAGCATTTACACTTGCAATTTATGTTTTTCAAACTTTATATGAGAAGGAAGTATGTGAAGCATCCAGAACAATTGTTAAAATACAGAACTATTAAACATCATTTACAGAATTTTGGTTTGAATGGCCCCTTTGAGTTTGCCATCACTATTGCAGAGGATGAACAGTGGAAAAGGATCCGGAGTGTGCTCTCGCCTACATTCACCAGTGGGAAACTAAAAGAGGTAAACAACACATTTTACTTGTGTTCATCATTTAATGCAGATAATAATTCTATTGTAGTTTTCTGTCTTTTATTACACATCACCATGTCCTGGCAACCTGGGAGATTCACTTAGGAACACAATGGAGCAGATGCAATAGAGTCTCAAAAACTCAATTGTCTGCTCCAAGTCCTGGTATTAGCCAAGGGTAATATGGCCCGTCAACATCAGAAAAGCATCTGCATCCAGAAAACTGGTAACAGTGATGAGAGAGCTAAATGCACTGTGAGTTTAGATATACAGGGCAGATTTGCTGCTTTGTACTGGGAGACCTCATAACAATAGATTCTTCATGATTAAAGCAATAAGCAAATAGTATGCTGGGCATAAGCCCTATTCATTGAACTCGTGATGAACAATGGGTATATTGCCCGTTTATAAGGGTCAGCGGGCCACAGATTATGTTTAACGTTGGTTATAGTTTGACACAACATCTTTTTAACATGAGTAAATGTCAGTGGCATAAATATAGAGGAAGCACACCCTGTCACAGGGGGGCCTGGATAAAAAGGGGGGCGAAACGTTTCCTCTATAGCATTCAAAGGGGGCTGCACAGAGGCACGAGCAGGAGCACCTATGCGCTACCATCCGAAAAATTTTCTGGCGGGGGTCCCGGTGTGCTCTTGTTGCACCACTGGTAAATGTGTAGGCCTTGTGGTCAGGTTCCTCAGTGGGCCTCAGTCCAACACTGTATATACTTTAAAAAATATGCCATGGAGGCTGTGCTGAAATATCTGTTCCCTGCATCAGAACATCTATTTAATAGGTGGCCAGATTAAAAGGGAAGGTCAAAAAGCCCTATCTCCAAAATAAAATCCACATGTTCCTAGCCCTTATAAGTAATACACCACATAATGTACAATGTAGGCCACAATCAGCCATTTTTTAAAAAACTTTGCTCACTGAGTGGGGCATTGTACATAGCCGTAGACCTTTGCATTCTGTTTCTAAGGGGGAGCAAGTGCTTGGCAAATGAGCACTAAGGGGCATGCTCCTGTACCCATAAGTGCTCTTGCACTTGCATCCTCAGGGATCACAATCTATGGTGTGCAATTCATTGCTGCTCTGGAACCAGTGCAGTCTGCACTAATCTGATATGGTTTACATGTTTCATTTTCAGAAAATGTAATAGGCTGGAGAAATGCAGATTGTTGAATGGTGGAACACATCCTCTGATTTGCTTATAACATCACAATGGGCCAGATTCAATTTGATAAGAAAATCTTATCTCTCTATTCAATTCCAGATTTTCTCATAGAGGCAGATGCAGTTAAATGAGAAAAATTATCTCACTTTTTATAACATAACTGGGCACATTTACTAAGGGTCGAATATCGAGGGTTAATAAACCCTCAAATTCGACCTTCGAGGTAAAATCCTATCGAATTTGAAGGATTTACCGCAAATCCTATGATTGTTCGATCAAACAATAAAAACCTTTGAAACAAACGATTCGAAGGATTTTAATCGATCGATTGAAGGATTTTCCTTCGATCATAAAAACCTTAGAAAACTGATGTGGAAGGTCCCATAGGCTAACATTGTAGCTCGGTAGGTTTAAAGTGGGAAAGTATGTAGTCTAAGTTTTTTTAAAGAGACAGTACTTCGACTATCGAATGGTCGAATAGTCAAACGATTTTTAGTTCGAATCGAAGTCAGTCGAAGGTCGTAGTAGCCTATTCAATGGTACCCCCAAAAAAACTTTTACGTCTTTTTATTTCGAATCCTTCACTCAAGCATAGTAAATGTGCCCCAACAACTGTATTAAAACTAAACTAAATTAGGAGAAAAGTTTTCTTGTACACAGAAACAACCTTGGGTGACTAAATAAACTGTAAAACTGATATTACTGAAAGAGATCATTTGAAAGATACAATTTAAGGCTTGACTGGAAAATGGAGTTAACCAATCACCCAATTAAATAAAAGTAGCTATGACTGTCCTAAAACTGCACCTTTGCTGTGTGATGCAACTGAAAAATGATTTATTGGGTCAGATAATTTCCATTGGTCATCTACATGTATATGTGTTGGACCATACTGAACTAATATACAGTGGATGATCACATTAGGGGATCAGATGGATATCTGGCACCACAAACATATGTGGTCATCTTAATCCACCCAGGTATCCTTATGTAGAGGATTTTTATAGCGCCATTTGGAGAGAAGAGGTGACAGTACAAATCTAATTTCTGTCCTATGCAGGATGTTTAATTGATGGGTGGCAGTATGGTACAAGAACAGTGTTCTAGTGATAATATATTTATTAAATGACAATAACGTATCTCTCAATGAACCCGATGTTGTAGATGTTCCAGATAATGAAAGATTACTCAGATATCCTTGTGAAAAACATCCAGGGTTATGTGGACAAAGATGAGCCATGTGCAACAAAGGAGTGAGTCATGTTTAATAACGTTCCTTGTGTTCTATTTTTAACATGAGTTTAAATCTAAAAATACACCTACAGAGAAACAGAGAGGCATTTCCCTGGAGCTAATATATTCAAAGTCAGCTAAAAATATTTTTTTTAATTTTAGTTTTCATTAAAATACCCATGCACTGCTATTTATCACTTATTTATAGCAATGGAAGGCAGCTTTGATAGGAACTTTCATGATAATAGAATCAGCATAATAGCAGAAACTTAAAGGAACAGTTCAGTGTAAAAATAAAAACTGGCTAAATAGGCTGTGCAAAATAAAAAATGTTTCTAATATAGTTAGGACAAAATGTAATGTAATAAGGCTGGAGTGAGTGGATGTCTAATATAATAGCCAGAATCTAACTTCCTGCTTTTCAGTTCTCTAACTCTGAGTACAGTTACTAATCAGTGAGTTTGCAATTGATCCGCAGCATTCAGCTCTGATTCAAAAGCAACAGTTATGGCCCATGTGCCCCCCCCCCCTCAAGTCACTGATTGGTTACTGCTTGGTCACCAGGGTAACCAATCAGTGGAAACCAAGAGAGCTGCAAAGCAGGAAGTACTTTTCTGGATATTATCTAACTATATTAGAAACATTTTTATACTGCACAGCCTATCTGTTTACCCAGTTTTTATTTTAATACTGAACAATTCCTTTAAGGAATTGCCCATACATAACCCAAGGTTCTGTCCCTCCGGAAAGACAAAAAGCCCTAGATGTGATCCAAAGATATTTCATGCCAATGTTTTCATGTCATGTGACAAATTCCTAGTGCATAGTTAATTCAGGTGATTTTCAAATATTTTACTTACTAAGCACAAATGTATACTCACCAAACAAAGTGCCCATCATCAAGGTTCAAATCTTTTAATATGTTATAACATCATATGATCTAACATCTATAAAATATCATATAACATCTATAATCTATAATGGTAATATAACTCCCTGTGTTTTTGAGGCCAGGACATTTAAATGCATGATTGGCCCTTTACATCATAAGTACCTGCAGCTGAAATTTACATTGATATTTCTTTTGACTTTCTAGTGTGATTGGAGCATACAGCATGGATGTCATCACCAGCACCTCATTCAGTGTGAATATTGACTCCCTTAACAAACCTTCAGATCCTTTTGTTATTCACATGAAGAAGCTCTTGACAACTGGCTTGATGAGCCCATTGCTCATCTTAGTGGGTAATTTGTTTTTAAATGATGATTTCCCAATCTCCTACTTACTAACACAAAGTAAAATTAATAGATACTGCACTGTATGAATTTCCTTTTACTAAGTTTTATTGTTTTAATGCTATATGAATATGGTGAAAGTATGAAGTCTCCAATATTATCTCTGATATTATAAATATATATATATATATATCCAAAGGGTGCACACCATGTGTAAAAACAAAACCTGGGTGCTAGTAGAAAAAAATGTACACTGGATCAAGGACAGTACTCCTAAGATGTATTACTCAGAAAACTTTCTTTTTGTGCATTTATATTTTTTGTATGTGATTCTTTATATATATATATATAGATATATATATATATATATATATATATATATATATATATATATATATATATATATATATATATATAGTCAAATACAAGAGGTCCTCTGCACTCAACCCATTATCAATATATTTAAGACAGCGACATTTTGTGCATACTGCTACTAAAAAATGCCTTACCCTATAAACAACACAGGGATTGTTTGTCCATATATTGCAATATATTTAAGCTGGCCAACTACGTCAAAGTCATCCCATATCTGGCCAGTCCTACGCTTAATTTTCATCTGATTCATTAAGAATTCAATTGCTTAATTATACATTTTACAAAGGGACTAAGTTTTACCTGCAACATACTAGCTGCTTTCAAAGTAAACCTCCATACTTAGATATAGATATAGATATAGATATATATATATATATATATATATATATATATATATATATATATATATATATATATATATATATATATATATAATTCAGTGAATGGACCCGCACTCATTCTCAAAGGTGAAATAAATGTGCTTTTATCCACAGGTTCATTTCCAACGTTTCGGTCCTCTCAGGGACCTTTTTTGAAAAAGGTCCCTGAGAGGACCGAAACGTTGGAAATGAACCTGTGAATAAAAGCACATTTATTTCACCTTTGAGAATGAGTGCGGGTCCATTCACTGAATTGTAATATGGAACTTTGACCAACGCACCACCATCAACATAATTTGAACCGGGAGGAGTGCGTTCACTGTACAGACTCTATATATATATATATATATATATATATATATATATATATATATATATATATATATATATATATATATATATATATATATAGATATATAGATATATAGATATATAGATATATAGATATATAGATATATAGATATATAGATATAGATATAAATGTGTGTGTGTGTAAACTATTTCTATATATGTGTATGTAAAAATGCAGCAGAATATGGTCAGCAGGGACAGATTTAGATGGCGGGCACACCTAGGCTCACTGCAATTTGTCACCACTGTCTCCTCCCCTTTATTTGTGATTGGGACTAGAGCAATGGGAATTGATGCATGGGAATTTAAAAAAATTATTGTATCTCCTGTGCATCCCCAGTGTTTTTGAACCAATGTGGGCGTGGTTGGGCAGCATACCAACCCCTAAAATCCTGCAGCCCTAGGCCTGGACCTTGGTGGCCTTTCCACAAATCCGGGCCTGTCTGTTAGTGTTCTTGCTGCCTTCAGTTTCAGTGCAGGCAACAGGCATATACTGTAGTAAATCCTTGTCTGGCAACAACTAATTGAAAAGTTAAAAAGAATAATCAATTTATAGGAGTAAACATAATAGACAATCATCCCTGGTCAAGTTAGTACTACACACTAAAATATAAATACACAAATCACACATTTGGCTGTTTTGTTCAATTCATGTTTGCAAAAGTGTATGAAAAATGTTTTTGTTGTCTTTTCAGTGATTTTTCCATTCCTTAGACCCATTCTTGAGGGCCTGAATTTGAACTTTATTCCAAACGATTTCACTCAGTTTTTTATGAATGCTGTTACAAGCTTCCGGGAGAAGAGAAAAAAAGGAGATCACTCGGTGAGAGTAAAAATTGATCTATTAATGTGTTTTCAAAAAAAAAATATTTATTTTACTCATTTTGAGTAAAGCAGGGCCGGGTCAAGTCACTGGCGCTCACAAGGCAAATCCCTCTTATCATCCTGCCCCCAGGGGGATGCCTGGTTGGTGGGTAGGAAAGAGTGATGCACCAGTGAGGTTGTGTGTGTGAAAATCCTCTGCATGTGGGCTAGGGATTAGGGGCAGGCAGGTAGAAGAGGCATATGCCTGTCATACCCTCACCTTTGCGCCCTAGGCATGTACCTCTTCTGCCTACTCCTTGTTCTGGCCCCGGAGCAAAGGTGTTTTAAAGTGTATACTTTAACATCAAGAACAAGTGTATGGTATTGCAGAGAAAAAGGTAATCAGATATTAAATATAAAGTATCTACTGAAAACTCTCTTACAGATGACCTCCTGATTGTTTTCCTCAAATTACATCACATAAATATATCATTTGCACTGTACAAATCCAAGTGCTACAGTATATTTACATTTATATATAATAATTCTAATAATTTCCACCAAAATACATTTTATACACTACACATCTCTTACTGCAAATGAGGGAAATAAAATGAAAAAAAAAAAACACTGTGTTTATACATCATTAGGCATGATCATTATCTCCATTCCATATTACTATTGCACATTTATATGCATTAACCTATGGGACAAATTTACAAAGTTGCGCCAGATTCGCCAAGGCTGTGCAAATTCACGAAGATCCGAAGTTGCGCACAAGTTACTGATGGTTTGCGAAGTTGCGCTAGCGATGTTACGATCAGTGGTTCGAAGTTACACTAGTGATGCCTAATTTGCATATGGCGCCAAGTTAAAGTACAATGGACGTATATGTAGCAGCAAATACATTACACAACACAAGCCTGGGAAACCTTAATAAAATAAAATTAGTTGTAATTTTGCCCTATACATGTGCCCACTGTATAGTTTAGGTGCCATATGTTAGGAAATGTAGGGGGGGGAGGAGGGTACCCCCCAAAAAAAATTACTATCTTTTTCAGCCTATCGCCATTAAAAAAGTAAAAGACGCCCGCGTTTTTTGGGACTTTGAAAAAATGTAAACTTTTTTTGAAGCAAGTCCTATCTAATCTATTGCACTCCTCCTGGTCTGAGGTGGCAAAGTAAAGTCTGGCGCAAGAGGTAATGTTCACGAAAATCCGTAACCTGGCGTAAGGGTAGTGCGAAGTAGCGCTAGGGTAGGTCCACTTCGCTAGCGAATTTACCTCGGCACCCGTTAGTAAATCGGTGAAGTGGAAAAATGACGTTATGCTGGTGAATTTTCGCTAGCGTTAGCCACTTCGCCCTTTAGTAAATTTGCCCAAAAATGTCTACTCTTGTTCTCCCATTTTTGATAACATTCTTAAAACTGCTTCAGTCCTTGGCTTCTACTGTATATACAATTACAGATAACTGTAATTACTCAGAAGGGAGATAGCCAGTGTACGAAACAGAATCTTAGATAATAAATAGAATTTGATAGCTGCCATTCTCTTTAACCATGACATTGCTTTAAACCTCCATTCTTGTAACAGTTTCTCAAAATTCACAAAATTACACAAAATTAGCTTTATAAAGCTGACTTGCAGACATACAATACAACAAAAAATGAAAACCAATTGCAAATTATCTCAGAATATCACTCTCTACATCATATTAAAAGTTAACTCAAATGTGAACAACCTTATTATTCTACTGTAAATGAAATGAATTATACCAGCCTCAAATTGTATGTAGCTTTACTTCTTTTCAAATGTCTAATGGTAGGAAGCTGCATTTGTTATTGTTCATCTGCTTGTCAACAGGGACGTGTGGATTTACTTCAACTTATGGTGGATTCTAGGACAACAGAAGGAAATGATTTAAGCAATCAGCACAAAGGTATTGATGCATGAATGCAGGTTTAACTTTAAGACAATTCTGCTGCAATAGTGTTTGACTTTTATATCTTTTACATTGGTGGGGAACTTTAGTTTCAGGGCTGTTGCATGTAGGAAATGGCACAGGACAGCTATTATGCTAGAGTCTGGAAAATTGTGGCACTGCTTTCCCGGTCTGAAAGTCACTTCGAGTGAGATCCAGGCCCAGACTGGCAATCTGTGGCTTCTGGCAAATGCTAGATGGGCTGCTGTGAGTTGCCATAGACAGTCTGGGGTGAATTCTTGCTTACTGTGAATATCTAGAAGCCTGAAGGTCAGTTAGAGTAAGATTTGTTGTAAACACTTATTTGCTATCCTGGACATTTTCAGGAATATAGCAGGGTGACCTATATGACAATAATTTTGCAAAGAGTACTCTGATTAATAGTAAATAATAGCTATATTTATTCATATTTAATAATTTACCATGATGTACCAGCATGGAGGTAACAACAGTCACCTGCCAATAAAAAAAATCATGCCTTCACAGTTGCACCTACTCTTGTAGATCAGTACTCAAGATGTATCTGCCGCACCCAAGAACATAACCTAATTTTTAAAGGGGTTGTTCACCTTTGAGATAACTTTTAGTATGATGTAGAGGGTGATATTCTGAGATAATTTGCAATTTGTTTTAATTTTTTATTATTGAAGGTTTTTGAGTTATTTAGCTTTTTATTCAGCAGCTCTTCAATTTATGCAATCTGGTAACTAGGGCCCAAATTACCCTAGCAACCATGCATTGATTTGAATAAGAGACTGGAATATGAATAGGAGAGAGTCTGAATAGAAGGATCAGTAATAAAAAGTAGCAAAAACAATACATTTGTAGCCTTACAGAGCATTTGTTTTTTAGAAGGGGACAGCAACGCCCCTTTGAAAGCTGCAAAGAATCATAAGAAAAAGACAACTATAAAACTATATATAATAAAATTGAAAAACCAATTGAAAAGTTGCTTAGTCGTTCTATAACCTAATAAAAGTTACTTTAAAGTTAAGCCACCCCTTTTAGTCCAAAGTGGAAAACAAACAGGCCTGGCTTTGTTTGTAACTAGCTTGTCTGTGTCTATAATGGATTTTTAATTTGTAGATTGGTAATTTAGACTAAAATGTATTCCCTGCTTACCATTAGTAATATGTCCCCTTTTCTTTTTATTATAGCTCTGACAGATGCAGAAATAATGGCTCAGGCAGTTATCTTTATAGTCGCTGGATATGAAACCACAAGTACAGCACTGTCTTACCTGTTTTATTGCCTTGCCACCCACCCTGATGTTCAGCAGAGGTTGCATGAGGAAATAGATTCATTTCTTCCTAACAAGGTAAGGAACTTTTGATGCTATATTTAAGTATTTTTGCAGCAACTACGATAAAAAGATCATAGATAGATAGTTATGTGTGGCTATAAAGATGTATGAACAATAAAGTTCTTTCTATTGAAATTAATTTAATTCCTACAGCTTTTCATTAAATTCCCACAGCTTCCTTGAATTCTAAGTGGGCCACAAGTTCTATCATTTTGAACCTGTTATATATGTTCTGTATCTGCTTTTAGGTCAGTGATTTTTAATGGCATGCATGGCCTTGGAACAAACCTAGTAATATGTTGAAATATATGTTGTGAATATTAAATATTGGACAAAATAGCTATCTATATATCTATAGCTATCTTTGCTATACATTCTGCCAAACTGATCTCTTAGTGGCCCTATTCATCCATATTTTTGCCATGTGTGTACTTGCAGTCATTTTTGGGATTATTTTTTCTGTCTGTATTATTTTTATTATTTACTTTTTTTAAAATATTTACTATATTTTGTCATTCTACAGTTTTTTCCATTCTATTAACAGTTTAACTGACTGCAGGTGTCCAGCACAGTGCAGGCTTTTACCCAGCAGTACTGCACATATTTTTTTATTTGCTGTAAGGTTCAGGGCGCAGCCATTGCAAGTACTGCATGGTGAAACAAGGCAATAGAATGTTTTAACTATATTGTACCTTACTGTGCTGACATATAAGTTACATACCAAACTATGGATATCAGATATATAATACACAAAAGCCATGAATATCTTGTAAATGATATCCTTATAAACGGTGAGTTCTGATGTCATCAGTTATAAACGGTGAGTTCTGATGTCACATGACTCACTAAAACATGTGTATTATAATAAATAAAGTACCCCCAGAGGTAAAATATGAGGATATTAGAAGTTACCTTGGAGTTCCATGACCTGTATAAAAACACTTGGCCTTCGGCCTCGTGTTTTTATATGGTCATGAAACTCCTCGGTAACTTATAATATCCCTATATTTTACAAGAGGGGATACTTTATTCACTATATAATCAACACTTCTTGATGCAAAGGCTTTCCTTTCAACCCTGCTGGAACTGTACATTATTGCATCCTGAAGCCAGATGTATTTATTCACAAGCAGAGAATCACCCCCGTGTGGCTGTAGCCATAATGTAATTTGTTCCCTGGCAAATATGTGTAACTTGCACTGTTGCTTCTAACACTCTATTTATGTTTTCTTTTGTATAAACTTTGAATAGGTCATGTCAATAAAGTTACCTCCTGTTGTGTTTTTTCATAGGCCAGTCCTACTTATGACATTCTGATGCAGATGGAATATCTTGATATGGTCATTCAGGAGACCCTCAGGTTGTATCCCCCTGCAGGAAGACTAGAAAGAGTCTCAAAGCAGAATGTTGAGATTAATGGTGTTAGCATCCCCAAGGGGACAGTCACAATGATCCCAGCATATGTGCTACAGCGGGACCCTGAGTATTGGCCAGAGCCTGAAGAGTTCCGCCCTGAAAGGTACATCAAAATGACTTTTCTCAAAAGAAGTGAATACTTATACTCATATAGGAAATTGTGGTTGATTCGAAATAAAGTCTACTAAACAATGTCATATAAGAATTCACCTTCCAATAACTCTCCCTCCAGACAGAGTAAAGACTTTCTTTGCTTTAGACCCTCCCTTTTTGCCACAATCCCTTATCATATATCACAGAGACGCACCTCTTCAATTATGTGAGCATTATAAGAGTAAACAAACAGAGGAAACAGGGTACTACACTAAGCAGGAATAAATGACTAAAATTGTAATAAAAAGCTTAAATGTAATGGCATGTCAAATGTTTTGCCTGACAAGAGAAAATGTGGTGTGCAACACACCGGAAATCACCTCATGTGCCCTTGCCCTAAGAGTAAGTAAGTAAGTAATACAATTTAAAAGGGTTCTGAAGATATGCTCAATTAACAATCATTTTTAGCCTTACAGCTCAGTGAGTAGTGACTTCCCTACTAATGTATGTTCTGAATGTTCTCGCGTTTGCCAGGTTCAGTAAAGAAAACAGGGAAACCCATACTCCATTTACCTTTCTGCCTTTTGGAGATGGTCCCAGGAATTGCATCGGAATGAGATTTGCTCTCCTGAGCATGAAAGTGGCTATTGTCACCATGTTACAGAACTTCAGTGTCCGGCCTTGTGCAGAAACTCTGGTAAGAAAGCTTTAAATGTACCATTAGATGGCAGAGATAATTAAACTAACATAAAGCAAAATAATCATGAATAATGTTATTTTATCTTGAAAAGGTTATTGTCAGTTTTTGCTTCAATGAGACACATCCTTAGTTACTCTATTATCTGTCTAGCAAAAGAGCTTTATTCTTATGATTTATAGATAGGATTCTTCATATAGAACCAGTCAAGCTTTCAAGAATGATAGCAAAACAGGAGACACTTTTTCTGTAGGCCTTGGGCATTCATTTGATTGTATTTAAACCACAAATGGTGAGTAATGCGCTAAAAACATGTACAGGGCATTGTGGTAGAGTTAAGAATGTATAAACTGAGTTATCTAATCTACTGTTTTCTGTAAATATATTAATGTAGGAGAATGAGATTTTTTAAATGATAGGAAAGGAGTAATTGTACTTGACAGTATGCCCTTGAAGGCAGATCAAATCATTATAAAACTGTAGAACTGTTTCTGCTACACAGGCAATTTATACGACAGCCAAAGTGGGTGGAGGTACTGCTCAATTGTTAGTACATTTGTAAATGGATTCGTGGAGGAGGAGGCTCAGAGCAGAGAAAAGGCTGCAGATAAATAATAAATAATCAATAACATATCTTTATCAACAATAAAGAGCATTTTACTGTATAGTACATAAATCTAAACACATCACTTCAAGTTCAGAGAGCACACTCATTGTGATGGCAATAAAGCAGAAGCTCTTGTGGTGGAAGAGTGGACATCTGGCATATAGTAAGTGTGAAGCAGAGTGAGGAGGGAGCACAAAAGTTCAAATCTTACTCTTACTACAGTAAGGACATTACCTGTAACATATAAGGTTCAGTAGAATCAGCCATGTAGCTTTGTTTGTTTAGATAAGGACAGGGTACAGATTCATTCTAACATTTCCCTTTTTTCTGCAGATTCCCATGGAGTTCAGCACCATAGGCTTTTTACAGCCAAAGAAACCAATTGTTTTAAAATTTCTCTCTCGGACGTCAGCTCAAGAGTAACCAAACAGTATACAGTAAATTTACAAAGGAATTTCTCTTGATGGATTTGATCCTGAATACTGTCTGAATGAGTTTTCTTAAATATATTTTTACATAAACGAATACATAAATATTATGAATATGCAATGGAACATATAATGCTGTGCCTTAGAGATGTACAATCAAATGTACAGACAGATCAATGCGAATACAAACTTGTTTATGTTATTAAATGGTGCCAAACCTCAAACAATGTTTAGTAACTTGTGCTATTCTTTTTCATAACACCTAAAGGATTTAAAAGAGTTAAAAAGAAAAGGGGACATTGTTTTAGGGATGCATGTGATGAAGTGACTGAGATAATGATACTTTTTTCATTGTGAGGCTGGTGGATCGAACATTCTTCCTATTATAAAACAGATCATGGCAAAATACCTTGTTTCATGAATTGGCAAATAATTGAGAGCTAACCACTAATGAGGCAAATGTAGGAAAGCATTCTTAATATTTGCATTGCCACACATGCATGGGACTAGTTATTTATCAAAGGTCAAGTTATGTTTTTCCTGAAAAATTTGAGTTTTTTTAGGGTAGTTTCAGTAAAAACAGCAGTTAATTTACTAGAGTTGAAAAATTCACCCTAAGTGCAGTAACCTATAGCAACCAATTAGCAATTGCATGCAATCTATAGTGACCTTAGTAAACAATCAATGATTTCAAGAATTGACTGAAGTTGCCAAACAAGCAGATTTTGCTCCGATAAGCCCACCTTGAGTGGGTGATATTGGGCTGATCCAATTGTGGGCCCTAGGGCTGGCTGAGGAAATATGAGGTCAGCGATTTACAGCATTTGTTTGTGTTCAGAAAACGAAGGAAACAAGTACAGAGTAGTCATAGTAGTAGACGGAGTAGTCATAGTAGAGTTTTAAGCTGGCCATAGATGCAAAGATAAAGTTACACAAAAATTAGTTTCATAGGATTTTTAGATTGTCCCGACATTTTTCGTACCATCGTGAACGGTCGTTTAGTTAATCGGACAATTAGAAGACTTCTACCGGCTAACGATAATAAGTATGTATTGCCTATCTGATGATATCAATGGGTGACAGTCCCTAGTATTTGTAAGACTTTTGTATGATTGCTGTCATGGCCAGAATCTTGTATGATTTGTTCTTTACCTACTCTAGTTAATCTGAATGGTTGCAGGTTGGAAGAATGCACCGTACGATTTTGTACAATATGAGGCTAGAATCTACATGTCTATGACCAGCTTGATTTAGAACATCAAGAGTTACAGGGAGTAAATATGATACTAAATGGTCAAATGTAGGGAAGGAATAGCAGTGGTAACAGTATGAACACTGACTTGTGCATAAAATATATAGATGACACTTTGTCACAGTAAGGATTTTGAACCATAGCCAGCATAGCATGACATAAAAGCAAAGAAATCACTGTATCCCTTTATTTAGGTAAAGGGAATAATGCCTAGGTTAAACAAATTTCACTTTTTTACTGTACATTCAAAGTGTATTTGTAGAGATACCCATATGAGTTGTCTCTTTAAGTGTACATCAGGACAAAAAAATGGTTTTTAATGAATGCAATCCATTTAACAATAATTGAGCTAGTTTCTTATGGCTGCAGCAAAAACTAATTATTGGGAGAAACTACTATACCTCGAGCACAATAAGCAATTAAATATTTCAGTAAAACTTGCAGCAGAAAACTGTTTAACCCTATTAAGATAGGAGCTGTGCTTGCAGAATGGGAAAGTTGGCATGGTCATGCAGTCTGTTTGGGTGTTTAAAAGGTACACAGAATACTTTTAAAGGGGTTGTTCGGCTTAACATTTAAATTTTAGGATGATTTTTTATTTTTTTACAATTGTTTAATTATTAAGCTTTTAGTTCAGCAGCTCTCAAGTTTGGTGTTTCAGCATCTGGTTGCAAGGGTAAATAATAAAAATAATAAGGCAGTGGTTTGAATAATAGATGCTAATATGAATCGAAAAGGGCCTGCATAAACAGATAATGAATACAAGTAACAGTAGCAATAGAATTGTAGCCTCGCAGAGCAATTGTTTTTGGCTGCTGGGGTCAGTGACTCCCATTTGAAAGCTGGAAAGAGGCAGAAGAGAAAGGCAAATAATTCAAAAACTATAAAAAAATGAATTATGAAAACCAATTGAAAAGTAATTTGATAACATACTAAAAGATAACTAAACTGTAAATGTATGGCTAATATGTCACCTAGTCTCTCTTGTCCTGTTATAGTTCGGTACAGTTGAGTGACGGTGGGATTCCATATTATTAATCTTGTTGTTTTAGCTACTTTTAGTTATTTTATTAGACTAGTGATTGCTAGTCAAACAGCTGATTAATTGTCAAATTCTATCTTTACTGACTAAACTTAGGCAGACTGTTTCCTTTAGCCAGCCTCTACCAGATTGATTAATTCACGTGCATTATATATGCGAAGGTTTATCTAGTTTATTAATAGCATATGTCTATATATACTCTGACATTGGCTATGTCATCTTTCAGAAACAGTCTGTACAAATCGGTTACTCAATACATATTTATTGAAATAAAAAAATTTAAAAAAACAACTAAAGGGTAAACCACCCCTTTCAATAGGGAATCAGGGACACCAGAGAATCATTCTTACAAACCATGGGCCTGAATGTTCACTAAATTTAGACGACTTTGTAAGGCAATACTTTGGAACAAAAAAAAAAAAAATGGAAAGATAAGAAGTAAATGAATCCTTCTGCCCGGCTGAACCGAATCCGAATTTGCATATGCAAATTATGGCGGGGAGGGAAATCGCGTGACTTTTTGTCTCAAAACAAAGAAGTAAAAAATGTTCTCCCCATCCCTAATTTGCATATGCAAATTAGGATTCTGTATTCGGCCGGATCTTTTACAAAGGATTCGGGGGTTCGGCTGCATCCCTAGAACAGAGCAAATGTTTGCAAGAGAACCTGTTCCAACTTGCTGAAGAAATGTAGCTTGAGTGAAATTTGATTCCTCAGCAGTGATCCCAACACAAAGCTAAAATGGAATGCCACATGAACAAAATGGTGACTGCCCTACAAGGCCGAGTCAAAGCACCGATCGAAACCCAACTGAGAATATGTTGCTTAATTTGGAAACTGAGGTGCACAAGTGTTATCTGACTAACCTGAACAGAAATCCACCTGGAGGAGTGGGCCGAAATCATTCCTCAACATTGTGCAAAACTGGTACAAACTTAACCTAAAAGACTTCAACTGTTGCTGTAAATAGTTCTACAAAGTTTTAAAATGTCAGAAAACAAGGTCACATTGAAATACAAATTTTAAATGGGTCACCAGCCAAAAACAGTTTTTGGCATATATACATTAATTATACATTTTCCGTGGCTTTAAAGTTATTTGTTAATGTATCTGCTTTTTTTTTTAAGTTACTGTATCTGTTTACATTTTTACCACTGTTGGCTCTGACTCCTGGAATAAAGATGCAATCCAGTTTATTAAAAGCCCTGGAAGAGAATTGACTCCTGTTACATTGTTTAAAGAAACGCTGATTTCATTCAAAGATGCATTTACTAATAACTTAAGGGATACTGTCATGAGAAAAAATGTTTTGTTTTTTTCAAAACACATCAGTTAATAGTTCTGCTCCAACAGACTTCTGCACTGAAATCCATTTCTCAAAAGAGCAAACAGATTTTTTTTATATTTAATTTTGAAATCTGACATGGGGCTAGACATATTTGTAGTTTCCCAGCTGCCACCAGTCATGTGACTTGTGCTCTGATAAACTTCAGTCACTCTTTACTGCTGTACTGCAAGTTGGAGTGATATCAACCCCCCCCCTCCCCAGCAGCCCAACAACAGAAAAATAAGAAGGTAACCAGATAGCAGCTCCCTTACACAGATGCCTGGTAAGAACAGCACTCAATAGTAAAATCCAGGTCCCATCGTGACACATTCAGTTACATTGAGTAGGAGAAATAATAGTCTGCCAGAAAGCAGTTCCATCCTAAACTACTGGCTCTTTTTGAAAACACACGACCAGGCAAAATGGCCTGAGATGGCTGCCTACACACCAATATTACAACTAAAAAAAATACACTTGCTGGTTCAGGAATGAACTGTTAAATTGTAGGGTGAATTATTTGCAGTGTAAACAGTGTAATTTAGAAATAAAAACTACATCGTAAAAATCATGACAGAATCCCTTAAAGACCATTGAAAATGTTTAATTCATGCACATGGTAAAATTGCTTAAAACTGCATTTTCTCTCATTATGCATGTGACTAAAGCATGATTTAACTGTTTCACATGTATATAACTTGGAAAGACTGACAGGACACTCTGCTGCTGTGACATAAACCATAAAAACTAGCCAGCAAAGAAAAAAAAAAAAGTATTTTACATCCACCTTCCTACACTAAATATATATATGCACTAGGTGGGTACATTGCATGCGTGCACATAATAAAAGAAAGAGAGAGTACAACTGAAAGAAATCATGATTGATGTGACTGTAAATAATGTTTTCCACTAAAAAATGGACTTAGGGTCATGCACATTGAATGACAAAGCCCCTAAAAATACCTTACCATAAAGATCAATGATAGGCTCTGTGGGTAAAAAAATGTGGTCTTCTTTATTTACTTTCAATAGTTTTTTTAATTATTTGCTTCTTCTTACTCTTTCCAGCTTCCAAATGGGAGTCATCAACCCAATCTGAATAATAAATGCCCTGTAAGGCTACAAATTTATTGTAATTTCCAGCGCCGGATTTCAATGTCGGGCGCCCCTAGGCCGCGCGGTCCGACCAGGCGGCCGCGCGGTCCTAGCGCCCACCTCACCTCCCCTTCCCAGGGCGCCGGCGAAAAAACGCCGGCGCAGCTGCTGTAATTGCATGGGGACGCATACGTCCACATAATGCGGCTGGACGGCATGCCGCCCCTATTTTTTTGCCGCCCTGGGCCCGGGCCTATGCGGCCTTGCCGCAAATCCGGGCCTGGTAATTTCTACTTTCAATTACTCACATTTCTATTCAGGTCCTCTCCTATTCATCTTTTAGTCTCTTATTTAAATCAGTGCATGGTTGCTAGGGTAATTCAGGCCCTAGCAACCAGATTGCTGAAATTGTAAATTGGAGAGCTGCTGAATAAAAAGCTAAATAATTAATAGCTAATCTAATATTTAGCTCTAGATGCTGTAAAATTCAAGAGCTAAACTATAAAATCCTGAGCAGATGGTATTACACACACCTTAAACTAAACCAAATCTACCCTGCTGTTGGAGATGTAAGGCCAACACAGGCTCCCTTCTTCATATTTTTTAGGGAATGTCCTAGTCTGGCGGAATATTGGGCAACGATCCTACAACTCTGCTCTAGAATCTTATGGAGGAAACTATCTGATTCACCCACTCAAATCCTATTATTTTGGGAGGTTGGGAATGAAGAGGGAGTCCCAGACACCATCCTGGAGTGGCACCTACTAAATGCTGCTAAGATACTCATTCCACGGCTCTGGAAATCCTCCAGCCCACCGTCCGCTAAGGAATGGGAGGGAAAAGTGAATGAGATAGCTAAATTTGAGGAGTTATCCACCTTTTCAAGTAAGCAATACTCAAAGTATAGAGACACTTGGTTGAGATGGCTACTGTTTAGAGATACAGACGAATACAAACACTTAATGGAGTCTTGATAGGGAAGGGAATATTATAACTCCCTAAAACTTTTTTGAGGGCTGGTCCCCTCATTATGAGTCAAGATACCTCTGACACTAGGATACCATAGGTATAGAATTATACAGGTTGTGTTTAGTGTTCAGTTTACTGTTATACTTTACTGGTGATATCACCTATCTGTGAATGTATCTGTACTGTATTAATATGTAAAAACATCGTAAAATTTGAGTACTTTGGATGTAGACCTCTTCCCCCCCCCCTTTTTTCTTCTTTCTGTATCCCCCCTTTTTATTTAATTAATGAATTGTTGATTTTTTTCTTCTTCACAAATCAATAAAAATTATATTGCAAAAAAAAAAAAAGAAGCTAAATAATTCAAAACCCACAAAGAGTAAAAAATTAAAACCAATTATAAATTGCCTCAGAACATCACTCACTGAATCATACTAAAAGTTAACTCCAAGGCGAAATTGAATTTAATTTCATTCATTTACATCATTAAAGCAAGTCAAGTTCTGTAAAGCAAAACCAGGAGACATTATCAAGGACAGGTATATCCTGGGGTAGTCATTGGGACTGGGGCAGATTGCAAATTAGGCCTTATTGTCTGACAGCAGTATACTGTATGCTGTGTTAAAAACAAATCTGTGGGTTTTTATTTATGAAGGAAAGTTGCCTGAGGATAATGCCCTTAAGCAAATGCATAACATAGTTAATGTGTCAGGCCTGGGATTCCTAAAGAGCTCATTTAACACCCTGCTTGTGTGCCATTGTTTCAGAAACAGACACTGCTGCAGTCTGATCAGGACCCATATGTCATTCATAATATATAGTGCATTTGTACAGTGTAAACAAATCTCATACAACTCCTTGTAATGTCAGGAAGTTTGCACACTAAACTCCAGCCTACCCCTGTGATCATGTGACTGCTCTAACTCACCCAGCAGCACAGACACAGGGAAAACCACTTGCACAGAGAGGGGAGTTCATTGAGAAGCCTGGAAGTTCTCAGGCATCATGAATCTCATTCCTCACCTGTCAACAGGGACATGGATTCTCCTGGCTGCTCTTTTTCTGCTTATATTACTGTGAGTATGAGGTCGTTTTGCTAGTATATCACTTTGCTGACTTGCAGGGCTGTACTATTTTATATAGAGGCCTGAGGAGTATCATTTCCCTGAAGTTATGGGTCTCACACCTGTGAGTGACTGACATGAAGTAACATAGGAACCCGTGTCTTATTTGTTATGTTTCTTCCCTGTCAATAACATTGGCAGTCAGTATTGTTTCTGCTGACCTAATAGGCACCAAAGCAATACACAGTAGTCTGGAATTTATAGTAATGTATGGAGTCTTGCGTGCCTGGAGTGTTTTTCTGTAGTTACAACAGAATCACAGAATAAAGGAGCTGAATAAATACATGTTTCTACATAAGCTTTAATGGAACTCAAATATCAGTCATATTTAACTAGTATAATAAGATGCAATCATTTTAATTGAAATTAAATTGTCTTTTTCATATAGTTTTCTAGTCTATTTAGAAAAGTCCGGTCAAACGGGTGGGTGTCAAACGGGTGGGTGTCCCGCGTGACTCTTCTCTGACTTACGACAGAATGATTCCAAGCTCCAAATTATATTGCATGGGCTGCACGTCCTGCGCCATGGCCCGCCCCCCTCTAGTTACGTTACTGAAGTCGGAAGTACTATGCAAGCACATTCAAGGCAAACTGTGGAACACTGATTCGATGCTCAAGGAGAGAGACAAAAAAGGGAGTATATGGCGTCGCTCAATCTATTGGCAAACTTGTATTAATGGATGTGTCCTCCGAAATAAAGTGATCAACTAATTCATCATAATTGTACAAAATTAATTCTGTGAATTTGTGAGCGTCAAATTTGTGGTCATTGAGTAGAATAAATAAAGTGAAAATCTTGTGAATTCATTGTGAATTAAAAACTATTAAAGTGCAAAGTGCATGTTGTGAACATTGAAACATGATTGAACCCACGACTTATGACTCCAAATGAGAAACCTGGTAAAATATAACTTTTATTTACTCCTTAAAATTCATGGACTGTGAGAGGGAATTAATTGGTAAAACCACTTAAAAACAATTAAAAGAAAGGATGGAGATTCGATCTAGTATGTGAATAAATAGGGGTGGCAACATAATTAATTCATTAGACTGTTCCCATGTAGATCTTGCATCACCCAATTTCCCTATAATGACTGGATAGTAATTGGGGGGTACACTGAGGACTTTTGTGGGCAATTATGACAGTGGTGTAAAGAGAGGGTGGGTGTGGAGTTGAAATATATTGGGAGTTGATCTTGGGTCAAACCCCAGAACTATCTCAAAAAGGTGGGTATGGTAGTAAAACTATTCAGTATAGTATCCTTAAGCGCACATAAGGTCCAATTGTGTTATATGTGAAAGTCTGGACGCATGGCCCTGCTTGTTATGATAGTGAACTGGTCAGCCACTGTACAGTACGGTGTGCACAATTGTTTTAACTAACACTGTGTCCTCTCAGAGGCACCTAGAAGGTTTAGCCTATTCCCTAGACACTAAACAAGCAACACCTTGTACTGACAGGTGGCTGTGCGTGTGCGCATTAGGAATCCAAACCACCACGTGGTAATTTTACCCTCTGTTCTCCCCCCTAATTTCTCATTCCCACTGCGGGCTACCGTTCCAGTCCTCTTTCCCCTATCCAGAACCGCTGGCGGAGCTACAGTGCCTGACGCACGTTTCACCGATTATAGGCTTTTTCAAAGGCCTAAGGGACCTCCCTAGGGAAAGACATTTGGTTAGAAGGTGCGGCAAATATCTATTTCTTTCAAACTGTGGAACACCTTCACAAGTATACATCTATTGCAAGTAGATCCCTCTTAAAGGGTATTGCCGTCTATCTTGGTGATTTTCATCGCTCGCGCATGCGTGGTGACTTTGCTCTTATGCGTACGTGCTGGTAGAAAAGTGAATTAGGGTAGGACTACACGAATGTTTTTGGTGCGACAAAACGCCGGTGACAAATTGCCTGTGGCCGAAATAAGGTAAGAAATCGATGCACGATAGGTCTGCATCCGACAGTGGTGTCGCGTAGGACTTCATCTGACATTTCTATCTCTTACCTTATTGCCGTTGCATGCAATTTGTCGCCGTCGTTTTGTTGCAGCGCATCGGATCAAAAACGTCTGTGTAGTCCTACCCTTAGACATAGGGAACTGCTGAAATAAACACATTTTTTTCAGTTTTTTTCTTCTTCAGTTTTCCAGGCTGTAATGCGCACCAACACTTTTAAAGGAAAACTAAACCCCCTTTAGCCAAATGTCCCCATTGCCCCCCTGCCTGCCTCCCCCTGTAAAGTCTTAGCCCTGAATTGTGTCCCCTCTAGAAATACTGACTGCACAGCAGAGCTTACGGGTCAATTTTCCGGCGCTTCGGTATTCTTCTCGTCCCTTTGGCAATTACCATTACTTTTGCCGTATGCGCAGTTGTCACTAAAGAGAAGATTGCTCTAACTGTGCATGCGGAAAGACAGCACCGAAGATGGTGCACCTGAGCTCCGCTGCGCTGACTCTGCATGTGCGGTCAGTAAGTGCCCCATGTGCCATCACCCTTAGAAAACTAACCAAAAAGACTGCGATATTTCCAATAAATGGTAGTTTTTTTTTTGTTCCAGCTATGGAATTTGGCCATATGGATTCTTTAAGAAAATGGGAATTCCTGGATCTACTCCGTTGCCATTCACAGGAACATTTCTGGAATTTAGGAAAGTGAGTAAATAGCTCCTGAATTACATTTGGCCTGAATAATGATTAATTTTCATATAGTGAGAATAACTGTGCACCGTCAGCCTTAATTCCAGTTTTTTCTTCACATGTTAAAAAAAAACAGGTTTTTAAATACTATTGTATGACTGTATAAATATTTCAAAGAAATAATTAAATTGTATTAATCTTACTGTAAAAAAAACCTCAGGGATATGCTATCATGCATTATTTCATTATTATCTAACAGTTGGTTGACATAGAGGTTATAAGTAGCATTAGTGATGCATGCTGCATGGATTTCACAAAGTAGTTCCGTGTGGGTTTTAATGTAGGTCTCTGGCAAAAGACCCAGTGACAATGATGGCAGAGAGGCAGGTATCAGTTTTTATATCACCAAAAGGGCAGGGTATGGAAGGTTACATCACAGGGGTGATGGAGTATGGTTGTGATGTCACCAGTAGGTACGGTTTCCTAGCTGGTACAATACCAGCTAAGGCCTGTGCTGGTATTATGAATTTACTGGCAATGTACTGCCAGTAAATTTGTAATAACTAGTCCTCCGCTCCCAGTCAGCCTCTGATCTGCCACCAGCCCTATCCCAGCTTCTCCCCTCTCCCACAGAAAATAAAAATACCATACCAGCTAAGGTCAAGTATGTTGCTAGTATAGATTTTGTATGCCATTTTCAAGAGTGCAATTCATTAAAACTATTTCCTTTGTCTATTTAATAATAATTATTTCTTTGTACTTGATGGTAACTAAGATGAATGAATCCATATTGGTGGCAAAATAATCCATTGTAATGTCCAAATGGTTTTAGCAGACGAAAGGTGATCCAAATGACAAAAATATAAATTATCTGGAAAAACCCAGGTCCAAAGCATTCTGGATAATAGATCCTAAACCTGTAATATACTTCTTTTAAAAATTATATAAAAATATTTATTGTGCTTTTTTTTGATCTTGCTTTTTCAGGGAATGGTACAGTTTGATGCAGAATGCTTTAAGAAATATGGAAAGATGTGGGGGTGAGTAAGAAACATGGTTTTAAAATGATCTTGACATACTCCGATGCAATATTGTCTTTAATAAACCATTTTGACTCAACACATACACACAGGAAATTATACCGGTGATAAAGCATCCGCATAAAAACATTGGCAACATCAAATACGTATTTTGGGATCTCCCACTTTTACTCATATAGTACATATATGAATTTTCTTTTTATTCTGGAACACTAGCAGATTTAAGAAAAAACGTAATACTTAAATGCTGCAATGGAATGATTGTAGTTTCATTGTGAAAGGTAATCCAAGATATTTGCACCCCAACCATTACTTTAAGGGGGGAATTCACTAAAACTCTACTGTTTCAAATTTTTTTATTGAAACAAAGTCAACCTAACTTCCATCCACGAAATATGGGTGTTTCCATTATTTGAAGCACTGTGCCTTCAGACTCCTAAAAATATTAAAATAAAATAGTAATATTAATACTTCAGTGTAGATCTATGCTAGCTTAGTTATCTTCAAGGTCTTATTATTAATTCAGAAAAAGCTAATTGATTAAACGAATTAACTATGGAAAATTGCATTGCCTTATTTCAAAGCTTTCTGGAAATTTGGTTTCACAATCCAATTACTGCATTATATATTGTTTAACCATTTAACTGCCAAGATTATGTTGCTAGCAAATAAATCTACAGAGCACCAGCAAAAAAGATTCTTTGTTCTGTATGGCATACAAAAGAATAGTAAAAAGGCCACGCAATTCTTTGCATTTATATTTTTAAAAGGGTTAATGTACAATAAAACTTTTTTGATTTTAATCAAAATATGCTTTAAACAGAACAGGACATTTTAGAATTAAGCTCAACAGAACACTGCTGCGATTTCTAATTTCCGTATTTGGACTTTGTTTATTTGTAGAACATATGATGGGAGAAATCCTGTACTTGCAATAATGGACCCTGCTATAATTAAAACTATTCTTGTGATCGAGTGTTACACTAATTCCAAAAAAAGACAGGGTAAGATGATTATGAATATAATGCTTGGGCGTATAACTAGACATTTTGTATGTGTAGGAGAACCCACTTTTTATGTCCGTGAAACACAAATACCAGTTATAATGTTATATAAATCAAAATCTACTTTATTGTAGCATAAAAATATAACCAGTGAAAACAGAATCTAACAACATAGTAAAATATATTTTTTGTGAATGTGTTAGTATAAATACCATAGGGCTTGTCAAATTGTTGGGAAATGAGGAGAGCACTCAGCAAGCATATCAATGTGGTTTTCCTTTTATTAGCCGACTGAGTAGTCGGCTAATAGAAGGAAAACCACAGCATTGATATGCTTGCTGAGTGCTCTCCTCATTTCCCAATAATTTGATTTATATATATCAGGAGACTGATAACCTGATTGAGGAAAGTTGCGCTAGCGTTCATTTCTGCCTAGCGCAAATTCGCTAGAGGTCTTGTGCTCAGGTTAGTTTGCATATGGTGGGAAATTTAAAGTTGAATAGACATATATGTTGCAGCAAATACATTACATTACACAAGTCCAGGGAACCTTAATAAATAAAATAGAGTTGTTATAATGCCCTACACATGAGTCCTCTGTATAGTTAATATTCCATATGTTAGAAAATATATGGGGGAACCTGGTTACCCAAAAAAATTTTCAAGGACTTTTGCAGGCTATCACTGTGAAAAAAGGAAAAGACAGCAGCGTTTTTTTTTTCGAAACTTTTGTAAAAAACAGAAGATTTAGGAAGATCTATGCACTCCAATGCACTTCGCCTGGTCTGAGCTGGCAAAGGCAAATCTGGCGATTTGAGAGTAAGGTTCAGTAAAATCTGCATTATATTGAATTTGCGGAGTTACGTCCATTCACCAGAGCAAATTGTCACCTGGCGATAGAGTGAGAAAGACCGCTAGCGTCTATCTCTTTCCCTAGCGAAGTGACACCTGTGCCCATTAGTAAATCAGCGATGTCCCTATGGGTGGTAATGCTAGCGAATTTACACTAGCGTTGGCCACTTCGCCCTTGAGTAAATCTGCCCAAAGTGAATAGTACTAGTAAACTCCTGAAATGCAAAAATATTTGGTGCAATTGTGGCTGTTTGCAATAAAGTTCATGTGCAGTTGCACATGTTGTTAATTTCTTAGCATATTAGTCTCAGTTGTCATACAGTTATACGAAGTATAGAATTTCATGATCAGGGCCAGAACTTGGGGAGGTAGAAAAGGTACATGCATAAAGCACAACAGTAGGGCGGTAGGCATGTTCCTCTTCTGTCTACCTGCCCTTAGTCCAGGGACTTGTCTTCTCACAGCAAATCATTGCCATATGAACTAACCACCCCCATGTTGCAACAGCACCCTTGGGGGAGACGTGGTTGTCTGGATAGCTTATCATTCCTTCCCTGTTTGACATACACTACCCCCCATATTGTGTTAACACTTATTTAATGCAATACATTCTGTTCTTCACAAATTGAAGCTTGTGTATATTGCCTTATTGCATATGTATGCTGCCATTTTTTTCCAAACTATGCACCCTGCTCAGCTGTAAGCACCTCTGAATGCCCCACCTGTGTTTTTGGGGAAACAGCATGAAGGCATACCCCCCCCCCACTCCTAACTTGCATTTCATTCAGAAAACAAAGTTATTGAGAGCACAGGATGCAAAGAACATTGCAAACATTGGTGCATGCAGTATGCAGTATGCAGCAAGACCCCCAGTATTTTTAAATGAGCACTAAGATGGGCGTGATTTTGCACCTGTTATAGCTGTAGCACTTCCGCTCATAGTCATCGTATATGGCCCCCATATGAATGTATCCAAGAAGAATGAGTGATTGTAGGATAAACTGCTTTATAGGATAGCATTTACACTTGCAATTAATTGTTCAATCTTGATATGAGTATGAAGTATGTAAAGTATCCAGGACAATTATTAAAATACAGAATAATTAAACTTATTTGACAGAATTTTAGTTTGAACGGCCCCTTTGACTCTGCCATGCCCATTGCAGAGGATGAGCAGTGGAAAAGGATACGAAGTATGCTCTCACCTACATTCAGCAGTGGGAAACTAAAAATGTTAAACGATGCATTTAATGTTCTCCAATGTATGCAGTTCTTTGAATGCTTGTTGTAGCTTTGCCATGAAAAATAAAATAAAATCCAAAGGTTCTGCAGTTCACTCCCTTTGCCGGTAAAAGATCTGTTCTCCCTCAGATCAATCACAATAAAAAACCTTTCCATCATGCGAAGAGATACCAGCGCTACAAGCTTAGGGATAGACACCAAGAAAACAAAAAAATAAAATATAGTGTAGTAATTTCGAATAAAATTTGCACCTCTTTGTGCGATTGCTATATGGTGTGATTTGATTTCTTCCACCAAGGGATTCAGTTGCCCTTTACCCGTGACATTTTAGTGATATATGTGGCCACCTACTGTGTAAGATAATGGGTACTTACAAACGTTTAGTTTAGCATATAATATAGTTGTTTGTCCCAATCCTGGGTGTCTTTCAGTTTCTAAAAAGATATGCTAAAAATCGTGTAAAAACTTCTTTAATATGGTAAAAAGATAAAGATACAGATTGCACTCACATATGTGTGCTTAGAATAAGCATAAATTCAGTCCGTCTTGGGGTTCCCCAGTCCTGCGTTCCACTCTGGATGTTAATTGCCTGGCGTTGTTGGTAGGACACGCGCTCCTGGTCTCCCCCTGATGACGTCACTGCTAGCCGACGCATTTCGTCTGTGCGACTTCCTCAAGGCTTCCAACTCCTTACTGCGCAAGTGCGCCTTTTGTGGACGGATCCTGGCCATGGATGCGCATGCGCACCTCTCCCCTTTCCTATGGTTCCAGTCCTATACTGTCTCCCTAAGGTCCATAAAAATCTTATAGACCCCCCTGGGAGACCGATTATATCGAGGATAGAGTCCCCCACTAGTAAGTTATCTCAATACATAGATAAAATGCTACAAAAATATGTAATTTCCCTTCCAGCTTACTTAAGAGATTCAACTGAAGTCATCCAAACCTTACAAAATATTCAATGGGAACCGGAAATGATATTAGCAACTTTGGATGTTAAATCTCTGCCCAGGGAATGAAAGCCACAGCACATTTCCTGGAAGGTGACAAATCAATACCAAACAGCCAAAAAGAATTCATCCTTAAGGGAATTGAATTTATTTTGGGACATAATTTCTTTTGGTTCCAGGACAAATACTATCTTCAAATATGCGGGACAGCCATGGGAACAAGATTCGCACCCATCTATGCCAATTTACATCTTGGGTACTGGGAGGAGCAATATATTGCTCCCTTCCTAGAGCGGGGTGCGAGCTTGTTCCTATGGCGCCGCTACAGTATATAGATGATATTATTCTAATCTGGAAAGGGTCTGAAGAAACCCTTATAGATTTCACTAACTCCCTTAACCAGAATGATTTAACTTTTTTTTTTTCAAATTTCTTTTTTTATTGCTTTTCAAACAAACATACATCCACATCTCGAGTGCATCAGTTTTTACATCGTCCAGTCGTTATCTGTTATGCAAATTTGACAAAGAATAGCTAGTTCAACGCATATGTCAGAAATATACCATGGACACAAATTGAATCATAAGCCTTTGTATAGAATGGAGAAACGTCAGAATACCTGGATGTCAACTATCCTACAAACAAATAAAAGAACATAATACCCATCAGCATTGTTTGAGTTATTATTCCACCATTACTTCCCTGGCTAACTTGGGGTGGGGTAAATTATGGGGGAAGGGGGTTGTGGGTTCCCTGGGAATTAGTTAAATGACAATCTTGGGCAGGTAGGTGCTCAGTGATCCAGGGTGACCAGATTTTTTTAAATTTGTTTGGGCAACCTCTCTGCAAATATAATAGCTGGTATGGAGGGACAGCATCATTGACCATCTGTATCCAATGGAGTTTTTGAGGGGGGAGAGCCGATTTTCACCTCATAGCAATGAGTCTTTTTGCCTGTATAAACAGGAAATTAAGGAGAGTTTGCTCTGCAGTGGCAGGGGTAGTGTCTTCAACTTGGTTTAACAGAACCGTTTCAGGGTTGAAAGGGACAATAAGTGCTAGGACGAGACCTATTTCCTCTATCACTTTTCCCCAAAATCTCCTTATTTTTGGGCAAAGCCACACCATATGTATGAAATTCGCTGGGGAGTGAGAGCATTTAGGACAAACGTCTGGTACATTAGGGTGTATGACATGGAGCCTATGGGGCGTCAAATAGGTCCTATGAAGGAATCGAAACTGAATCATTTTATCTTTAGAGCTGACAAGTTTTGAACTATGCGTTTCCAGAATAGTTTCCCACATATCAGTGGTGAGCTGCGGGATGTCCTGTAGCCATTTGTGGTATAATTTATTTAGTATAGGGTCCTTAGGGGTATTTAAAAGAGCATAAAATTGGGAAACTGGCTTGGTAAGATCTGGAGTAAATGCCAGGACCTCAAGTTTTTGGGGTGAAGTGTCTGGGCGGACTAGTCTGAACTGTGTGGTAATGGCCTGGTGCAGTTGCAAAAAACGGAAAAACATCTTATTAGGCATACTGAAAGTAAGCTTCAACTCGTCAAAAGTAAGCAATTCGCCCCGTGCCATGACTTGCCCAAGGTATTTAATGTTATACCGGGCCCAGATTGTAGGGTCCGGTATAGTCCGTAATTGTGGGAGTTGGGGGTTAAACCAAAGAGGCTGGTTAGGTGAGAATTGATTTCCATGCTTCGGAAAAAGTTGTAAGGCAATTTTCCAAGTTCGGACTGTGGCTGTCATTAGTTGAGTGGGGGACTCGTAGTCTCTGGTGCCCCGGTACAACATATTTTTAAGAGCTTCATAAGAGCCGGCTATTTGGGCCTCTAGATTAATAGTGGCATTTTGAGTGGAGGGGACTATCCACCACCAGGCAGTAACCAGTTTGGTGGCAAGGTAGTAGAAATATAAGTTGGGTGCTGCCAGTCCTCCCGAATCCACTGGGAGTTGCAGAGAGTGCATTGCGATTCGAGGAGTCGCTGCTGCCCAGTACAAGGAAGTAGTTAAGGAGGTCAATTTGCGAAAGAAGCTCTTAGGTATTACTATAGGGGCTTGCCGAAAAAGGTATGTGAACTTTGGGAGCATGATCATTTTAAATAGATTCACCCTACCTAATAGAGTTAAGGGGAGAGCATTCCAAACTTTGGATTTGTTTTCCAACTTTAGCATTAGGGGGGTTAAGTTTAACTCAATAAATTTATCCAATTGGCGGTGTATGTGCACCCCCAAATATTTAAAGGAACAGTAACGTCAAAAAATAAAAGTGTTTTAAAGTAATGAAAATATAATTTAGTGTTGTCCTGCACTGGTAAAGCTGCTGTGTTTGCTTAAGAAACACTACTATTGTTTATATGAATAAGCTGCTGTGTAGCAATGGGGGCAGCCATTCAAAGGAGAAAAAGCTCAAGTTACACAGCAGATACCAGATAAGCTCTGTCTGTCTAATTGTGTTATCTGTTATCCATTTGTTATCCTGTGCCATATAGCCATTTTTCAATTTCCGCCATTGCTCCACAGCAGCTGGTTTATATGAACTATAGTAGTGTTTCTGAAGCAAACAGATCAGTTTTACCAGTGCAGGGCAACAGTACAATATATTTTCATTTCTTTAAAACACATACATTTTTTTGGTGTTACTGTTCCTTTAAAAGTATCAACCCATTGTAATTTCACTTGCACTCTCTGGTGATCTACTCGGAAGGAGTCTATGGGAAAGATAACTGATTTTGCCCAGTTTATTTTCAATCCTGAGTATTCGGTATGCCGGTCTATCACCGTTAGAGCAGATGAGAGGGCTTCATAAGGGTTCTCTAGAAATAGGATGGTGTCATCCGCATACATCGCCACCGTTTCAGTGATAGGGCCCAGTCTCAGCCCCTTGACACCCACCGTAGTTTTTAGCAACCAAGCCAATGGCTCCATCGCCAATCCAAAGAGCAATGGGGAGAGGGGGCAACCCTGCCTTGTGCCCCTGCCGAGCGAAACCGATGTGGATACGTTGTGATTGGTTTTTATACGGGCTTTAGGAGCATGATATAAGGCATCAACCCACTTTCTGAAATTGGGTCCTATACCCATTTTCGCCATGGTGACCCTGAGAAAGCTCCACTCAATAGAGTCGAAAGCCTTCTCGTTGTCAAGAGCTGCTAACACTCTATGCCCCGAGTTGTCATGTTGGACTGCTATGTTTGTGAAAACACGCCTGACATTAATGTCTGTGGTGCGGCCCGGTATAAAACCCGTTTGATCAGGGGATATCAATTTCGTAATATATTGGTTGAGCCTACGGGCCATTATTTTTGCTAAAATCTTGGCGTCAACATTAATTAGCGATATCGGCCTGTAAGAGGCACAATTCAGTGGGTCTTTGTCTGCTTTTAGAATTAAGGTTATCAATGTTTCGCTCATGGACCCAGGCAGGCCCGCCCCCTCTAGTACATTGTTAAATAAAGAGGTTAACAGTGGGGTTAAATGTTTAACATGCTTGGTATAAAAGTCAGTCGGAAGACCATCTAGACCAGGTGTTTTCCCAGAGGCAAGCGAAGAAAGAGCTTCCACTAATTCTGTTTCTGTAATGAGGGCGTCCAGAGAGTCTCTGTCAGTATGATCCAAGTGGGGGAGTGGGATTCCTTCCAAGTAGTCCTCTAGTTGTTCTAGCGTAAGGGCCATCCTGGAAGTGTATAAGGAGGAATAGTACTGCGTCAACACCTGGTTAATTCCCAAGGGGTCAGTTATTATAGCATCCATAGAGTCACGAATCGCAGGTATGGACGTTTGAGGAGATAAGTCCCGGGAGAGCAATGCCAGGAGTTTACCATTTTTATCACCTGTGGCCAGGATAGTGGCGGATTGTCTCAGTTGGGCTTTTTTGACCTGGTTGACTCGAACTGTCTGTAAAGCTGTCTGGCTCGAGAGCCAGGTCTGTCGTGTCTGTGGAGACGGGTTCAGAGTAAATTGCTGTTGGGTTAGAGCAACTTCTGTCTCCAGATCAGTGAGTTCTTGATGGGTGTGCTTGTTGAATGTTTTAATTCGGTTTATGTATTGACCTCTGGCAAAGGCCTTCAGGGAGTCCCAGACAATTTGGGGTGAAGCGGTGTTGGTGTTCGTCTCAATGAAGTTACGGAACTCCGTGTCAATCGGTTCCGTGATCTTGTCCTGATGTAACCAAAAGCTGCTCAGTCTCCAAATCCTGTCCGGTGGGGGGGAACCAGTTGACAGGGTTATGGAGAGTGGGGAATGGTCCGATATCCCGCCTGGTAAAATATCCGCCTTTAAAGTGTGAGACAATATTGCAGGGGTGCCAAGGGCCAGGTCTATCCTGGACATAGTGTTATGAGTTGCTGAAAAACATGTAAATTTCCTGTCCACAGGGTGTTTTTCCCGCCATAAATCAGTGAAGTTAAAGGTAGAAATCCAAGTTTGTAGACTATTGGAGGGTCGGGATGAGGGAAAGAGCCTGTCCATGGAGTCCAACACTACTGCATTGAAGTCTCCCATTATAATAGTGGGGGCCAGAGGAAGGGTAGCAATTTTGCTCATTATAGTGGACAACAGAGTCACCTCAAAGGGGGGTGGAAGATAAACATTCACCAAGATGTAAGTCCCTCCATTTGCCGAGCAGTGTACAATAAGGAAGCGGCCCTCAGAGTCCGTAATGAGTGCTTTAAGACTAAAAGAGCAGCCCCTGGACACCAGTATGGATACTCCTCTAGAGTAGGTCGAGTGGGTGGAATGATAAGAAGTCGCTATCCATGGTCGTCTAAGAGCAAGCAGCTTGTTTCCGTCCAAGTGGGTTTCTTGAAGCATGGTGATGTGAGGTTTCAATCTTTGAAGTGTCTTGAATACCAACCCCCTTTTTATTGGGGTGCTTAGGCCCCGGACATTCCATGACAGCAAACGCAGTTCAGCCATAATCGGTGGGGAGTGGTATAAATGAAGGGGGAAAAATAAGGGAAAAAGCAGCCAGGAAAAAGGTAGAATATCCAAAGGTGTAATGATGCCCGTCCCTCCCTACCCGCTGCACCCCAACTTGAGCAGGTCTTAGTCCCAAAACAGAAAACATTTGTGAGAGGGGGTAGAACTAAGGTATGTGTAGTACATTTCCTTAGTTCAGTACCTTACCAACTGTAGAACTCAGTTCGTGCTGGTATGTGTTGATTCCAGCCAGTCCCAGGAGATACCGGGAAGGAGGAGGTTCCGTAGCCCATGACGTCAGATATGGAGCTTCAGCTCATACCGGTGGTGGGGAATTTCACTCCCGTGGTGGGCGTTGTGGCTGGGGAGGAATAGCAACTGATTCTATCCACTGAAGCGCATCGGCTGGCGCGTTGAAAAAATAAGCCCTGTCGTCTTTGATAACCCGCAAACGGGCAGGAAAGATCATAGAGTATTTAAGCTGCAATGTACGAAGCTTTTCCTTGACAGCATTGAATTTGATCCTCTGGTTGCGGACAGCCATAGAAAAGTCGGGGAATATAGAGACTCTATGGTTTTCATAGTGCAGAGAACCTTTCATTCTTGCCTCTTGGAGGACTGCATCACGGTCCTTATAATTAAGGAGACGAGCAATAAGTGGTCTCGGGGGATTCCCTGGAGGCGGGGGCTTGCTGGGGACCCTATGGGCCCATTCAATAATGAAACAGATAGAGAATGCCTCTTTACCAAATGTGTGCAAGAGCCAGTGTTCCAGGAAACTCTCCACATGCTTGCCCTTAGCCCTTTCTGGGATACCGACAATGCGAATGTTGTTTCGCCTCAGGCGGTTTTCCAGGTCATCAGACTTAAATTGTAATTCCGAGATTTTATGGGCATGTTCCCCCATAGTAGTGTGCAGAGGCTGGGAACTATCTTCCAAATCAGAGATACGTCTCTCAGATTCTGCAGTACGTTCCCTCAGTTTCTGCATATCTTGCTTAATTATGGTAAAATCAGTTTTAAGCTCATCCAGTTTATTCAGAACTGAGGCATGATTGGATCATATCAGGGATGCAATTTCCCCCAACGTGGGTTCCACTGGTGGCAGTTCAGGGGGAGGAGGGGAGACATGTTGGTCCCTATGAGCCATAGAATCCATAGAGGTATTCGGTATGGAATCGGCCGGGACAGTTCTGGTGTACTTGCTTAAGGTCAGTGCAGTGGAAGCGCTCACTTTGGGGCTTACCGATTGACGCTGTGCTGTTTCAGTGCCGCCTTTGCTGAGGGATCGTGCATCGCCGCCATCTTGTGAAACCACGTGGTGAGTCTCAGCCGGGCGGGTTTTAGGTGGTGCGCTCTTATTCTTCCCCATAACGTCGGGTTGCTGGCACCGGAGCGATCCACGGGAGGTACTGAGCCTGGTAGAAGCCAGTGTAAGCCGGTAATGGGCCGTAACGGGTGAATACAGGGTTATTTTTCCGGAGTTGCGTCCTACATCTAGCAGTTCCGGTCACGCCCCCAGAATGATTTAAATTTAGAATTCACATTGACCTACGACTCACAGCAAATAAGTTTCCTAGATCTTGAGATTTACACAAAAAATTCTGACATTTTAAAACCTTTTTTAAGGAGGTGGATGCCAACAATTATGAAATATCCACAAGTAACCATCATCCACAATGGTTAAGGAGCATCCCATATAGTCAGATGTGCAGAATAAAGAAAAATTGCAGTGAAGAAGGGGTAATGAATAAACAACTTGATGTTATGGGTAAAATATTTAAAGAGAGAGGATACAAAGAGAATATAATCAAACAATCGAGAGAAAAAGTGAACAAAATAGAGAGAACGAGACTTATAGAAAAAAAGCAATCTAAAGGAAACAGAGAACCAGAAATGGTATTCTCAACAACTTACAATCCCCTTCCCAATGAGATTGGAAAAATCATCAGAAAACATTGGGATGTATTAAAATGTGATGCAGACCTTAAAGACACCCTCCCAGAATGACCGAAAGTGGTATTCAAAAAATCTAACAATCTACAGCAGATGCTTACAAAAAATTACTGTGACACAGAAAAAACTATAGTGAAACCAAAAGAATGTATATGGTCTGGTTTCTACCCTTGCTCCTTATGTAAAGCATGCCAATATGGGAAAAAGAAAAAAATGTTCAAATCAAATGTAAATGAAAGAGAATTTAAAATTAAGGATAATATAAATTGCACAACTACAAATGTTGTGTATTGCCTACAATGCCCTTGTGGCCTTCAATATGTAGGCAAAACAAATCGCACATTAAGAGAGCGCATTCGAGAACATATAAATAATATAAAAAAGGGAAAGGATAATCACAGCGTTTCTAAACACTTCAAAGAGTACCACAAAATGGACCCTACAGGTCTAATGTATTGGGGCCTAGAAAAAGTAAAAAATAAATGGAGAGGAGGAGACTTAGTGAAAAATACTTTACAATGCGAAAGTAAATGGATACATTTGTTAGAGACATCCATACCCAAAGGCCTAAATATAGATATAAATCTAAAAGCATTTCTATAGGAGTAACCACCAACCTATACATTATATACATCATTTTTTAGTCTGTTTTTATATTCGGCTGTATTGACCTGTGAGGGAGTTTTTATCTAAAGGTGGAATGTGATTAATTCAAAATGTTGACTAATAGTTCCTTCAAATTAAGTTTAAATATGCTATATCTGTATGTATACAAACCCCCAAGAAAAGCCATGGATGCCCATGCAACCTAGAAATAGAAACGCTAAACACGATGTTTCCAAAATGCCTTGTGGTGGGCAGCAATCCAACACTGTGTATACTTTAAAAAATATGCCAAATCTGTGCTTAAATCTCTGAACCCTGCATCTGAATGATCTCTTTAAAAGATTGTTATATAAATATATAAAATGCAGCTAAAAGGGTTGCATTGGAGTTTATGCATTTACATTGAAACTGGAATTACTGAAAGGGATCTTTTATATGGTCCACTTTAAGGCTAAATGGAAAAACAGAGTTAAGTTATAACCCAATTCAATGTGTGTAGCGTTGACTGTCCTAAAACTACACCTTTGCTGTTTGAAGAAACTGGAAGATGACACATTCAGTCAGATAATTGTCATTGGTCATCTGGATGTATATGTGTTGGACCATACTGAACTATTATACAGTGGATAATCACATTTGGGGATCAGTTAGATATCTGGCACCACAGACATATGTGGTCATCTTAATCCACCCACCTTATGTAGTGCCACGGGACAAATCAAAGTTCTCTGATATCCAGCATGTTTAGGTGAAGTGTAGCAGTATAGTACAAGAACAGTGTTGTAGTGATAACATTAAATTACAAAAATGTATCTCTCAGTGAACCAATGTTTTAGATAATGAAAGATTACTCAGATATCCTTGTGAAAAACATTCAGCGTTATGTGGACAAAGATGAGCCATGTGCAACAAAGGAGTGAGTCATGTTTAATAACTTTCCATCATACATAAAGCATGTGTTCTATATTTAAAGGAGAAGGAAAGGTATCTTGCACTAAGTGATTGTATTGACCTGAAACCCCCGGCCTGTTCTCCTATCAGCAGAAAACTGCACCAGCCCGGGGTTATACTAGTGAGCACCACGGAGTGCTTCTCCTCTGTCTTCCGATTTCCTCTCACGGCTGCGCATCCCCACAGTATGAAAAGCCAAACTTTAACTAAAAAGTCGGCTATTTCATTCAACTGCGCATGGACTGCCCACGGGAAATTTAAAGAAAGAAGAAGCCGGAAGAGGATCGCTCCGTGGTGCTCACTGGTATAACCCCGGGCTGGTGCAGTTTTCTGCTAATAGGAGCCTGGGATTTCTGGTAAGTTAATACAATCACTTGGGGGTGCCTAATGTTTGTCACCCCAAGTGCAGGATGACTTTCCTTCTCCTTTAAAAATATCTAAAAATAAACGCCTACAGTGTAAAAAAGAAACAGATGCATTTCCACTGGAGCTTATAAATTCAAAGCCAACTGAAAAATAATTCTTAATTTTAGTTTTCATTAAAATGCCCATGCACTGCCATTTACACTGCCATCTCATTTACAGCAATGACAATTACTATAGATAGAAACTGCACCTGTGATGATGACAGAATCAGTAAAATATTGTAAAGCAATCAAGTGTCCATGGATAACCATGGGTTTCTGCCCATCTGGAAAGACAAAAAGCCCTAGATGTGATTTAAAACACTAGTAAGCAATCCATGGCATTCCAATGGCATTTCATGGTAATATCATGATAATATTCCTAGTGCATAGTTAATTCAAGTGATTTTGAAATATTTTACTTACTGAGCACAGATGTATACATGATTGGCCCTTTACATAAGTACTTGCAGCTGAAATTGACATTGTTATTTCTTTTGACTTTCTAGTGTGATTGGAGCATACAGCTTGGATGTCATCACCAGCACCTCATTCAGTGTGAATATTGACTCACCTTAACAAACCATCAGATCCTTTTGTTATTCACATGAAGAAGCTCTTGACATCTGTCTTGCTGAACCCATTGATAATCTTAGTGGGTAATTTGCTTTTTAATTTCCCAATCTCTTGCTAACTAAGACCAAGCAAAATGAATAGATACTGCACTGTTAAATTTCTGTTCTAACTATGTTTCAATTCTCTATATGAAAATGGTAAGAGGATAAATTCTCTATCAAAATAAATTTGAAAGTACGTCTATGTATACATATATAGCGAATTGAAACATATATATATACACACCAATGTCTATATGAATATTTGTGTTTTTGAGTAAAAATGCAGAATATGTTCAGCAAGCCAACAGCTGGGGAATCCTTCTGTCAGTGTTCTTGCTGCCTTCAGTTCTAGTGCAGGCAACAGGCAAATAGTGGTTCCTTGTCTGGCAGCATTATGCCAGTGGGTCTCGGGCCAAATTTAAGAACAGTGCAGCCTTAGACTCCCCAATTTATAAAATTGGATTTTTTTGGTTATAATGGAATCTATGGGAGATGGCATTTTGTAATTTGAAGCTTTCTGGATAACGGTTTTCCGGATAACGGCTCCCATACCTGTATATACCTGTATACCAGAATATGATATACAGTATCTAGTATTGATAAGTCTAACCATACTTTTTCATACTTTTCTTGAAAACATTTTAGCACTTATCCGAGTGACTTCATCTGTGTGGAAGGCACTTCCCCAGCATACATTAACAAAACTCCATTAACAAAACTCCAATCACAATGTATTGCATTAGTACATAACTATGCCTGGAATGTGGGCAAATGTGGCATATAAACAAAGTGTATGTAACTATGGCTGCTGAATTTATCATTTAGTTCCACTTAAAGGAGAAGAAAAGGTTAAAACGAAGTAAGCTTTATCAAAAAGGTCTATATAAATACATCAGTAAACCCTCGAAGTAATGCTGTTCTGAGTCAGCTGTCAAAAGAAACACCACATTTCTTTCTTTCTATTGTGTACACATGGGCTTCTGTATCAGACTTCCATACCCCCCAACTGTCCCGCTTTTTTTGACAGCCCATCCCGCTGTCCCGGATAGACAGTTTAATGTCCCACTGTGCTGCCTTTGCTGTGCGGCTCACAGCAGCTCTTCCGTTTATTTTTTTTTTACGCAGGCAATTAGCGCATAGTCTCGCTAGAAGAGAAATAACTGACGTCACGGTCATGTGGTAATGCTTCAGAAGAGGAGACTTCTAACAGGAACGCAGTTCTGCTGGAGACAGCTATGGGATTTCTTAATGTTTAATTTATGTCCTTGGGGATTTCCAGATAACCTAAGTAAATATCCTGCTCCCATTTGGCTCAGGTTTGAAGTATTCGCACATGGCAGCATCCAGAGCTCTGGCAGATGTTTAACCAATCTGCACGCATCCCTGTCCATGCTTGCTGCTAGTCTGGAAATTAAAATAAGCACAGTTCTGCAAGGCTTTTGGAAATGGACCTCAAACGTTTTCTTATTCACTGAGGTCTGGAAACAAGATTCTATTTTATGTTTTTAGTTCCCCCTTGCCACCAGGAGAATTTTTATCTGGATTTTGTTTCCATGCTGTGGCCTTAATAAGTTATGTTCCATTGTTTAGTAGCATCTCATATTCATACCCCCCCTCAACTATGTTAGTGTGTGTGTGTTACTATGTGTGTGTTACTGTGGGTGTGTGTTAGTGTTTGTGTTACTATACTGTGTGTGTTCGTGTGTGTGTGTTAGTATGTGTGTGTTTTGCTCTCTGGGTGTTGGTGCTGGGAGTTGTAGTTCAATAACCAGTGGAGGGAAGCCAGTTTCACTACGACTTTATACATCACCTTAGTAGGGACTGCCATACAGCTGTCCATGCCCATTTAAAGTGATACGGCTTATTTACAATTTGTAAAATGAACATGGTAATTAGGGGGTGTGGCCACAAAATGGGCGTGGTACAACTTTTTGTCCTTCTTTTGATTTCCAAAATGTTGGGAGGTATGGACTTCCTGTTTTCATCTTAAACCTGTCCAGGGCATGGCATGAGCATGCTCAGTTTGCTCCTCTCCCCCTCCCTCCCTGCTGTAATCTGAGCCCAGAGCTCTGAGTGAGCAGGTAGAGGCACCAGTTTGGGCCCGAAACATGTTGTGTCAGCTAGTCTAAAATAAATCACACTTTAGCAGTTATCTGCTTGTTCGAGTGCTCTCCTTACTACTACAAGAGAAAGAGCAGGGAGAGACTCAGGCACACCAAGCTAATATGGCAGCTGCTATCCTAAACAAACATATAGAGCTGTTTACTGTGGTATAGCATTCTACAGAATATCTCACATTCTATCTTACATTATTCTATCTTACATTATTGTTGCTAATCTATTGGCAATAATATCAATTGAAAAGATCCATTGAAAAGTCAAAAAGAATAATCAATTTTTAGGAGTAAACATAATATAAAATCATCCCTGGTCCTACACACTAATATATAAATACACAAATCAAACGTCTTTTTTGTTCAATTCCTGTTCTCTTAAAGAAGTGTGTGAAAAATATTTTTATTGTCTTTTCAGTGATTTTTCCATTACTTAGGCCCGTTCTTGAGCGCCTGAATTTTGACTCTGTTCCAAAAGATTTCACTCAGTTTTTTATGAATGCTGTCACAAGCTTCCAGGAGAAGAGAAAGAAAAGGAGATCACTCTGTGAGAGTAATAATTAATCTGTTATTGTGCTTCCAAAAAAATATCTCTCTCGCTCTCTTTATCTATCTATCTATACATATATTTGTCCTATAACCTTTAAGAGCCAGCAGAGATATGTGTTTTTTTTTGCACCTTGTGTTCTCTCTATGTTTATGGGGATTTTCTAGGGTGTTATTTTGTCTGCAGGACAACCTAACCTTTTAAAAGCTCTAAATACCTAAAAATAATATTGCTCATAAGACAGGGACATATGTCATAAAGATATTTAGATATATGAGGAATATATAAATTGGTAAACCTCATAAAACCACATCAATACCAAAATCTATATGTCAGAAACTCCCAGGAATACACTAACAGATTTTCAAAGCACTGTTTTCAAAGGCCACAAATTCCACTAAAAGTTTCGCCCCCGTTAAACTGTATATTTTTGGAAGGCACACATTTTCTCAAGCACAAAATGGGTTGATTTTCTCTACACTTATCAGTTTTTATATATTAATTCTGAAAATTATAAAAATCACATGCATGTAGGCCGCCAGTTGGACAGTCCTGTTCCAAAACAGTTTATTGTCCAGTATACATAGATATAATGCACACTAAATTTGGGGCAAAAACAAGTATTTAAGCACTATACAAATGTAATAAGTGCTGCAATAGTTTGCTCTGCTGCTTTGCACCACTAGGGTCATGGGTTTGAGTCCAGCGAGGGCAACAAGAGTTTCTTCCCGTGTCTGTGTGGGGTTTCTAGGTTCTGCAGTTTTTCCCTCACAAATTAACAAAAAACCTTAACTAATAGGGACATGTTTGCATGGATAGCACTCATCCTTGAAGATGACACTACTCAGTGGGTTATATTTCCACACCACAAATTCTAATTGTGCTCAAAACGTCAAGTAAAGATATTCTTATTCTTCATATAAGTGTGTGTTGGTATAAAAAGTATGCTTGTGTTTGACACTTGTGTGCACAGGCAGGCAGTCTGAAGAGGCACAGGAAGTACATGCAAAAGCAGATAGGGGCCTGCACTTTTCTGGCCTCCCTGCTTGTTGGTTAGGGGCTATAGAACTATTGGGGAACAAAAGAGCAGTTTTAAAACTACAGACCTCCAAGGATTGCAGCAGGATTAAAGGGGAACTAAAGCTTAACTAAAGAAGTAGGCTAGAAATTTTGCACATTATGTTTAGCAGTAAAGTTATGTGTCTCCAAAGATGCCCCAGTAGCTCCCCATCTTTTTTTCTGTTAATTCTTTGCACATGCTCTGTGCTGCTGTCACTTACTGAGCTTAGGGACCGAATCAAAATATATAGTATATAATACATAGAATATAAATGTCACAATGTAAGGCTGATTATTAATCAATAAAGATAATTACTACATGGTAGCACAGAAACCAGTGCAACTAGCATGATAATTTAATAATTTGCTCTGTAGCATCAGTTTGTATTACAGGCCAACCTCATTTTCTGCTTGATATTTTGCAACAACCCCTTAGCTCAGCTTCTCAACAGCTGCTCACAGCCCACTGAGCATGTGAGTGTCACAGACACATTCCAAGATGGTGACCCACTGTGACAAGTTTGAAGTCCTGGATCATTGTTGCTATTGAGAAGCTAAAACATTAGGCTGCTGCAATAAGTTCAGTATATAGAATATGGCATTTTTAGCCATATTCATTTTTAGGGTTTAGTTCTCCTTTAAAGGAGAAGGAAAGGTTAAAACGAATTGAGCTTTATCAGAAAGGTCTTCATATAAATACACCAGTAAACCCTCAAAGTAATGTTGTTTAGAGTTCTCTATCACAAGAAACACCACATTTCTTCCCTTCTGTTGTGTATACATGTGTTTCTGTATCCGACTTTCTGTTTTCAGCTGAAACCCCCAGGGCTAGGGCTTGAGCATGCTCAATTTGATCTTTCCCCCCTCCCTTCCCTGCTGTAATCTGAGCTCAGAGCTATGAGGGAGCAGGGAGAGAGATTTAGGCAGGACACAGCAAGCTAATATGGCAGTTGCTATCCTAAACAAACAGAGACAGTGTATAGAGCTGTTTACTCAGGTATGGAAAAGCATTCTAAAGAATAAAAATGGCATTCTAGCTTGCACTGTTGCGGCTAATCTATTGGCAATAAACTGCCTTGGTAACTTTTCTTGTCTTTTAAAAAATTCAGTTAACAAAAACATCTGATTAATTCTTATAAAAATGAGTGGAGAAGCCATCAGGTCCTGGAGTTACTTAATAGCACATTCCCTAGTAAAAGGCAGATTTTAACAATCCAGTTGATCTTTAGACAGAGCAGGCAAAGCAATAGCAGATAAGAAAGGCTGGATACCATATACATTTTACAACCGAGCATAGTACTTAGTGACATTGTCTGCTATATGAGCTGGATTGGCAAATATTTTATCCTTTGGGGTTTTAATGCTAAGAATCCTAGACCTTCCAATTTAGATGACAGCAGTAATTGTTGATGGTTGCTTTGTAATCATCAACTGAAAAGCAACTTGCTCTAAATTAATTACAATTACTTTTGAGTAACTCAACCTTTTGGGAGCATGCCTGTGTAGATTAACATTTGAGTTCTGCCAATCCACCAATTAAATGGTTGTTAAAGGGTTTGTCACCTTTGAATTAACTTTTAGGGGCAGATTTTTATATATATAGTTTTAGAAAAACAACCTCACTCACAGGTCTTGTGGAAAATGATATATATATTTTGATGAAATATCTGAAAATCACGTCAAAATTTCCACTTTCTAGCATCTTATCTCCCACATAGCATTAGGTACCAAGATCATACATCCTAAATATGAATGGCAGGGGTCTATTGAACAGTTTGATGCCCCATATGCATAGATTTACCAAACTATGTGGTGTATATATATAGCAGACAAAATTTCCATGGGCAAAAACAAGTAGCGGTAACAAAAAACAGGAATCCAATAAAACCACTAAAATCAACAATCTTTTTTTTCACCTAGTGTAATCAGAATAACAGTTTGAATATTTTGTCTTGCCCAAATAGGTTTTCACGGGCAGAAACATGTGAACACCTACACAGAGCTGAAAATGTAATTAAATGGCTATAAATGCAATAAATTGGCTAAAAATGCACCAAGTGTGGTTAGCAAACACATTATTTGCAATGTCAAAAAAAACCCGCGAGTAAGTGTGCATTTGTGTGTCTACATTTGACAAATTGCGTGTTATATACGTGAGTGCTGTATGTGTGAAACCCCCCAATATCCCAAACGTGTGTGTAAGTGTAAATGTAAGTGTGTATTAGTGTAAAAAGTGTGTTTGTAAAAATAAACTTGGGTATAGGCTCCAAATTTTCTAACCTGGCCAATCAATTTTCTGACCGATGTCGGTCGAAAAATCGTTAGATGCACGATCGTTTGATTCCCACTAACCTCACGATAATTTGATGGATTGGTTGGATTGCACTAAAATCAGTCGTTCATCAGAGAAAAATCTTTGCATCTATGGGGACCTTTAGTCCTCTGTGTTTGGAGATGGAAGCCATGTCTGCAAAGATTTGGTAGCTATGACCCTTAAATGATAGCTCTTTTTTTTGGGCACAATGCTTGCATAATAAGTTCACACAGGAGAGCCCCCTGGTGATTTTTATCTCAAAGCTCTGTGCATCCTATTTCAAGTGCTCAGGTGCAAAGTCCGGAACTAGTGTCTGCAACAGAGCCGGGATTTCTGTGGCGAGATCTGAAATATAGTTCAGAAGGCCTCTGATGCATATATTGTTTTGCCTCAATCATTTTTCTGCGTCTTTGGATTGTCTTTTTCGAAATGTCGGTCCATCAGCCCACTTTGATCTCTGCCTTGAACTGTTTAGTAAAGGATTACGATGGTAACAGGGCTTTAAACTTGCTCAATAAGACCAATTTTGGCTTTATCAAAGTCTGTCATCTTGGGACTGGAAGGCTGAGTGCATCTTTGTGAAAAGTAAGTTGGAAGCGTGCTCTGGTTTTGTTTCTTTCACTGTTTGAATGATTTGGACATTGTTACCTCCTTGGGAAGGAAACAATTGCTACCTCTTTTTTTCAGTTCTGACTCTTATTTTAGATATTCACTAACTCCAACCTTTATAGATTGGCTAACTAACTCTATTGAAAACATTTTTTATTTTGCAAAGCCTATCTATTAACCAGTTAAGGTCCCCTCCTATTCATATTCCAGTCTCTTATTCAAATCAAGGTATGGTTGCTAAGGTAATTTGGACTCTAGCAACCAGATTGCTGAAACTGCAAAATGAAGATCTGCTGAATAAAAAGCTAAATAACTCAAAAACTGCAAATAATAAAAAATGAAAACTAATTGCAAATTGTCTCAGAATATCACTCTCTACTACACCATACTACAATTTAACTCAAAAGCGAACAACCCCTTTAAAGTTGAATGAGGCAACATGGACCTTTACACACAGCAAAATTATTTAACTGCCAGATCAAAAGACCAAAGCAGATTTACTCATCACTACTTACTGCTCTATTTATACTGTAAGTTAAAAGCAAAAACATATTATTTGTCATTTGTTATTTTTCATTTGTTTATCAACAGGGACGTGTGTATTTTCTTCAGCTTATGGTGGATTCTAGGACGGAAACGGAAGGAAATTATTTAAGCAATCAGCACAAAGGTATTGATGAATGAATACAACTTTAACTTTTAGACAGTTCTGGTAATGGTGCTTGATTTTTACAAGTTTTACATTGGTGAAGAACTTGTTGCATATGAAATGGCACAACAGTCCTGTGCAGGACAGCTATTATGCTAGAGTCTGGCAAACTGTGGCACTGCTGTCTCGGTATGAAAGTCATTTACAGTGAGATCTGGGGTTAATTTTACTTTCTGTGAATATCTGGAAGCCTGAAGGTAAGTTAGGGTAAGATTTGTTGTGAACACTTATTTCCTATCCTAGACATGTTCAGGTATATAGCATAGTGACCTATATGACAATCATTTTATATGTTAATACCTTTCATATGAGGCAAAGGGTAATCTCACTAAATATTAGGAAAATCACTATTTGCAGTGTGTGTTTCAAACATTGAGGATTATATTTAAAAATAATAGCTATATTTATTCAAATTTAATCAATCATGGTTTCCCAACATGGAGGTACAACCATCACCTGCCAATAAAAAAATCATGCCTTCACAGTTGCACCTCTTCTCATAGTACTCAAGATGTATTTGCTGCACCCAAGAACACAACCTCATTTTTAAGTCCAAAGTGAAAAACAAAAAAACCTGGCTTTGTTGCTTTGTTTGTAAGTACAGTAGCTTAAGTCTGTATCTATGATGAATTTTTAATTCGTAGCTTGGTAATTTAGGCTAAAATGTATTACATGTTTACCATTATTAATATGTCCCCTATTCTTTTTATCATAGCTCTGACAGATGAAGAAATAATGGCTCAGTCTGTTATATTTATAGTCGCTGGATATGAAACCACGAGTACAGCACTGTGTTACCTGTTTTAGTGTCTTGCCATGCACCCTGATGTCCAGCAAAGATTGCATGAGGAGATAGTTTCATTCCTCCCTGACAAAGTAAGGCACTTTTGATGCTATATTCAGATCTTTTTTTGCAGCAACTCTGAAAAATATTTCATAGATAGATGTGGATGTATACATATATGAAAAATAGTGTTCTACCTATTAAAATTGAGTCCCACAGCTTCCTTGAATTTTAAACAAGCCACAAACCTGTTAAATATGTTCTGTAGATATTTAAATGCATTTCCATCTCTTAATATTTTAACAGGATGTCCTTCCTTTCTTCATATTGCTACTAATAGCAGGTGTTATGTATAGTTCAGGTTTGTACCCAGCAGTGCTATGCACATTGTGCCATATTTTGGTATCTTCTGCAACCTGCAGGGCACAGCTGTAGCCCTCAATGCCACTGCTCTGTGCATGGTGAATCAAAGCAACTGAAAGTTTTAACTATATTGTACCGTTACTGTTCTGACATGTTACATTCCAAAGTATGAATAGCACATTTAATCAACACTTCTTGGAGAAGAGGTTTCCTTTTCAAACCTCCAAAAATGGCATGCCCTGAAAGATGAGTAATACAAATGATGGGCACGCATCAGGGTCAGACTAGAGCATTGAAAAGTAAAGGACGTTCCTGGCAGTCACCGGGGGCCCCCTCCCAACCACCAAATTCCCGCTGCGCATGTGCAAACACGTGAACAAAGCGCGGCACTCATGCACTGAAGCCAATGCCCGCTGATTGGCCTGCTGATCAGGGAGCTGGTCTGGGCTGGTGGAGGCCCATGAGGGCCGGAGCCCACTGGGTTTTTCCCAGTGTCCCGCAGGCTTAGTCCGACCCTGGCACTTATATCTGGTGAAATGCTGACATTCATACTAAGTTCCCTATGTTTCTCAAGTCATGTATAATAGAAGTTCTTTTTACACATTGCTTCGTGCAACTACTTGAATTAATACATTCTATAGAACTGTACATTATTGCATCCTGAAGCCTGCTGTATTTATTCACAGGCTGAGAATCAGTCCAGTGGTTCCGTAGCCATAATGTAATTTGTTGTTCTGAAAACTTTGCCCTGCTGGAAAAGAAAGTTATGCATTTTTAGGACATTCTTGCACAGCATGGTTGTGGCACCACAACATGCATTGTACCTCAAAGAGACTGCTGTAGTAGCTCATAATATAATTTACAAGTTCTTTGGCAAATATGTGTAACTTCCACTGTGTTGCTGCTAACATTCTGGGGGTTATTTTCTAAAATCTGTTTTTTTTCTAATTTTTTTAATAAAGCAAGCTTAGCCAAACGCCCATTATTTCTCATTAAAATAACTAGAAAAAGTCAGGTCGGGAAAAAACTCAATAAAATCCCAGTGCAGACTAAGTCATCTTCAAATTGGGATAGGGACTTTTGCCATTGACTTATACTTTACTTTGACAGGTTTGAGATGCCATGTTTTTGGGTTTGAGCTATTTGCTGCATCTCAGTATAATACATTTTGAAAAAATCAAGTTTTTGCCCCAAAAAGCCAGACCAGAAACAATTTCATTTTAGTACATAATCCCCTCTGTGTATCTTTTCTTTTGTATAAACTTTGAACAATACATATCAATAAAGTTCTTGTGTTTTTCATAGGCCAGTCCTACTTATGACATTCTGATGCAAATGTAATATCTTGATATGGTCATTCAGGAGACCCTCAGGTTGTTTCCCCCTTTAGGGTGGCTAGAAAGAGTCTCAAAGCAGAATATTGAGATTAATGGTGTTAGCATCCCCAAGGGGACAGTCACAATGATCCCAGCATATGTACTACAGCGGGACCCTGAGTATTGGCCAGAGAATGAAGAATTTCGGCCTGAGAGATATATGATTTTGTTTATTGAAGGATGTAAATGCTCATAACTCATACTCATGTAGAAAATTGTGGTTGATTAGAAATAAACAATGTCATATAAACATTCATCTTTCCAGTAACTCTCATTCCAGGCAGAGTACAGACTTGCCTTATATTAGACCCTTTTTTTACAGAGTTCCCTTGCATATATCATCACAGTTAAGCACCTTATCAATCATGTATATATCACTTGGATTACAAAAGTAAACAAATAAAGAAAACAGTGTTCTACACTAAATATAAATGAATGCAGAGAAGGGCAAGCTATGGCACTTAAATTATGTAAAAAAAGGGGAACTTATCGTGAAAATTAACATTTAATGTAAGCTTCCTCATAGTGAAATACGAAACTTTATAAATACAATGAATTAATTATTCTGCATCATTTCTATAATAATTAGGTTTATCTTCACTATCCCTCTCTCAGCATCTGTTTCTCTTCATTCGGTCTTCATGCAGGAATTGAATGTCAGATAGTCATTGACAGTTAGATCCAATATATCTTTCTTTTCCTTTCATAGCAGATGTATTAGAGCTCACTCAAAAAAAAAAACTGATTCCAGTACAAACAAAATCTAACAAAATAACTGCCTTTAGCACAATGGAGATAGGATGTCTGGTGATTTTGATAGAGTGAGCTCTAATACATCTTCTAGGCAAAAAAGTCCCCCCCCATAAGATATATTGGATCTAACTGTCAATGACTAGCTGACACCCAACTGCTGCATGAAGACAGAATGAAGAGAAACAGATGCTGAGAGAGTAATAGTGCAGATGAACATGATTATTTCAGAAACAGTACAGAATTTTTAATTGATTTCTTATTTCAGTGTGATGAAGCTTATATTACATTTTAATGATATTTCCCCTTTAAGGGCAATGTGTTGCTGTCAGTTACTGATCTTAGGGACCCACTCACAATATACAGTACACACAGAATATAAATGTCACAATATAAGGCTGATTAATAATTAATACAGATAATTACTACTTGGCAGCACAGAAATCAGTGCAACTAGCATCAGAATTTAATAAACAGCCTTGTAGCATCAGTTTATACTACAGACCAACCTCATTTTCTGCTTGATAATTTGCGATGACCCCTAAGCTTAGCTTCTCAACCACTGAACATGTGTGACAGACGCTTTCCAAGATGGTAACCGCCTGTGACAAGTTTGAAGTCATGGATCATTTCTGCTATTGAGAAGCTTAAACTTTAGGCTGACCCTAAATTCAGTATATAAAATATGGCATTTTTAGTCATATTCATTTTTAGGGTTTAGTTCTCCTTTAAGAGAAAAGGACATACACACTTATTTTTAGCCTTACAGCTCAGTGGGTAGTGATTTCCCTACTAATGGTCTCTTGTTTGCCAGGTTCAGTAAAGTAAACAGGGAAACCCATACTCCATTTGCCTTTCTGCCTTTTGGATGGTCCCAGGAATTGCATTGGAATGAGATTTGCTCTCCTGAGCATGAAAGTGGCTATTGTCAGCATGTTACAGAACTTCAGTGTCCAACTTTGTGCAGAAACACCGTTAAGAGAGCATTCAACGTTCCATTATTACAGGGCTAGTGTGATCAAAGTTATTGTTTGTGGCTGAGAAAATTAAACTAACATACAGTAATGTAGGCATGGAAAATGTTATGTGCTTTTATTTTGAGAAGGTTATTGTCAATGTTTTTTCTTCCATCAGACTCTTCCTTAGTTACTTTATTATCTGTCTAGCAAAAGAGCTTTACTATTATGATTTATAGATAGGATTCCTAGTATAGAATAACTCAAGCTTTCAAGACCTTGGGTATTCATTTGATTGTATTTAAGCCACAACAGGCGAGTGGCAAACTAAAATGTGTGGTAGAGTTAAAGGGGTCCTGTAACCCAGACATAAAAAGCTATATAATAAAAGACCTTTTGGAATTAAACATGAAACACAAATTATTTTTCTTTTTTAATTAAAACATCCATTCCTGTATATATAAACTCATTTAAAACTCTCAGCTGTCAACACTTTATTGCCTGCCACTTCTCTATGCCTTAGGAATAGAGGTGGGACATGCAGTTAATTTCACTTTCCATTCTGTGCTTCCTTGATATCACTGCCCTCCTCACATTCCCCTTCCTCCTCTGCATCTAATTGTGTAGTCAGTGAATTGGCATGGGTATCGAGTGCCCTATTCTAAAAGAAACAAGATAAATAATTTATATAGTGCAAATGAAGTTTATTGTGCTTGAATAACATCATACAATATGAACTGGAATTATTTTTTAGGGTGAAAGGTACCATTTAAGAAAGCTTAAACTGTATTTTTGGAAATATATAAATGTAGCAAAACAGGATTCTTTATTATAAAGAGATTACTTATTCTAAACAATATGCCTTTAAATACAGTTCATATCATTATAAAATGTAGAAATGTTTCTGCTACACAATTTATACACCAGGCCAGGCCAAAACAGGCCAAATTCAATTCAGTGAGAAAAAGTTATTTTATGGCTTATCAGGTGAAAACTCATGGATGAGTTGGTTTGAGGAGAAAAAAACTTTTATCCTAATTCAGTTCCAGTTTTTCCTCATATACTTTACTAGAGTTCTCACATGATAAACTGAAAAGTTTTTTGAATTCAATTGCATCTCAAATTGAATCTCATCCATGACTTTTTGGGTGACAAACCTTTTTCTCACTGAATTGAATTTGGCCTATCTGGTGTATGAGTTGTGTAGCAGAAACAGTTCTACATTTTATAATGATTTGATCTTCATTTAAAGGCAGATCAAATCATTATCAAATTCAAATTGCATCAGCCTAAAGTTCCCCACTATGTGGGGTGAGGGTGCTGCACAATTGTTAGTACATTTGCAAAGGCAAGGCATGCAGGGGTACAAAGTCTCTGAGCAAAGAAAAGGTGGCAATTTTCCTGCAGAATTTACAATAACATGAGCATGCATGCACAGTACAAGATCACTTCTGGTGCAGAGATGGCTATAAAGCTGAAGCTCTTGTGGTGGAAGAGTAGACATCTAGTAAGTGTGAATCAGAGTGAGCAAGGAGCAAAAAGGTCAAATCTTACTCTTTATGTGCTTGCCGTTTTAATAGTCATTACCTGTAACATATAAGGTGCATTAGAATCAGCCATGAAGCATTGTTTGTTTAGATAAGGACCGGGTACAGGTTAATTCTAATATTTCCCTTTTTTCTGCAGATTCCTATGGAATACAGCGCTGTCGGCTTTTTACATCCAAAGAAGCCAATTGTTTTAACGTTTCTCTCTCGGACATCAGCTGAGAACCAAACAGGTATGGGATCCTTTATCTGGAAACCCGTTATCCAGAATGCTCTGAATAAAGGCCGTCTTCCATAGACTCCATTTTATCAAAATAATACAAATTTTTAAAAATGATTTTTTTTCTTCTCTGTAATAATAAAACAGTACCTTGTACTTGATCCCAACTAAGACATAATTAATCCTTACTGGAAGCAAAGGCCCCGAGCATTCTGGATAACAGGTCCCATACCTGTACATCTGAAATTCTCTTCATGGATTTGTTTTGAATCATTTCTGGATGAATTTTCTAAAACACATTTTTTTTTACTAGTTAACATATGTAAATATTATGAATATTCAGTGGAACGTATAATGATGCTGTGCCTTAGAGACATTCTAAACTACAAGATCAGTGTGGTAGTAGATTTGGTGAACAAACAGAGTGTGCTAATAACAGCTTCTTCAAGTTATTAAATGGTGCCTGAGACCAAACACAGGGGCAGATTTTCAATTTTTTTTGTTTCAAAACTCACAAATTCGAATTTAAAAGCACCGACCCGACTATAAATTCGAATGTGAACTTTATCACACCACAACCATGGAAACAGTTCAAATTCAAATATTCGCCAACTAAAACCTGCCGAGTTAATTTACAAATCAATGTCTGTTGAAGGATTTGAATATGTTAATTGCCTTCCTGACATTCAAATTTTTTTTCTGGAGGAAAACTCGAATCGAATTCGATAGGATTTTTCAGGTCGGGACCATTCAATCAAATATTGGACAATATTAGCGTTTTTTCATAAATAACCACCCGTTCAAGTTTTGAGTACATTGGAGTTTAGAGAGTAAAAAAATTCACATAAATTTGACCTTTGATAAACAACCCCAACAGTGTTTAATAACTGTTTAAAATAGCAATTGTGAAAATGTGAAACCATTACATGCTCCACTGTGAAAACGTTGTATCTATTATTACACTGATTGTCATAACACCTAAAGGACCTTTTTAAAAATGTGAAATTGTGACAAAGATACTGATACTTTTTCCATTGTGAGGGTTGTGCATCAAACATGGTTCCAGTAATAAAACAGATTGTGCAAGATTATATAATTATTTTATTTATAAAATCTTGCACATTAGATAGAATGTATCAGTTTATTGGTTATTCCTGCACTGAATAGCACTTTTGGAATTACGGAATTGGGCTTTAATTGAAAGGAATATGTAAAAGAATATATAACTGAACTACGTTTATAGGTTTTTACCTTTTTATCTTTTTGTATACTATCCAGGATTGGATGCTGAAGATCACCTGGGTGGGATGGGTGTGTTTAAATGGTTCACTTTCTATCTGTGTTTTTTACACTTGAGAAAGGGCATCACTAGCCCGAAACATGTCGTGTAAAGCAGCATGAATAATAAATAATCACTAGCAGTTAAAGGAAAACTATACCCCCCAAACAATGTAGGTCTCTATTAAAAGATATTGAGTAAAACAGCTCATGTGTAAAACCCTGCTTCATGTAAATGAACCATTATCATAATAATATACTTTTTTATTAGTATGTGCCATTGGGTAATCATAAATAGAAAATTGCCATTTTAAAAAATAAGGGCCGCCCCCTGAGATCGTAAGATTCACTGTGCACACATACAAACCACATGTAAGGTCACATGAGCCAATTAACAGACAGAGTTCTGCCTTTTGCTTGATCACTTCTTCCTGTTACAGTTAGTGTTGTAGTATTTCGTCAGGTGATCTCTGAGGCAGCACAGATAGAGTCACGAAATGGTGGTTCAAGGCAAGAGATGTAAAAGGGCAATATTTATGTAAATATATATTCCAGTTTGGTAAGATTCTTTAATATGTCATTCAATTTGATATAAAATATCTGTTGCTTAAGTATTCATTTTGGGGGTATAGTTTTCCTTTAATCTGAGTCTGAGTGCTCTCCTCTCTTTCATTGAAAAAAGTGGATATCTCTGGATGACTGGTACATCTTTGTGAGAGGATTGATGCATTTACAAATACGTGATCATTAGGCCGAGCGCAGATCTTCACAGCTTCCCATAAGATAATTATTTCACTATCTTTATTTTTACATCGCTGTTGCTTACAAGGTGTTTTCTTTACTGCAACTTACTTATAATGGTAGGACTGATCAGGCAGGTATTAAATCTTTATCCAGAAACCCAAAATTCCGAAAATGATCTATTATTTAGTCCAACTTAAGCAATTCATTTGGTTTTTTATAATATGATTTCCATTTTCTCTGTAATAACAAAACAGTACCTTGTTATTGATAGTAGCTAAGCTGCATCAAATGATATTGATTTATACTCCAGATCAGGGTGGCCACTCTTGCGAAGTAGACAGATGAGCAGTAAGTAGATGATATGATTAGAAACACTATGTCAAACTGCACTCTTTATTAATAAAGCAAAATATGTAGCGGATAAACAAAGTCCATGTCCTAAAGATACACAGAAATTATTAAACAGAAATAAATATTGCAGAGTAGAAAGTCGGGACTATTTTATAAATACTGAGGAAATGTACACCTGGGCAGTAAACCATGGCAACCCAACAAATGTTTTCTTTATTTTTTCAACCTTCCTGGAAAAAAAGCCAATAAATTATTTGTTGCTATGGGTTATAGCCCATGTGTAAATTTGGCCAGTCTTTATAAGCCACGTGTGGAAAAAACAGTATACACAATATTCAAAATAGTAAAAATAGAGTTTTGATGTATGCAATAAAAGCATTGTCTATGATTTTATTGCATATGTGCAAAAGCTATTTGTGTTATATTGAATAGCAATCCATTGCTTTAAGTGCAGAAGCTATTTGTATTATTTTGAATGCTGTGTATAATGTTTGGTTCACACTGTGTCTACTCTCATTGTTATATGTTTCTATGTTAAAGGAAAGACATGATGGGCATGCTACGTCTTTGTATACTGCTACATAGTTTGCTGAAGCAAAATGCAAAGTATGACCTTTTAAGAGGCACAATAATCAAGACCAAAACTGATGCAGCCATCTGAAACCTATTACTGTACTTGAATTGTAATTGTTCCTGGAGCACCTTAAACAGGGCACAAGATTTTGTGACTATCATATGTTATCTTACATTGCATTAATGTTGGATTCACAATGAGATTATTCTTTCTTTTATACCTTGTATGTTCCAGAGAGAGAAATTACACAAAGCAAATTCGATTACAGAGGTAATTTTATGTTCTTAACCTCATTTGGTACGCAACCATTTCTTTCTAGATTTTTATCTTTAAACTACACATTGTAAATGTATCTCTATAGGATTTTTTTCACATTTTGCACATTTATATTGCATGTAGGTATCTGCAATAATTTAAAAAAATATGCAGGTAAATATGTTTTTCCTGGACAAATATATATATATGTTTTGCAGTATATCCATTTTCTAAATGCAGTAATGTACTGTATACAGGATCCCTTACAGTTTCAGTAGAAATGTATTCATATTAGGAATGAGTCGTCTGTTTGAAAATTTGAAAGCAACAATAAAAATTTGACATATTTTGTTTATAGGAATTATTCACATAAGTATTTTTTCATGATTTGAAGCACTTATAGGGATACTGTCATGGGAAATTTTTTTTTTCAAAATGAATCAGTAAATAGTGCTGTTTCAAGAATAAGTGTAGCGAATCTTGATGTGTTCAGTGTTTAGCCCAGAACAAGGGTGTAGACTGACCTTTGGTGCATACTGTATGCAGAGCAGGTGATCAAAAGATCAGTTATTGCTCTTAAAGGGATACTGTCATGGGAAAAAAAAAATTCAAAATGAATCAGTTAATAGTGCTGCTCCAGCAGAATTCTGCACTGAAATCCATTTCTCAAAAGAGCAAACAGATTTTTTTATATTTAATTTTAAAATCTGACATGGGGCTAGACATTTTGTCAATTTCCCAGCTGCCCCAAGTCATGTGATGTGTGCCTGCACTTCAGGAGAGAAATGCTTTCTGGCAGGCTGATGTTTTTCCTTCTCAATGTAACTGAATGTGTCTCAGTGGGACATGGATTTTTACTATTGAGTGCTGTTCTTAGATCTACCAGGCAGCTGTTATCTTGTGTTAGGAAGCTGCTATCTGGTTACCTTCCCATTGTTCTTTTGTTTGGCTGCTGGGGGGAAAAAGGGAGGGGGTAGATATCACTCTAACTTGCAGTACAGCAGTAAAGAGTGATCGAAGTTTATCAGAGCACAAGTCACATGACTTGGGTCAGCTGGGAAATTGACAATATGTCTAGCCCCATGTCAGATTTCAAAATTGAATATAAAAAAAACTGTTTGCTCTTTTGAGAAATGGATTTCAGTGCAGAATTCTGCTTGAGCAGCACTATTAACTGATTCATTTTGAAAACATTTTTTCCCCCATGACAGTTCCCTTTAAGTAACTTAAAGTCTTTAAGTAACTTAAAGTCTTTTCAAGTAACTGCTGCAGTGCATTAGCATACGCTTATCCTATCCCATCTACTGCAACCTTCCAATAAAAACAAAACAATGATCTGTTTGTGCTTTATAAATAGAAAAGGGAAATATACATTTTCAGCACCTGTTTTATTTTATTCAAGCTGAAAAAAGTTTGGATTGAAAATAAATTGTGCCAACAAAATCTTTTTTTCAGTGAATACATTTCAATACTTCATACACATTAGTAGAGTAACTACTATTTAAGTAATTAGTATGCTTGTATCAGGTTTCTAGGTCACTTTACCTGGATTCCTGGATGTTGTATTGTTCATGAATTGTATACTTTCATAGCAACTGAGCTCTATGAAATTTTCCAAACTTTCAAAATGAATACTTCCAATGAATTTTAACAAGAACTTGTCCTTTAGATATGTCATTCAGTTGATCAATTTTCACCACAGCTAAGAGAATGTTTGCTAATGCGAAAATAATTTGCCCAATTTCTATTTTTTATAAAAGCATTCATAGTTGTTGTAAGATCATTTAAAAATCTCAGCTGTAAATAAAATACTGTCTGCCCCTTCTCTATACCTTAGGCATAGAGGCCGGGCAGACAATTACTTCCACTTTCCATTCAGCACTTCCTAGATGTCACTGCTTTTCACACATTTCCCCATTCTCTTAACTGTTTAATTGTGTAACCAGTGCATGGGGATGGACATCGGGTCCCCCATTCTGGTGTACAAACAAGATTCTAAGATGATGCAAGGCTTGCCTTAATAACAGTGTTCACAAAATGGCTCCTGCCTGCTTGCTATAATTATGAATTCCTAGACTGAAGGAAACAAGATTCAAATAATTTATATAGTGTAATTCAAGTTTATTTTGCTTGACTAATGTGATAAAATAGGATTTTGAATAATTATTTTGGTTGACGGGTCCCCTTTAAGTTCTTTATTATTTCTGAGCACAGTGGGTATTTTGCAAAAGGATCTAACAACAAATCAGAGAACTCAAACGAAGGAGAAAGCACTTGTCTGCAAGGGGTTGTCACCTGTCAAACTTTATTATATGCCACACTAAAATCCATTAGTGTGTTTGGACTGTGGGAAATCAGATGCCCAAAGCGGGCATCACCAAGCACATTGGAGAAGTCACACTATTCACTATATTCCTGGTAGCCATTGAGAAGCTTAGGGGGTGTCACAATGTTGCCCATAGCAATCAATCAAATTTTTGCTTTTGTTTTCTAACTTAAAAGATTACTGTTCAAATCTAAATGGTAATGTATGAGCTAAGGAGGGTCTTGACCAAAGGCTGGACTTTCAAATGGGAGCTGGCCAAAGGCTGATGCTTTAAGTGGCTTTGAATTGAAAAGAACTACTGCTGGTAAAACATGGTCAGATCATAAAAATAATTAAAAAAAAAGAGGACAACAGAGAGTTTGCATGTGTACATTTTTTTTTTTATTTTACATTTAAAATTATTGAACCAGCAGGTTAGTATGGTAGATCAACAACAATATGTAGGAGATCCCAAACATATCATTGGTGAGAGCCTAGCAGGTGGCTCAGATGTAACAAATGTTTGGCGTGAGTACTAAAGTCCATCTTGGACTCATCTTCTTCACTGATATCTAATTAGGGAGACTGGAAAATCGCTTCAGGTCTCAGATGCAATGTTAACAGAGACGATGCTACTGTTAATGGATAAACCCTGTTAATGTTATGGTGCAAACCGTCTCTCTTATATTTAACTACCTTAAGTGTTTTGAATGTTGGCCTCTACATCATCACATGGTGGTAAAATGTAGAAGAAGTCTTCCTCTATATTCTTGTATTCTGAAACTGTACAAGAGTTGAAGGGCAACATTAACACATTAGATAGCAGTAATATAATTGTTTAGTTGTAAATAATATCAATATAACAATTGTATAGTTGTACAGCTTTTCCCTTAATTTCTTGATCAAATTTAATTTCATCTGGATTTGCTTGCAAGATCGTTGTTCAATAAAATATATCTCAGCTTCTAAAATGCATAGAAATTCATTCTATTTAATAAGATTGTATAAGACTGATGATGGTTGAGAGGCATTCGCTGATAACCCCTTACAATTGATGTTCCTTTGTAACAAGGAAATTATTGAAGGTTGCATAGCGACAGGACTGACATACACATGCATTCCCTTTCCAGAACAATTTCCACCAAAAAGGAAAAAAGTGCCATGGCTGTGAGTTGCACATTTTCTATAACAAAGCTAATGATGAAGCTAATGATGAAGATTGTTATTGATAATAGGCTACATGTTAATGATTCCCCATGCAGTCTATCACCTTGGGCCTTCTGTGGATGTTACATGGGAAATTCTTTGACCTCCACTAAAGCTGCCCTTAATGTTCTCACTATAGCTGCCCCCCCCATGCAAGGTATAGCTCAACAAACAAGGGAACGTTGTGCTCACCACTAATTTTTAAAACCATTAGGCAGGGTTGCAATGAGGCTGTGACCACAAAATACATATAGACACATACAAGAGTCCTCTGCACTCAACCATTTTTCATTAGCAGTATGCACAAAATGTCTCTGTCTTAAATATATTGATAATGGGTTGAGTGCAGAGGACTCTTGTATGTGTCTCAAGGTATAGCTCAAGTCACCTGTGTGGCCCTAAAGCAATAATACTATAGAGAACAATGATCAAATCCATTAATAAACTGTCCATTTTCTTGTATGATCCAAACAAAGATATAATCGAAAGTTGAATCTGAAACAGATGAAAATATGTACATATGAAATGTTTTAAAGTACTAAAAGAATCTTTTAATCCTGAATCCAACCCCTACACCCACCTAACCACCCTGACTAGATACAGAACCCAATTGGTATAGAGCATCCTGCTAATAGAAATATATACCATGAAATATGTATGCACTAACTTCATTTTAGGGTCTCTATGCCAGATACTTAGTAATCCTAGGCACAATGGACATCAAATGGTTTGGTTGACTCCTGGCATTTATATTCTTGGTATACAGATTAGATGCAGGAAATTGGAAACTTTAATTTTCAGGTATTTCATCAAAACGGCCCATATTGTGGGAAAAATAAACTAGTGAAAGTTTTGAGTTGAATTTTCATAAATTTTTATTGAAAAAAAAAAAGTTCAGAAAAGCTTTGATGTTTGGAAATTAGGAGTATGGAAGCAAGTAGTCGCCACAGCAGTTACTTATCTTCTTTCAATAGTGCATATTCTCCAATGGGCACTTCCATTGGTATAAATAAATAAATATATATATATATATATTTAGGAGCACTCACAGTGTTGTAACAAAAAGGCTTTTATTGGAGTATTACAATCTACCCCACATCAACGCGTTTCGGTTCTCTCTGAACCATCGTCAGGGCAACGGTTCAGAGAGCAGCAGTTGTAAAGCTAAAATAATACTTCATCAAAAATTATAGCATTTGCAGTTTATGGTATTCAGCATCCCAACTGTTTATGTGATTGGATGGTTTTAAGTCATTGAGGCAGTCTATGAGCATCCACAATTAATGAGTTAATGTCAATGTTAGTGATTACCGTGTTCTTATATTTAGTGCAAAAAATGGAAAATTGTGCTCACCCTTACATCTTAAACCAATAAGGCAGGGGTGCCTAATGTGCTCAAAACATTCATTCAAAGACAATAAGTCCTCTGCACTAAACCCATTATTAAAATATTAAGGACATTTTATGCATTATGCTACTAAAAACGTCTTCCCCTTTAAACTACCTAGATTGTTTGTCCACATATTGGAATATATTCAAGTTGGCCAACTATGAATTCTACTACTTCATTATACATTTTATACAGGTTTTATCTGCAACATGCTTGATCTCTGGACTTGCCCCTTTATTAGTCACCACTGTGATCACCGGACTGTGGTGATGTATGGGCCGACCCGATGCCCACGGGTCAGGCAGGTTTACCCGCACTGCTCCTCGCGGGAGCCGGCTTCTGGGTTCCGGTTTTATAGTCTCGCGTATGCTCGCCCCACCCCTTTTGTGACTTCATTGTGGCGTCATCGGCGAGGCGGCGCGGGTCTATAAAAGGACCCTGGAAACGAGGGCTGGAGCAGGGCGGGTTAGCGTTGGAAAACCCTGACCCGCACATCACTACCGGACTGTAGCTTGTCTTATATATAGAGTAGCCGCACTAATTGTATATGTAAGCACTGGTATTAGTTTTTAAGGACCTGTGTGTGTGTGTGTGTGGGGGGGGCACTGGAGACAAGCGTGGTCCAGATCGCAGGGTCAGCTTTCTCTATAGCCTGAAAATTCCCCCATTCTATTCCATTCTAACATGGGTACCAGGAAAAAAAGCATTCCTGTGCTAATTACATCTCCTTCACTTCACGATCCCCTGCTTAAATAGAGGTCTGGTATTTTGGGTATCACTGGTGTAGGACTGTGATGCGCATTGACATTGATTGTGCCGTGGGGGCCTCAGGTCTTGGGTCTGCTATTCCTATCAGTGCATGCGGGGGAGTCTACAATTTTTTGGGGTCTGCTATTTCTGTCATGAAGTGCAGCATGGGGGCACATGTCTGGGGTCTGCTATTCTGATCAGTGCATGCAGCAGGGGAGGGGGGAAATATGTGGGGTGTATTTCTATTAGTGTGAGGGGGGAGGCCATAGGTCTGCTATTCCTATAAGTTTGTTCAGCAGAGGGTGTATTTCTATTAGTGCTTGCCGTGTGGGGCCACAGGCCTGGAGTATTAGTGTGTCCAATGGGGGGGGGCACAGATCTGGGGTGTATTTCTATTAGTGTGTGCACCCAGAAGCTACAGGTCTGGGGGTCTACTAATCCTATCAGTGTGTGCAGTGTGGGACCATCTGTGACTGTGGTCTACTATTTCTGCAAGTTCCTGCAGTGGGAGCCACAGGTGCACAGAGTTTGTGCACAGGTCTGAGACAGCTTTGCCTCCAGGGGCCACAGATCTAGGGTCTGCTTTGTCTGTTAGTGCATGCAGCGGGGGGGGGGGGGCACAGGTCATGGGTCTATTTCTATCACTGCACACAGCCCTCCTCCCCTGCATGTTGGACAGACATCCTGGATCACTATGTTAGTGCTATGGATTTTGGTTTGTTCACTGACTCGGCAGGTTCAGACAATTTGGTGTGGTTGTTTTTTGACTCTCACTACTGTATAACAATACAAAGAACTTAGGGGCAGATTCCTTAAAGGGCAAAGTGACTAACGCTAGTGAAAATTCGCCAGTGTGACGTCATTTCGGAAAAGTGTAGATGTACACAAGATCTGGTGTTTAATATGGATCTCTTTACCACAGTGGGGATGACTAAAAAACTTGCCAGGTGACATGTATCTACATGTAGTACACCCTGCACATTTATAGCATCCTTTCTTTAGTTTACTAAGAATCCCACCACTAGGCTTATAGCATTTAATAGGATCCATTTGCATTAAATATCTCTTAGATTTGGTCCCCGTTTTAAAGGGGTTGTTCACCTTTCAGTTAACTTTTCGTATGATGTAGAGAGTGATATTCTGAGACAATTTGCAATTGGTTTTAATTTATAATTATTTGTGTTTTTTTTGATATTTCGTTTTTTATTCAGAAGCTCTCCAGTTTGCCATTTCGGAAATGTGGTTGCTAGGGTTAAAATTACCCCCATTCAAAAACTGGAAAGAGTCAGAAGAAAAGGACAAAAAAAAAAAAAAACTATAAAAAATAAATAATGAAAACCAATTGAAAAGTTGCTTATAATTGGTAATTCAATTACATTCTAAAACTTAACTTGACAGGGAACCACCCCTTTAACTGCAGAAGAACCAGTAGCATAACAAGATGTCACAATGTAATGATTTTGCTCATTAGAAACCGATTTAAACTAGGTGGATGAATACTAGTGGAGTATAATAGTGTATTTCTGTTTGTGGGCTTCCGATATAGCTTATAACCCAAACCATTATGTTGCTTAAATATTGCATATCATATGTGACTGTGAATTTAACTGGAGAATTTAAGGTATTGAGGCTTTCAACCAAATTCAACAACTCCTGACCCCGCCACTCACATAGCACATCATTGATGTAGAGTAAATATAAAGAAAATGAGATTCTCCAAATTGGGGTACAATGTTATGCTGTTCATAAAAAGCCATATAACAATTAGCATAAGCAGGAGCCATTGAAGCACTCATTTACGTACCTTACTTTTGTAAATAATACTGTTTCACAAAATGAAAATAATTACATTTTAATGTTAATTCTAAAAGCTGACAAATAGTCAATGGGTGGGCCTTCATATAAAGCAGAATTTTGTAATGCCAAAGTACTACTTCTACTCCTTTTTGGTAAGGAATTGTCGTATATAAACGACACATCCAGACCAGGCCAATATGAGCGGGGTCGAGAGAGTGCAGGGAGCGGGTCTGGGCTGGCGGGACCTAAAAGAGCTGGGGCCCACCAGATTTTTTTCCGGTGTTCTGCGGGCCTCCTCACGTAAATTATTTTTATGTAGATCCACTTCCCTGAGTCTACATATGCTGATCAAAAACATGCACTACACTGATGTGGCCCAGTAAGAGAAAATCAGACTGTGGTTGGTGACTGATCAGCAACCCCCCTAACTGTGCTTTAAAACCCAGTAATGCAAGGTGTTAAACAGGGTACTTGGAATCAGGAGTGTGATACAAGACTATATAGGTAGCTAGGGTTTTGCAGGGAATTTGCAGCAGAGAAGTTAACGAATGAGGTAGATAAGTCAGGGGTTTTTCATCTTAAAATTAACTTTTATTATTATGTAGACATTGATATTGTAAGACCATTTTCAATTGGTCTTTATTTGTTATGGTTTTTCAGTTTTTCAGATTTTTGTTAAGAAATGGTAAATAAGACTCTAGCAGCCTGGCAATGCTTTTAGGGAGAGATGTGAATGTGAATGTGAATGAATGTGAATAGGAGAAGGCCTGCAAGATACGGTAAGTAAAAAAAGTAACAATAGCAATAAAATTGTAGCCACACAGAGCAATTGTTTTTTTTTGGCTATGTTGGTCAGTGACCTCCAATTTGAAAGCTGCAAAGACAGAAAAGTAAGGCAAATAATTAAAAAATACATCATGAATACCAACTGCCAAGTGGTTTCTATAACATATTAAAAGTTAACTTAAAGGTGGTCCACCCCATTAATTGGCATTTTTTTAGTTTATTGTATTGAGTGACTGAAAGGCCAATGAACTGTTCCACCACCAAAAATTTATTGGAAAGCCCCAAGAACTCCTATAAATAGGAACTGTACGGTGTTGAATTCTTTTTTTACATCTAACGGTGTCTATCACATGTGAAGCCCCATTTTGATGAGCGGTCCAAACATTATTAAAGTGGTACTTAATACTGATACCAACACCTTTACTTTAGTAGCTTCATAGGACTCATATTCCAGTAGAACTAAACCCTAAAAACAAATATAGATGGAAATTTAGTATTTTATAGACTAAACTTGCTTCACCAAAGTATTCTAAGTTTCAGAATCTCTATAACAGCAATATTTCAGGTCTTCAAAGTTTTTCACAGGATTTTGTTTGGAATGTCCGTGACATGCACATGCTCGGTATGGTCTGGGTAACTTTTGAGAAGCTAAGGTTAGGGGTCATAGCAAAATATCAACAGAAAATGAGGTTCATGTGTCATATAAGCTTATGCTTTAAGGAGAATTCAACCCTAAAGTTAAAAAACCCCTAGCCTACCTAGACCCTCCATCCTCCCCCCAGCCTAAGTGTTACCCTGGGCAAATGGTCCTAACGTTTTACCTACCCCTCGGTGCAGATTCAGGCATCGGAGTTCACGGGCGTCATCTTCTTCTTTTCAGAAATCTTCGAAATGAGACCGGCGTTGTGGCACATGTGCAGTTGGAGCAATTTAATGTTCTGCAACAATTTCGCATTCGGCGCCGGTCTCATTATGAAGATTACCGAAGTGGCTGAAGATTGCGCCTGTGAACTCTGATGCCTGAATCTGCAGAGAGGGGTAAGTAAAACATATGGGGCATTTGCCCAGGGTAACATTTAGGCTGAGGGGGAGTAGGGAGGGGGTCTATGTAGGGGGGTAAGGTTTTTTTAACTTCTCCTTTAAGAATTATCCTTTAAGGCTGATTCTGATCCAAATTGCATTGGTTTCTGGGCTTCCATGTAATAAGATTCTGAATTAATCAATAATCAGCCTTTATATATACAGTATATTGTGAGTTGGAGCCTAAACTCTGGTATGTATCTAGTTTACTTTCACCTATTTCAGTTATTGGCCAAGAGGTGTAATGACCACTTCCTGCTATACTTTAATATAGTGTATGGAAAGGGGTGGATGTTCCTCTTTGGCTTCTGGTGTCCTAATCATATGGATGTTCCCAATGAGCCTGGGTACACCAATTAGATCTGTTATAGTACTCTGAAGGAGAGTAAGATAGAGAGGAGAAAGAGAGAGCAGCTTTGTGCTCCATCAAAGATCTGTATCAGGGAGTAGGTTCCCAAGGCTCATAGAGAGTACTTTAGTGAAGGGACCACAGTGGATAGAGTGTCAGGCTTAGACTTCTACTCCCTGACCACTCCTACTTGACTACATCCTTATGGGAGTCACATTCCCAGCTGTCTCATCTGCCTGTCCTAGTCTGCTGGTATTTTATACTGCATGTGCATTAGTATTGTAAGTAACCCTGTGGATCATTTTTCTTGGACAAATAAGCTGTTACTCTTTTGTCATTTACCCTGTTGATGGAGCTGGCCTCTTTTTGGTTGGACAGCGTGACTTCTACATTTTCTCTGCACAGTTCAGCTGCTCAGAAAATCTTGGCAAATTGTAATCCTGTGCCTATTTGTTAGTGATACTGGCATTTTTTCCTAGCATTGCATTGCTTATTCTATATTAAGTTGCTAATCAATATTAAACTTCCTTATGGAACAAAATCGCACATATCAGCCAGTTTTGCCAAAAAAGGTACCCAGTTACAAACATCCATATTTCAAATATTCAGACAGCCTATGTTTCTTGTCTGTTAGGTTCATTTGGGATTTAGATTTTACATATTCATTATTTGCCCTTAAAGCCTTACCAGAAAATAAAATCATCACTCTTTGTTGATATGATGCTGAATTTTCTGACTTGGAAGACCAAGCTTTTGCAGGTTGGCTGACTTGTTATATTGTTATGGTCTAATCACTTGATTTGATGTAAGCATTTTAAAATAGCAGTTTCTTTAAGTTTAAGAACACGTTACAGATGCCTAGCTATACTTGCATCTATCATTGAAAATGATTGCTTTCTCTTTGAAACACCTGAATTATTTATTAGGTAGCTTGTTTTGTGCAGAAAGCTGTTAATTAGAAATACCTCCTTGTTAAAGTAGTAGTGTTCATGTGCTTCAAAAGCTAGTCTTCCAAGGAAAATTTTGTTGACACCAGTAACAAACCACAAATAGATTTGGCTAGTGGGAGCACAGAAAAAGGCAAGATAACTTGCAAAAAGCTTTTATCAATGTGTCATACACAAGGGGGCAAATTCACTAAGCGCCGAACGCTAACGTTAATTCGCTAGCGTTGGGCATTTTCGTTACTTAGCAAATTCACTAATGAACGCTGGCGTAGATTCACTAGTGTTACTTCACACCCTTACGCCTGGCGAATTTTCGCTACGGACGTAACCACGCAAATTCACTAACGCGCGCAGTGTACTGAACGCTACCTTTTACGCTAGACTTCCTAGAATTCAAATTTCAATGGAGGAATATCAGCACTACAAATGGCTAGAAAACCTTCAAAACATCAAATAAAAATTTTATTTTGCCCTACACATGTGCCCACTGTATAGGTAAGTTGCCGTGAGTTAGGAAATGTAGGGGGGAAGGAGGGGAGCCCCAAAAATTTTTTCGATCTTTTGCAGCCTATCACCCATAATGTAGAAAACACCCCAGCGTTTTTTGGACTTAGAAAAAATTTTGACTTTTTTTGAAGCAATCCCTATCTACTCTATTGCGCTTCGCCTGGTCTGAGGTGGCGAAGGAAGTCTAGCGTAAAAGGTAGCGTTCAGTACACTGCGCGCGTTAGTGAATTTGCGTAGTTACGTCCGCAGCAAAAATTCGCCAGGCGTAAGGGTGCGAAGTAACACTAGCGAATCTACGCCAGCGTTCGTTAGTGAATTTGCGCAGTAACGAAAATGCCAAACGCTAGCGAAGTAACGCTAGCGTTCGGCGCTTTGGCGCTTAGTGAATTTGCCCCTATGGGAGACAGTCATTCCGTAATTCTGAGCTTTCTGGATATCGGGTTTCCGGATAAGGGATCCTATACCTGTATTACTATCTTTCTGGACAACATCACTGGAGGACAATGGGTACAGCATTTGAGCAAGAAATAGGGTTAGACTAGTTCATGTATTTAAAGGGATATTTTTTACAGCCATAATAACATTGTATTTCCATTCAATTTATAATTTTGCCATTAAATTATTTGACCAATGCTTTTACATTACCCATCTGATCTCCCATGTTCCTTTATGAGGCAGCTGCCATATTTTTGCAGCAGTAGTCCAGTCTAATTTGAGTTTAACCCTCGAAAACTCAAAATTTTTCAGGAAACTCAACCTTTAATAAAAAAAACCCTTAATGTACCTTAATATTTCAAATTTCAAATTTTCCTTTCTCTATATGATCTTCCAAAGTTTAATCTCACCCTGTGCTGATCTCCCCACGATAACGTCACAATATTCACCATCAGCTAGGCTGTGACTCCAATCCTTAATATTAAGCTAGAACGTTCACGCATGGAAAATTAATGGAGATAAGAAACATTATAGTGTTTTTATGTGAAAGGTCATGTGACTGTTCTATACAAACGCAAATGAAACATAATTATATAGATAGATGGTTTTGTAGAGGGCCTCATTATTTATCTGCATTGTGGGACTTGAATCCAATCTATTATTACAATTAGATAACTTCTTTTAGTTTGGTGATGATGACAGTTCTATATTTTCATTAACTGATAATCAGGTACTGTTGAAGCCTGGCAGGAGTCTTATGGATTGGATCCGACTTACAAAGAGTGGAAAAGATTTGACAGGACTGAGAGGAAGACTAATTGAAGTGACTGAAGATGAGCTTGCACTTCATAATAAGAAGGAGGACTGCTGGGTTTGCATTCGAGGTAGGTTGTGTGGTAATGTACATTCATATATGAATCTTCACATTTAAGAGCAAATTTATACATTTTTTATTTCAAGGAGAAAAAAAACAAGATCAGAGCATAGAAAAATCTGCGAAAAACTGATTTTCTGGTCACATTTGTCTCACATAAATGATAATCACATTGTTCCGTTTACTTTCAATAAAACTTAACATTTGTAATCTTTTTACATATTTGGGGGGAAAAAACTTCAACAACAATTTCAATTGACTTCTATAGAAACCTGGCAACCTTTATTTCAGTTTTTTCATCCAAATTTTTTTGATTTTTTTAAATAAATCGTGACTTTATTTTTATAAACCTGGTACTTTTTTTGTAGCTGTAACCTGTTGCAACCAGCTGGAATCCAAGTGTTGGTTAAACATTGGAGCTGGAGCTTTCCATATAAGGGATCTTTCTAAAAAAAAAAATTATTTAAATATTAAATAAAAGTAATAGGATTGTTTTGCCTCTAATAAGGATAAATAACATCTTAGCTGGGATCAAGTAGAAGGTACTGTTTTATTATTGCAGTAAAAGATCAGAATAAAAATAATATTTTAAAATTAGAAATATTTGTTCTGTGGGAGATGGCCTTCCCATAATTTGGAGCCTTTTGGATAATTAATTTTTTTGGAAAAACTGATCCCATAAATGTACCAAGTTGCTCAGAATAGTTCCACATATAAAGTGCTACCCGCCATATGTAACAAGAAGTTTGCCCAATTGCAGCAACCAATAAACTGTATTCATAAAAGACCAGTAAATAATAGCTGATGATTTGTTGCTATGGGTGATTAGACCAGCATGTTGCAATTAAGGTGAATATCTACTTTTAACTAGTATTTTGTTAGTTTCAACCAATGCAACACTAACAGCACCTGTTTAAGGACACATATATTACTGGGTTTATTTAATGATTAAATGATTTTTGGTAGACAAAGTATGGAGATCCAAATTACACAAAGACCCCTTATCCCGAATACCCCAGGTCCTGAGCATTGTGGATTACAGGTCCCATACCTGTATTATTATTTTTCCTGTATTTATATAGTGCCAGCATGTTTTCAAAGTAGGAGATTTGTTCATTATTCACATCTGTCCCTGCCCAGTGGAGCTTGAAGTCTCAAGTCCCCATGACATTCAAACAACACACCCACACAAAGTCAATATGTACATTTTACTCCAACTTTTAAAGTTTTTAATAAAAATCCTCCCCAGCATTTCTTTCATCGTTCATAATAGAGTGTTTATCAACAGGTATGCTGTTTTGGCACAGAACCCTCGAAGCATTTCTTTCTGTAAAGCTGGAATTGTATAGCTGTTAATGTGAAAGGACGTATTTACATAAATTGGTACATAATTTGTCTTCAGAGATGCATTTTTCCATTCTCAATAGCAGCAGCTTTATAAATCCAAATAAAAGACTCTCATTCAAATAATTTAGGGACGTATACTCAGTTTTTTTTTTTTGTAGTTTTTATCCACTTTATTTTCAGGTCCGTAAAACGTTGTTTTGTGTTTTCAGGTCCTGTTGATTTTCACCTGGGCAGTAAACCATTGCAACCAATAAGAATTGATTCCAGTGCTCAGCCTGCAGCTGCCTGAAAAAAGCTAATCACCGATTGGTTGCTATGCTTACTACCCAGGACCAATTTTGCCCACTATTTATAAATGAGCCCCAGGGTGCAATCCTTCCAATGGATAAATACCCCATTAGCCTTAAACACAGCATCTACTTAAAGCATTTGTTTCCTAAAGCCATCATTGACAGTTCAACATTTCTTAAAAGTTTCTCTTAGTGGTATTTTATTAGGGCACTGTTTAAGATTTATATTAATTGTGGTGGAACCTTGACCATCTTACTGACATGTGTGATTTCTGTGTGTTTAGACTGAAACAGTGTAGGACAAAAAAAACCATTTCAAACATTAAAAGATAGACTTTGTTAGAACTTTGGCCTCCAAAATTTTTAAATGGCAGTAATGTATGGGGAAGTGAATTTTATTTTTCTTACTGTATATTTTTAATATGAAAAGTAAATATATAAAAACAGAGTTTCCTGGAAATGCATAGTCATTTTAAGGATTACAGGATTACTTGTTGTTTTTAGTATGTAATCAAATGTAGAGTACATATGGTCTTTGTTCTTTCCATAGGATACAATAATAGAGTTGATGCTTTTCCTTTACACTTTGATCTCCACCTCTCTTGGTTGGAAGTGTAGGTAGCTGTGTAACTGGACAGTCCTTGCTGCAAAGAAAGTATAATATATTTATAGTGGAACCTCCATTCTTCTGTATGTATTTGGCACTTATACTGTAAAAGGTTTGGATCTCAATCCAGGACCCATTTAAAGATTTACATTGAAGAAAACAGGCAGACCTGAATGAGTTTGGTATTATTAACAACGTGTTTATAAAGCACCAACATATTCAACAGTGCTGTACATTACATAAATGTATACACTGAACATTCACACCTACAAAACTCCAACCACTCAAAGCCCTGCTCAAACAGCTTACAAACTAAATCTAAGTCTATAAGTTGGTTGCCGTGGTGTCTCTCAGCAACCACCTTATAGAACTCTAAAACATACATTGAGCTTGTCAAAAGGCATCTCTTAGCAACTGGTTTATAGAAATTCCAAGTATACGGTAGGTAGCGCATATCCCGAGCATGTCTTAAAGGAGAAGGAAACCCTTTTGCAGAAAACCCCGTACCCCCCACCCCACGTAGACCCTCCTCCCCCAGGCTAACTACCACCTCGGGAAAATGCCACATACTTCATACTTACCCCTCGTCGCACATTCTTCCAACGGAGTTGCACGCATCCATCTTCTTCTGCGTCCTCGGTAAGCTGACTGGGAGATCTGCAATTTCCGTGTAATTCCGCGCATGCGCAGTTTGCACAAACCGGCAAACGGCTCCAACTGCACATGCGCAGAAATACCGATCTCCCAGTCAGCTTACAGAGGATGCGGAAGATGAATGCATGGAACTCCACTGGAAGAATCTGCGACGAAGTGTAAGTATGGAGTATAGGGAATTTCCCCGGGGGGGGGGGGGAGGGTAGTTAGCCTTTTTTGCAAAAGCACTAGCATTTTAAAATACTTGAATGTATTTGATTATAATGTATATTGCATTAGTCACTTTAATGGGGTGGTGCCACTTCCCTAGAGACAGAGTGGGGTGTGGTTGCCTTGAGAAAGGTCCTGGAGTGGACCGAAACACCACTTTGGCTATATATTTACTCGTAAATACAACTGAAATTCCGGTGTTGCTGCGTTTTTTTGAACATTATGTACTGTGTGTATATATATATATATATATATAATTACCGTACACCCCGCCATCAACAGTAGCCTTGGAGTGCGAATATTCATTGGAGAAAGTATATGTGTATATATATATATATATATATATATATATATATATATTAAATTAAAGTCTAGTGCACTTAGAAAAACTGTAACGGTGTTGCCTTGAATGTCTTAGAGTAGTGTTATGTAGTTTTGAGCAAGTGGAGCATAATAACTGCTATGCATAAACCCTTAGAATAAATTAAGCCATACCTTTAAGAAGCAAGGAATAATAATACAGTGCAGATTTCCAGCTGTGTTATCATACTTTTGTGTAGAAATGTACTCATTAATACGCATTTAAATTCAAATTTGATTGCTGACAGTTATGCAGATTATTTGAGATATTAATAATCAGAAGAATGGCATTATAAGCTTTGCCTTCCTGCAGTTTATTGCACCGATTGTTCCCTCAGTGTGTACTATTATGTTTTTGTAAAAATATGCAGCACTGTGCATGCTACAAATGCTATACAGGTGTGAAACCTGTTATCCAGAATACTCGGGACCTGGGGTTTCTGGTAAAGGGATCTTTACAAAATTTGGATGTCCATGCCTTAAGTCTACTAAAAAATCACTTAAAATGTAAAGAAACTCAATGGGTTTATTTTACTTGGCAATAATATATTCAATTATATCTTAGGATCAAATACAAGGTACTGTTTTGTTATTACAGATCCATTATATATAAAATTTGCAATAGATTATGGACAATAAGAAAAACACTCGGTTTCACGTTAGCCTTCCATGTAATTAAATTGCTGGAAATAGGAACACTCGGAGGGGCTTGGTCTTCATTGTTGGCTTACTTACACCGCATGTATTACAAAAACTCCAGCACACGGTTAGAAGGCGTAACAGGGATTTACCCTGTGTTTAATTGTGCCCCTTCATCAGATGATCAGTAAAAACCCACCAAACATCTTAAATGTTCTCAAAAGCTCCTCCTCCACAATCATTAAACATACATCATAGGGCAAAAGTATATGTTATAGAAATAGTCCCAAAAACAATAGTCAATAGAGTCAGTCTCTCCAAAGGAGGTTTGTAGTTGAACAAGATCATGTTACTGAACCTGGTAATTTTCAAGCTTCCTAGGGAAAGGGTTAGTAGACAAGCAAAATAAAAAACAAAAAAAAAAGAAAATTAAATTTCCCTTATTTAATACATTTACCTTTCCCTGGTGAAGTCAACAATTAGGTGAAGCTGTAAAAAACAAATGGGATAATTACTGATATTGAAATATATTACAAAAAACAAGCAAAGCTAAACTTTTCATTTAATCCATGTGGTATTTGTGTCTGCAACAGCCAAATTCAATAACTCTCACCAATTTTAACTGAAGATTCTAGCCTGATGTCACTTTTTCAAGAATATGCCGCCTTAACTGGGAGACCCTAGGCATTTCCTTATAAAAGTGCCTATATAGAAGGGGTTCCTGGTTTTTAATCTTTTTTTGTTGTTTTTTTTGTGTGAGTGGTTTGTTATTTTGGATAGCAGATATTTATGTCAAAGCTATCTTGCAGTAGGATAGTATAAGGCTTAGTCCACACCAGGTAATTCGGGGAGATTTATCGCCCTGGCTGCGTGTGTCATAACGCAGACGACTGTCATTACAGCCGGCGCAGGAGAAGAGGAAGCGGTTCGGGGAGATTAGTCGCCTCAAAGAAGAAGCGATTAGTCGCTGAATCGCCTGGTGTGGACTAAGCCTAAAACCAGCTAAGTGGTTTAGTAAGGTCGTGCTTTCACAAGTAATTCTCATGTTTGGAGTGCCTTTAAGAAATTGGGTTTGGAAGGCATGTGTGAATTTGAAGAATCTGAATAACATCCGGTTATGTAAGATGAACTCCGCCTTAAGCGGAGTGAATTGTTTCAGCCTCTCAGCCTGTACCACACCTAGGAGCTTCACCCCATCAATTCAGAATGTCCTGAAATGTGAAAGTGTTGTTACCCTACAGTGGGGTCCATTTTGGCAGATGCCCTATAGACAGATACCGCTTTACTGTTTTATGAAAAACCTGGGTCACTGTTTTCATGGGGTGTGTCAGGGTATATACAGTCATATGAAAAAGTTTGGGAACCCCTCTCAGCCTGCATAATAATTTACTTCACTTTCAATTAAAAAGATAACAGTGGTATGTCTTTCATTTCCCAGGAACATCTGAGTACAGGGGTGTTTTCTGAACAAAGATTTTTAGTGAAGCAGTATTCAGTTGAATATTGAAATTAAATCAAATGTGAAAAACTGGCAGTGCAACAATTTGGGTATCCTTGTAATTTTGCTAATTTGAATGTATGTAACTGCTCAATACTGATTACTGGCAACACCAAATTGGTTGGATTAGTTTGTAAAGCCTTGAACTTCATAGGCAGGTCTCAATCATGAGAAAAGGTATTTAAGGTGACCAATTGCAAGTTGTGTTTCTGTTTGACTCTCCTCTAAAGAGTGACAGCATAGGATCCTCAAAGCAACTCTGAAAAGATCTGAAAACAAAGATTGTTCAGTATCATGGTTTAGGGGAAGGCAACAAAAAGCTATCTCAGAGGTTTAAACTGTCGGTTTCAACTGTAAGGAATGCAATCAGGAAATGGAAGGCCACAAGCACAGTTTATGTAAAACCTAGTTCTGGCAGGCCAAGAAAAATAGAGGAGCGGCATATGCAGAGGATTGTGAGAATGGTTACAGACAACCCAAAGATCACCTCCAAAGACCTGCAAGAACATCTTCCTGCAGTTGATGTATCTGTACATCGGTCTACAATCCAGCAACATTTGCACAAAGAACATCTGTATGGCAGGGTGATGAGAAAAAAGCCCTTTCTGCACTCGCTTGTTGTATGCAACAGCTCATTTAGACAAGCCACAGTAATTTTGGAATAAGGTGCTTTGGACTGATGTGACAAAAAATTAGTTATTTGGTCATAACAAAAAGTGATTTGCATGGCGGAAGCATTCCAAGAAAAACACCTGCTACCTACTGTCAAATTTGGTGGAGGTTCCATCATGCTGTGAGGCTGTGTGGCTAGTTCAGGGACTGGGACTCTTGTTAAAGTCAAGGGTCGGATGAATTCAACCCAATATCAACTAATTCTTCAGGATACAGTTACGCAGGGGTTGGATATTGCAACAAGACAATGACCCTAAACACACTTTGAAATCTACAAAGACATTTATGAAGAGGGAGAAGTACAATATTCTGGAATGGTCCCCGAAATATATGGGATGATTTGAAGCAGGTTGTCCATCAAATTTAACTGAACTGGAGAGATTTTGTATGGATGAATGTTCAAAAATACCACCATCCAGAATCCAGACACTCATCAAAGGCTATAGGAGGTGTCTAGAGGCTGTTACATTTGTAAAATGATTTTCAACTAAGTATTGATGTAATACCTCTGTTGAGGTGCCCAAATTTATGCACCTGTCTAATTTTGTTATGATGCATATTGCATATTTTCTGTTAATCCATTAAACTTTATGTCACTGCTGAAATACTTTTCGATAAGGCATGTTATATATGAGAAGTAAGTTGTTACTTTGAAAGCTCAGCCATTGATAAACAAAACTCCAAAGAATTAAGAGGGGTTCCTAAACTTTTTCATATTACTGTATATTGAGAGAAGTCCCCTATGTGATTGATTAGCTAGGGCTTTAAACGAGGAGATTACTGCAGCCTCAAGGACCATGGCCTGGTTATTGTGGTCGGGATTAAGCCACCACGAGGCGTATGCACCGTGTAAAGCGAAAGTTTTTCTTCTAGTCTCTGTATACTGAGGCCAGCAATATTATGATTAACGTGAATTTGAACGGCTTGATGGCCAACGTTCCCCTCACCAAGGGCAATTCTTGGGAGAGTTCGCATTGATCAGAATCCTGGCCCTGTATAGACTAGGGATGCACCGAATCCAGGATTCGGTTCGGGATTCGGCCAGGAATCTGCCGAACTGAATCCTAATTTGCATATGCAAATTAAGGGCAGAGAGGGAAATCGCGTGCATTTTTGCACAAAACAAGGAAGTAAACAATTTTTCCCATTCCCACCCCTAATTTGCATATTAAAATTAGGATTCGGTTCGGTATTTCGCTGATCTTTAGCAAAGGATTCGGGGGTTCGGCCGAATCCAAAATAGTGGATTCGGTGCATCCCTAGTATAGACCCACAGTAAAAAGTTCTTACCTTGGCCAAAACGTTCTAAAAGTGCCCACCGATAGGGCCACTCCACAGTATCAAAGGCCTTTTCTGTATTTAGGGAGACTACTACCCTCTCACCCACCATTTGGTGTGTGGCCCAAATATTAGTGAAAAGATGCCTGATGTTAGTCATTGGCCCTATTTGGAATGCAACCAGTCTGGTCTGGGTGTATTATGTTGTCTATAACTAACTTCAGTCTCTTCGCTGGTACCTTGGCCAGCACCTAAATGTCAGTATTTTGGACAGGGATGGGCCTGTATGACTTGCACCTTTCAGGAGGTTTCCCTTCTTTTATAAATAAGGAAATGGTAGCCAGTCTGCAGCTGTCTGGCAATTGAGCCTCTTGTGTGTCTGAGTTAAAAATGGAGCAGAGTCTGGGCACTATTGTATTGCTGTGAGTTTTATACCATTCAATGGGAAGGCAGTCCAGATCAGGAGCTTATATGCTCATTTATCCAGGTCATGATACTGTAGGACTTTTTCCCTTTTTTATAATGTCACTTACGTTTCTTCCCATTTTAGATGAAAAAATTTGAAGTAAAGCAAACAATTTTCCTTCACATTTTCCTTCATTATTTTTTTTTTAAGATTCCCAATAATTTAGTATTGTTTTATGTTCTTGGCATTAGTATCACAGGTAAAAAGTAAAGGGATCCATTGCTGTTTATTAATTATATTAGACAATTTTTTTATTACATTTGCTCAAGCTAATTTACCAACCTCCTCGCGTATTTAGTCGATTGTATTCTTGTCATAGACCTTTGTGATACATTTTTTCACAATTTATTCAGATTCATCCTTATAGAGATTGTCATCAGAAATAATTCTCCTGACCTGCATTAATTGACTTCTAGGTAAATCTTTAAAGACACCTGGGGCGTGAAAGCTGTTAGAACTCAACAGATTATTTCTCTCCTGAACACTGTACATCCACATCAAGGAAATGTACGTCTTATAGTTTAGAAAAACTATAAAAAAAAAATGAAAAACAATTACAAAAGTTGTTGGGACATTCTATATATTACTAAAGTTAACTTAAAGGTGCATTTTGCTTTCTGTGGCTAAAAAAATTGGTTAAACGCACTAAGTGGGTTATTTATTAAAGTCCGAATGCCATAACATTTTTATTATAAAATCCGAAATTTTATTAAAAAAAAAACTAGAAATTTTTCTTGATTTATTATACCCTGAGGATGGAAACAGTCCAAATCCGAAAATCCAACATCTCCGACTTGCTGAGGTTGTATATAAGTCAATGGCAGAAGACCCAAAGATATCTTGATTTGTGCTGGGTTTCATGCAAAACACAGAAGATTTGATGGTTTTCAGGTAAAAATCCTAAAAAGAGTTTTCATACGATTTTATCATGATTAACTGTATTGATAAAAAAGGGGAAATAACCCCAATGCGAATTTGGTCTGAGTATATTTCAGAAAATGAGATCAATTCGGATTTTGATAAATAACCCCCTAAGAAGCTTCAGTGTGTGTGGGTGACTCCTGTTGCCAGCAATTTAGGCAATTTACTGCCATACCAGGCGACTAGGAAAAGCTGTGTGCCCGAGAAATATACAACATTGCAGTTTGTACAATGGTCTGCAACAAAAGGGACAGGCATTACAGCATTTCCATCTCTTTTTTTTTCCTCTTGATAACACCATATCTGTGAATTGATGTTTTGAGGTATGGCTTATTTGTTTCCAAATCTGTGTGAATGTCCTGCATAATCTCATTCAAAGCACTTTAGATTCTGTGGCTGATGTATCCATGGTAATAAGATGATGGGAGCAGTTGCTTGATTAGTGCTCATTATGTAGTAAGTATTTTTGGAAATGTTGAGGAGTTGGTGTGATTCCTTTTATATTCACAATATATGCTTAACCTTTTCTGAGTTTCTGTTCTGTCAAGCAAACATTGGTACTGACTTACAGGTATACATTTTACTCAAAGCAAATAAGCTTGTGCTGATCTAATCAGTGAACAAAGATCAGTGATACCCCATAATACAGCAACGATGTTAGACACCAACGGAATCTTATCTAGCTACTTATTAGTGATGGGCGAATTTATTCGCCAGGTGCGAATTCTCGGCGAATTTGCGCAATTCGCCGCCAGCGAATAAATTTGCGAAAATTCGCGTCAAAAATTCGCCGACGTCAAAAATGTTTTTTTTTCGAAAAAAATGGACGCCGGTGTCAAAAACGGGCGCCGGCGTCAAAAACGAGACGCCGGCGCCGTTTCGCTAATTTTTTGCCGTTTCGCGAATTTCGCGGCGAAGCAAATTCGCCCATCACTACTACTTATAAACAATTTAAACATTTTATAGTGTAAAGTTACCCCATTTTCTGTACGAAACAAAAAAAAATGGGGTTCCCTATCTTGGTTATCGTCCCCTATTAATAGCATTGGCATTGGGTATAATTTTTACCTGCTCGGCTGCTGAAATAAACTCTAGTTTGAAGCTTTAGTTAATTGTCTAGTCATTTCCTACTGAAACACTTCTGAAATTATCATTTAATTTCAGTGCTTCTCTTTGCAGTAAGCACTTCATACATTATGATAATGCTACTCAAATTATCACTTAATTACTGTGGTTGTATTTGCAGTAAGCTTCTTTGACATATTATGAAATGTATCTGAAATTATCACTTAATTATGATGGTTATCTTTGCAGTAAGCTAATTTTACGTAATACTGTATTTTAAATACAGGTTATCAGAAATGCAATAAAAAACATGTCCTTTTTGCCTGTCTAGAAGTACAGGGCTCTATTTTAGTCTGTTAATAAAATAGACAATCAGAATTAAAATGGGAAATCTCTCCTCAGATAACTGTCTAAGGTGCTGCTCCCCAGGAGTTGATTTTGGCAAGAGGTATCCACATATGGTGAACAGATGGCTGACAGATGGATTAATGTTGAGCTGGAAACGTTGTAATATTATTATATATTGTTGAAAAACTGTTGTTGGGAAAACTGTCGAAGAATCTGTATTCATTATTCTTATTCTATACGAAACTGCATAATGACAACAAGTTTTATTAAAGTGGACCTGTCACCCAAAAAAAGTATTCCAAATCCTATTTTATCATGTCAGTCAAGCAAAATGAACTTTAATTACACTGTGTATATTATTTAAAATGTGTTTCCATCAGTGTGGGAACTCATAATTACAGCAAGCAGGCAGGAGTCATTTTGCGGACACTGTTATAAAGACAAGCCTTGTATCATCTCAGAATCTTGTTTGTGCACCAGAATGGGGGACCTGATGTCCAACCCCATGCCCTGACTACACAATCAAATGGTTAAGAGAACTGGGGGAATGTGGGGAAAGCAGTGATATCTAGAAAGTGCTGAATGTGAAGTGAAAGCAATTGCTTGCCCCGCTTCTATGCCTAGGCATAGAGTTGGGGCAGGCAATATTTGATTGACAGCTGAGATTTTTAAACGAGTTTACAAAAGCTATGAATGCTTTAATAAAAAAAAGAATTTGGATTTCATGTTTAATTTGAAAAGGACTTTTATTATACAGCTTTTTATGTCTGAGTGACAGGTCCACTTTAAGACATGTTTAAAAAAAAGACATTATTTAGAGATGCACCAAATCTCTAGTCAAATCCCCAAATTAATTGTGAACCTGGGTAATTTTAGTCGTAATTGTGCACAGTTACTGAGGGGCCGTATAGGGCAGAAGTGTAGGGATTTATTTTGGTCAGTAAATATATGAGGAGCATTAATTAGGGACAGTATCACATTTTTTGCAAAAAAAAAAAATTATAAACATAAGTCTTACTACAGGTATGGGAAACCCGTTATCCAGAAAGCTCAGAATTACAGGAAGACTGTCTCCCACTAGACTCTATTTTATGAAAATAATCTAAATTTTTTTGTAATAATAAAACAGTATCTTGTACTCAATCCAAACGAATAAATAATTAATCCTCCTTGGAAGCTAAACCAGCCTATTGGGTTTATTAAATGTTTACATGATTTTCTAGTAGATTTAAGGTAGGAAGAGCCAAATCACGGAAAGATCCATTATCCAGAAACCCCAGGTCCCTAGCATTCAGGATACATGTATTATTTGAATATTTACATTTGAGGACAGGACTGCGTGATCTATGAACATTAACATTTGGTTTGCAGTTGTCCAGTGCTTGAAAAGATTAGGGGTTTGGATTGGGTTTGTCAGGATATTAAATCTTCATCCCAATTCAGTCTTCAAAGAAGTGATATTTGGGCAAACCTCTAAATGAATCCTGTAATATGTGCATCTTTAATTTTAATAGTTCACAGTAAATTGAGGGGGCCTACATAATTACAACCTTTGTCTGGGGATATTTTAGCTCTAATAAAAAAGGCAGTCAGGCAGTGTTTCTCATTTATGAATACTGTTCAGATTTGCACCTAAACAATAACTCATGGCAACCAATATCATTTTTTTCTTTCATTGTGAAATATGCAGCTTGCTATAAAAAGTTAACAATTGATTGGTTGCCATGGGTAACTGGCCAGGTGCACAGTTGCCCATTATTGATTAATAAGCCCCAATAAATCTGGGAGTATTTTCTCCTATTTCTAAAGCTGCACCTGTCTGCAGAACAAGCATATTTAAATATAAGGAAACACTTAACCAGTATGTGCTCTGGTAGGGGTTATGGATTATTTTTGGGTACTTTGGGTGGGAACCTTGTAAACCATCATAAAGCTTTGGGGTAAATTGTCCTAAAGAGATACTAACACCAGAAATAAACCCTTTTTTTACATCATAACATTGTCTTTTTGCTATTTATAATTTTGCCATAAAAGTATTTGCCTGATGCTTTTGTAATGCCTATCGTATCCACCGTGTTCCTCTATGAGGGGGCTTCCATATTTGTGCAGCCGTGGTCCATTACCATTAAAAAGTAAAAATCAGGTTGGCAAAACTTATTACTTACAAAAGCAGATCTAGCAGTGAAAAATACTCCAACATGGCCTATAGGTTATGTACATTAATATTTTGTAGTGTCAGTAAATAAAAGTAAAATTTGTGATGTAGGGCCCCAAACCCACACATTATAAATACTGATGTAGAGTTTGCCTTTAGGTCATTACATGGGAACTGTGCAAAATCATTGCCTGGAGACTTGGCCTAATTAATGGGATTGTATCATCCAATCAATACAGGCATTATAAATGGCTCAATAGTGGGCTGAGTCAAGAGTGGCCATGCATGCAACCAGAGTTTCTCCATGTCTAAGAACCATACCTCCTTTAATTTCATGCTGGAAGTAATTTGCCTTACAAATGACTAGAGTATTCAGGAAAGCATATTTTTCAAGAGGAAAAAAATGCGAGCACCAAAAAAGTGGTAATACTCAATTTTTTTTCTCACTTTAGCATATTTAAGAAAAAAAAGCAACAAAATATTCTCATATGCATTTTTTCTCAGAAAAAAAGATGCACACCATCAAGAATCACATTGTTTTATTAATTTTAATGAGGTTAAAAACCTAGAATGTTTTCATGAGAATAAAGTTGTTAGAGACAACTTCTAGTGAATCCTGCCAGCTTTTACTTGCCGAGTCTTTTTTGATGACTTTTTTTCAGTCATTTCCATGAACAAATCCTGACTATTTGTGGTTTCAGAACATACGCTCGCATTTTTTTTTTCGCATCTATGTTTTTTCTTTACGTTTTTCTCGAATGGGAAAAAAAGTGTACACAATTTTTGGTGAATCCGTATTTTTACTTGCACAAACACACATTAAAACCTACTGAAACGTGTACTTTATTGTTTACTCTGTATCTTCAGATGTGACGAAATCCCCCAAAAACTAGATATTAAAAGGTTTTTTTTGCTTTTAATTGCAGGAATGGTGTATAATATTACTCCATACATGGAATATCATCCTGGAGGAGAAGAAGACTTAATGAAAGCAGCAGGGACAGATGGCACTGACCTTTTCGATCAGGTGAGACCGTTAATCATGCTTTTTGGGGGAGGCACAACAAGTTTTGTGAGCTTGGGAAAATGTGTCACAAAGAGGAAAATCAGTAAACACAATTACATCACCAAATGATGATTTCACACCTGACAAATTTGATTCAGTGTTTGTTGTATTACTATAGGTGGCCATATACGTTGAGATCTCTCCCCGATATGCCCACATTGAGGTGGGCGATATTGGGCTGATCTGATTGTGGGCCCTAGGGCCAGATATTGAGCAGGAAAGCCCGTCGGAGGGCCCTACACACGGGCTGATAAGCTGTCGGCTCGGTCTGTCGGTAGCTTTTATCGGCCCGTGTATGGCCAGTTTTAGATTACATAATCTGTGGTTGTATTTTCCATTAGTATCGCTCCATATATTTTAAACCAGCGTCTTTCAAATTTAGTGGATCTGTTAAAAATCAAGTGAAGGCTTAATGGAATTCTAGCCCCAAAACAGATCATATTCCTCCAGTCCAGGATTTGGGGGTGGGTGAAAATATTTTACTTTGGGGTCCAACTTTTGTCAGTGACAATGTGCTTCATCACAACCAAAACATCTTTACAATATGCTGTATTATATACAGTACAATCCAGAGCATTATTTATGCAAAGTGTATCCTACCTCTTAGCTATAATCAGTATTCCCTTTTCTGACAATCTACAATTATAACTGAATCTTATAAGCACCAAGTGAATATTCCCACTTATTTTTTATTCAGTGTATAATTCCAACCGTGCTTTTACTCACACACTCAGTTGGATAATATAGCATCCAATATATTGCTGAACTGTCACACTCTGCTTTCAGGGGGTCTCAAACTTTACAGTACCGTTAAAATAATGGTAAAATAAATGAGTAAATAGCATACTCATGTATAAAATAATTTCAATCCTTTTAAAAGGTGCAGATATATTGCTCTCACAAACATCTTTTGTGCCAATGTGCCAAACAAGTCTGAATCTCTCCGTATCTCGGCCACTTCATTACCATAGGGATTATTCAGATAAGGCTTTTAGCACCTACTGCTTGGAGATTCTTCTAACTGATGTCCTCATGTCACTGTTCTTGTTCTTGAAATTGTATATGTTAGAACACGTATAGGTCTATTTACTCATGTTCGAGATCAAGAAAAAAACCTGTTGAGCCAAAAAATAAACTGCATCAAAACACAACAGAATATTTGTCGCAGGAAAAAAGTTGCATGCCAGTGAGAATCACGTTATTCCATTCATTTTCAATGAGGCTAAAAAACTTGAATGTTTTAATGAACTATAAAAAGAAATCTGTTAAAGACAATTCCCATGAACTTCAATTGAAAGTTGGCAGCTTTTACTTGCTAGTTTTTTTTTCTTAATATTCACTTCCAGTAACTTATATTTTTCTGTATTCACAGTGTCCCCTTCCTGAATGAGCACTTGCGGCCCCCAGGGTCATAAATTACCCCTTCTATGTTCTCCCTGTGTTTGAGTGGGCTTCTGATTCCTTCTCAAATAAATATATAAGAAAGGTTAATTGGCTTCTGATAAAACTGTTCATAATGTCCGTTTGAATGTGGTGAATGAAAGCCTATAATATTTAAAGATGCTTTAAATAGGGCACTCTGCATCAGTAATAAAATTGCACTTCTCATATTTCTCCTTTTAATACAAGATACACAGTAAGAACCTGCCAAAGGATTTCATTTTCAAAGTCCAGGTATTCCCTCCTGACAGGAAAATTGGAGTGTATTTAGTTCTCATTCGGGGGAATGTAATAAAAATCGGTAACGGAAAAACTATTCGCAATGCGAAAAGTTATGCCTTTGCGCAAACAAATTTTGCTTTGTGCGAATTTAATATAGCTTTTGCGAGCCCGGAAACTGTTTAGCGTCCACTTCCGACAGTGAAAGACCGTTTGCGAATTTTATAGTTTGTGCCAATGCACAGTCAATGTAATAAAACTTCTTACTGAAAAAGGCGTTATGTTTGCTCCAAAAGATTACGACACCTTTAAGCACTTCTTATGAGTGCGCAATTAAAATTCGCAATGCGCAATTAATATTCGCAATGCAATAACAGTTTAAGGAAGAATATTACATTGCGAGATGTGGATTTTTAGTCTTATTGGTGAGAATTGTTTTGCTCTTTGCGACTTTTATTACATTCCCCTGCTAGTCTTTTATTTAAAACATGCTTGTACTGTATATGGTTGGTTTAAGACAGATTACCGATCTCAGGTTTTGATTAAAGATCAGTTTCTCATATGAGTCTTGGAGGTTATTTTCTAAGGTTCAGATAAGATGCTCTTCTCTAACAGATGATTTTATCAGACTAATATAAGACATTGCCTTACCAAAACTATAGAGCACAGGGGTTCATTTCATTTAAAGGGATGCTGTCATGATTTTTATGGTGTAGTTGTTAATATAAAAGACAGTGTGCCTTGCAAAGAATTAATTCTACTATTCAAACTGTTATTTTAAAACTAATCAATGTATTTTTTAGTTTTATCTTAAGGGGCAAATTCATCAAGGGTCGAATATTGAGGGTTAATTAACCCTCGATATTCGACTGGGAATGAAAATCCTTCGACTTCAAAAAACGAAGTCGAAGGATTTTGCGCAAATAATGCGATCGATCGAACGATTAAATCCTTCGAATTGAACGATTCAAAGGATTTTAATTCAACGATCGAAGGATTATCCTTAGACCAAAAAAACTTAGCCAAGCCTATGGGGACCTTCCCCATAGGCTAACATTGACTTCGGTAGCTTTTAGGTGGCGAACTAGGGGGTCGAAGTTTTTTCTTAAAGAGACAGTACTTCGACTATCGTATGGTCGAATAGTCGAACGATTTTTAGTTTGAATCCTTCGATTCAAAGTCGTAGTCGAAGGTCGGAGTAGCCCATTCGATGGTCGAAGTAGCCAAAAAAACACTTCGAAATTCGAAGTTTTTTTTCTTCTATTCCTTCACTCGAAGTTAATGAATTGGCCCCTAAGTGTGTTGCTTCATATAAAAGTCATTTAAACGATATACATTAACGCTGAGAGGTAACATAACTTTTAAAAGCATTATGTTACAAATCAAGGTAGAATAATGTAAATAAAGGTAGAATAATGTAAAGTGACAATGTTGACCTAAACAGACCTACGCATAAGAAAAAAAAAAAGGAAAACCGCACATAGCTTTAAAATAATACAGTATATTAAAACTCGGGTAGAGCTGGTTTACCAGGTAAGTATTCTATACTGTATGTCTTAGGAGGAGGGATTCGCAGGGTACAACAGTGAGGTTGCATCCAAATTATTCCAAATTTTAAGTGCTCTATAGTGTAATTTTGAACCAAGACATGACAGGGTACAAGGTCATCAAGCCCATGAAACAAAGTTTGTAGTCAGTTCCATTGTGATTCTTGCAGTATTATACTGTAAGTGAAGGATTAAGTTTAAAGATGTTTGATGGCAATTCTCTAGTAGTTCTCTAGTCTCTAAACTAACCTAAACTTAATGATGCTTGTATGATTGTAGAAATTCCACTGGGTTGCTGAAAATTTGTAATATTCTATTATAATTTTTAGCAAAAAAAAGTATGATAATAATTATTGCCCTTTTTAGGACTATTCATTGTATTCTTCTTTTTAGTTTTTGTTTTGATTAACTGTAGAATCTTCACCTGATTTTATGTAGTGTTTTTTGAAATACTTGTAAAACAAAAAGGCCTTTCTGTGTTATATATTACAAATATTTGATTTCATACATATCATTACCAAGGATTGCATGCATATGATACTCAGTTGATGGCTCTGCACATCCTTCTATGTGATCCAGTTGTTGTTGGTTGAATAATCACTTCAGCTTGATTTGGCAAACCACTTGGTCAAATATTCAATCATTTTGTGTCCTCACAGTCATATGACAAATGGGTATTGATACTTTTTTCACATCTAAATACTCAGCTATGTTATAGACAGAAGTGGGCACATTATGTGGTGCCACAGGGTAGACATATAATAGTATATAGTATAAAGGTTGAAACTGTGTTGTTGCATCTTCAGATAGTGAGAAGGATTTAAACGTATACTTGTTGCAGATTATGGAGCTACTTGTTTGTACCTGTGTTTCATTAAATACGATCTAAACCCAAAAATGAATTGATGTAAACTGAGCACTTTTCAATATACATTACTTCTCTGTTTTAAGTAATTTATGTCCTGCTTTTCTTGGGACAGTACAGATTATTCCAGCCTGCTGTCCTGGATTGCTGTTTAAAGGAAAACTATACCCCCAAACAATGTAGGTCTCTATTAAAAGATACTGAGTAAAACAGCTCCTGTGTAAAACCTGCTTCATGTAAATGAACCATTATCAGAATAAAATACTTTTTTAGTAGTATGTGCCATTGGGTAATCATAAATAAAAAATTGCCATTTTAAAAAATAAGGGCCGCCCCCTGAGATCGTAAGATTCACTGTGCACACATACAAACCACATGTAAGGTCACATGAGCCAATTAACAGACAGAGTTCTGCCTTTTGCTTCCTCACTTCTTCCTGTTACAGTTAGTGTTGTAGTATTTCGTCAGGTGATCTCTGAGGCAGCACAGATAGAGTCACGAAATGGTGGTTCAAGGCAAGAGATGTAAAAGGGCAATCTTTATGTACATATATATTCCAGTTTGGTAAGATTCTTCAATATATCATTCAATTTGATATAAACTATCTGTTGCTTAAGTATTCATTTTGGGGGTATAGTTTTCCTTTAAATATCCCACTCCTCAGCTCCTACTGTGACATTAGCTTAAATGACCTGCCCCCCACAAAATGTAATTAGTGAACAGCCTCTTTGAAATCTTTAGATAACTGCCACTCTGGTTGTAAAAAGGTTAACAGTCAGGCTGCAGCATCCTCTTAATCACTTAAAGGAGAACGAAAGCCCGAGGGCGCAAAACCCCTCCCCCCCTCCCCTCCGTTGCCCCCCCTCCCTCCTCCCCCCTGGCCTACCCCTCCCCCTGGGCAAATGCCCCTAACTTGTTACTCACCCCTCTGCGCAGGTCCTGTCCATGGAGTTCACAGTCGCCATCTTCTTCCACTCGCGTCTTCTTCCTGCTCTGATCGGCGTTTTCTGGCGCATGCGCAGTAGGAACAGTTACCGGTACGGCTCTACTGCGCATGCGCCGAATGTCACGAAGTTTTCCGATTTCACAGAGGGGTGAGTAACAAGTTAGGGGCATTTGCCCAGGGGGAGGGGTAGGCCAGGGGGGAGGAGGGAGGGGGGGCAACGGAGGGGAGGGGGGGAGGGGTTTTGCGCCCTGGGGCTTTCGTTCTCCTTTAATCACTAACTAGTGAACACTGATGAAGAGCCATGCGGTCCCGAAACGTTTGATCTTGTGAACAGTGTTGAGAGCACCATGGAATAAAGCTTGGGATCACCCCGTTTGATGCATAAGAAGGTATCGGCTATTTTCATTGTTGTAATTCCTCTGGGTACATAACAAGTCTTTTGGTTGATATATGCAAATAAAAAAGGATTTATTTTTTTGTAAAAACCTTGACTATCATGAGTCCTAAGATACCAAATATGTAGTTGTAGCTCATTTTCCTGTCCAGGAGACAACCCCAAAATACTGCTGTGTTTTGTAGAATTTTACCCTAAAATGGTATAATCTTTTGGTTCTCGTAGAACAGTGCTTCTTTGGTACAGAGGGCAGAAATTTTTCCTGAATATATAGTGGAGGGCTGATAATGGAAGCCAGTGTTGACCACTCCCTGTTTTTAAACCACACCCACTTTAAACCACAACCATGTTACCACAAGATCATGTCCACTTTAATTGTGGTAGCACACCAAAAAACCAAATGGTTGGTGCTCACTGCATGAATATCACTTATCACTCATATGTGAAAAAAGTTGTAATATTAAGACATAACATTAAAAATCCATATGCCTCCCCTTCATCTTGAATAACACAGCACCCCCAGCACATGATTAACACCTTAGGGGCCCTTAACAATAATTTATTTTCAAATGCTAACAAACCCCCACAACAAATACCAGGCTTATGTTCCACAGGCAGAGCAGGACACACACAGGCAGAGCAGGGTCCCACAAAGAGTAGTGCTACACAAACACTCTCGCCGCTTTTTGTAGCGTCGGGTGCCGTCTGTGACTCTGTCTGCCCAGATCTGATTCAAATACAAGAAGATATTTCAGCAGCACTCTGATTATGGTGAAAAAAGTGTAATCTTATTCGTGCCTAAGCTAAGCTTACCTTGAGGCACGAATAAAATTACACTTTTTTCACCATAATCGGAGTGCTGCTGAAATTTCTTCTTGTACAGGCAGGGCACACAGGCAGAGCATGGCACACACAGGCAGAGCATGGCTCACACAGGCAGAGCAGGGCACACATGCAGAGCATGGCACACACAGGCAGAACAGGGCACACACAGGCAGAGCAGGGCACACAGGCAGAGCATGGCGCACACAGGCAGAACAGGGCACACAGGCAGAGCATGGCACACACAGGCAGAGCAGGGCACACACAGGCAGAGCAGGGCACACACAGGCAGAGCAGGGCACACACAGGCAGAGCAGGGCACACAGGCAGAGCAGGGCACACACAGGCAGAGCAGGGCACACAAAGGCAGAGCAGGGCACACACAGGCAGAGCAGGGCCGCCAGTTGTACAGCCCTGATGTAGAATAACGAACATGTAAAACATAAATACCCTTACAAGTTTGGTATTTTTTTTTAGAAATGGCAATCTTTTTTAGATGTGCAATCAATGTTACTTAAAATGTTGCTGTTGTTCTGAAAGAAAAGTCTTTATTTTGCCTGTAGTGCTGCTGACAGAAAATAAAAACATTTTAATTTAAAAGTTACTCTGTTGGAAGAGTACTAGCAGCTAGAGCATTAGTCCTGTGGAGAGGATGTCAACTTCCCCTTCAAAGATTTCTGAATGGCTAAACATAGTAGAAGAATTCAGGAAAATATTGAAGATTAACGGGGGAATGTAATAAAAATCGCTAACGGAAAAACTATTCGCAATGCGAAAAGTTACGCCTTTGCGCAAACAAATTTTGCTTTGTGCGAATTTAATATAGCTTTTGCAAGCCTGGAAACTGTTTAGCGACCACTTCCGACAGTGAAAGACCGTTTGCGAATTTTATAGTTTACGCCAATGCGCAGTAAATGTAATAAAACTTCTTACTGAAAAAGTTGTTATGTTTGCTCCAAAAGATTACGACACCTTCAAGCACTTCTTATGAGTGCGCAATTAAAATTCGCAATGCAATAACAGTTTAAGGAACAATATTACATTGCGAGATGTGGATTTTTAGTCTTATTGGTGCGAATTGTTTTGCTCTTTGCGACTTTTATTACATTCCCCTGTAATTCTGTTATGAGGAATGAAAGCCAGGTTTATTGATCTGAGCGGTCTCCCTGGATTAATTATATCCAAACAAACACACCAGGGTAACTTTCGAAAGCCCTAACATAATGTTCACATGACCATTTAAAAATACAATACAAAGAAAACGACTCTTTAGGGATCTACCATAGCCCTTGCACAATAGGAAACGTTATAATTGGCCTTAACTAGCCATAGTGTAAATGTTTGTGCCCTGTACAAAAAACCTTGATTGTGCCACCCAAAATTCTGCATGCCTCTGCTCCACCTTGACCCATGGATTTGACGGTCAGTAGCACAATCCTTTGGTAGCTCATTACTCCTTGACTGAGATTAATTTATTCAGACAGCTACATAGTTTGGACTCCCCAGCCAATGCCACACTGTAACAGGGAAAGCTAACTAGCTAAGAAGCATCAATGAATTGTGGGGAATGGAGCCAGGACAACTAATTTCTACTAATAGAACCAGAGTTAATAGTTGAGAGTAGGAAGGGAAGGACAGATACATTTGCAATTAAAGGACCAGTAACAAAAAAAAATGTTTTAAAAAAATTTGTTTCTACTTAACGAAAAAAAAACACCAAGTCACTTTTAACTTTAAATTCGCAAAGTCTTTATTAAGAAATAACTTACCAATTCTCCACTTGCGCTCCTCTTCAGAAACGGCGACAGGGCAATGATCCATCGTGTGGGGCTCGATTTCTCCTCCCTGGCTATCTCTTATAGACGGCAGGGAGGAGAAATCGAGCGCCGCATGATGGATTGTCGCCCTGTCGTCGTTTCTGAAGAGGAGCTCAAGCGGGGAATCAGTAAGTGATTTCATAATAAAGACTTTGTGAATTTAAAGTTAAAAGTGTCTTGGTGTTTTTTTTTCATTAAGTAGAAACTTTTTTTTACATTTTGTTTTTGATGTAACTGGTCTTTTAACATATTAAAAAAAAAAAAATTTGAATAACATTTACTCTCTCCTTAAAGGTATTTGGCAAATTAATTTGGTTACCTAATATTTTGGTTATTGTTTGCCGTCATTTATGCATTTAAATGCAACAGTTACTTAATAAATTTCGTAAAACGGATCAATATCTTCTGGAATACAAGTTCATCGTTGGGTCAACTACGAATCAATGCTGAAAGAATGTTTAATTGGAAGAATGGCTCTAAAACCTGTGTCGATTTTGAAAGGTAACATTATTATATACGTTGCTGAACAGCTTTTTTTTATGCAATGTCAATGTTATATTACTTCAATTCCTTTGAACCACTAACATTGGGGTGATAGTGGTTTAAAGTTTTACAAGGAATAGAAGTAATATAACGTCACCAATTTGTAACTGTGCTAATCTTCCACAAACATAAGGAAGTAGCTTCACCAGATAGTAATGCAATAAAGGTGGTTATTTATGAAAGGTCGAATGTTAGAGTTTTTTTTTTTTCTAATGAACTCACAACTGAAATGGTATCTTATATAAGAAAAAACTCAAATGGAAAAAAACTCGATTCTGCAAGTTCGAGTTGCAAAACCCGTAAACTCAAATTGATTGAGTTTTTGGCCGGAAAAAACTTGAATGGCTCGATTCATTAGAGTTTTCAGCAAAATCCTCCGAAAAAAAAAATCCTCGAACATCATGCAGGCTATTAACATCTTCAAGTGGTTTAAGGGCCACTGACTCCTTCATGACCTCAACAGGTTTTAGATGGTGTATTTTCGGATTCTAATTATTTCCCGTGTCAGGGTATAATAAATCTTGAAAAATATGACTTTTTCTTGTGACCAAAAAAAAAAAACCATGAAAACTTGAATTTTTGTGGAAAACACAACTGGAAACGTAATAAATAACCCCCTTACTGTTCATATCGCAATGAAGTCAAACCCCAACAGATGGAATTCTATTGCTTGAGGTGCATGTTGCAAGCCACTGCTTTGGTCTATTTAAATTCATAGATTCAAGGCATGTATCTAGAATGACATGGACAAAACATGATGGGAGATTGGAGGATACTACATCTAGCCATTTATTTGGTACTTGTACATTTTTCTCTCTTATGGAAACTTCAAAAACCCATACACGGGAGAAAAAGTAGCAATGAACAACGTTGCCTTTATTTTGAAGAATATATGTATTTTTTAAAAACTATGTTAGTTGCAATCTTTCGAATTTCGAAGTGAAAAAACATCAAAATTCGACCATCGAATAGGTGTAGTATGATAGTCGAAGGTTTTTTCCTTAAAATTAAAATCGTTCAATCGCACAATGAAATCCTTCGAATTGTACGATTTAATCTCAAAACTTATAGCAGGTTCCCCCATAGGCTAAACAGCAATTCGGCAGGTTTAAGATGGCGAAGTGTCGAAGTTTTTTAAAGAGACAGTACTTCGATTTTTGAATGGTCGAATTTGTGAGGTATTTTCATTTCGAATCGAATTTTGGCCTATTCGATGGTCGAAGTACCCAAAAATTACTTCGGAATTCGAAGTTTTTGAATTCAAAAATTCACTTCAACCCTTATTAAATGTGCCCCTAATTAACATTTATTGCTATTGTCTCTTTCCACACCACTATGCATTTGAAGCTTCTAATTTCTTCCTCTTTTTAAGTGTTGTTTTATGTTGCAGTGGATAATAATTTCTACGTATTATTTCCTATTTTTTATTTTACTGAACATATGCAACCTTGCTGCCTGTTACCTGTTGTAGAAGCTTTTTTTTCAAAAAGGTGTTAATTGGTTTATGGGCAATAGTAGAAAATATGACTGAAGAATGACAACATGGATCAAGGATTAACCCAGGAACAGATGGAGCTTGCAGCTCTTGTCCCCTCATACAAATAAGCTTTTCAAATTCTTCTCATTTCTATTCTTAGTTTGCCATTCACCTTTAGCAATCCTCATTCATTTCTGTTATCTGTACTGAACAACAAATATAGCTTTGAGTCCTGAGTTATAAGCCTGTGAAGTGTGGCATATTTCTCACTAAGAGTTGAGAAGATGCACTGGAAAAACAAGAAATGGACTCATCACATTAGCATGATTTCTGCTTAGCTTGACTCTCTTTAGCAGGGTCTTACTTTTCAGCTAAGATATTAAAATGTTAATCTGTATAGAGGAAGGGATTTTTGTGAAGTCAATTGTACTTCTGTCCAATTGTTTAGCATAAGAGACTGAATTTCTCTGGCTTTTTGTCATTTAAATCACCCAAGCTAATAACATTTTTAAATATCTTGAAAACCTTGCATGGGCCAAATCAACTAAGCACTGTTGAGTTGTGACAGCAATACACTAACACGTATGCCACTTATTAAACAGCATATTTCATCCTGTTGAAAAGCATCTGGGATCACCCTCCATGCATTTGCCATTCAAGTCAAGGGAAACTGTTGAAAAATAATCACTTTTTGGACTCAATTATCCTAATGAAAAGTAAAGATCTTTCATATACAGTTCCCATTAGTATTGCAGTATATTTTTTTGTTTTATGCATATTTAGACTTTAAAGGTTTTTGTAAACATTTATTAACCCTTTAAGTGCCAGCAGAATTTCACATTTCATTTGCACATTTTGTGCTCTCTTATATTTGGGGGATTTTTAGTTTACCCAGGTTAACTAATATGCATTGTATTCTTTTGTATTGGAGAACCTGAGCTTTCTTATATTTTTTGTATTTCCACTTCTGAAACAAGATTTAGAGCTCTAAAGAACAAAAAAATAATAATAATAAAAAGTACATTTTCACAATATACCAGAAAACGATATTATTTTATGCACAAAAAATCAACTGATTTGAAAAGCCTCAAGTGTCTCGTACGTGCCAATACCATATACAGTTTCGACAAAAATTTGTGAAAAGGCAAAAATTTACCAAAATGCATTAAAGTCTATGGCCGTGAAAATTGTTTTTGACAGGGATTTTTTTTTACGGGGATTTTTTTCTCCCATTGGAGTCTATATGCATAATTTTTGTGGCAAAAAGTTTCACTCATCACTAATGCTGAATGTAGCATTTTTTATGAAATCTCTGCCAATCATCACAAAGCTTGCATTTTACCCCATATTATGCCCGCATTTCATAACATATCCGAATGAAACATCCTAAATTTGAACATCATGGGTCTATTAAATAAATTATTATGTGGCGATAAGTGCGAAATGCAATAAAATCAGTAAAATTCAACAAAACCACAAGAATCAATGTTTTTTTTTGCCTTGTGTAATCAGCAGTCAGAATTACAGTTTGAATATTTTATCTACAAAAAAAGTCACAAAATAGAGTGTGTGTATGTGTCCCTGATCCCCAAAAATTCACGTGTGTATGTAAGTATGAGTGTAAATGTGTATTAGTGCAATAAGTGTGTGTGTGTGTGTAACACTAACCTGGATAGAGGCTGAAAATACAGCAGGGGAACTGGAGGGGGTCCCACGAAGAGTAGGCAGAAGACTATGCCCAGGATCTGGGGGGGGGTGGTATTCTGTGTCCAGTAAATGCAGGTAACAGCAGGACATGTAGAATTAATGTGCCTGCTGCTGCCTTGGGATCCCTGGGCGATCATGCCCCAGGAGCCACATGATCCCCCATTCTGCTTGTTGCCAAGGTGCGGGGGAGTGAGCGGCTTACCCAAACTGGGTGCTGCAGATCATTGAATCTACGTTCTGTGGCACTTTTATCCACAGAATGTAGATTCTATGATCTGTGGCATTAAAAGGGTTGGTTCGCATCTAAGTTAACTATGCTATAGAATGGCCAGTTCTAAGTAACTTTTTAATTGGTCTTGGTTATTTATTTTTATATTTCAATTTTTTGCTGCCTTCTTCTGATTCTTTCAAGCTTTCAAAAGGGGATCACCATCTAAAAAACAAATGCTTTGTAAGGCTACAAATGTATTGTTATTGCTTTTTATTATTCATCTTTGAATGCAGGCCCTCTCCTATTCATATTCCAATCTCCTATTTCACAGCCGATGGGTTAATCAGTCGGAGAGCGTTCTTGATGGACCATGTATGGGACGCCTTTAAATAGCCAGCTCCACTTAACAGAGTAGGGATCCAGATGCTTTTGGCTGTATAGTGTATTCGTTATCATAAGGGCTTTGAAAAATCTCTCTATATATCATGAATTTCATGTTAAACTCTATTAAAGTTAATTTACATAGTGCCAGTGGAAGGTCAGGTAGATTAAGGGGAAAGACTGCAAAATGTATTCTTGGAATTTGGAATATAGATAGCAGATTATTATTATTTTAAGGAAGTTAAAGTATTCTATCTTACTTATGGTCATTTATGCTGTTTAAGTTATATAAATGTTTTATTTTGTTGTAATAAATAAAACCAGGTAACTTCCAAATAATTGGAATCACAAGTGTCCAGTTTAAGAATGCTTGAGCTTTCGAGTACTAAAACCAGACGAGAGTTCCTAAACTCTTGCATGGTTTCTTACTTCTAATACCCTGGCTTCCTGCTGAGCCTGAAGGCTCAAGCATTCTTAAATAGGGCCCTTAGTGTATATAATACATTGAGAGCAGATTATACTATGTTTGAGGCTTTTGAGTTAACTAAAGGTGTGGTTCACCTTTAAGTTAACTTTTATTGTGTTATAGACTGGCAAATTCTAAACAATTTTTTCATTGGTCTTCATTATTTATTTTTTATTTGTCCTTTTCTTCTAACTCTTTTCAAATAGGGGTCACAGACCCCATCTAAGAAATTCTAGTCTCTTATTTAAAGCAATGTGTGCCCCATCAGATGTGTGTTTTCCTTTATTTTGATATCTGGAGGGAATTCATCTTTATAATTACCTTTATTTTGGTATAGTCAGGGACAATTTGCAGTTCCTCTTTATTTTATGTGTGTGTTTTGTTTTAATGATCTGGTGTTTTGTTCAATGCCTCTTGAGTTTGAAATGTCAAACTCGATAGTTTACCCTAGCAACCCTATTAATTTGTGAGGCTGGAAGATGGATAGTTGAGGGCCTAAATAGACAGATAAGTAACAACAAAATTGTAGCTTCGCAGAGCAGTAATTTTCTGGCTCAATATTCAGTGACCTTCTTTTGAAAAAACTATTTTAAAAAAAGACACCAATTTAAACATTGTAAAGAATATCACATTCTGTAACATATCAAAGAGAAATGAAAAGTGAACTACCCTTTCAAACCATACATTCAATGGCATGTACAGAAAGTACCTATTTGTTAGTACTGGAACATTTTGTAAGGATCATTTTAAACAGCTTGACAATTTTCTTATAGACCAAATGCAATGTTTGGACATTGACAAATGCACTTTTGATTTTCGCAGGGTCAGTTGCTTCTAGCGAAATGTCAAGAACCAGTAGCAAAGAATGTCATCCTAGGTGAGCTAAAATTTGAAATGCATGATAATACAGGAAGAAAAATCATATTATAAGTCTCTCAATATTCTAAATAAGTTTGAAAACTTTTTAGAATTAGAAAGCTGTGAAATAATTGAGGTTGATACAGAATATTTGAGTTATGGGGAATGTAATAAAAGTCACACAATTTGGCCAAGTATAGTAACTCAGCACCCAATCAGATGCTTTTAAACAGGTGAACTGTACTTTCTGCTCATTGTTTAACTACAGGTTTTGCGATGATGTTACTTTCTTAGAAAGCCTTTCCCAGTTAATATGTTGCAGAGATGCCCTTATACTAATAAAGAACTAGAATTGGAGGTCAGGTATAATAATTAATTTATTTTTGTTAACACTTGTGTGCGTGCAGTTGGCACAGTAAAAGCAAAATTTCATTATCAGAAGAAATTTAAAGGGTATTCCAGTTTTAATTGCACTGTTCGGCATGATGTTGCCAATTACATTTTATACAATTTTTGTATTCTCTCTTACAGGCAACATAAATATTTTTCCATGTACAGTGTGCATGCAAATGGATACTACATTTTCTAAACCAGTGCAAAAGGAGGTTCTTGCAGCAAACAACAAAATCACTTTTATTTATCAGAGACAAATGATCCACAGGGTATACCTTCAATCCGCAGAGGCAATTGCAGATAAAATGTTAGAATGCCAGGCAGTTGAAGCAAAGACAGTAAACTGTGACACAATGTGGCCCCAGCTAGGGTAGTTTAAGGTACACCTCTAGGATTGAATGCCCTGTTGGGGTCTGGATCCCATACAGTGGAATGATCAGGGAGAAATATTCTAAGCCTGATTCCCTATCCAGCTGTGGTCCCTTATGCAAACTCAGAACCTAGGGGAGAGCTACTCCCTTCTACAAATCCTTGATGGAGCACAGGCTGCTCGTTCTAATTAACCTCTCTATCTCACTATGAAAGATTTAACCTGTCACTGGCTAGTGGCTCATGTGGTCCCTGCTCCCCTACATTTCATTAGATGTACAGGTCCCTCTATGGCAGAATGGCTTTACTGGGCCTTGGTGTATCCATGGAAAACATCTGGGTCAGTAACTGAAGAATAAAGAGGAAGATCCAACCCTAACCAGACACTATGTTAAAGTGTGTCAGGAAGTGATCATAAGGCCAGTTGGCCAATAGTATAAATATGTACCTGATAAACTAGATATATTGGCATCTGCCCAGAACTAGGGAGATAAGGAAGTGTTGAGATGGAAAGCCATAGGGACATACTAAACATATGGGTCCCTACAGTACCTTGGCATGAGAGGAACATAAACTTATATGCAGTGGTGTAACTAGCCTTTGTTGGCCCCCAGCATTAATACACTTTTGAGGAGGCCAGCACACACCTCTAAACCACCGATCCACCTCCCGACCTGCTGTGACTGGCGCAAAAATTTTACTTTAAGAACATGGCAGGGCAGAAGTCCAGCCCTCCCCGAGACCACAGGGACTGCTGCCTCTTTAGTTATACTCCTGCTTATATACCCTTCAGTTTCACAAATCTATAGTGCTCAATAGCCATAGAGAGCCATAATGCTTGATCCAGACAAATGCTACAGGACTCCTTTGTGCCTTTAAGACCCACTTGTTGCCCCTCATACACTAATTGAGGTTTATAAGCTACACTGGTCCTAGGTACACAGCACTCTGCTTCAAAATGGTGGCTGTGCATGATTCTTTAGACACAAATCCCCTTCGCCTATCAACACAGCCTGCAGTTGGGAACCCTGGAATTACTGTCAGCTCGAAGGGTTCCAATCCATAAAAAGGTGAATTTGTCCACGGTTTGGAACATTAGGTGAGACTGAGGCACTAGCGTTAGGTGCAACTATAGGAAAGTGCAAGGAGTGACTTAATTATGCAATTATACTGAATGGTGTAATTTCGACTGTGTCCATTTTTGCGTGTCTGCAACTGCAATTGTAAATTAGCCCTATTATTGTACTCTTACCAAACTTTATTTTATAGTATTTTGTTTTTAGTATTTAGACTGCCTCTATGTTCAATAATTACATAGGGGTCAGCAGTCACTGCAAGAATATTGCATATTCCTGTTCAATGTCGCAGCTTCTGTCCCACATCCTACTGCAAAATGTGCATAGTTAACCTACTGGCACCCATGGTTATTCTGGAATTTTAAAAGATTTTCCTTAAAGGAATACTGTCATGGGAAAACATGTTTTATTTTTCAAAATGCATCAGTTAATAGTGCTGCTCCAGCAGACCTGCACTGAAATCCATTTTTCAAAAAAGCAAATGGATTTTTTTCATATTTAATTTTGAAATCTGACATTGGGCTAGACATATTGTCAATTTTCCAGGTTTCTCCAGTCATGTGACTTGTGCGCTGAAAAACGTCACTCTTTACTGTTGCATTGCAAGTTGGAGTGATATCATCCTCCTCCCATCCCCTCCCCCAGCAGCCCATCAGCAGAACAGTGAGAGGGTAACCAGATAACAGCTCCCTGGTAGATATAAGAACACTCAATAGTAAAAATCCATGTCCCACTGTGATTGCTTCAGTTACATTATATAGGAGAAACTATAATCTGTCAGAAAACAGTTCCATAGTGCAACAGCACTGGCACTTTGTGAAAAGCACATGACCAGGCAAAGTGACCTTTGCCTATAGCTGTATATAGCTTCATATACACTAAAATTACAACTAAAAAAATATACTTGTTTCAGAAATTAAATTTTACATGGTAGAATGAATTGTTTGCAGTGTCAACAGTGTAATTTAGAAAAAAAACTACACCATAAAAAGCATGACAGAATCCCTTTAACAGCACTGGTAAGCTTAAGTACTCTATGGCCTTATAAATCTCATGTTTTTTTTTTATGTGATTATGTATTCATGCACAAGTAAAAGTATGTTAAAGGTGATAGTTATAGTTTTTATAAAATCGGTCAGATTAGCAGGGCTCCAAATACCAGTTAATGTGTGTCTCTGTTATGTGCACTTAGGGGCCAATTCATTAACTTCGAGTGAAGGAATAGAAGAAAAAAAACTTTGAATTTCGAAGTGTTTTTTTGGCTACTTCGACCATCGAATGGGCTAATTCGACCTTCGACTACGACTTCGGATCGAATGATTCGAACTAAAAATCGTTCAACTATTCGACCATTCGATAGTCGAAGTACTGTCTCTTTAAGAAAAAACTTCGACCCCCTAGTTCGCCACCTAAAAGCTACCGAACCCAATGTTAGCCTATGGGGAAGGTCCCCATAGGCTTGAATAAGTTTTTTTGGTCGAAGGATAATCCTTTGATCGTTGGATTAAAATCCTTCGAATTGTTCGATTCAAAGGATTTAATCGTTCGATCGAACGATTAATCCTTCGATCGTTCGATCGAAGTATTTGCGCAAAATACTTCGACTTCGATATTCGAAGTCGAAGGATTTTCATTCCCAGTCGAATATCGAGGGTTAATTAACCCTCGATATTCGACCCTTGATGTTAACAAAGCTAACATAAATCCATATTGATGCTCCCATAACATACAACACTACAGTACATTATGTAAACATCCCTTATCTTAAAAACCCAGTGTCCCAAGCATTCCAGATAATAAATCCCACTGTTGTACAAAAAAAGGATCTGGAATCATTTCTTACTGTGACAGGTCCCTTTTAAACAAGCCATAGCCACCTTGCTCCATTAACAAAATTAATGTGCTCTGCTGAGCAGAACAAAACCATTTTCTCACTGGTACCTGATTGTTTTGAACACATTAATCCACTGATATTTAACTATAGAACTCCTTAAGTGGTATATGCTCATTAAGAACATTACTAAAATTACCTGGGATACTGCATTTTAGGAACTGTGTTTATCACAAAGGCTGCCTTTATCTGTTAGCTTGAAATAATAATGTCGGACTGTAATGCCAGAGTTCTGTGAGCATATATTTCTAGGCGGCTTTTATAAAGGTCACACATCTCCTGGGTAATGCTCATATTCTAGCTTTATTCCTAAGTATAAAGCTATTTTTATCCTACTTTTTTAAGAAATTCAAAGCAATAAAGAAGATATGTTTTAATTGTACACAGTTCTCAGTATTGTATATCATATAGGTATTATAGCAGAGCATGGTCTGTAGATTATATTTTGTAGCACTTTAGCTGTATAAAACATGCTGACACGTTAATCATATTCTCAAAGGATTACGTGTGGGTTTTCTCTTAGAACATTATAGGGGTTTAATTGAAAAGGCACATGCATTTGTAGAAATGGAATTTGCACCTGATGCAAGGTATAGTAATATATGCACAGTAAGATGTCTGTTGGCTCCCTCCATGTGTGTTAGATGTGTAGCTAGCGCTTTCACACGTCATTCCTTGCCAGGTCAGCTTAAAGGTTAAGTGGCTTCCTCTCACTTTCAGTCACATTCATTTGTTCAGGCAATCAGGCAGAGAAGTAGTCCAATGCTACAGTATCTTTTTAAGAACCATATTTATGTCCTCCAACAGTTCCAGTACTGTATGTAACCTCTCAGGATTTCCCTTTCGCTTAAAGAGATACTGACACCAGAAATTAACCCTTTTTTTAAATCTACCATAAAATTGACTTTGCATGCTACTTATAATTTTGCCCAATGCTTTTTCATTACCTATATGACTCCCTGTGTTTGTCTATGAGGTGGCTGCCATATTTGTGCAGCAGAGTCTGTTCGCATTAGAAACTTTAACTGAAGGGTTGAGATGGGACAGTCAGGTTGGCAAAACAGTCAGTCAGGTTTAGGAACTTTAACAATTATTTACAAAAACAAAACCTTTTCAGCAAAAAACAATCAGCATGCCCTATAGGTAACTTTCAATGTACATTCATATTTTAAAAAGTAGTTTTTAGTGTCAGTATCACTTTAAGGGCTACTCGTCTTTAAGTTATCTCTAAACCTTGTCTTTAGGGTCTCAATAAACCTAGACACTCTGGTCTTTCGTTAGGGTAAGGTTACACTGTGAGATTCGGGGAGATTCAGTCGCCCGGTGACAGCTATTAAGTACACTATGTCCATTCTCTGTTGACATAGTAGAAGCACACATTGGGTTAAAGGCTAAGTATTGAAGCGATAATTAATTTATTGGTGCTATTGTTGTTTTTCCATAGTATTTTACTGATCAGAAAGAAGAATACACATAACTATTTTTGCAATTATGCCTTTTTTTGTTTCTATTAGTAAGCCAATTTGAGTATGCTGTTAATTAGTTCTGTTACATTACTTTCACAGGTATGATTGGTTCCAGACAGAATCATTGTTTACTATTACAGTGTATACCAAGATGGAGTTATGTCAGAAACAATTATTCCTTCTGTCCTAACAATTTAACCCAGGTATGACTACCAGGTCTTTCTTTAGATATAGACCAGTCATTGAATGACTTGGTTTCAAGGCTTACTGCCAAACTCTAGTACCTTCAGCTATATATATGAACTACATTTAAATTAACAGATCAAAACCTTTAAAGTTGGCCCAATTTGAGCAATATTTTTAGGCAGTCTGGGGGGCTTATTTATAAACCTTGGGCAAATCTGCACCTGGGCTGTAACCCATAGCAACCAATCAGATAATTGCTTTCATTGTTCAACCTGCAGCTGTCTGTAAAAAGACAGTCACTGATTGGTTGCCATGGGTTACTGCCCAGGTGCAGATCAGTGTTTATAAATGAGCCCCTGGTAGTTTTGACTTCATTTTGTAACCACCACCTTAATCTGGGCTGCTGTGCCTAGTTTTTGCAGAGTATGAAAATGTCATCATCAGCCTGCCATCATTGTAAAACTGGTTTCTATGTGTCACCAAACCAAGAATGTACAGGAGCTCCAGCTCTTCCTCCTACCTTCATGATCTGAATCTGTAACATAATACTTGATGATAAATAGTAATGATGTCCCGTCTGTCACGTGACTTATGAAATACTGTGTATTTTAAGAAAAATGTACCCTCTTCTATTAAATATGGGGATATTGAACGTGTTCTCAGAATTCTGTGTCCTGTATAAATGTACTTGCCTGGCAGCCTTGTGCATTTATATGATCATGGAACTCTTTAGTGACTTATAATATATTTACATTATTCGATCCTTGTTTAGTGATTTCATTTTTCTTCTATCTTATTAACTTTCTGAATCTATTTATAACCAGCATGCATCCCTAACACAATCCTCCCATAATACTGGTTGGCACAGAACCCTCTCCACTTTTCCCATCTGCACCAAAAGATACCCAAGAGACTAGTCCCATACATATATGTAAAAGGCAGACCTGTAGGTGGGGTGTCTGGACGACCTAGGGTTATTGTTTGGCTTTAGTTCTCCTTAAAAATGTATAGTGCCCTCTACTCTATATTTAGATTATTTAATAATCAAAATATAAATGTATGAAAAATTGTAGTATGATATTGATTTTATAAATAGTAAAAAATAAATGAAACCGAAAATTTCTATTAAATATACCCAGTATTTCTTGCTTCTGGGGACTTTGTATGTACTAGAACAGTATTTGTCAAGGGCTTTGCTTGTAGCTGTTGGCACTTATTTTTTTTGCTCATTATCTGAATATTTGACATATTGTAATAACAGTGTGCAACAAGAAACTGCTCCAAGAAAATGTTATACTGAGGATTGTTGACTTTTTAGTCTGATATGTTTATGTTTTGCTGAGTGCGGCACTATAATTTCAGCATCCTGTAGCATATAAGACAAATAAATACATATTGTTGCCCTTTAAAATAAAATTAGAATTCTCTGCTGCAAGGAATTTAACTTGGGCAAATATTATTTATCTAACACATGTACATAGCATTTCTGAATTCCAAAAATTATCTCATCTAGAACATTTGCTCGGAGTTGGTTATCGCTGATCATGTAGAAAATATACTAAGAGGAGAGATAATTATTGGAGACTATTCGTATCTTTTACATTCTGGTATGTTGCTTTGAGCATTTTAAAATACAAATATATCTTGGGGCAATATAAAGCTGACTTTCATAAATTAATTTGCTTGTTTTGCACTCAAAAAATAAAAACTAACGCAGAAACTGAGAAATGTATGCCCAAGTATAAAATCAATGTTTGCTGTGCTATGTTGTCTATAATAACCTTGTTATAATAAGCAATTTTAACTATACACCAATTACAGTATATTCATGTTTAATTTCAGGCATTGTAATATCACACATATATTCATGTTTAGATTATATGGGATAATGAAACAACATACAATATTTTTAAAACTTGAACCAGAGATTCAAGTGTTCGTGACCTGCAGCCTCTATCACACAAAGTGCTATGTTGAGCACACAAGTGTTGCTTTTTAGTAGATTCAGCCTATCAGCCTGTATATCGATCAGTCTGATATCACTCATGCATGGCCAGTGTGCTCCAATCCTTCTGATTGACCCATGCCAATTACTGTTCGGAACGCTGGATTCATATATTTCCAGGATCGTCCACACAATGATCAACACTAATATGCGCTAAAATCCCAAATTGTATAAAACCGTTTGTGGCAGTATAACCTAAAGGACCATGTGTTTGTTATTCCAGATTTAATGGAACTGCATAGACCTAGATGCATTTTTTTTTTCATAAAATGAGTTGAGAAAATACCTACTGCCTATTTTTTTAATTATAAATAATCCACATTTTCTTCTCTTTTTTTTTTAATTACAAATGGAAATTTTTCGTATTTCACACCTACTGCCTACAATTGCTAAGTAATGGTGATATTCAGTTCTTAAAAAGAATGCCCCCATCTAAATTATAACATTATATTTATTTGTCACATAAATATGAATTTTCATGGCTGCAAAACAAAACATGGGTAAAGACGAATTAAGACATAAATAACTATACAGGTCTGGGTTCTCAACTTTTTTTTTTATTCTGTCTATTAAGTTTATAGTAAAGATCCGAAAAAGTAGCCAGCTTTTAATATTTTTCTTATTATTATTTGATTGCTTCCAGATAATAAATGAAAATACTAAAATTAGTACTACACAGGGTTCATGTCTTCATGTGAGTGACAGGTTTGGGAAAGCTTATTAAAGGAAAACTATACCCCCCAAACATTGTAGGTCTCTATTAAAAGATACTGAGTAAAACAGCTCATGTGTAAAACCCTGCTTCATGTAAATGAACCATTATCATAATAATATACTTTTTTAGTAGTATGTGCCATTGGTTAATCATAAATAGAAAATTGCCATTTTAAAAAATAAGGGCCGCCCCCTAAGATCGTAAGATTCACTGTGCACACATACAAACCACATGTAAGGTCACATGAGCCAATTAACAGACAGAGTTCTGCCTTTTGCTTCAACACTTCTTCCTGTTACAGTTAGTGTTGTAGTATTTCTGGTCAGGTGATCTCTGAGGCAGCACAGATAGAGTCACGAAATGGTGGTTCAAGGCAAGAGATGTAAAAGGGCAATATTTATGTAAATATATATTCCAGTTTGGTAAGATTCTTTAATATGTCATTCAATTTGATATAAACTATCTGTTGCTTAAGTATTCATTTTGGGGGTATAGTTTTCCTTTAAAGCATATGAATGTTTGTATTATTAGGATTATGGGAATGATACTGTGGTTCTTGTTTTTAATATAAGCATTTGTTGTTTGTTTTGTGTTAACTTTTCACAAATCACTTATATCACATTTATTATAGCCAACACAAATTGACTGTACTGGAATGATGTTCTAGTTTTTGTGTTTTTTAACTTGTCACATATTGTGATGGCACATTTTGCTTATTCTGAAAAGAGATAGCCACACAGATATTGTTGTCAGATACAAGGGGGCAAATTCACTAAGATGCGAAGTTGCGCCAGGTGCAACTTCGCCGCACTTCGCCAGGCGTACTTTCGCCAGCGCTCCGCAAATTCACTAAAATCCGAAGTTGCGCACAGGGGTAGCGTAAGTTTGCGAAGTTGCGCTAGCGTTAATTTGCCAAGCGGAGCGAAGTTTCGCTAGCGATGGTTCATTTGCATACGGCGCCAAATTCAAATTTCAATGGAGGAATACGTATCAGCACTACAAATGCCTAGAAAACCTTCAAATCAGCAAATATAAATTTTATTTTGCCCTACACATGTGCCCACTGTCTAGGTAAGTTGCCATGAGTCAGGAAATGTAGGGGGGAAGGAGGGGAGCCCCAAAAATTTTTTCGAACTTTTTCAGCCTATCACCCATCATGTAGAAATCACGCCAGTGTTTTTTGGGACTTTGAAAAAATGTTGACTTTTTTGGAAACAATCCCTATCTACTGTATTGCGCTTCGCCAGGTCTGAGGTGGCGAAGGAAGTCTAGCGTAAAATTACAATAAATAAAGTACAATATTTAATTTCTTGTTGCTGATTTATGACTTTCAGATTCATAAATTCATTCAGGTTGTAGGACATGTTAATTATTCATCATTTCATATCTGAATGATCAGTTATTTGACCAATCTACAAAAATATCTTGCTGTGTATAACCAGTTTAAAATTTTCTTTTTTTTAAGAATGTATTCATTACCTTATCTAGCCATACAACAACCAGGAACTTTTATATATATTTGAGACTTTGATTTCACATAGCTTGTAAGTGTTGAAAACAAATCCTTTAGATCTTTAACATTTCCACTTTCTTTGCCTGTGGCATTCTTCGTTTTATTTTTTTATGTTATATATTTTCACTGATAATTATTTAAGTCACATACAATGAGAGGCACATACAAAGAGAAAACTTTATCAAAGAGTAAAAACAGAGTTCATCACAGCTCACCAGAAGGGAACTTTCCAGCTTTGTATTTACTAATATAGGATTTTTCAGGCAAAGATAATTTGCACCACAAAATAATGATAAACAAGTTAATAAAGATCTGAAGAGATTATTTTGGTCAACTGTGCCAAGAACTATTTTAAATCCCTGATTATTATGCTCCCAAATGTCATAAATTGTGAACAGTCCATTCCTATTACATTGTGTGGTTGCATATTATGTTTTGGGCTTCTTAACTAGCCACAGACAAGGCTTATAAGTAATTAACTCAGATTCAGAGTCAACTTATAACCAAATGCATTCTGCATTGAAAATCAATTAGCCTTGTAACTTTAGTTTCTATAACAGACAGACCTCATTTTTTTTTAAATGGGGGACCCTAAAATTTAATTCTGAACTGCCCAGAGCACCAGTAGCGTAACTAGAGGGGACGGGCCCTGGTGCGTGACGCGCAGCCGGGCCCCGCCCCCCGTACGGCCGCATTTTCTGTGGCACAGGGGCTGCCGGGGGGCCCTGAGGGGGTGTGTCGCACCCCCTGCTCCCCCGGTAGTTCCGCCACTGCAGAGCACACTGAGCACAAACAATGTCACTTTAACTAAAAAGATTGACTTAAAAGATCCGAGATAGTGAGCTCCTTTGAACTTTGAAGGCCTAGTTCATTACTATCGTAGGGATGCCTAGTCTTTCTGCTTGTATAGTAAATTCAGTATACAGGTATAGGACTGTTATCGGGAAACCTGTTATCCAGAAACTCAGAGTTACAAAAAGGCCATCTCCCATTGACTCCATTTTATCCAAATAGTTTTTTTTTAATTATTTCCCTTTTATGCTGGTTTTGCTCCCAATAAGGATATTTAATATTTACATGAATTTCTAGTAGATTTAAGGTATGAAGATCCAAATTATGGAAAGATTAGTTATCCAGAAAATCCCAGGTCCCGAGTATTCTGGATAACCGATCTCATACATTTATAAATTCAGAATTCCTGATCATTGCTTTAAGAATACTCCAGTTGCTTTAGACTTGTCTCTTCTAGATACTGTATATCATGATTTGAATGAATGAAAATCTTGGTAGACATATTCCTATAATGAACAAATATATGATCTAAAACATTGTGCTTAATGTACTGCTAAAAGCAATCATTCGTTAATGGTCACAAATGGAAAAGCATGCTTTTGTTTCCAGAAGACTGTAGATTCATACAATAGGTTAGGTTAGAAAAGGCAGTAAACACTTTAAATAAGTGTGTGCATCTTCCATACATGCATGAATTTGTACTCTTAATGCAAGTCAGTAGCTTAGAGTCCTTAGTTTATTTACAGTATGTGTTATATGTTGCATAGATCAATGTATATACAAGTATCCTGTAGACTTGGGACCTGAGATCTTTCTGTAATTTGGCACCCAATGCCTTAAGGCTATGATAAAATATGTTTTTTTTTTTTAAAAAAAATAGGATTTTTTGCGTAACAATATTATAATACTGAAAAACATTGCATTTGGAACTAAAGCTATGTTATTGGCACAGTAAATAATTGCTAAACTGAAAGACAAGAAATATATATTATTCTTGAATAAGCAGGGCCATATATCTTAACATTAAAAATAAGATGTTTGTTGATTTTGACGTATATTTTTACATTTCACGTTATTAACCCTTACGCTCTTTGTGTGAATAACCTTGAAATCTTTACCAAGCATGAAGATTTCTGAAGCACTGACATGTTGATGTTCTTTTTCATATAAAAAGATGGGAAAACAGAAATTTGTAGAATTTGTGGAGCTCTTTCTTTGAGCAATTATGGACTGTTGAAATCAACACTTCAGGACAGACTTTGAAGTTTGGGGAAGTGGTCATAATGGAAAGGTCATTCCAAAACTTCATAAAATGAAATAACAGAACAATAAATTGTCCGAAAGATCTATGTTTATGTCATTGTAAAAATAGCTGCGTGTTGAATGTTTCTTTTTCTTTTGAATTTGTGATATAGAAAAATACCTTGAGAGATTTGCATTATAAATTAACTATGTTTCACAATATAGTTAATTTTTTGTTATTGTTTGTTTGTTTTATATATATATATATATATATATAACAAACAAGGGAAAGTTGTGCTCACCACTATTTTTCAAAACCATTAGGCGGGGGTGCAATGAGGGTGTGACCACAAAATACATATAGACAAATACAAGAGTCCTCTGCACTCAACCCATTATCAATATATTTAAGACAGAGACATTTTGTGCATACTGCTACTGAAAAATGCCTTACCTTTTAAACAAAACAGGGATTGTTTGTCCATATATTGCAATATATTTATATGTATTTGACTATATATATACATACTGTAGTTGATAAGCAACAGGGAAATTGGAGAGGAATTAGGGAAGAAGGGAAAAATAAGAGGGTTTAAAATAATTGCAACCATGAAAGGGTTAGGTTGCTGCAAGAAACCAGATTTTTATGAAGAGGAGGGCATTATGGACTGTAGACCTGTCAAATGCATGTGAGAATTATTTAATTATTCATGAATCCCGGACCTCTGTACTTTCAATATCTCACTTTGGCTCTTATTTAAGAGTGTTTCTTCTGGATCTTTTCTTAAATGTACTGTATCTGTAATACTTAATACAGGAATTGATCAACTCTGATCCATAAATGCTTAACCTTCTCGCTGTGCTGCTGTATACTCATGACTCATTGTTCTGGAAATATTACACTTACTGAATCCGTGCCGATTAAATCCTTGCACCAATTTAGCTTTATAGCTAGGAACCAAATCCCATCTACTATAAGAGGTTTCTTGGGCTGGAATGTCAATAGAGTCCTCTCTTTCCATAAGTATACCTATTTTTCTCTCACTCTTTCAATCTTTTGTATATTTTAATCCACTCCAGTATATTAGTAGTTTTCTGTCTGTAAAAACACCTACCTTTTAGGAGAGGACAGTTATGGGCAGATTTATCAAAGGTTGAATTTTAAATGTATGTGAATTTTTTTTACTCTAATAAATTTGAATATACTCACAACTCGAATGGGAGGTTATTCAAGAAAAAATTAGAACGTCAAATATTCGATCGAATAGTCCAGACCCCGAAAATTTTAATGAGTTTTCCCTCTGAAAAAAACTTGAGTGTCAGGAAGGCAATTAGCATACGGTATTTAAATAGTTCAAAGGACCGCTGCCATTGACTTGTAAATGAACTCTTTTTGGTGGCAAATATTCAAATTGGAATTGTTTCCATTGACAAGATGTGATAAATCTCATATTCAAATTTACTTGCATAGTTTTGATACTATCATGCCATTGTCTCCTTTGCAACATATTTTCTTCATCTGCATAACATTTGTTGTCATTTTGATTTAATTTGTTTAATATGAAAATCAAATAAAATATTTTAAACACAAATTTACTTGAATGTGTGAATTTTGACACCAAATATTGTTTCTCAAATTTATGAAAATAAAGTGCACTATGGAAGATCATTTATTTCGCACAAAATAAATGGATTGTGATGGTTGGATTTGTTGTAAACAGCTATAATAGGTAAATATAGAATGTGCAGATTTTGAGGATAACAGAATAATAATCCCCCCAGAATGTGAAAATAAGAAAACCAGACAACTGTACAATAAATGCAATGGGTAGCATCTGCCTACAGATGATAGTTAAAGCTATATAAGTGAATGAGATCTCCCAAAGACAGAGTGTAGTCTAAGAGGCACATTTACTATGGGTCGAATATCGAGGGTTAATTAACCCTCAATATTCGACCATCGAAGTTAAATCCTTCGAATATCGAAGTCAAAGGATTTACCGCAATTCGTTCGATCGAAGGAAACACGATTAAACCCTTTGAATCAAGGATTTATGGGGACCTTCCCCATAGGCTAACATTGGTGCGCGGTAGGTTTTAGGTGGCGAAGTAGGTGGTCGAAGTTTTTTTTAAAGAGACAGTACTTCGACTATCGAATGGTAGAATAGTTGAACGATTTTTAGTTCGAATTAAAGTCGTAGTCGAAGGTCGAAGTAGCCAATTCGATGGTAGAAGTAGCCAAAAAAATACTTCGAATTCCAAGTATTTTTTATTCTAATCCTTCACTCGAGCTTAGTAAATGTGCCCCTGAGTGTAACAATGTATCAAGTACAGAACCTTGAAAAAATAATAGAGGATTGATTTGAAAGAAGAAAATCAGAATAGAGCCTGAGAGGAGCCTGTACAATCAAATGCACATGATGGGTTAAGAAGGATTAGAATCACAAATGACCTTTGGTTTTGGCAGCCTAAAGATTACTTGTACTATTATTTATTTCTTTAAATAATTCCCATAAAGGTTACATCACAGATGTTTAAATAATAAACAAATTATGTTTGGTTTATCTATATCCATTTAATGTGTATATAACTTTTTTTTCATGAATAATCTTTTCAGAGCTCAGTTACACAGTATAAAAAGACATTGAGGGTAAGTTCAACACATATGGTTTTATTTCCCAATATCTTTTAAAAGTGGTCATGATGGTTTTATGCACAAAACTCCTCAAAGGGATACTAACAAGTTTGTTTATTGCATAATATCCCATATTTTCTAAGGTTCAATGGACTACTATACTACTAGACCTTTGTTGGAATTAAGGGGGTTATTTATCAAAGTCCGAATGTATCTCAATAGTTTCTGCTACAAACTCCAATCAAATTCTCTCGGGTTTTTTGCGCTTATTTAATAATTACATTTTTGTCATTGTTTCGGATTTCTTCATCTTCTTCTTCATTTTTTTCTGATTTTTCACCCAAAAACTCAGATTTTTGCCCAAAAACTTTGGGTTATTGCATGAAACCCAGCGCACATCAAAAAATAATTGGGACATCTTCCATTGACTTATATGCAACCTCGAAAGGTCTGAGATGCTGGATTTTCTGATTCAGACTTAAACCTCGGGGTTTAATAAATTCTGAAAAATTCATGATTTTTTAAAAGTCTGATTTTATAAAAAAAAAAACCAACACATTTTTCATGATTTTTCCATTCTGAGTTTAGTAAATAACCTCCTAAATGTAGATTGGGCACATCTCTGGTGCCAATCATGGTTTGTAAGATTTGTAGGGATGCCATAGTAGCTTTGTTAACACTACTTTTTTGCAGGAGTTTGTCTCTGACCAGGCACTGTAAGGAATTCTTACCCTAGCACATACCTCCCAACTATCCCGTTTTTAGAGGAATAGTCCCTCTTTTGACAGCTCAACCTGCAGTTCCTCATTTGTACTGGAAAGTCCATATTTTCTCTGCACTTAACCGCCAGAAAAGCAAACAATGTTTCTAACTTAATTGGCTTTTGGCAGAGAGCCAACAACAGCCACAACAGAAGATAAGATACATTTGTAACAATTCAAATGTATTTAGATAAGCAATGTAGATAAGCAAATAAGTAGTTGTAACAATATAAGATAACAGGTCCCGTGGGAAAAGTTAGACTCACAGCTTAAAGTGCAATTCACCTTTATTAGCAAAACTGTTTTTATAACCTGCAAAATTTTGTAAAAGGAACATGGTAATTAGGAGGTGTGGCCAAAATGGGCTTGTTCAAATTAAAAACAATCAAACTTTTTTGTCCGTCTTTTTATTTCCAAAATGTTGGGAGGTATGCTAGTAATCTCAGTAGAGAGGTAGATATTAGATTGGATACACTTATTAAGTCAGACTAGTACAGAGAAAACCAACATGAATATAGCACAGAGTGGTCTGTATAACGAAGGTAGCTGTAGCATGCCGACAAACTGGGGCTTTTATTCAGTTTCCTTTCTGTCAGAGCCTTGCAATAAATAAAAAATATGCACAGTATCACAGAAGGAAGGAGGTGGATGACTTCTGTTTAAATGGTCTGTTTGAAGAAGACAAGGAGGATAATAGTTCCAGAGGTCAGTGGAAACCGATCAGGGTTATGGAGAGAACTCTTGACCAGAATAGAATTGCATCATCTATTTAATAATAATAATAATAATAATATCTATGAGAGAACAGTATAAATAACAGTTATTTTGTGATAGTCTAAACATCAATGCTTTCATATTACAGAAACTTTAAATGCATATTTGCCTCAAAATGTGGTACAAAAATAACGCCTGACATTCATAAAAACATGCCTTTCTTGCACAGTGTATCCAGCGAATATTGCCTGAATTGTGCTGATAAATGCTGTTTTCATTTGAAGAGAATTACAATTGTTTGTATACTAATGCCTCTGTTGGCCTGGAGGTTGCCATCAGCCTTTGATGTGGGATCTCATTCTAGAGACCCTGTTTTGACTCCCTATGGCAACTCCTTGTGTCCATGGACAAGTCCTTTATTCCCAGTAAACTTGTTTGCTTTAAAAAGCGCGTTGAGTCCCAGAGGAGAAAATGAGAATGATTCCATTTTTTTTTCTTTTACTGGTATATGTAGACTTATAGATGCAAACATCTATGGAATTGTTTTGTTGGCTTTCTATGGCTCTTGTGTGTTAATTTACATTATTTTAAAGATATGTGTAGTCTTATTGATTGTCTATCATTTCTATAACTTTTATTTATTTTATTTTTTTCATTAGTGAAGGTTAATGCAAAATCTGGTTTAATAGAAATTACAATGCAGAAGAAAGAACCTGTTTTCTGGAAGTCTTTGGGTCAGCCTCTGGGTGGCCATAACTCTTTTGTGAAACGTTCCCAAAGAGGTATGTATTTCCAGTTTACTTTTAGATGTTACAGAAGGAAATAAAGTATAATTTAAATACATTTCACATATGTAAAAAGTTTATGTAAGGAATGTTTGATGCGTTCTGTGCTTATTATTTGCTTCGATCTGCATTAGCCTTCCGTTGTACCATAAATAAGCACATCCTTGCTCTATGATAGATATTTTGCAATAATATACTATATAAAACATATAATCTATAGTTTCGGGTAAGTTCAAGGATGTGTTTCTCCCTGTAGCCTGAGGCATTTTACTTCTTCAGTGGTTAATTATTGTAGTTTGTGATTGCTGTCTTATGGATCAAGAGCAATATATTTTACTGTTAACCCACAAGTATATCAGCAAACCGTGTTTGCAAGTTGTATAAATGGATGAAATTCCGTTTCTAGTTCCAGTTCTAGTAGTATTTAGAAGCAAACATTTCTAAATGCTCTGAGAAGGGATTGTTTTGCTTCTGATGCATATTGCAGAGTGTGCTGGTTTCTCTTGAGCTGTCTACTTATCTTTCCTGCATCATTGGGATTTTATGGGTGTATGTTCTCAAGACGCAGGTGTGCCACATTATGCCTTTTAAATTGGAAATCTTGTTTTTTTGAAGGTGCACTGTTTTGTGTCATCTTTCTGAAATTGGAACGATCTTATTGACAAGTAACATCAGTGTAGGGAGTAATGGAATAAAGCACTAATAAATAAATCAGGCACATTTATAGTTAGAAAAAATTCAGTGCATACATCCATATGTACCCCCTGTAGTACTTACATTAATATTGGAAATATGTGTATCCTCTGTATATTAGTGTCTCCAAGGAGCAGAAGTTTTGGGTGATTAATGAGTTACTTACTGTTTCCACCTCTGAACTGATGGATGTTCTGTGCTGCTTAGGAAGACTTTACGCCTCCTGCTCCACTGTCCAAAAGTACAAAAACTACTTTTGATTGGCCTTGCAGCAGACAGAAGCTTTGATGAGAAAACGCAGCAGAGCAGGAGGGAAAATTGTTCCTAAGGAGGACAGCCAGCAGCCATCATTATAAATTGCTGTCAGGTCAGAGAAGGAAATAGGACAAATGTTAGGGTTTTCTAAATAAAAAACTTTAAAGCAGGTAAATTGGTGATATTTTTATTTTTGTGAGGCGAACCCCTTTAAGGTTTCCCACATGACTCGGCACATGATTTGGCTCAATCTAAACCCTTAAAAAATATATGATTTAGCAAATTTGTCAATCAGCTTTATCAATACAGTCTTCAATTTTTTGTTCTTTGTAGTTTTATAAAAACAATTTCACATCTGCTAAATAAATTGTCAAATGCACGTTATTTAGATATAGAATGTTTTTTTTTCAAAGGTCTAAAACAGACGTCAATTACAATACGAAGTTATTTTGCTTTCAACTTCCTCAGGGGTGTCATCTTCAATTGCCTGTCGGACATCACATTTACCTCAAGCTGAATATTCCAGGTAAAAAAAATTAGAGAACGTGTTGGCACCACAATTGCAGGCAGAGCTTGGGTTGTTTGTCGAGAGTTAAATTATATTAACCTATCCATCTATCTAACTTTAAAGCATTTATGTGAAACATGTGGTTCAACATAACAAATCTAACTAACTACCATGAGCAGCTTAAATCAAATGGAAGAAGACCTTGAATTTCCATACATCAAATTAAAGATATTTACCAAATGTGTTTAAATGAAAAGGTAGACGTCTTGCAAGGACTCACTTGGACGAGATAGATGGGAAAAGTGGTTAATGTAAGAGAAACTAAAATTATTCTACTTACCTGCTGCCATTCAGGTTATCTTCAAGGGAGATGGGGTCATGGTAACTACTTGTACTATGCCTACAACGGGCAAGAGGCATGTAATTACAGGAAAATTGCCATTGGATGATATTACAGCCAATAAAAATCCATAGACAATGTAACACAAAAGACGTTATGTGCCAGCAGACTACTTAGGCTCCAGTCCAATGGACATGGAGAGAATAAAATGTCTGTTGGAGAGAATAAAATGTCCTACTTAGAAAAAGTTATTTGTATAGGAGAGTTTAGCCCTCTTGTTAGCTTTGTTTTCTCTAGAAATTAGTATATTATGATTGTGACCAAAAGGTACTTCTAAATCTTTTTAGTTCTAAATTGCTGATACCCCCTTGTTTCTTTTGCCCTGTGTATTGAGATTATACCTTAAGGAGTCTTGTTTTGCCACAGAACTCTTAAAGGGGTGGTTCACATTTAAGTTAACTTTTAGTATGTACTAGAATAGGTAATTCTAAGCATTTTTTGCCACCTTTTTCTACATGTGAGGCTACACATGTATTTTTATTGCTACTTTTTATTACTACTCTTTCTATTCAGACCTTCTCCTACTCATATTCCTATTTAAATCATTGCAAGGTTGCTTGGGTAATTGGACCTTAGCAACCAGACTGATGAAACTACAAACTGGAGAGCAGCTGAATAAAATGCTAAATAATTCAAAAACCAAAAATAAAAACTGAAAACCACTTTCAAATTGTCTCAGAATATCACTCTCAACATTGTACTAAAAGTTAATTTAAAGGTGAATAAACCCTTTAATCTAGATACCACACCCAAACTTTAAAGGCCTCGATAAAATATGGATAAATATGAAACTGAAATGTTAAATTTATGCAATGACTACCCAGAATCTTAAAAGAAAAAAAAAATGCTTGCTTTCAAGATTGTAAAGTCAAATAAATTATCTTGTGCCTAAAGTGGGGGATGCATTAAAGAAATAAGAAATAAAAATAGTTTTAGATTATTTTGCAGATATCTGTGTTCAAAACTATGGCTAGAATTTCTTATACTATAGACAACCCTAATCCTCTATTCTAAACACAATATAGTGTATAAATTCACCATAACTAAACTCTGGAGGGAGGGCTCTAGAGATCCTTACAGTATTGTGCATGGCAGAGATAGCAAAATAGCTTGCCCTTATCAGTGACACAAAAAAAGACATGATATCGAAATGGATCCATGGATTAATAGATGCGTAGTTCAATGTACTATAAGATTTCAAAGGTGACTGATGCATGAAGCTCTCGTAGGAAAAAAAATCCCTTGATATTTCTGCAGTCCTTTAGAATGTATTGTCATCTCAAGATGCATAGTTCCCCACCAGATGTCCGATATTTTTTACTTTGTACTTTGAATCCTACAAGGAGATTAGAGAGGAAAGTAAAGCTGAGACCCATGGATTTTGAAGCAGAGAAAATGACTGATGAACAAAGCGTTATACTATGTATTGGCTTCATATTAACACTTTGCTTGTCATGTCAGTAGAAGCATGCTTCTCATATACAAATGTTTTGTCAAATGGAACATAAAAGGAAAAGAGTAATTGTTTCTTTATTTTTTTTATGTCTTTCCAGCTTTGTTACTATGGTCAATTTTACCCGAGCAGCCAGGCAGTGAGTTAAACGAGAGGCAGGAAGATAAATTAGAGAGAATCTAAATAGAAAAATAAGTAATAAAAAGTAACACTAACTACAAAATTGTAACCTCACAGAGCAGCCATTTTTTGGCTGCCGGGATGAATTACCCCCATCGGACAGCTGAAAAGGGATAGTAGAAGGAGACAAACTATAAACAATGAAGACCGACTGAAAGGTTGCTAAGAATAGGAAATTCTATTACATGTAAAGTATAGCATATATAGTTTACAGAAAGATGAACAATTTAAGAGATGATTTTAGGGAGTGGAAGACCTGTCTAAAGCATTAACATCTAAAAATGTTGGCACGCATGTATGTAAGTGTATGGCATTGTGAAGTATATATAACTATAACTAATCTGTGCAAGCAAAATCCAGCACTAGCTAACTTCAAATGCTTAATGAGGCTGTCCTTTCCAAATTAAAAAATGCAAATAAAAAAGCATATTTTTAGTATAGTAAAAACTAAAATGAAAGAAAACCTAAATTATACATGATTATGCATGCATAATGTACAAGATGTTTTTGTTTCCAGTTTAAAAAATGTGGACTGGAAATGGTCACTGTATAAATGTGTAAGGCTTTACACATATCATTTGCAGTCTGGGAAGCCTGATCATTAATAATAAGTTTCAGCAGATTCAGCAACAGTCCTCTAGATTAACATAAAATTGGTTGTTAAGTAGTAAAGCTGAAAAATGCAAAAAATATTTTATACTGGGAGATGCATACAGGAAAGTCTATTCCTTTGCAAGTCAGAATATACCAGGCTATTTGTATTAAATCATACTTGATTTTATATACAAAAAAAGACAAGATCAAGTAGTCAAAAGTGACTGGGTTATGTATTTATCCACGATTATATAAGATTGGCCTTTTGAAGTCAGGTAGGTCTCCTGCTTTGATCTTCTGAAATAAACGGGCTAGTTTCAGCTATTATTTAGCCACAAAACAATTACATGTATGGGATCTATTATCTGGAATGCTTGGGACCAGGGGATTTCCAGATATGGATTTTTCCACAATTTGTCTCACCACACGTTAAGTCTACTAAAAACACAGAATAATTAAATTAACCAGTATGATTGTTTTGCCACCAGTATGGATTCATGCAGCTTCACATCAAGTACAATGGATGGTTTTATTATTATAACAGAGAAAAATATAGTTTTTAAAAATGAGAAGTGGCTTCTGATGAGGTCACGAAACATGTAAAGCTGTGCACTCTGCCTGTCCGATTTTTCTTTTGTGATTTTAACAATTTTTCAATAAAGCTTTGGCAACTTTAAACATGGAGTTTGCAATGTTAGGTAGTAGGCGTGTTTAAGCTTAATTGATTCCGTTCTAGATAATAGATATTATAGAAATAAGCTTAAAGCAACTGGACTGTCTGAATATTCTTGAAAAGGTATGCTATGAAGTAAAATAATGTAAGTGGGCAATTTCCTATTTTTTGGTTAAAAAAGAGTTTGAGTAAATTTCTTATTATGTCATTATATGACGTGATTGTATTAGTAAACTGATTGTGACCATGTTCTGTTGCATTATATAGGTTTGGACATAGTGAAGCCATATACACCAGTGACAAGCTTTTTGTCGCCGGTTGCCCAACACTCACCTTTTTGCAATAAACAGTGCCTGTACCTAATGATAAAACTCTATCCAAATGGAAGCATTACACCATACCTTGACAGCATGACAGTAGGTAGGATTGTCCAACATTCCAACCAAGGGGCAAATTCACTAACCGGCAAAAATTCGCCAGCGCTGGGTTTGTGCACATTGCAACACTTCGCCAGGCGAAAATTCCCCTGGACAACGCTAATTCACGAAGATCCTAATTTGTGCACAGGGTACCGACCGCTGGTGAAATTACGCCAGCAAAATTACGCTCAGCAGTTCGAAGTTACGCTAGCGTTGGCTAATTAGCATACGGCTTGCAGTTAAAGTAAAATGTCCGTATATGCTGCAGCAAATACATTACACTATACAAGGCCAGGGAACCTTAATAAAATTATATAAAGTTGTTATAATGCCCTTCACATGTGTCCATGGTATAGTTTAGGTGCCATATGTTAGCAAACGTAGGGGGAAGGAGGGTACCCCCAAAAAAAAATGACGATCTTTTTCAGTCTATCACCCTTTAAATAGGAAAAAACACTAGCGTTTTTTGGGACTTAGAAAAATTTTCAACTTTTTTTTAGGAACTCCTATCTACTCTATTGCACTTCGCCTGGTCTGAGGTGGCGAAGGCAAGTCTGGCAATAGAGGTAACGGTCAGTAAAATCAAAAACCTAGTGAATTTTCGTAGTAACACTCTTTCGCCAGACCGAAAATTCGCCCAAAGTTGCGCCAGTCTATCTCCTTGGTGAAAATACGCCAGCTACCGTTAGTAAATCTGCAAAGTGCCAAAATGACCACTTCGCCCTTTAGTAAATTTCCCCTATCTCAAATGAACTTTGAAGCCTTGTAGAAGTCCTATAATGTATAAAAATAAATTAAATCAGAGTATTGATTGTACATGTGCAAAGGGAACATGTACAACTCTTTAAATGTAGAAAATGTATATCCCCACAAAATACAGGGATAAAGAACCATACATGTAATTTAGGTGGTAACGTAACCCTATGTTGCCTCTAACCACATCAGGGATGTTGTGATTGACATTGGAGGTAGGGTTGCCACCAGGCCAGTATTTCACCAGCCTAGATGGTACCACCCCCCTATCACTGCTTCCAGATGGGCCTCTTCTCCCCTGTCCCTCTATCTTCCTGCCCAGTTTACCAAATTTCCACTCAATCTGTCCGTCTGTTACATAGCCACTCCTCTCCTGTCTATGCAGAATTTGGCAAGGCTAGTCGGAAGATGTCAGTTTAGTATTTACATTATAGGCAGGAAAAGCTTCTGGTTGGAGAAAACTTTAACCTAAAAAAATATTTTTTTCAAACAAATTGTATATTTATAGTTTAACTATAAATAAATAACTATACCTTTACAGTTAAGGTTCTTTATTGCTGAATTATATGCTATCATGCATGCCTTACATGTAAGGAAAATGGCCCAGGGTTGATTTAGTCATAATAACACATTGTACCATTTCTGTTTTGTTTGCTTATATAATCGTTTCTAACATAACTTGCAATGCATTTGCACAAGTTAGACAGCATTATCATTTGTTTTAATGGTCAGAGCGTTATGACATTCCACCTGTTATACATAAAGCTTACAGTAAAAGTGTTACTGAATAGTGGAATCTATTATATTCATGTAGCTATAATCAAAGTACTAAGAAAGAATGGCATTAAAGTTGTGGTTCACCTTTAAGTTAACTTTAGTGTGTTATAGAATAGCCATTTTGAGCAACTTTGCAATTGGTCTTCATTATTTATTTTTTATAGTTTTGTAATTATTTGCCTTCTCTTCAGTTTAGAAATCACACTATTCTGCTAAAATAACATGCTTCAATAGACTGTGAAAATGTGATGTAAAACATTACTGTCGGTATATTGGTTGTTATTACATAGCAGGAAATGCTGATCATTTACCCAAAACAGGTCAATATGTTTCACTAAACCTTTAAATTATCCCCAGTAGTAGGCAGAGCAATCAATGCAGCAAGTGTAGCATATAACTGTGAATGCTTACTACTAAACACTTAACAAGCTTGTGCAGGGAAAGGCTTTCATAGGCATATCTAGAACAGAAAGTCCTGCAATGCCTGAATAATCTTTATCAGATGGAAAGGGGTTTTGTGCACATTGTATTAGCAATGCAATTTTCCCAGAAAATGTACTTTGGGGTTTTGATATTGATTACTACCCCTGGATCAAGGATGGATTGAAATGACCATGTTGGATGGCTGGACTGATGTTATTTTTTTTAAAACCAAAAAGACCATGAGTGAGTTATGCCATTTGATATAAAATTACTCAGTAGCTGTTGTAGATTGGCTAGTTCTAAGCAACTTTTCCATTGGGCTTTATTCTTTTTGCTAGTTATACTTCTGACCTCCATGTATGAACTGCTTCTCTAGAGTTTGGAACAGATTGTTTAGTTGAATTTTTCAGTTTGTTTGTTCTAATCTCCTTTGCTCAGGTGTATTCTGTGTCTGAAATCTATGATTATTATTTTTGCCCCCTGCTTTCTTTCTGCAGGTGACTATATATCCATAAGCAATCCCCTGGGCATATTTAGCACTTCCCTGATTGAAGACGTGATGGATGTCTTTCTTGTAGCAGCAGGTAGAGGCATAACACCTATAATTAGATTGCTGCAGCACATTTTAACTTGTGTTTCTAGTCTTACATTTCTGTTGTTTTTTTATTACAAAAATAACGATTTAAAAATGTTTACAGCTGTTTTTTTTCCTTATCCCTTTTACTCTGTAACACTTCCTGCTGCTTCAGATGGAATTAGGTTACTTTTCTATATTCAAGGTTGTCAAAATCCTCATATTCATATATTCATTCAAAATAAGCATTGTGCTCTCAAGGCCTGTAAATTAGCTTTTAAGGTGAATACGTGAGGATATATAAGTTGCTGGTCTCTATGAATAAAATGCAAATTAAAAATATTTATAATTATACAATACCGGAATATTGATATGTTGTATAAAAATTTTATGTATAAAAATTACATTACTTGGAGCTATGGGTGGAAGAAAGCGGTTTGAATGCCAATCTGGATTAAGGGACAAGGGGTTGGATAGAAAGGTAGCCTATAGTAGGATATATGCCCTGTAATCTATCATGTACAGTATTTGAAAAGTACATTTCTAAGCTTGCCATTGCTTTGTAATTATGGTTTTGCCCTCCAAAAATGACATAAGGGAAATTTACAAAAGCAGGGCAGCGAGCAAAGTGCAGTTTTTAGAATAGTTATATTTTCTTTGCTATTGAGGCTGCAAGGGAAGCTGAATCTGCTGAATTTAATGCACTGTATCAAAACACACAATTGCATGTGTCCATTTTTGTGAACGAAGGTGCAAGTTGTTGCTTGTATTTTCAGAGTGGGGATTGCATGATTTCTGGTGTGTAATTAAAACAGTATTAATGTTTAAGTTAAAAAAAATGCTTTGGTGCATGTCTATTGTGACTGGTGATGACCCGCTGTGACAAATTTGGTATTATTGCCACCTTCAGGGTGGAGATTGCTTCATGCATCTCTACAAGGTTTACCACAGTATAACTAAAGCTTAACTAAAGGAGTGGGGCAGACTTGTTGCATATTTCTTTTTGGGTTCTGTACCAGCTCAAAGCAAGAAGAACTGTGCTTCTGAATACAGTATGTCCCGAGTAACTCCCCATCTTCTTAACGGAGAACTAAAGCTTAACTAAGTAAGTAGGCTAGAAATGCTGTACATTATGTTTCTGTACCAGCCCAAGGCAACCACAGCCCTTTAAAATATCTGTAACTCCAAAGATGCCCCAGTAGCTCCCCATCTTCTTTTCTGCTGATTCATTGCACATGCTCTGTGCTGCTGTCAGTTACTGAGCTTAGGGACCCACTCTCATTATACAGTACACATAGAATAGAAATGTCACAATATAAGGCTGATTAGTAATTAATAAAGATAATCGCTACATGGCAGAACAGAAACCAGTGCAACTAGCATCAGAATTCAATAATCAGCCTTGTAACATCAGCTTATATTACAGGCCAACCTCATTTTCTGCTTCATCATTTTTAATGAAAAATTAGTTTCTCAACAGATGCTCAGAGCCCACTGAGCATGTGAGTGTTGCAGACACTTTCCAAGATAGTGTCCCCCTCAATTTGAAGTCCTGGATCATTGCTGCTATTGAGAAGCTGAAACTCTGAAACCCCATGTAACTTAAAAAAAAGAAAATCCCTTTTTTTAATTGGGGAAAGTGCCCTTTCATGTAGGAAAGTGCTTTCTACACCAGCGATGCCACTCACCATGCCCTTATCTGAGTGGAGGAGAGTTAAATGTGGAGGCTGATTGGTTTCAATTTAGCAGCAGGGCACACTTAAAGGGGGAGTAGTATGAATATGTAATATAAGCTTTATTATACTAAAAATATAATCAGTTAAAAATAATGTACCCTCTTGGCAATTTGTCTACTTCATTTGCTCTTCATGGAGTCAGATTCTGATTGACAGGTCTAATCTATCCTTTAAGTAGGTGGTCCCTAGATGATGTATAACAGCTCACTTTTTCAAAGAAAACTACTTTGACAGAAGTAATGTCTCTCTACATACAGGATTTGTGTTAGAGTAAGTTAATTTGTTAGATTTTGCGCTGGAGTGAGTTAGCTCTACCACATCTGCCAGGAGATTGTGCCCCCTTTAAAAAATAAAGTAGACCTAACTGTCAATTCAAATAAATAAACATTTAAGTTTAAAAAAAAAATCTGACTTCTGCATGATGAGAGACAGATAAGAGAAGATTCATTTAGTTATTTAATCAATGCCTAGGCATCTGCAATCAACACTTCTGTGATAGGTTTATTGGTTTAATACAGTATAATTTCATGGAACACAATTAAAATGTTTCCATGGCACTTGTGATATTTTATTATATGATCATAACACTAAGCTATAACACTTTAAAATAAATATATATTTTCACTGATTGTCAAATCAAGTTGGCAGCACAGTAAATTGCCAGCTTTCATTTGCATAGGGCACAGACTACAAATTATAGTTCAATTCTGTATAGAGCAGTGTTGGCTGTTGTTGGGAATTTCCCAGTGATGGTAGCTGCAGTAACTGGAAATGCTTCCATTTGAGGGAAGTCTTCTCTGTTGCGATATTTAGCTCCTTCCTGCTGTATAATAAGGGATACCTGTATACAGAATCCCAGAGCTCCTTATAGAACCCTTTAAAATAATATAATCTTCTTCTTTCTCTGAGCCACTAACAAACCATTCTATGAACTGGTAAACAAGACATCCCCATTCCCAAGAGTACAAAATTATTCTTTTCTTAGTAATAATAATAGATAGGATGAAGAACATATACAAAGACAAAGCATGATTCCTGCTGCTAAAGGTTCCATGAACAAAGTGACTCTGAGTTTTCCATCCTTAACTGAATTTTACCTAGTGCCTTTTCTGTCAGTACAAATTTTTGGATGGAGTCCAAAAGGAGGTGTTGGATGCATTGTTAACAACATTAAATTTGTCTAAGATACCTTCCCCTATCATTACTTGCTCTGATTCTCATTTGTATGGCTCATCATCGGCTGAATTTTCACTTCTCTCATTTGGGCATTTCTTTTGTCATGATTAATTGTCTCGTCTCGTATCTGACAAGATAATAGCTCATGTTCTAGGCATAATTGGATCCTGTCAGTTATGTTTAAACAGGCTGACGTGCCTGCTTTGAAGGCATCTGATAAAGAAAAATGACACTTAATATTTGGTGAAATTAAACATATTTTATGCATTATTTGTTTACCGCCAAATTCAGATTCCTAAATAAAATTATACACCCATACATTTTAAGAATGCACTAAAACATGTAATCTAATGTTAAATTGAATCGTCCTCTTCACCATATTACCTTTGAGGTTAAAAATTGCTGGTAAAGCCTTAAAAGTGTTCTGGATCCACCCCCTGTACATACTTCCGGTCCCAGCTATCTAATTAAACAATACTGCTTCCACGGAGGGAGGATTGGGCAGGCAGCTTGAGAAGGAGTTGATGAGCATATGTTGTGTATTTTATTTTTTTGGTTTCAGGGAGTTACAGAAAAACCAAAGCTGCAGCAACTGCTCTGGAATTGAGTAACAAAAAATATAAATATGCACTGTTTGTATATCTTTTATAACTGGGACTGGGAACAGAGAGAGAGATGCAAGGAGGAACATGGGAGGTGTTTCCCTGATACTGTCGAGTTCAGCCTGTCAGTCAGTACTGTGACCACTTCCTGTAAAACAGCATAGAGACACCCTCACTCCTCATTTCAATTTAAAGGGCACCTGTTGGGCCTGCACTCGGATTGGGAGCTCAAAGTTCGACCAGGCATATGCATGTGCATCATGAGCGAATGCTGCAACTTGCTCATTATGCGCACGCACGTGACATCAGAAGTTTATTATGAACATCATGGCCTCTCGCACCGGGAGCAAGCTCTGTAAGTCTGCACCTTTGGTTGGGGAAAATATTTTATCCCAACAGGTGCCCAGTGACGTCCCCTTCCATACACCCAGAAACGGCCGGGAATCGTGGCGCGTGAGCTGCCGGGGGGGCCTGAGGGGGTGCGGGCCCTGGCCCAATCGCACCCCCTGCTCCCCCGGTAGTTACGCCACTGCAGGTGCCCCTTAAGCTCTGAGCAGAAAGGTTCTTTCTATGTATAACGCCTATTAAATAAGCAACAATTCTAGCATTAGCCAGATGACATTCTGATAAAGGTGGCTGGTGGGAAATATGTTAAACTGGGGCAAGAAAGGAAAATTACGTAAAAAGATAAACATGGTTCCTACAATTCCAGATGACTGTCAAAGGTATAACCATTCTCAAGCTAAGTTTTTTTTCATATGGTTTGGTCCTGTCCCTGTATTCATACATTCTGGTCTTAAGTCACAGAAACTATAGCCCAAGCCCTACTTTTACCTCTGTCACTAGATCTTTCTCTTCTATTATTAAAGGAGAAATAAACCCTAAAAATAAATATGGCTAGAGATGCCATATTTTATTTATTAAACATATTCAACGAGCCTAAAGGTTCAACATATATATAGTAGTAATGACCCAGGCATATGCTCAGTGTGCTTTGAGCAGCTGTTGGGAAAGCTAAACTTAGGGGTCGTCACAAGTAATTATCATCGGCAATAATTATTTACTAATCAGCCTCAGCCTTATATTGTGACATAGATTATATATAATACAAAATATTTTATATATAAAATATATTCAGTATCTAAGCTCAGTAACTGACAGTAATACAGAGCATGTGCAGTGAATCAGCAGAAAAGAAGATGGGGAGCTACTGGGGCATCCTTGAAGACACAGATCTTTACTGCTCAAGGGCTGGGGTTGCCTGGGGCTGGTACAGAAGCCCAAAACATAATGCAAATTTCTGCCCTACGTTTCTGCTTTAAACTGGGTAGGGGGGAGTTTTCAAGTGATACTAGGAAAAGATGATAACCTCATAAACCTCTGACTCCTGCATACAACCAATAAAGTACAACATCCAACATAAAAGAGAGAACATGCTAAAAATGTATACAATAAAATAAAATATCCCTAAGCTAAACCTTGTTGCTGTGTAGCTGATTCAGTATCTGCTCATGAATAATCCTGAATCATAAAGATGTCCGTTATTGTCATAAGCTCTCTGTACCTCTTGAACTGCTAGTTGAAAATGTAATGAATACACTTGTTAAAAATGTAGATGGTAGAGTGAATGGTGTAGTAGGTAAAACAAAAGGATTATAATATAATGTATAAAAAGGGAATGATTGAAGACTCTGCTGTATTTTTAGTGTTTGGGTTGAGGAATGATGTGTTTAGATAGCTCTGATATTCAGTGCAAATACAGTATCTGTGTGGTATAGAAGATCCCTGTAGCAGAGTTCCAGAGGAGAGCTTCTAGCAACTGGATATATTTGTTATTTACCATCAGTAGTTCAGTATAAGGCTACCAGTGATGTTTTTAGGTTAATGCAAAGCATTTTAGTGGGTATTGTTTACTAAGACATAACTAGATGCAATTACAAATTCATTGTGTGGAGTTAATGTGGTAACATAATGCATCATCATACTGGCTATGGTAAACATCGTTCTAACGTTGTGTTCCAAACATCATTTACTAGTCCTTTTGATTTTTTTTCAGAAAAGCAAAGTTAATTTTCTTTAACAAAAAAGAAGATGATATTTTGTGGAAAGAACAAGTGGAAGAATTGAGTTTAGCAGACAAAAGGTAAAAAGCAATTGCTGGAGATGGCAGAAAGCATACAAATGAGTCAACTGAACTCAAAATAGGGATGTGTTCATAGAAGTCAGCTGTTATGTGTAGCAGACATTATTCCCAGTTAATGGACATAGACACTCATCAAATGAGAAAGCAGGGCCAATTTGTAAACAAAAGAGTTCAAAGCTTAATGCAATCAAGATGGGAGCAATAGGCTTTCACCTAAAGTTATGAATATTTACTTATTGTATTTGCATATACAGTAGCTTTATGAAAGTTAATGCGCTTACAAGAGAAGGTAAATCAGTTAATTTATTTGGTGGGTAGAAGTCTTAGGGGCAGATTTACATATGGTCGAATATCAAGGGTTAATTAACCCTCGATATTCGACTGCTGAATGTAAATCCTTCGACTTCGAATATCGAAGTCGAAGGATTTACCGCAATTAGTTTGATCAAACGATTAAATCCTTCGAAACGAACGATTCAAAGGACTTTAATCAATTGATCGAACAATTTTTCTACGACCAAAAAAACGTTAGAAAGCCTATGGGGACCTTCCCCATAGGCTAACATTGAGGTTCGGTAGGTTTTAGGTGGTGAAGTAGGGGGTCGAAGTTTTTTTAAAGAGACAGTACTTCGTCTATCGAATGGTCGAATATTCGAAAGATTTTTAGTTCGATTCGAAGTCGAAGGTCGAAGTAGCCAATTCGATGGTAGAAGTAGCCAAAAAAAACATTTGAAATTCGAAGTTTTTTTTATTCTATTCCTGCAATGTGCCCCCAAGTGAAGGATTATTACTGCAGGGTTCTTGCAACTCCTCTGTGTATATTTTTGGTCTTTATCTGTTATAGGATTTGATATAACCTTTACTGTATACAGGTATGGGACCTGTTATCCAGAATGGTTGGGACCTGGGGTTTTCTAGATAAGGGATCTTTTGTCATTTGGATCTTCATACCTTTTGTCTACTAATAAATCATTTAACTATTAAATAAACCCAAAAGGCTGGTTTCGCTTCCAGTAAAGCTTAATTATATGTTAGTTTGGATCAAATAGAAGGTACTGTTTTATTATTACAGAGCAAAAGGCAATCATTTTCAAAAAATTGGTATTATTTGTATAAAATGGAGTCTATGGGAGATGGCCTTTCTGTAATTTGGAGCTCTCTGGATAACAGGTTTCCAGTCTTTACAGATTACATTTTTGTCTGATTAACTCTATTAGAAACATTTTTTATTCTGCACAGCCTATCAGTATTTTAATTTTTACACTGAACAGTTCCTTTAACTTCTATAACTTCTTTAAGATGAAGGATTTTTTTAATTTAAACAGGATTAATAAACCATTTTCTATATATGAAATAACATGAACTTTAATATGCTTAAATTTAGGTTTGAAGCTCAGTTTATTCTATCAGAGCCAAGTGTTACATGAACTGGGCACAAGGGACAAACATTGTTTTCTCTACTCTCTGAATATTAAGGACAGAAAAAGGATCTAAATCTGTCATATGCATTTTGGGCCAAATGCATTTGTCGACCAAGGATCAAGGTAATCAATTCTGAGGTGTTCAGAGACACTGCTCAAATCCAGCTAAATGCAGTCAAATTGAGTGGGAGGCAGTTTCATAATAACCCAAAACATCCATCCAAAGCAACCCAGGAGTGAATTAAAGCAAAGAAGTAGAATATTCTTGAACGGTCAAGTCAGTCACCTGATCTGAACCCAATTGAGCATGCATTTCACTTGTTGAAGACTAAACTTGGACAGAAAAGCCCACAAACAAACAGCAACTGAAAACTGCTGCAGTAAAGGCCTGGCAGAGCATTAAAAAGGAGGAAACCCAGAATCTGGTGATTAGTTCAAGACTTCATGCTGCCATTGGCAGCAAAGGGGTTTCAACCAAGTATTAGAAATTAATATTTTATTTTCAGTTTTTTAATGTGTCCAATTGCTTTTGAGCCCCTGAAATGAAGTGAGGCTTTAGTTCCTCTCTTTTCTTTGCTATCTTTTTGTTCAACCCACTGAATTAAAGCTGAAAGTCTGCAGTTCAACTGCATCTAAGTTGTTTCATTTAAAATTCACTGTGGTAATGTACAGAACCAAAATTAAAAAAAAGTTGTCTCTGTCCAAATATTTATAACAGTATCTCTCTCTCTGCCCTACAAATCATGCAGAAATACCTTAGGTAATACTATGACTTTATTTATCCAGCAATATTCAATCTTACAATCATTACTCTTACAGGTTTCTACAGGACCTTGGCTTTTCCAAAGAAGAAGTGTTTGCTTTCAGAGAGTAAATGTTCTCCAGTAACCAGCACAATATAATATGACCAATTTATCAGTGGCACTGGAATTATCTATGCATTTATGGTGCTAATCCATTGTTTTGTAGAAACAAATGTTATTCTCCAGCGTTCTACTGTAAAATAACTTGCTGAAAGTACTTTATTTTTATAGCTAAGTCAGAGGGTCTCTGCTCCATATTACTGTTTTTGGGACCTGTCTTGCAGAAATGCATGGCAAATATGATCATGATCTTTTCATTGTTAGAAATCATTTTTATTTATTATTAACTTATTTCATAATTATTACTTTGGCCAAAGTAAGTGGACACCACTTATAATTATTGGAATAGACTATTTAAGGTATAGATAATAACCCATGCACAGTGTATGGTCTTTTAATAATGGGTTTGGTGGAAGAACTGGCCTGCTCAAAGCCCTAACCTCAACCTAACTGAAATACTGGAGGAGGCATTGAAATGCTGACAGGGAAGCCATCTAATACATTTGTGGCTGATTGGAAGCAAACCCCACCAAATCAAGAGAAGACTGTGTTACAGCATAAGAGAGAGGACCAGTTTCTTATGCTGGGAATGAAATGTTGGACAGTCAGATGAGGACATACTGTTAGTCAAGTAGTGTATATCTGAGCTATGAATTCTGTTGTATGTTTCATTGTATGTTCTGAAATCCTGCTTGATCTCAGGAGCACTGGTGTGTTTTTTTGTATTGCCATAATGATATTGCACATCTCCCTTTTTAGAGTCTTTTCTACACAGCACTAAGAAAGAAACAAGATTCACTAGAAAGTCCCTTTGCCTTTTTATTTGTTTCTCTGCTAGATGGATGAAGAACTTTAGGCTAATATATGGGATCCGTTTTCTGGTTATCCAGAAACCTTAGAAATAAAGGGATGCTATTTCAAATAGCATCATATTAAAACTAAAAACCTCTGAATTTTTTTCTGATCTGCTATGTTCTCTGCAATTATTGTGGTAAGTTGGAATGAGCCTTTAATAGCAGGACAAGCTAAAAGTTTAAAGGAAAAGGAAGCGTGAAATCATTGGGGGGTGCTCAAGATCTCGCTTACCTGATCCCTCGAGCTGTAGATTTTGGATGCCAAAACTATACAGTAGCCAGGGTACTTCTGTGGAACCAGGGAGAGATCTTCTTGTATCTCTTCTAGACAAATAAAAGAAAATCAGATTTTTACAGTATACTGCGCTTACACTGGCACCAATGGAGAATAAAGAAATGGAAGATCACTGTATTGTGCTCATACAGGAATACCATATAAGTGCAGTTTTTAGCAACCAGGAGCACCAGCTCCCAGTAATTTCACCTATCCTTCTTAAAATCTGTTTTAGTACCCAGAAGGGCACATTGATGATAAGTGCCCTTTAAGAGAATGAATTAGGAACAGTTAAATATAAAGTTGTTCAAGAATGTAGAATAAGCAAGAACGGTTTACATAATGTTTCATTATTCCTCTCCATTACACATCTAGTGATGCTGGTTAAAGTTAATCTTTGGGAGGAGATATCCTTACTGTGAATTTGGAAACCACAAAAATGCTCGTTAAAAGACAATTTAAACCATTTTCTTCATTACTATGCAGAAATGAATAATAAAAAAGAAATCATTACAGGAAAACTGTTCTAATGTAAATAAGTGATTAACTGGTTTACCCGCATCTATGTTCTGTCCTGTATGTGTACTTAGCATTTTTGACCTTCTCTTTGTATTGTTTGGAGGAGATTAAAATAATAGCTTTCGTGATTACCGCAGAGGCCTTCTATTTGCAAAACAGTAAAAAATAACACACTTGCAGAACTTGAGTATTATCTGACTGCAATTTCAGGGACAGCTTGATAACAGGGCAGATGGCACAGCAGTCCATCAATCCCATGGAGCGCACAGGATATTAAATCTTACTTGGGGGTTACCCATAAGGTGAATGTAAGGATTGTCTAGTGATTGTGAAGTTCAGGCTGTCCTGTGACATATTTGTTGCAGCCTTTATGACATTGCCTTTTGGATGTCAATTTTTATACCTGCAACTTTGGAAGTAGCTTCTTGTGACTTTTAAACACTACTTCCTGCTTTTCAGCTCTCTTGGTTTACACTGACTGGTTACCCTGGTTACCACGCAGTAACCAGAGACTTGAGAGAGCCACATGGGTCATTTCTGTTGCTTTTGAATCTGAGCTGAATGCTGAGGATCAATTGCAAATTCACTGAACAGAAATGTACCATGTGGCCCCCATTCAAGTCACTGACTAACTCAGAGTTATAGAGCTGAAAAGCAGGAAGTAGTGTTCTGGCTATTATGTTGCACATCCAGTCACTCCAGCCTTTATAGATTACATTTTTGGCTAACTAAATATATTAGAAACATTTTTTATTTTGCACAAACCTATCTATTTACACTGTTTTTATTTTCACACTGAACTGTTCCTTTATACTGTATATATTAGTGCTGTGCACCAATTTACCATTTTTACATGCTCTATAAAGTTTGGTGCTCTAGGGAGCCCTTTGTCTACATTGCTCATGTAAAGAATAAAGGCCTCCTGTGGGATATATAAAACAAACAATACAAACTAGCATTTTTTGTATCTGTTCTATTATGTATGGAGGTTTAGGACCATGCCACATGGGGCTGATTCTTGGCCTTGGATATTGATGAGTTTATTATAGAATGAAACAATCCCCCTTTCCTCCTTTGCTTAGTCCCTGACACATGTAGATAGGTACTACATTGGAAAACAAATATAGATTCAATCTTTGTGATGTTTTAAATCTAATTGCTGTTTAGTTTATAACATCACTTGTAATATGTATATCAAGTGTTTGAAAACCAGCCCCTACAGGATTTTTAGTCAAGGTATAATAAAAACAATACAGGTATGGGACCTGTTATCCAGATTGCTCAGGGCCTGGGGTTTTCCAGATAACGGATCTTTCCGTAATTTGGGTCTTCATGCCTTAAGTCTACTAGAAATTCATTTAAACATTAAATAAACCCAATATGCTGATTTTGCTTCCAATAAGGATTAATTATATCTTAGTTGGGATCAAGTACAAGATACTGTTTTATTATTATAGAGAAAAAGGAAGTCATTTTTAAACATTTGGATTATTTGGATAAAATGGAGTCTATGGGAGACAGCCATCCCGTAATTAGGAACTTTCTGGATATCGGGTTTCCTATAAGGGATCCTATACCTGTATAATGTATGCAGTAATACGATCTTGGTTGTTCTTCTGCATCTCATGGTTTGGAGTAATTGCTTAAATGAAAACTTAACAGAGCAGACATTACTGCAGAACATTCATCTGCAAATAGGTTTTATTGTGCCAACATACACTACACGTTTTAGGGTTCCCCATTTTGTCCAGTGTAATCTATTTTCATAGGGATACAGCATTTAAGCAAAAAAACCCATCCATAGCCTTTGTGAGGTCCTGAAAAATCAGGATTCACATGGTATGGTGGCTTATCAATATTATTATCATAACTTTGTAACAAAAAAACCCTGTTTCAAAATTACGTTTTGAAATTGGCCTCAGGTGTGCACCCACAACCTCCCTCCCCCATTTTTGTACCTGAAAATCACTACATCAAACAATCAGGTATAAATATACATATTATGGATTTGGCTGATTTTATTAGAGCATTTAATAAATTAACAATATATTTTTTTTCAATTCAGAGAATATTTTTGGGACACAAAAGCTTAATAAATAAAAGTTCTAGAAATATGATAGATTGTTAGACTTATGATATAACACAAATAATATTCCCAATATAGAACATGGTTATATTTTTTTGGCATATCAATTTATAACTGTATTTGGAAAGAAAAAAATTGGGTATAGTGCAGATACTCACATGTTGGGCCTGAAGAAGATAAGCCACCACATACAACTTTAAGGTTTGCAAGAAAATCTATATTAAGTGATACTTTTTGAATTATTTGAACTGCCTAAGCATGGTTTAACTATCTCCAGGTATAGTTTGGTTATGTCACTATATGTGTCTTTTTAAAGTTCTAGAGCAGCCTAGGACAAAACAATAGAAAATGTAACCCTCATGTAAAATTCAAAACCACAAGAAAGCCTGCTGACTTCCAGCCTATCTCCTTGAGTGAGGCTTGAGTGCCCTGTTGTTACTGCTATATGGCAAAATACAATAATGCAGACAAAGCGTCAGGGCAGCCATCATCAGTATAATTAAAGTTTAGGAAAATACGAAAGAAGGCAATGAAGAGACCTCCAAAAAACATGGCTTTCTAGATAATGTTTTTTTTCAATTATATATATATATCAAGCATCGGGAACTTTTTCAAGTATAAAAGTGTTTTATATATTCAGTATCAGCCATGGCAAAAAAATTTTAGTAAATCAAATTTTCTTTTGGGCTATTTATGTTTTTTACAGCCATGCATATGTGTCATATAGTTCTATGTTGGTGTAAGGCGCTCTGCTGGACTGATGCGCTCTCTTACCTCCTTGTGCTCCAGGCGGCGGGTGTGATCCTCTGTGCATAGGCGAAAGGTAGATATGTGTGTCGTCACGTGCTTGATGTCATCACAACGTGCAGTTCTGCAGTTTGAAGCCGGCACCGTCATCTATGTTATATTTTGCGCTTACTTCATATTTCCAGTCCTTTTGTGCCAAATCTTGCTATTTAAACCTGCTCTCTCATTCATTCATTGCCCAAGCTGGATTCTGGTTATCTCAGATCCTGCATTAGTGCTATTGTAACGCTTTCTTGGCCTATTCTGCCAATTAGGAGTTAAGGGTGACCAGCTAGGTAGTGAGCATGGGTTACATTGCGAATCCTCACCCAGGGCAGAGCCTTCGCCAAATGGAAGCTTCCCCTTTAAACTGTAGTTGAACTACAACTCACAGGCATATAAGTACAAAAATAGCCTGGATTTAGGGGCGGGGCCCCACGTTGGGTGCCAAAATGTAACGCTTTCTTGGCCTATTCTGCCAATTAGGAGTTAAGGGTGACCAGCTAGGTAGTGAGCATGGGTTACATTGCGAATCCTCACCCAGGGCAGAGCCTTCGCCAAATGGAAGCTTCCCCTTTAAACTGTAGTTGAACTACAACTCACAGGCATATAAGTACAAAAATAGAATAATGGACGCCAGGAGGTTCTTTAAAAAGGTAAAACAGGAGCAGATTTATTATGCCAAAGGCAAATGACCACAGGTTTACTTACAATAGTTCTGAGGACACAGCAGGTGGAATCACTTTGGACAGTAAAGGTTCACAGTCAAACAGATGCGACTCCCAAAAGATATTGCAGACAGGTGTACATCAAATCCCAGTTCGACCGACGTTGCACAGTGAGGGGATCGGGATCTATCAGGTAGGGTTCAGGTAGTCCTTTGCTCACCTACTGCCCTATCAACTGAGGTCCCTGCTCTAAAGGCAAACAGGCCTTGTGGGAAGCTACTTCCTCCTACAATCCTTGTTGGAGCGACAGCTGCTCTTTCTGCTACACCTCTCTGTCTTTCTCTCCTAGAGAGACTATAACAATATCTTACTAGGCTAGCTGGTCCTCGTTCACGGGGTTACCTGGTCCCCGACTTAGCACTAAAGGTGTCAGGTCCCTTTAGGGTAAAGGCTTACTGGGGCCTATGGTGATCCCAGGCTCAATGGAGATTCACCTAGCAGCAGCACCAGGAGCCAAAGAGGAAGAGGACACTCCCTGCACAGCACTATATAGCAGTGTGGCAGGGGAGTGTCATTACACTCTTTGTCCAATAGGTGTAGGTGTTACACTTTGCCAGTTACAAGGGCTTGGCCCAATAACAGGGGAAAAGAGAACTAATACAAAAGGTAGGGGATTAACTCTATAGGAATAGGATATCCTATAGGTCCCTACACTATTGTGCTATTTTTTCCTGTTTTTTGACCTTGGCCAGCCTTCTGACCTTGAAACTTGCCGCCTGTTTTTGACTCTTCTTCGCTTAAAGGAAAACTATACCCCCCAAACAATGTAGGTTTCTATTAAAAGATACTGAGTAAAACAGCTCATGTGTAAAACTCTGCTTCATGTAAATGAACCATTATCATAATAATATACTTTAGTAGTATGTGCCTTTGGGTAATCATAAATAGAAAATTGCCATTTTAAATAATAAGGACCGCCCCCTGAGATCGTAAGATTCACTGTGCACACATACAAACCACATGTAAGGTCACATGAGCCAATTAACAGACAGAGTTGTGCCTTTTGCTTCCTCACTTCTTCCTGTTACAGTTAGTGTTGTAGTATTTCTGGTCAGGTGATCTCTGAGGCAGCACAGATAGAGTCACGAAATGGTGGTTCAAGGCAAGAGATGTAAAAGGGCAATATTTATGTAAATATATATTCCAGTTTGGTAAGATTCTTTAATATGTCATTCAGTTTGATATAAACTATCTGTTGCTTAAGTATTCATTTTGGGGGTATAGTTTTCCTTTAAACCTTGCCTGTAGCTCGCTTTTGGGATTTCTGCACTCTGAAGTTGGTAGGTTCCCAGCTAGGAAGCAGCAGAAAGTTCTGGGGCCCTAAAAGGGCATCGGTGAAAACCAGGACTAGCTGGACTCTTCTGCTATACGGAGGAGTCAGATCTACACCAGCAACCTAACCATAGGTTCAGGCTTAAACAAGTTTTGTTACAGTTGGTAAATATACCATTGTTCATGAGCGTGATTCAATAATGCTAGCCTTCTATTGACAGATTTCAAAATATTTATTTCCAAAAGAGGTTAATTTTTCCCACACCCACTATATAGTATATGTAACATATGTTGGTTCCATTCTCCTCAGTGTAGATCTGTACAAGAGGAGTATATTTTCTTTAGACTTTTGCCCCATGTTTATTATTTTTAGTTACATGATGTAACTACAAATTAAATAAAAAGGTCAACAGGTTATTATATTAATAAAAAATAAACAAGTCATCTACCCAAATGTTTTTGGGGGGCCTAAAATTATTTGGCTGTGGGGCCCTATAACGTCTAGTTCACAGCTAAAAAAAAGCCCATGAAACTATTTAAAAGACTTAACTCTCTTATTAAGGAGAAAAAGCTTTTTCGTTGTCTTTGTTCCAAAGATTATTCATCACTCCATGTCCTACTTTGCAGTCATGTAAGCTGCTGAGACTCTTGTCAGTACAGGTATGGGACCTGTCATGCAGAATGCTCGGGACCTGGGTTTTCTGGATAATGTATCTTTCCATAATTTGGATCTTTATACCTTAAGTCTACAAGAAAATCCTGTAAACATTAACATTAAACAAATCCAATAGGCTGGTTTTGCTTCCAATAATGATTAATTATATCTTCTTTGGGTCAAGTACAAGGTACTGTTTTATTATTACAGAAAAAAAGAAATCATTTTAAAAAATGTGGATTATTTAGATACGGGAGATGGCCTGTAATTCGGCGCTTTCTGGATAATGGGTTTTTTGGATAACGAATCCCATACCTGTACTATGAGTGGGTGTTTGTCTCATGTTTTAGTGAAGGTCTGACAATGTGTTGGCAGCAACAGGGGCTTGTGACACAGATACTGTTTTCTTCAATTGCCATTTCTGAGTATGCATGTGATACCATTGTGTCTGACTGAGCTGTGTTCCAGTAGAGAGATGATTTATGTTATAATATTTAAGGTGATGGCAGTCGACTGAGTAATCACTTTTCTATTTTCTCAAAACAGGGATTGTTTGTCCATATATTACAATATATTTAAGCTGGCCAACTACGTCAAAGTCACACCCTGTATGGCCAGTCCTACCCAACTTGCATCTTATTCACTAAGAATTCTATTGCTTCATTATACATTTCCAGCTATAGTCAGGTGATCCCAGTGGTGGCCAAAAAAAGGACAACCATGTTTGAGAGTTTTAACCTTTAAAGCAGCTAGTAAGTTGCAGGTAAAACTTATTCCCTGTATAAAATGTATAAAGAAGCAATAGAATTCTTAATGAATCAAATGAAAGTGTAGGACTGGCCAGATATGGGATGACTTTGACGTAGTTGGCCAGCTTAAATATATTGCAATATATGGACAAACAATCCCTGTTTTGTTTAAAGGGTAAGGCATTTTTAGAAGCTAAAGGCACAAAATGTTTCAATTGATTCAATTGATAATGGGTTGAGTGCAGAGGACTCTTGTATTTGTGAATTTTGTGGTCACAACCTCATTGCACCCCCGCCTAATGGTTTTAAAAATTAGTGGTGAGCACAACTTTCCCTTGTTTGTTGTTGTTTATGATGAGTGTTTTGACATCTCATATTTGATTTTGCCATTATACAGGTTCCTAATCACTTAACTGGGCTGATAGTTTTCACCCACATTTACCACAAGGGCATTTCACCACAAAATTTGTCACATGTTGCATCATGTCTTAATGGTTTGGTTCTTGCCTGTGTAGGGATATTTAATGTTCTCTCCTTTGATAACTAAGTTACATGATATGCAGTTTAGACAAGGGAATGTACCTTATGTTGGGTGCCCCTAAACCTGCTGGTTTTTGGTTCGTTCAAGTCAGAACTGCAGAGCGTGTCTTTCTGAGGTTGCAATTGTTATATACAGACAAGGGGAGATCTTTAAACAGTGGACCAAATTCCCTATCTTGTTGTAAACTGGCCCAAAACTTACATATGATTTCATCTATTCTATTACTTCTTTTGTCGAATTTTGCCACAAATGGTATCCCATTTTCTACCTTTTATTCTGTTTTTTTTTTCTGTAAAGAGGCCCTAATTTGTGTATGAATTTACCATTGTGTAAGTGTTTTCTAGTGCGTTTGATCATAACCCTTATCCTGAAATCTTTTTATGAGGGTTTCCAAGGCTTTCTCAAAGAGATGGTCATTAGAAGTAATCCTCCTTGCCCTCAGAAATTGGCCCTTGGGTATACCTTTACTTGGCCCTTGCCAAATTAGATATCATCCACATATCTGAAGTATATCACTGTATATTCAGCATACATATCTTTGAACATATCTTTTTCCAAATGGTGAATGAAGATATTGGCATATGATGGTGCAACTGCAGCATCCTTTGAGGTTCTTTGTTTGTGGCAATAAAGCAATGTACGCAGTAAAGGAGGAAGTATATTAGATGGTTAAGAAAATTAGTATCCAATAATGCTTCCTCCACGTACTGCATCCCTTCTGTATATGCAATCGATGTGTACATGCTTTCTATATCTATAGAACATTTCCTGGTTTTATGTCTTTAAACTGTTATAGTTTATTAGTGTCCTTCAAGCACATTTTTATTTGCTTAACGATTTCTTGTAAAAATGAGTCTACATACTGTGAGAGTTGTTCAAACACTGACCCCATTGCAAAAACAATTGGCCTACCAGGTGGATTTATTAGAGCCTTGTGCCCCTCAGCACAGCAGCAAATATTACTGTTTTTACAGAAAGCGGGGAAGGTTTGATTACAGAACACAAGTAAATTGAAGTTCCCTTGAATTACAAATTACACTAAAATGTATTATCAAGTGTTTTCAAACATCATGATTATTAAATATTAAATATAATATAGTAGTTGTGTCAGTATGAAGTAAAACATCAGATTTTGTTTTATTTTTTAAATTATTTTAATTGTTTCCTTCTTGTTTCTTTCTTCACACCCCAGCAACCCAGATACATCTCCACTTGCCATGTCCGTCTTAATGTCCCTGAGCTGCTGATGTCAGATTTTCCTTTGTTCTGAATGGTAGGGAAACTGCACACCAGACTAGCAGAACTCCACCTTTTTCCCCCAGCATAGAAGGAGAGAGTTCTGAGGCCTGGGTTTCAGTGATATGTAAAGAGACTGTACTAAAAATAACAGTGCTGAGTTATTTTTTTACTGCATATTCACACTATTACTGGCTCAGAAAGTGTCAGTATTGATTAAAATAAACCCTTCTTTGTATCCTTTTCCATTCTATGATTGTATGTCTTTTTGCTGCATGAAATGTTAACTTTTTATTTTTTGATCTTAAAGGAACAGTTCAGTGTAAAAATAAAAACTGGGTAAATAGGATAGGCTGTGCAAAATAATTATTTTTTTCTAATATAGTTAGTTAGCCAAAAATGTAATCTATAAAGGCTGGAATGGACTGAAGTGCAACATAATAGCCAGAACACTACTTCCTGCTTTGCAGCTCTCTAACTCTGAGTTAGTCAGTGACTAAGGGGGCTGCATGGGACAAAACTCTTCAGTGAGTTTGCAATTGATCCTTAACATGCTGGTCAGATTCAAAAGCAAACCGTTATGACCCATATGAATAGATTATTGATACAAGTACAATTATAAGTATAGTGTTAAAATGTTACAGTAATACTAGTAATAGTAATAGACTGTTTCCTTCTCAACTAAAACATGCTCTTGTCACCCCCATTCTGAAAAAACCCTCTCTTGATCCCTCCAATCTTGACAACCTCCGACCGATCTCTCTGCTACCTTTCATCTCTAAACTACTTGAGCGCCTAGTCTACAACCGACTTACCTCATTCCTCTCTGACAATAACCTGCTGGACCCCCTACAATCTGGTTTTAAGCCACAACCCTCCACGGAAACTGCCCTGACTCGACTAACTAATGACCTTTTAACCGCTAAAGCCAACAATCATTTCTCACTACTCATACTGCTTGATCTCTCAGCCGCATTTGACACTGTAGATCATCCTCTCCTCCTCCAGTCCCTCCAGTCGCTTGGCCTTCGTGACACAGCCCTGTCCTGGTTCTCTTCTTACATCACCAATCGTTCCTTCAGTGTCTCCTACAATGGAGTATCATCTTCTCCCCTACCTCTTTCTGTTGGAGTTCCTCAAGGCTCTGTCCTGGGACCATTACTATTCTCCCTCTATACTTCCTCCCTTGGCAAATTAATAAATTCGTATGGTTTCGACTACCACCTCTATGCTGACGATACTCAGATCTATCTCTCATCTCCTGATCTCAAACCAGAACTCCTTACTCACGTCTCCTCCTGCCTGTCCGCTATCTCAGCCTGGATGTCGCAACGCTATCTTAAATTAAACCTCTCTAAAACTGAAATGGTTCTCTTTCCTCCAACTAACACCAGTAGCATCCCCGAAGTATCCATCATAGTTAACAATTCCACTATCACCCCCTCTCCCCAGGCCCGGTGCCTTGGGGTTATCCTAGATTCTGCCCTGTCATTCACTCCTCATATCCAGTCACTTATTAAATCATGTCACTTCCACCTAAGGAACATATCCAAAATACAATCATTTATCACCCAAGATGCTGCCAAAATTCTTATTCACTCTCTCATCATATCGCGTCTAGACTACTGTAATTCTCTTTTAATTGGCCTCCCCCTCCAGAGACTGTCACCTCTCCAGTCCATAATGAACACTGCTGCGAGGCTCATACACCTCAGCAACCGCTCCTCCTCTGCCTCACCATTCTGTCAATCCCTGCACTGGCTTCCATTACCTTTCAGAATCAAATTCAAATTAATGACACTGACTTTCAAAGCACTTCACAACTCTGCTCCACCCTACATCTCTGAACTCATCTCTATATACTCACCCACTCGCTTACTACGCTCCTCTACTGACCTGCTACTCAACTCTTCTCTCATTACCTCCTCACATGCTCGCATTCAAGACTTTGCAAGGGCTACACCCCTCCTCTGGAACGCTCTCCCACGGTCTGTCCGACTTTCTCCCAACCTTTCTGCTTTCAAAAAATCTCTGAAAACGCACTTCTTTCGAGAAGCCTACCCTCACTCTGCTTAACTACCAAACGCAACACCACATACAGTACCACATTTCTCACCCACTTACTTCGATCTTGCCCACACCTTGTGTATTATTCCCCTCCCTTTAGACTGTATGCCTATGCATAGGGCCTTCCTCACCTTTTGTACCTGTATTGATTGTCATGTTTGTTACTCCATATATTCTATATATGTAATTCGTGTGATGTAGTTGTATAATCACATTTACTTTACAGTGCTACGCAATATGTTGGCGCTATATAAATACATGTTAATAATAATAATAATAATAGCAGAAATGATATTGCTTCAAATGTGATGGCAGAAGCAAATCATCTTCTAACAACCACTAATTAATCCAGTTTAATGTCTACTCTTAAAGGCACAGTTCAGTATAAAAATAAAAACTGGGTAAATAGATAGGCTGTGCAAAATAAAAAAATGTTTCTTATATAGTTAGTTAGCCAGAAATGTAATGTATAAAGACTGGAGTGACTGGATGTCTAACATAATAGCCAGAACACTACTTCCTGCTTTTCAGCTCTCTTGCTTTGCCACCAGGCAGTAACCAATCAGTGACTTGAGAGAGGGGGGCATTCTATGAATCAACTGAAGAGGCCTTAAGTACACATAGCTTGTAGGGCTTATTTAAGCCTAATATGATATCCATAGAGGAAGATAGTCCTTGGTTTCACTTAGCTGTTACTTTAGGCAAAAGTGGTATATAGCAAGAATTGGTTGGGCTGATATTTTCTACAAGGGATTAGTAATGAGGGTTTAGCTTGAGAAGAATGTTGTGGCTCTGACAGAATGTCTGTGAAGTTCTTCAGAATCAAGGAATACTGGCTTTTTAAAAGTTTATTACTTTAATATACACATTGGAATAGAAAATGGTAAATCCCTATTGTTGAAATATACAGTCAGAGCAGGCATCCCTTTTTCAGCAATTACTGAAAGACAAACTGAAGGTAGAAGTTTGAAAGGAAAGTACCGTAGTAGTGATTACCATTGTAATCCCTTCCTCACCCAGTAATCTCTGTATCACCAAGCTGTGCTGTATAGTATAACAAAACTCCTCATGAATACAGACTGGCGGTGTTTATAACAGAAGGAGCACCGTAACATATAGGCGTGCCAGGAAAAATTAAAGGGGTGGTTCAGCTTTTAGTTTTAGTATGTCATAGAATGGCATTGTATAGGTTTTTAATTATTTCTCTTCATCTTCTGACTATTCCCAGCTTTCGAACGAGGGGTCACCTGACCCCAGCTAAAAACAAATAATCTGTAAGGCTACAGATTTATTGTTATTACAACATTTTATTGCTCATCTTTCTATTCAGGCCCTCTCCTAGTCATATTCCAGTCTCTCACTCAAATCAATGCATGGTTGCTAGGGCAATTTGGACCCTAGCAACCAGACTGCTGAAATTGCAAAATAGAGAGCTGCTGAAGCACCTTTAATGAATTTAATTTATTATTCAACTATCTGTGGCAGCACAACTGCACTTGTGGTCATGAATTACCCCATAATCTAGGGAAGAGTAGAAGCTAAACCAGTATTTACATGATAGGTGATATGAAGAAAGAAACATTTGATTTTAGATGGGGTCAATTACCCCCATTTGAAAGCTGGAAAGTGTCAGAAAGCAAATAATTAAGAAACTAGAAAAACACATAATGAAGACCACTTGAAACGTTTATTAGCATCTGCCAGTCTAAAACATACTGAAAGTCAATTTAAAGTTGAACCACCACTTTAAATTTCTTTGCGAAGTTGCCCTGGGTGTGTCTTTCTCTTACTTTGAAAAATAATTGAATTCCCAAAATAATACAAGCTCTGCTTTAGACTCCACACTCCTATATAGGGCAAGGCATCTTCTCTGCAGCACTCTTTGGGGGAAGAAGTCGATGGGTAAGCCAGATGGGTTATCGAAATACAACCAAGGAAAGAGAAACAGGCCAGTGAGAGGCTTTCACCGTGGTACAGTAAAAACATTCTATTGTTTATAAAGCTGGCTATACACAGATATTTTCATTAGATATGAGGTCTCATACCAATTTCAGCATGTCTGAAACCCATGTCTGCACCCAGAATCCACCCATATTGTGGATATTCCTTTCTTCAAATCACTTGTTATGCAAATACTGGTTTAGCTCCTACTCTTTCCTAGATCATACGGGTAAATCATGACCACAAGTGCAGTTGCGCTACCACAGTTAGCTGCATAATAAATTAAATTCATTAAAGGTGTTTGCGTCAACATGCTGTCCTTGCACTTCCATATAGTTGCACTTCGCTCTGCTTGGTTTATTTTGCCTTCTGAATTTTGCTTTGTTGCTTCTTTTTCTGCAGGGGAACACTGAAGCTACCTCCACCTCCAAACTAATCGGTAGCTCCAGGGTGCCCACAGCAGGATGAGTCAGTTTCCACAGTGCAGTTCTGCAGAAAGACTACGGAGCACTCACGCCGATTGCCAAACCCCCCAAAATTTTCAGACCATATTGCATTGGATTCATATCAAAATGCAATTACAGTCGGATCCATAATCTGTAAACCTGATATCCAGAGATTTCTGAATAACGGAAAGGCCGTCTTTCATAGACTCCGTTTTATCCAAATAATCCGAATATTTAAAAATGATTTCCTTTTCCTCTGTAAGAATAGAAGAGTACCTTATACATTATCCAAACTAAAATATAATTATTCCTAATTGGAAGCAGGACCAGTCTATTTGTTTTTTTTCATTTTCACATGATTTTCTAAACTAAAGGTATGAAGATCCAAATTACTATAAGATCCATTATCTGAAAAGCCCCAGGTCCCAAGCATTTTGGATAACAGCTGCATCTGTCAGGTGCATTTCTCCCTATCAACCATAGTTACACTGGAATCAAGGGAAAAATGCTGCATTGTGTTTAAAGAAAATGACAATGCACTTAACCCATTGCACATGCAGATGTAAATGACCCCCATAATCTCTTCATACTCTATAATACTACCTCTCATTTTTCATTATCACTTTCTCTTAGGCTAATCTTGTACGCTGGAAAGTGGCCAGGAGAGGTTATATTTTTTTAATGCAGAATACTCAGACAGGATAAAGAAGGAAATGATGCTGAGAGACCTAGAACTCTGTCTGGTCACACTTGTCTGTCATTGTCATACTGTGACAATGTTATTCAAAATGGAAAGCATGCTGGCTATTCTGACTTTCACTGGGAAACCAACTTTTTTTTATAATGTTTTACACTGTGTTTTGTACATTGTGCAAAGACTTTTATCTTTCTCTGGCTTTCTCAAGCTGTCAGTAGAATATCAAAGTGGTAATTACTGAAAGTAAACAAAAACTGCATTAACTGAATTGAAGTTCAATAAAAAAAAAAGATTCTGGTGATGCAGTGCTCAGAACTAAGTGGCATTATTTCCTAAATGTTCAGCATTCTAAGCCTGCTATTAAAAACAGAAATCCTTTTGGCTGTTGTATATTTATATTTCCAGTCTATGAAAATTCAGTATCCATTTATGGTTAATATGCTCCTTTCAAATATTTTACATTTTCCCTTCTGCTTCATTAATTCATAATAAGATGTTTAATTTGGTGATATTCATTATTAAAAACATTATTTTTGGCGGTACACTGTTTTAGTGAAGATAAACAGTGTTAGAGGCAAATTTACTAAAGGGCGAAGTGGCTAACGCTAGTGAAAATTCGCCAGCATGAGGTCATTTTGCCACTTTGCCGATTTACTAACGGGTGTAAATTCCGTAGCGAAGTAGACATACTTTAGCGCCCTAACGCCAGACGAAGTTGCGCTCTGGCTAAGGGACATAACTACTCTAATTCACTAATTTGTGGATTTTACTGAACGTTACCTCTTGCGCCAGATTTAACTTTGCCAGCTCAGACCAGGCGAAGTGCAATAGAGTAGATAGGAGTTTCTTCAAAAATAGTTGAAAAATGCTGGCGTTTTTTTTACTTTTTACTGGGTGATAGCCTGAAAATTTTTTTTTGAGGTACCCTCCTTCCTCCTTTCATTTGGCACCTAAACTATACAGTGGGCACATATGTAGGGCAATATAACACCTCTATATAATTTTATTAAGTTTCCCTGGCCTTGTGTAGTGTAATGTAGTTGCTACAGTATACACGTCCATTGTACTTTAACTGCACGCCTGCATGCTAATTAGGCATCACTAGCGTAACTTTGGACTGCTTATCGTATTATCGCAAGCGCAACTTCGCAACCGTTCGGCAACCTGTGTGCAACTTCAGATCTTCGTGAATTTGCGCAGCCCTGATGAAACTACGCCTGGCGAAGTGCAGCGAAGCCGTGGCTAGCGCATTTTCGGCGCTTAGTGAATTTGCCCCTTAGTATCATCACTATTCCTATTAGCACTACAGAGTACTGATGTAGGAACCCAGAGGGTTAACGCTCCTGGCTTTACTTCCTTGTTCTCTAGTTGCTGGGCGAAAGCCTATGTATCCACCTTAGCTTATTAGCATAATGTGTACATGGTATCATTGGCCCAGAGGCTGATGACAAGCTCCTGCCACACTTCATGCTGGGCAGAGGGTGGAGCTTTTGCTTTTTCCCTGCCATTCCACGAGAGAGTGAATGCACTGGGAGCCTGGAGCATTAGGCCCAGTAAAGGGAAGGCCTCAAGGGTGGTGAGGCCTTTGGTGAAGTTGGAGATACAGGGACCCTGTGAATGAGGTGTAGTCAGGACAGGGTAGATACTGTAAGAGCACTTTCTAGGTCTAAGTTAGAAATTAGTCTAAGTGAGTCAAATAGAACTAGTGAGCAAGAGCTGCCCGGCTCCAACTATGGGGGATAGCAAGGGGGAAGCTCTCCCCTAAGGCAAGACTGGCCTGTAGTCTACGGATCACAGCCTCATAGGGATTTAGGGTTAGGGGTTTCCCTGATCCAATGTGCATCTATCCATGTGGTACGCTATCTCCACAGGGTTGTTACAAGGTGCTGGCTCTGAAATACTGTGATGGCGTCCAATATAGAACATCAATGCTTGACAAAGGGGGTAACCCCCGAAACGTTGCATGCTGCAATAAATCACAAAGCAAGGCCGAGCCTGCTTGCATTATCCTGTGTGCCGGTGAAATCTTTTGTACTGGTGTAGTTAAGCAACCCCATTCCTTCACCCTTTCATGTAGCAAAGGCCCATCCTGTGGAGAGAGGGTCAAATGTAACTGGTGCTCTGTTTGCTCTGTCGTTTCCTATCCGGACAAGGTCTAGCATAGCCTAGATGGGGTTACACTATTGAAAGGGTAGTTCACCTTAATATTAACTTAATATGTCCTATTCTTTGCAACTTTTCAGTTGGTCTTCGTTTTTTATTTCTTATAGCTCTTTAATGATGTTCTGCCTCTTTCGAGTTTTCAAATGATCCTGGCAGACAAAGTTATCTCTGTGAAGCTCCATTTTATTACTTATTTTTCTATTGAAGCCCATTGTGCTGCCCCAGCAAATAGCTGTATTATATTTAATACCCATGTTATGCTGCCACCTACTGGCCAAGTTCAATTTGCAAGCTGTTTCATTTCCTAATTTGCAAATCCTCCTATTCCCCTTCCCTATGTGTGATGTCAGTTCCTCCTGCCTTGTGTGAGGAGCTGTCCAGAGGTCAGGAAGGGAAATATTCATTTTGACTTACAAAATGTGTCTCCGTCCACCCTGAATAAAGATCTTTTGCGGATTCCAAGTGTCTGGTGAGTTCAGCCATCTGGCAAAGATTGTCACAGTGTAACCAACTCCATACAGGCCAGGCAATCACAGCTACAATATCTAGTGAAGGTCAGTGTGCACTATGTCAGATGACAGGTAGTCTGTATAGACAGTTCATTTTAGTTTATAAAAAAAACAGTAACATTAAAAAATATTTCATTTACATTTCAAGTTTCTATCTGATTACCCAGTACCTACAAACCAAATGCTTCTGTGCAACAAACCTCCTATTTTATATGACAGAGGTTTTCAATCTGGTAAAGACGTTAGTTAGCATTGACATGCGTTTGATCCCTGTTTATCCCTGTAAGAGCTAAACCCATTGTATTTTACATAACTTATCTGTCATCTACTAAGTAAACTTAGCCTTTTTATAAACTATAGTAACATTTCTAAAGCAAGAACAGATTTAATATCAGTGTAGGGCAACACCACATTAAATTGAAATGCAAGGCTGCTGCCAGTATATTATTTATATAGAGATGCTACCATCTCAGCTGATCAAGGTTAGGAAGCCAGTGAAAGAAGATGCAGTGCAATTCATTATTATTCAGCTTGTATTATTTGAGATGTGGTAAGAAATTCGCTTCAGATATCTGCCTCTGTCATGGCTGGACAAACCAGGAATTAATGCTGAATACTTTGTACTTCAGTGGTTCAATGAAGCAGGACTGCTGCTTTCAGGCTGATGTTTACTGTAGATGTTATTAGACTACTAGGAATAGTCAGAGCTCTTGATAACTGTGTCTGTACAGTTCTGTTGTCAATCACTCGCCCAGGAAGAAGTTATTCCTTCTCGTTTGGAAATAAATAGCGTTACAATTCATTTCAGAATACCAGTCTAATTGCTTCAATGCACGTTTATTGCAGCATCACTAATACTGCAGAATCCATAACCATATAGGGTTTCAATCATAAATACGAGCCAGGTACGGGGAGCATCCCACCTCTATCACATCCTCACCTCCATGCTACACGTAGCATCCGACCCCCTCCGGATCAATCCTTGGAATTTAGCAGAGAACGGAGCATACGAGGTGATATGGTAAAATCTTGAAATTTTAATAGTCCAGATTTAAAAGAATTAACAGCGTGTCAAATTGAAAATACATCGGATCATCCGCTTTACGCGTTTCATGGCATCTCGCCACTTCATCAGAAGGTTTTCAAGTCTGCACTGAGAATCAAAATAGGCCCTAGTGTTTCAGGTCAACAGAGGCCCAAACAGCCCCAACTAGCCCAAATAATAGTGTCTGTCTATGGAAACTTACAGAAGCCCCTCTGGCATTTGCGAAAACCTACAGATTGCCAGTCTGGGCCTGTAGAGTTTGCTGAACAGATTGAGGCAAGTAGTACAGGTATGGGACCTGTTATCCAGAATGCTTGGGACCGGAGGTTTTACAGATAATTGATCTTTCCGTAATTTGGATCTTCATACCTAAAATCTATTAGAAAATCATGTAAACATTATACAAACCCAATAGACTGGTTTTACTTCCAGCAAGGATTCATTATATCTTAATTAGGATCAAATACAACGTACAGTTTTATTATCACAGAGAAGAAGAAAACCGTTTATTTGGATAAAATGGAGTCTATGAATTCAGAGCTTTCTGGATAATGGGTTACCGAATAACGTATCCCATATCTGTATCACAGCTGCACCTTGTTGAACATTTGTCAGCAAGTCACCAAGTGTCCAATCAATCACTGCTTGCATCTACAAGAGCCCACAGTACCACAGAGAGAGATATTTTTATATGAACTGCAATGTGAATTGTAGACACAAAACAATGTTTAATTAGAAAAGGAGACTGCATGACATAATTCTGTATGGCTTTATATCTATATATAATTGGCTTGTTTCCTAACGACCCTTATACACTGGCTTTTGATCCTTCGTCCCCTGTAGCCTATACTTCCTAATTGGACTGTACTCGTAAGCGCCAAACGCCTGTGTGTGAGGCCCTAAGTATTGTGAGTGGACGTGTTCTGGGTGCAGTAGTATCTGATGCAATTAATATAGTTAGCCAATCAATGCTCATTGGTCTGTTTGCTACAGGCCTTTGTTAATATACAATAAATAATTCATCAGTATTGATATTTATCCTGAACAAAGCAATATCCAAAACTTTTATTTGCCACTATAGGCTTTAGGGCTGAAGTACCAAGAATAGGATTGCTCTTATATTCTATAAGAAGTGGAAGTTTCTTAAGTGATTTGCTTGCTCTAGGGTCAATCTATCATGGTAACAAATATTGATTTGTAATGCTGATGTGAAATTCTGTAATTTGATTTGTGATGCTGATGTGAAATTCTGCCTGGTCATAAGCAGAGGAGTCCCAGCTGACAGTATCAGAGATGAATTTATGCAGTGCTAACGTGGAAAAGCATTTGCTGGAATTGTAATTTTGTACTCAAAAATAAAACGAGAGAGGCATGTGTTACACTACTAAGCATAAATAGGTACAGAAACCTATACATGTTTCATAATTTATACATTGCAAAGCAAGGTGTTCTAAATTGCTGTATAAAGGGGTAAAGAAAGGAAAATGTCCTTTGAAAGAAAAAATAATTCCCCCCTTCTTAACATGAGCTCGTTTAGGGTCGGGGAACACGGGCAGATTAGTCGCCAGGCGACAAATCTCCTCTTCTTCGGTGCGACTAATCTCCCCGATCTGCCTTCCGCCGGCTAAAATGGAAATGGCCTGGGGGCAGGCACTTGGAGCGCTTTGTTTTCTGAAGTCGCCCGATGTTTCCTTGTGAGGCAATTACGGGCGACTTCGGAAAACAAAGCGTTCCGAGTGCCTGCCCCCTGGCAATTTTCATTTTAGCCGGCGGAAGGCAGATCGGGGAGATTAGTCCCCCCGAAGAAGAGGAGATTTGTCGCCTGGCGTGTGCCCCGAACCTTAATTGGCTTTATCTTGATAAGTTATCTAAACTGTATCTGAAGTCCCAGATATAAATATAAATGTTTTTAATTGAAGGAAAACATAATAACTCCATGATTTCTTATGTTGGGAGCAGTGGCGATCCTAGCCCCTCTGCCAACCGAGGAGGATATTGCTGCTGATGCCCCCCCCTGTGCTCACCTTTTTGTTGCCGGAGGAGGGCCAGGGGGGCCACGATGCTAGCACAGAGAGTGTAATTGTGCTCTCTGCACTAGACGAGCCAAATTTCCATTTTGAAACAAGAAATTCAGCACATAGGTGGTAAAGGTGGCCATAGATGCACAGATATTATCGTATGAAACAATATTTGATGCGTGCATGGCAGGAGACTTGGATAACGGTCGTTTCCTTGATCGGCCAAGGCAGAAAATTTTGATTGGGCGCCTTTTAAGGCACCAAACATCGCCCACTATTTAGTGCTGAATCGTCAGATACAGGTAGAAATCTATTGTTTCTACCTGTATATCTGACGATTCAGCTCTACGCATGTGTATTGAAATGAACCATCTTTCCTGGAAAGATTTTTTCCAAGAAAGATTGTAATTGCCACTTCTATGGCCACGTTTATTTACTAAAATCCGAATTTATCACGTATTTTATTAAAAAAAACCATGACCAAACTACATGCTCGAATTGAGCGAAAACCCGAATCGCTCAAATTTTTTGTGCTTTTTTACCCAAAAACCCTTGATTTTTTTCACATTTTTGCCCAAAAAGTCAGATTTCCGAGCTAAACTCAGCACAGACCATGATAACTTCAAGTTGAGATAGGTGCCATTCCCACTGACTTTACACAAGACCTCGTCAGATTCTGTCTTTTTCCAGCATCAGGTTATAATAAATCTTGGAAAAAAAATTTCACAAAAAATGTTAGTTTTATCCCCAAAATGCCCGACCAGATACATTTGAAGTTTAGTAAAAAAAAACTTCTTAAACTTACCAGGCGTGGGCATGTTTGCTAAACAGTGGGGCACTACAGCTTGAGGCGAGTTTCTCAACTCATCCAATTGGCACAGTGCTGCGGGTTGGTAGTGTAATGCAACCCATTCCCTGACTGTTCCATTGTGAAGTGCTGAATTCTGAGACTTGAAATCTTTCTACTTACCTTAATGGGTGGTGCTCAGATTCTCTGGAAAGTAGAGGGACTTCAAGTCCCAGACATGATCACTTTACAATGGAACAGTGAAAGACTGAGGAGGGGGGAACTGGCACCATTTCTTTTGTGTCTCATGTCTAATTGTGTCTCCTTCATAGAGCCCAGCTGTACCATAATGCACAGAGTGATGTAGGCGGCATTAGAGGTGGCAAAGGTGCATCCATAATCCTGTTTTCTGCTGGGAATGCATATTTTATCTGTGCATAAGATAAGTGCAGTTTACAAGGAAATGTTTTGCAATTAGTTACTTCTAAAAATAAAAGCTTTGGGTCTGTCCATAGTTGCAATTGTAGGAAAATGTATTTCATGCAACTGCTGTTTATGGTAGTTTACTACATTAGGTACCAGATGCTGCTGTCTGTATAGGAAAAGGTTAAAGCATAACGTGCCAAGATTTTTTAAAATAATATTATATACAGGTATGGGATCCATATACTCCATTTTTATTAAATAATCCACATTTTTTTAAAACTATTTATTTTTTTAGCTGTTATAATAAACCTGTACCTTGAACTTGATCCTAACTAATTCTTAATAGAATCAGAACCAGCCTATTGGGTATTTTAATGTTTAAGAAGAACCAAATTACAGAAAGATCCGTTTCCAGGAAAGCTCCAGGTCCCGACAATTCTGGAAAGGTCTGATACCTGTATTGATTTTAAGGATGCAAAATTACCAGCCGCCAACTGCTGCTAAAACCCCAGTAAAATAGCGCAAATATAATATTTAGAATTAATTTTTACAGGCAAAATGTGTATTTCAACATGGCAAATAATATAAATGCATAAGTAAAAAAAACCACAAAAATAAATAAATAAATAAATGCGCCGAATCCACTATTTTGGATTTAGCCTAACCCCTCAAATCCTTTGTGAAAGATTCGACCGAATACCAAACCGAATTGGAACCCTAATTTGCATACTGAAATCAGTGAGGGGTGGGAAAAAGAGAGAAATATTTTTTACTTACTTGTTTTGTGAAGAAAAGTCACATGATTTTAAGGATTCAGATTTGGTTTGGTGAAATTGAAATTCTGTTTAAAGGAAAACTATACCCCCCAAACAATGTAGGTCTCTATTAAAAGATACTGAGTAAAACAGCTCATGTGTAAAATCCTACTTCATGTAAATGAACCATTATCATAATAATATACTTTTTTAGTAGTATGTGCCATTGGGTAATCATAAATAGAAAATTGCCATTTTAAAAAATAAGGGCCGTCCCCTGAGATCGTACGATTCACTGTACTCACATACAAACCACATGTAAGGTCACATGAGCCAATTAACAGACAGAGTTCTGCCTTTTGCTTCCTCACTTCTTCCTGTTACAGTTAGTGTTGTAGTATTTCTGGTCAGGTGATCTCTGAGGCAGCACAGATAGAGTCACAAAATGGTGGTTCAAGGCAAGAGATGTAAAAGGGCAATATTTATGTAAATATATATTCCAGTTTGGTAAGATTCTTTAATATGTCATTCAATTTGATATAAACTATCTGTTGCTTAAGTATTCATTTTGGGGGTATAGTTTTCCTTTAAAAAGGCAGAATCCTGGCCAAACATCAAACCAAATCCTGGATTCGTTGGATCTAAATAAAGTTCTTTATTTTATCTGCAAAAGTCCCTAGAGTGCAACAGCTTTTTTGCAATAAATATGTATATATATATAATATACATAATGCATAAACTAAAAATGACCATCGATATGTCCCTAAAGAGCATGAAACATTCCCAGGAGATAATGTAAATGAAGTCTGGAAAGTGTCAGGAAGTAAAAAGGTTACTTTTCTCTGATCTTGAGCTTGATCATGGATTCATACTGTGTTGCACTCCTAAGGGAATCAGCATGTTGTTATCCACCCTGCATAAAAACTGTGTATGTTGAACCAAGGAAAGCAAATGCAGCAAGCATGTTTGTGTAAACTGTCTGTGCAAATGATTCCATGGGGATTTAAGGAGAAAGAATACAATATTCTACTTGGGGTTAGGCACTTTTACTTACCTGACACCCCAGGCCAGTGGTCCTATCAGCAGAAAACTGTGCCAGCCCGGGGGTTCTTCAGCCCTGGGTTCTTCTAGCAAGCACCACAAAAAGATCCTCTTGCTGCTTCTTCAGGTCTTCTCACGGCTGCGCATGCACAGTAGAGCGAAAATCCAAACTATTTCATTCTACTGTGCATGTGTCTTCCCTGGGAAATGTAAAAACTGAAGACTCAGCTAGAGGATCGCTCCATGGTGCTCTCTAGAAGAAACCCCAGGCCGGGGTTTTCTGCTGATAGGAGCACCTGCCTGGGGTGCCAGGTAAGTAAAAGTAGTCACTTGGGGGTGTCTAACTTTTGGCCCCCCTTAAGTGCAAAATGGTATTCCTTCTCCTTTAAAGGACTAGGGAAGTTCAACTAAAGAAGTAGGCTATAAATGTTGTACATTTATGTTTTGAGTTTCTGTACCAGCCCCAGACAACCACAGCCCTTTAGCAGTAAAGATCTGTGTCTCTGTCGATTCACTGCACATGCTCTGTGCTGCTGTCACTTACTGAGCTTAGGGACCAACTCAAAATATACAGTACACATAGAATAGAAATATCACAATATGAGGCTGATTGGTAATTAATATGGATAATTACTACATGGCAGCACAGGAACCAGCGCAATTAACATCAGAATTTAATAATCAGCCCTTTAGCTAGGGATGCACCGAATCCAAGATTCGGTTCGGGATTCACCCAGGATTCGGCCTTTTTCAGCAGGATTCGGATTCGGCTAGACCCTTCTGCCCGGCCGAACCGAATTTGCATGCAAATTACGGGTGGGGAGGGAAACTGCGTGACATTTTGTCACAAAACAAGAAAGGAAAAACATATTTCCCCTTCCAACCCCTAATTTGCATATGCAAATTAGGATTTGGTTCGGTATTTGGCGAAGGATTCAGATGATTCCAAAATAGTGGATTTGGTGCATCCCTACCTGTAGCATCAGCTTATATTACAGGCCAACTTCATTTTCTGCTGGATAATTTGCGACAACCCCTAAGCTTAGCTTCTCAACATCTGCTCAGAGCCCACTGAGCATATGAGACAAGTTTGAAGTCCTGGATCATTGCTGCGATTGAGATGCTGAAACTTTAGGCTGGTGCAATAAGTGCAGTATATAAAACATAGCATTTTTAGCCCTGTTAATTTTTAGGGTTTAGTTCTCCTTTAAAGGCTACTCAGGTAGCTTACAGTACTGTAGACACAGGGGACTGAGTTGTGTACTGCATGGGCCATGGCTATATGCAAAGTGCTGCAGTAATACTACTATGTTATGGCACTGATGGGTAGGAGAACCTGGCACTTATAGATTTAATTTGGGGACCCATATCTGCCACACAAGCGCCTAGGCCAAGAGTCTAACCTCAAACAGACTCCATGCAAAAATAAGTAAAAAAAAGAAAGAAAAAAGAAAAGTTATTTGCAACAAAAAGATCTGAAACAAGATCTGTACTCATATTCCCATGTTTTATTCAATATGCTCCAGGTGCTCATATATCCTGTGGTTCAAATGAAGGGAAGAAGCACTAACAAGGGACACAGCACAATACGGTAGAACTACAGAAGCACTTGCAATCAGATTAGCAGAGCAGGCGACTAGCAAGAAATGAATCATTGTGTGTAATCCTCGCAGCCTGAAATCACCGTGAATTCAAATGCTCATGCTGCCCTCATTGTCCTGTGCTGTGGAGTGGAATTATAACGTCTTCCAGTTACACCTGCCAATGGCAATTCAACATTAAAGGTAAACAGTGACCCCTGTGCTTTGCTAGCGGAACTGCAGCTGAGTTGACTGCAACACTTTATCCTGCGCATGTGTGCTGCAATCCTATCTGAGCGGGCTGCTTTCTGAATGGAATGGCATTTAGATGTCACCGGGGAAGAGATGCAACAGCCTGAGAATATCTGCTTGTTTTTCAGTAAGTACATCATACATGTATAATATTAGTGTACAGTTGTATTTGTTTCTTATTACTCTCTGTGATTTTGAATACATATGCATATATCTTGTAAAAGTGCAGTCATTTATCCAACTATTGTTTCTTTATAAATGTAAGTTAGGTACTAAAATAATTTAAAAACCTGCTTCTTTGTTTTTTTTTAAGTAACAGCATTTGCAATTCTTTCAGATTATACTGTTTGTTACCTGCAATTACATGTCTCTTTATTCTAAGATAGCATCTGTTCTTTAATGTACAGTATGTACAGTAACACTCTCCCCTTACACTGTATTTATTGTATATGATGCCTTTTTCATTCAGATCTCACTTACGCAGTCATATAATGATCTTGGCTCTTTACTACTACCAGTTCACTGTCCAGGTCCCTTTTATTTCAGAATTCAGTGGAGACTGCCTTTTTTATTGTTAAACAGGAAGAGCTGTAAGGCAATTCTAGCTGTAAATAATTCACATTTTCCCTTTAATTCCTTAATCAAATATGTGTGTGTGCTCGTGGTTTCCTTCATAGGGTAGTGCAAAGGGTATTACAGATGTACATGTAAATAATATATAACCTAGTTGTTCTTCTGGTTTACTGGACATTTAATATAAAATACATTTAGAAAAGTTCTGGGCAGGGAGCAGTAGGTTCCAATGAAGTCAGTGCTGCAGTTTCCATTGTCATTGCATCATATCTGTAGGACAGACACCTTTAAAGCCTGATACATTCATGGGTTTCATTATCCAGACACCTGTTATCCAGGCACTCTGAATTACGAGAAGGCTATCACCCATAGGCTTCATTTTAAAAAAATAATTAATATTTTTTAAATGATTTCCCTTTTCTCTGTAATAATAGAACAGTACAGGTATGGGATCCCTTATCTGGTAACCCATTAACCTGAAAGCTCTGAATTAAGGAATTACAACAATAGACTCCATTTTATACAAATTATCTATATTTTTAAAAATTATTCGCTTTTTGTAATAATAAAATAGTACCTTGTACTTGATCCCAAATAAGATATAATTAATGCTTATCGGAAGCAAAACCACCAGCCTATTGGGTTAATTTATCGTTTAAGTGATTTTCTGGTAGACTTATGATATGAAGATCCAAATTGCGGAGAGATCATTATTTGGAAAACCCCAGGTCCTGAGCATTCTGGATAACAGGTCCCATACCTGAATAAATTCCCGTAAAAAATACAAGGGACAGTACATGCTCTGATTTCTGTGTTTATGAGCAGGTGGGGGGGATTGATGAATAGTGTAGTAGTAGGAGCCTTAGGGCTTTTACTCACTGGCGTTCTGACCTGCGTTCCGTTTTTTGGCGTTCAGCCGCAGGGGAGCGCAGGAATAGACGCATGTCATTAATTCAAATGGGGCTGTACTCACTCAGACGCGTCTAGGCGCCGAACGCAGGAAAAATGCAGCATGTTGCGTCTCAACCTGCGTTCGGCGCCTACACGCGTCGGAACAGTCATGTGTAAGAGCCCTAAAGCCACTGGCAAAGTATGAAAGGGGTCTGCCAAATTTGTGTTTCACCTGGAGCCAAGCACATTATGCTACATTTAGTTCTCATCAACCAAAGATTGGCTTTTTGGTGGCTGTCTGGCACGGAGCGTATCCACTTTGCTGAGTGAGTGGATTAATGGGGTTCACCTGCTTGCTAAACAAGCTACATGTGAATTTTGGATTTGCTGAGATCCTGTCTGTGGGCTGCTCGTTTTTGTAATATGCAATAAATGAACATATAAAAATAATTATATTTACTGAACTGCAACTTCCGCCATGCTAGTTTGTCAACAGCAGCAGCCAAAGATTAATGTACTGAGCACAATTTGCAAAAGTCCACCTAGAAAAAGGGACTGGACTTAGCTGGAAGTGAGAAGATTTATTTGCATATTGGTATGTCTGGGGTTAATTAGACATGCCCTTGCTTAGGGCTCTTACAGACGAGCGTTTGAAGCTGCGCTCCCCTGCGTTCGGTTTTTATGCGTTCAGCCGCAGGGGAGCGAAGGAGTAGACACATTCAGTTTTTTTCAATAGGGCTGTACTCACACAGGCGCATGTAGGCGCCGAACGCCGGTTGAGACGCAACATGCTGCATTTTTCCTGCATTCGGCACCTACATGCCCCATTGAAAAAAACTGAATGCGTCTACTCCTGCGCTCCCCTGCAGCTGAATGCATAAAAACGGAACGCAGGGGAGCGCAGCTTCAAACGCTCGTCTGTAAGAACCCTTAGGCTGGCTGATTGTTTCAAATTTTCCAGTATGCAATGTTAGGATGTATAATACAGATTATCTGGATGCTGTTAAAATGAGGATAGTGAGATCTGTATTGGAACAGCAAGTAGGAAATCAGTTGTGTGCTTTGTGCAAGCACAGGCTTCTTCTACGTGTCCTGCTCCACTTTCCTACACCCTGTTCTGTAACACTAGAATATAAGTACAGGTATAGGATCCGTTATTCAGAAACCTGTTATCCATTAAGCTCTGAATTATGGACAGGCCGCCTCCCATAGACTCCGTTTTATCCAAATAATCCCCATTTTTAAAAATGATTTCCTTTTTCTCTGTAACAATAAAACAGTAACTTGTACTTGATCTAAACTAAGACATAATTAATCCTTATTAATCCTTATTGGAGGCAAAACCAGTCTATTGGGTTATTATTGTTTACATGATTTCCTAGTAGACTTAAGGTACAAGTATGAAGATCCAAATTACAGAAAGATCCATTATCTGGAAAACCCCAGGCCCTGAGCATTCTGGATAACAGGTCCCATACCTATACTACATACATCTTGACTATGACATAGAAGCTTAGGCTAATGGCACTCAGGGCTTTGTATTCATTGTGTCATTTGATTGGCATATACACTGCCTATAGAAGACTCTACTGCCATCATGTGGAGATTGTTTTGGAATAGGGAAGTTACAGGAATATTCCCTTATTCTCAAATTTGGTTCAATTGAACAGGTCTTGTGCGGAGTATACTTTTTTCCTGTTGTTTTAATTAGGACATATATTTTTTTGTTATTTTCTTTCCACTTAACAGGGCAGAATTTGAAAATGAAACGCTTGAAAGTCACATACTACTTCCTGGTGCTAATGAGCAAAGTAAAACAAATCAGCAGCCCACTGATAAGTCTCTATATAAGGAGCTACTTATTATCAAAAAAAAATAACAGGCTTGTTTATTTATACTAAGGGCATGGACACAGATGTGGTTTTAGGGCTCTTACACACGGCCGTTCCAACCTGCGCTCCCCTGCGTTCCGTTTTTTGGCGTTCAGCCGCAGGGGAGCGCAAGTAATTATTTGAAATGGGGCTGTACTCACACTGTAGGCGCCGAACGCAGGAAAAATGCAACATGTTGCGTCTGAACCTGCGTTCGGCGCCTACACGCGCCTGAGTGAGTACAGCCCCATTTCAAATAATTACTTGCGTCTATTCCTGCGCTCCCCTGCGGCTGAACGCCAAAAAACGGAACGCAGGGGAGCGCAGGTAGAACGGCCGTGTGTAAGAGCCCTTAGGCACGGAAACGCGGCTCGTTTTTTTAAAAAGCCAGCAGCGTAAATACGCTAATCTAGTGTGCCATTGCCTTAGCTTGAAACCTCTTAGCGTATTTACGCAGCGTTTGACTTATTTAAAAACCGTAATACCGCATGTGTGTCCGGGTCCTAAGTGGACTGCTGATTTGTTTTTATGTTGTTCATTGGAACCAGGAAGTAAAATCTGACTTTAGATTCATTTTCACATTTTGCCTTGTTTAGTGCAAGAAATAACAAAACACATAGTGATTTCCTAATTAAAACAGTAGGCAAATGCAAGCTCAAAGCCTTGTAAAATGTTTTATACTGGCCATTTAACAGAGGCTCTGCTAGTAAAAAACTTTGTGTAGCATTAGCCTTGGGCCAGTACATCTCTCCAGCTGATACTGAACATTATTCTTAGAAATATAGTAAAGGATTTGTTAAGCTGATTAGGATTTAATCATGTGTGTATTTTTTTTTACTTAGGTTAGACATGTCAGAACAAAGTGTTCAAACAAACAGAACATCACATAAGCAGTTGTCCAATTCTGATTACACATGGGAATATGAATACTACGAATATGCACCGGTTTCATTTGAAGGATTAAAAGCTCATAAATGTAAGTATCTGGCATTTGCATAATGCAGAAAAAACACAGATGTTTATATTCATGACAGTGCTGTTTATTAATAACTGCCATATTTACCATTTTACTAAAAGCTTTTGACAGAGCATCCTAGAAAATTCAAATATTGAGCATATTTTAAACTGAAGTTTTAAATCTGTTAAGTCACATACCCATGGTAATTTGTGGAAATTGTACAGGTGGTGGAAACAGAAAAATATTAGCTAGAAAATGTAGTATTATATATAGTGTAATTAGTCATTCCGGCGCCAGTCCTAGCAAGTGATTTATTGGCTACGCAGGTGGCAGCGCCCTATGGACATCCGTTTGGCTCTAAATCTGGTAATAGACATTGAAATCTGATTGATTGGCAATCAATCGATTGATTGATTGATTGTTGCCAAACAAGCAGATCCCTGTCTGATTTAACCACCTGTTTGCTAGGCCAATTTAGAATCCTGACAGATGAGGGCCACATCCCATGGGGTCCTCACCCAACAGCATTTTCAAACCTTCCTCATAGATATCAGGGTGACATTTAGCCAGAGATCAGTTTTGCAGCCTTTCTCGTATGCCCCATACACTTTGTCTGGAGGGGCTGAGTTTCCCCATTTATTTAACCCATATATATGCACCTTAAAGGGGAACTATTGCAAAAATGAAAATTTAATATAAGCTTCAGCATACTGAAATAAGAAACTTTCAATCAATTAAAAATTCTGTGCCATTTCTGAAATAATCAAGTTTATCTTTACTATTCCTCTCTCAGCATCTGTTTCTCCTCATTCTGTCTTCATTCGGGATTGGGTGTCAGATGAAAAATCCAATATATAATTTAGGGGGCTCCTTTTGCCTAGAAGATGTATTAGAGCTCACTTTATTAAAATCACTAGAAATCCTGTCTCTCTACATGCAGAATTTGTGCAAAAGGCAGTTATTTTGTTATATTTTGTTTGTACTGGATTGTTATTTGAGTGAATTCTGATTCATCTGCTGGGAAAGGGAGCCCCCCTATAAGATATATTGGATCATTCATCTGACACGCAACTGCTGCAAGAAGACAGAATGAAGAGGAACAGACGCTGAGAGAGGAATAGTGAAAGTTTCTTATTTCAGTATGAGGAAGCTTATATTAAATTTTCATTTTCGCGATAGTTCCCCTATAATAAGCTTTTGAATGAATTGTCAGATTAAAGCAAGCAGATGCTGGATTAAAGTCAACCATTAATTGGCTGCATATTATATATGTTTTTTATTTATTATTGTACTGGTATCATAGAACTGTTTCTAGGACATTTCTTGAAGGAGCCTTATAGACTTGCTTATGTTGGATACCGTAATTATGTAAAATGTTTCTATCTTCATGTTATCTTTTTGTTCAGTATGCCACGGATATGGCATTTCTGTTCTTATTTTGTCAATAGGGCATTTATTTTCCTTAGTCCTTGCTCTTGGGGCTCTGCTGTTTAGGGGTAAAGAAACTGAGGAGCTTTCGGATATAGTAGCTCTCGTACCTCCAAACATTTCGAAAATATAAAGAAGCACAAAAAGATTTGGCGCACAGAGCCCATTTTTGTAGCCACACCCCCTAATTCCATTTTACAAAATTTGGCAAGTTTGAACACATTTCTGTGGTTTTTATGTGTTATTAGAGGTTTGCTTTTGAAAGTGAATTGCCCTGTAAGCTGCTGTTTCCCCAAGACCTGCTTATCTTAAATAGTTACAGTTGCTTCTTTGCTTATATTAAATTGTTACAAAAGTATCTAAGTATCTATTCTGGGCTCTCTGCCAAAAGTAAATTAAAGGAGAAAAAAACCCCTAGGTGCAAAAATCCGTCCCCCGTGTTGAAAAGGGTTGCCAGGGGTGAGGAGGGAGGGGGGGCAACACAGGGGAGGGGGGAGGGATTTTTTCTCCTTTAAGTTAGAAACTTTGTATCTTTCTGACTGTTCAGTGCAGGAGTTCAAAGAGAAAGTCGGTACATTTCAGTAACAATCCGGGACGGCGGGTTGAGCTGTCAAAATCTGGACTGTCCCGTGAAAAACAGGACAGTTGCGAGGTAGGAGCTCTCCATACAGTCTTATTCATTAGAAGCAAAAAGGGAGACATCCTGCCTCAGCTGTCCCATTAACTGCAAGGTGTAATGATTTCTATAGTTTATTTCTATATGCAGTCTCTCAGTAGTTAGATGTGTTGCTTTGCCTTTTGGGGTGTTTCAAAGTTAAGTGCTATACAGATCACGTAAAGGGACACTATGCCACTAAAGGTCTTTTTAAAAGTAAATTACATAAAACAGCCCATGCATAAAATTCATGAAAAATACATTTTTAAAGGGTTTTGAGTTAACATTTAGTATGATACAGAGAGGGGGCAAATTCACTAAGATCCAAAGTTGCGCCATCAACAGCTTTGCCACATTTCGCCACACTTCGCCAGGCGTAGTTTTGCCAGCGCTATGCAAATTCACTAAAATGCTAAGTTGCGCTCAGGGAGGCGAACAGTAGCGAAGTTGCGCTATTGTTAATTTGTCAAGCAAAGCGAAGTTACGCTAGCGATGCCTAATTTGCATACGGCGCCAAGTTAAAGTACAATGGATGTATATGTAGCAGCAAATACATTACACTACACAAGCCTGGGAAAGCTTTATAAAATTAGTTTTTATTTTGCCCTATACATGTGCTCACTGTATAGTTTAGGTGCCATATGTTAAGAAATGTAGGGGGGAAGGAGGGTACCCCCAAAAAAATGTACGATCTTTTTCAGCCTATCACCCTTAAAAAAGGAAAAGACGCCAGCGTTTTTTGGGACTTGGAAAAAATTTCAACTTTTTTTGAAGCAATCCCTATCTACTCTATAGCACTTCGCCTGATCTCAGGTGGCGAAGGCAAGTCTGGTGTAAGAGGTAATGTTCAGTAAAATGCGCAAGTCAGTGAATTAGCGTAGTTACGTCCCATTCGCCATAGTGCAACTTTGCCTGGCGTAAGGGTGCGAACTAGCACTAGAGTAGTTATGCCAGTACCCGTTAGTAAATCGGCCAAGTAACTAAATGACGTCACGCTGGCGAATTTGCGATAGCGTTAGCCACTTCGCGCTTTAGTGGATTTGCCCCAGAAAGTGAGACAATTTGCAATTGGTTTTCATTTTTATTATTTGTGGTTTTTGAGTTATTTAGCTTTTTATTCAACTGCTTTCCATTGCTTTTTAAGCAATCTGATTGCTAGGGTCCAAGTTAACCTAGCAACCATGCACTGAATTGGAGACGAGACTGGAATATGAATAGGAGAGGACCTGAATAGAAAAATGAGTAATAAAAGGTATAACAATAAATGTGTAGCCTTACAGGGCACTTGTTTTTAGATGGAGTCAGTGACCCCCATTTGAAAGCTGGAAAGAGTCAGAAAAAAGACATAATGAAATAAACTGTAAAAATAAATAATGAAGACCAATTTAAAAGTTGTTTAGAATTAGCCTATCTATAACATACTAAAAGTTACTGATGTGAGCTACCTCTTTAGTAATATGTGCCATTGCCATTTTTAGCACAAAGTTCCACCCTAGTATGGGGCACTGTGTTCAAACAGAAACCAAGGACACACATATATTTGCTAAGTTACATTAACCAATGAACAGAACTGTGTATTTTGCTTACACACTTCCTCTTCCTTTTTATAGATAGAGGTGATTTCTGTGGGAACACACAGAACATCACAAAATGGTGGCTCTAGTGGAAAGATGTAAAAGGGCAGTATTTACTGATGTGTTTATTGCAGTTTGTTAAAATTTTCAATAAAGCACTTATTATAGTATACATTAAGGGGCCAATTCATTAACTACGAGTGAAGGAATAGAAGAAAAAAATACTTCGAATTTCGAAGTGTTTTTTTGGCTACTTCGACCATCAAATGGGTTACTTCGACCTTCGACTACGACTTCGAATCAAAGGATTCAAAATAAAAATCGTTCGACTATTCGACCATTCGATAGTCTAAGTACTGTCTCCTTAAGAAAAAATTTCGACCCCCTAGTTCGCCACCTAAAAGCTACCGAACCCAATGTTAGCCTATGGGGAAGGTCCCCATAGGCTTGGCTAAGTTTTTTTGGTCAAAGGATAATCCTTCGATCGTTGGATTAAAATCCTTCGAATCGTTCGATTAGAAGGATTTAATCGTTCGAACGAATGATTACTCCTTTGACTTCGACATTTAATTAACCCTCGATATTCGACCCTTGATGAATTTGCCCCTATGTGTTAGCTAGGTATTCATTCAAAGGATATAGATTTTCTATAAAGAAGGTGGAATCATGGATGGGGATTGAAGGATAATTGCCTAACAAATTAGCAGCCACCTAGCAATTTACCATTCCTTGCCCTGTAAATATCCATATATGTGGAAATGTAGCTTGTTTAATGCATTATCTCACTGATGCTAAAGTCTGCACTCCAACGCACAGTATTTGTCATGCTGCCAAAATGTTGTTTTTCAACATGGCAAATATCTTTTATGTATCTTGGTGCTCCGTGAATAGCATGCACGCTCCATAACAGCTTGAAAATTGCATAATTATTTCAGCCATTTGCGACTGTAAGATTGAGAGAGTATGAATTTCTAGAGGAGTTTTAAATATGTTTGGTCTAATTGGCATAAAGTTTGATTTGATTTTTGACATCCAAGAAAATAAAATGAGAACTGTTAAAAACTGTTAAATATTAAGACATGTAATCTTGTAATTTAATAAACACTTATTTTTGGCCACTTTTACTTATTTATGTCCACAGCAACAGATTTTTATCTATTACATGAAACATTGTAATTTTGTGCATTATTCCCCAGAGAGGCTTCAATATAATTACAATGCAGATTACCCTAGATAAAGCTATAATAACACTGATATTCCATGGAAATCATTGATATATTTGTCCTATATGAAATCTTTGTGGCTCACTTAAAACGGAAACATATGCCGTTATAACCTCAGTGCTAATATTATTTTATTGCATCAGATCTTTTGGCAGTATAAATGTCAACTTCATGACTTATGCCCCTGTAACGCATGTTAAGTGAAAAAAAAAATTGCAGTGTCAATTTCATGTTCATTGTCCCCAGAAGAAATAGAAGCATTAATGCAGAAACAGCTTTATGTCTAATGGCCCCAGGGCACATATTATGTATGCAGTCGGAAATGTACATATAACCCCCAAGAACAGTGCTGTCCAACTTCTGTGGTACCAAGCGCCAGAGTTTTTCTGGGCTATCTGGTGGAGGGCCGATAATGGAAGCCAGTGTTGACCACTCCCCTTTCGAACCATAGCAACTTGAATTTGTTATCACAAGAAATGTTAAGATGATACCTACATTAATGATGGTAGCACACCCAAATACCAAATAGTGAATATCATTCATAATTCATATGTGAAAAAGTTTGTCATATTAGGATATACCTTTAAATCCATATGCCTCCTCCTCCCATGTGGATAGCACAGAAACACCAAGCACATGATTAAATTCCTTGGGGACTCCTAACAACAATTTCCAAACTCTAACAAACCCCAACCAAGTTCACCTGCCATAGGCAGAGCAGACAGAGTATGACACTTACAGAAAGTATGGCGCACACAGACAGAGTATGGCACACACGACTGGGAGCAGACATGTGCAAACTGACGATATCGCAGATGCGCGAATTGTTGCTCGTGCGAAATTGGCTAAGAGAGAGGGGACCGGACTAGGAATAGAAGGCAGGTAAGGCAGGCAGAGTATGGCACACACAGGCAGATAAGGTCACACAGGGAGAGTAGGGCACACTCAGAGAATAGTGCAGGCTGAGTATGGCACTTACTGGCAAACTAGGGCAGGCAGAGTATGGCACACACAGGCAGACTAGGGCAGGCACAGTATGGCTCACACAGGCAGAGTAGTGCACACGCAGGCATCATAGGGCAGGCAGAGTATGGCACATGCAGAGTAAGGTAAGAGACCGGGAAACCTATCAAGGCCACTCTTGATGAATAGTATGTCGCTGTACTATGTATGCACTATGCCAGTGCTGCTAATACAGTTTGTATGAGGGTGAACAGGTGAACAATGTGGGCACTGACAGTATAACCTGTGAACAATACATGGTTTTAAAGGTGTGAACAATACATGGGATTACAAGTGTGAACAATGCAGGTCTTTTTTAGTCTGAATCTGAGGTGTGAACAATGCAGGGGCCAGTTGATCTTAGTTGCGATACCTTTTGAAGCTTTCACAAAGGTAAGCAATCAAAGCACACAGACTTTTATGGAGGGCCACAGGCCCACCAGTTGGACAGCACTGCTCTAGAAAATCATGCTTAATGCTACCAGAGCACATAGCAGGATAAATTCAGTTCAAACCTCATTGCACCATAGCAAACAGCAGTATGAATGCAGTGACAAAGTCATGTTTAATTCCCCTAGTTTGCATATCAAGATAAATATAGTGACAACCACAAAGGACATGCTGTGCCAGCTTTGTATTTAATACCTATAGAAATCAACATTATAAATGTAGTGCCAACTTAATCTTAAAGGGAATATGAACCCAAAAAATATTTCTAAGCAACCTTGCAATATATTACATATTTGATATGTTTTTTAATCTATTTGTATATTTAATGCTACTGAAAGCAGTGTGTGTCTGTCCCTTGCTATTCTATGCACTGGTGCCTCAGACTGTTGATGTAAGACAAGCCAGCTGATTTACAAAACTGTTTTTGCTGAGGACTTTTGCAAAATTGTTTAAAAAGAACAACCAGTTCAGCAAATGCTGCTTTTTATAGCATTTTTTTTTTACAAATAACTAAAAGCACTGTATATTTTTAATAAATGCATATTGGAAAGTTGTTTATAATTATGTTTTATTTGGTTAGGAACATTTTTATGTTGGGGTTGACTTTAACCCCTAAACTACATTTCAGTATACATGCAGTTCAAGCTTCATGGTTAATGCACCAAAATGCATAGCAGAATAAATGCATTCCTAGCTTTATGTGTAACACCCCTTCAAAACAGATATCAGTATAAATGCAATGCCAATTTCTTGTGTAACACACAGTATAACTGCAGTGTCAACTTTATGTTTAATATCCAAGAACCTTTAGCAGTATAAGTGCAGTATCAGGTTAAAGTTCAATGCCCTTCGTATTAAATGAGGGACACATAGCAGTATAAATACAGACAACTTTATATTTAATGGTACACTGTTACCTGTGAAGGTGACTTTTTTTATTGTCGCAAATGAATTTTTAGACGCATCTAATGTGAAGGACGTCTACATCAAAACGAGAGCTACCTAGTAGCAGCACCCACCTTTCAAATGTAACCTAGCTGTAGCTATTATATGTGCCCAAATGTGACTCGGGGCATTATTCCACAGCACTTTCTCATCAATACTGTAAAACATGGCTATTAAAATACTGCTATCTACAGTATAAGTAGTGTGGAAGGGGAGAGTGCTTCTCAGGGGATCACACTTACAGGAGTGTATAGAGCAGACTGTTTTGCTTTTCTTTTTTTCTGCAATAATAGCAGGTCAGTCAGAGGAAGAAGGGGAAAGGACTCATGGAGGAAGGGTGGAATTATCAAAAGAGCATGTCATGCAATAGCAAGGGCACCTCTTGAGTCACGATTTCATATACAATGCTATAGTGTGAAATAATGGCACATGGCACAAGGGTGAGTAAAAGAATGAGAGGCTAGGAAAAAGGTCGCTGTGTAAAGTAGATGAACTGCCTTTAAAGTAATTGCCAATATCTTGAGCTGTAAGGAAGAGCAGGGAATTGAGAGTGACTAGGGGAGTTTCGGTTTGCAGGTTTGTTTGACATAAACACAGATGCTAGAGAATTGGCCAACTATTGCAAATGTGAAATGGCCCATTTCTGACAATTATGGTTAAAGTGTTGTTTTACACACAATGCTGCATTTTCCACATAACTCCAGCTAATTTCAGCACCTTGGAGAGTTGTGCATGTCATCATTGCGCCTGATGTGCCAAAAGAATGTAGTAGAATAGGCCAGGGGCTGCATAGCTCTATTACCCGACAAAATATAGTGGAGTACCTTCTAAAATTTGAATGGGCAATTCCCACTTTTGTAATCAAGTGCACTAATTTTATTTTGTTCTTTCTTTTCAAATATTTTATTGGGTCTTTCACAATGAACAGCAAAAAGATAACAACATGACATCTACTTTCCTGCCAACTCGAAATCAGATTACAAGTAACACATAAGTATGCTACTTCAAAATGAACAAGAATATGAAATAAAAATAATAATCGAATAATAATGGTTGAATAATCAATACACTTTCAAACGATTAATTATATTTTGTTCATGCTCTGTCCAGTCTACACTCTAAAACGATACAATGACCCCAAGCAAAAAAAGGTGCAGCATTAAATCACACAGTGACAAACATCAGTAGAATGCTACAGGGGCACTAGCCCCTGAGCAGAATTATTATCCCAATTTCTCATTGGATAAAAAAATACTTTGCAAAATGCAAAGAGCAGCATCAGCAGATGTAGACACGACACAACCCTGTCCTTATTTCTTATAGGGCAGGCAACAAATTCAGAGCCTGCTTCCACTACCTCTCCCTAACACACGTGCCTAAATGATGCAAAAGTAATTGGAAAGGTAGGGGTGGGAAGGGGGGCACCCATACGTGTTGGAACCTCAACAATTCTGTTTTTTTCGTGATAAGAATAGTGTGTAATTCTCAAATACATCCATTTATCCTGCCGTATTGCAAAATAGCTACTACTATTTCTGTAACTTTTTCCTTGCTTGTACCATAGCACCTCTGTTAAATTTGCACAGTTGCCTTAGAAACTGGCTAATTGAAGTGTTAATTTTCAGAGATATTTTAGCAATGCATACTGTCAATTAGCATTGCCATTAGTTACAGCATCACTTTTCATTGTGTCTCACTAATTCTGAAAAACAAGTACTCCTTGAAGGTATTTTAATTATTTTATTTAAAGGAAAACTATACCCCTCAAACAATGTAGGTCTCTATAAAAATATATTGCATAAAACTGCTCATAAGTAAAACCCTGCTTCATGTAAATAAACTATTTTCATAATAATATACTTTTTTTAGTAGTGTGTTCCATTGGGTAATCATAAATAAAAAAATGCCATTTTAAAAAATAAGGGCCATCCCCTGGGATCGTATGATTCACGGAGCACACAAACATACCAAACAAACCATACATGTTAGATCACATGAGCCAATTAACAGACAGAGTTCTGTATTTTGCTTCCACACTTCTTCCTGTTACAGTTAGAGTTGTAGTATTTCTGGTCAGGTGATCTCTGAGGCAGCACACAGACCATTATGAAAGGGTGGTTCAAGGCATGAGATGTAAAAGGGCAATATTTACTTAAATATGTATAACAGTTTGGTAAGATTCTTTAATATGTCGCTTAATTTGATATAAACTGTTGCTTAAATATTAATGTTGGGGATATTGTTTTCCTTTAAATCTCAAAATGAAATTGTTATTCTTGTTATTCTGCATGCATCAGTTTGTTTTGCATTTTAAAGGCAAAAAAATGGTATTATCGCTACCTCCCCCCGGGGGTGGGGATAGAAAAGGTATGATCACCTGTACGCTTTCTTCAGACCCTGAATGCAAAGCCAGTGGCATCTAGGTTCTTTATGATCATGGATGACATTGGCCCTGGACACCCTTGGGCCAAACCTCTGCCCAAACTTAATCTATATAATTTATTGAACATAGATGGAAAGCTATGGATTTGAGCAGGGATAGGATCTTCTTGCTTGAAGTTTTTTGTTTCTGGCCACAAACCTTCTATGATGGAGTCATCTCCAGATTGTGTTTGTGGAACTGTAGTTCTTTATCAGAACCCTTTAATTGTCTTTGTCATGCAACAGCCAGTAAAGGGACTGGAAAACCAATAATAATAACGTTAATAATACGGTATAGCTCTGCAGAATATGTTGGTGCATTATTTAAATACTATGCACTGTGATAAATGATACCTGCTATGTTATCACTGTAACCTAAGTGTACTCTGTACACTTATTTCATTGTATATTTATTTTTTATTTTTTATTTTGTTTTACAAAGAAAAAGAAACAGAAGAAAATCAAAATACAGCCGCTTTTCCTATTTTCCATGAGAACTCTTACAGAAAGTAATACAGAAAAGAATAGACATAAGTGGTAAAACAGTAACCAAAGAAATGTATCCATAGGGGGGTGCATACTCAGTGAAGAATATGATCATATAAGAATATAGGTGTGTTTTGGGGAAAAATGGCAAATCTAGGGTGCTGTCCTCCCTACGTAATTTCATTGTATATTTTAATGATATTATCTAAGCTTGTAGGTTTGAGAATGGGATTTAGAAGAAATGTGCAATGCACAGTGACGTACTGGGACACTACTCTTCTGCCTCACAATGGTTTGCCCTAGGATTTTTTGTTTATTGCATTTAAATAGATCCATAAGGACAGCCATAGTTTTGGATTAAATGGCTTTAAGAATGTATAACACCATAAATTCAAACCTTCTTTAAACAAAGGTATACCAACAGTATAACAGAGAGGTAATGTACAGTGTTTAAAAGTTGTAGACAGAGCAAGCATTATACAATAGTATATTTGTAATAATTTGCTCACTAGGGGCATTAGAGTGAGTAAGTAATATGACAAACAAAGTAAACAATACAAATATGTAGACTAATACATCTGTGCCCGTGTTTCACTAACCCTTGAAAGAGTATATAGTCAAAGTGAGCCCTTCCCACAATCAGATTGTGTCTCTCTTTTGAGAACCTACATGTTCAATCCGTCCCCGGTTGTATAATGGTAATACATTACTATGCTTGTGTTTTAACTCTTTCACTGCCAGCCGGTTTCTGCTATCACTGAACATTTACTGCCAAGCAGTTTTTAGATATTTTCAACTCATTAAATTAACTTGGGGTTTATGACAAGAAAACCTACATGGATTAAGGCAAATATATTTAATTTTTTTCAGAACGAATTGGGCCAGAACAATGTAATAAAGTTTTGGACTTTATTTGGAGATGTTAACGAAAATTCGGAGTGAAAAAGTAAATTTACCGACAACAAATTTACTGTTTGTAAAAGCACTGATTCTGCTTAATCCAACGATACCAAATATGTAGTGGTAGCCCACTTTTCTTGTCCCCAATAATAAAACAGCATTTTTTACAATCTTACATTGAAACAAAACGGATCTGCGCATCTCTATTTCAACGTGGAATATCTAACAATAGAAGTAAAATACCCCAATGAGTTAGGTATTTTTTAGAAACCGCATGTTTTAGACCTGGTGCAGTTTTTGCTCTAAATGTAGCAGTCGTCATAAAGACCACCATAAAACTCATCAATATGACAATGTTTTTACATTTTTTTTCTGAAACACCATAACTGTCACAAAGTCAAAAGTTAATTTAAAAACAAAAAACAAAAACTCGTATAAAAATCTTTAATGAAACCAAATAAGAAAGAAAAAGTTCTCCCGAACAAAAGGATTCCACGCAGACATATGGGTGCATCTAAAGACGCGGCCTCCAAACACCCCAAAACAGGGCCAATACATAAGGGCAATTTCAGCTGGAAAATTTGGGGCTGCTTTCTACGTGTACAGTTGCAGTTTTTCAGTCTGAACATCCCCTTACCTTGGAAATACCCTCCACAAACTATATGTATTCCTTGAAAATGCACACCTTCCTAACCCTGGTCCTGGCTAAAAAAGCCTAACTGGGAAATTAGGCTTAGTATTTGTTTACTGTTGCTGGGAATCTTAGGAATCGTTAGAATGATTTCTGTACATAAGGGGTCTTCGTTAGGGGTGGGCGAATTTGACCCATTTCGTTTCGCCAAAATGACGCCGACGCCCATTAAAGTCTATGGGCGTCAAAAATTTTTTGTCGAGCGGCGAATTTTTTTTGTCACGCTTCTTTTTATTTTGACGCACAACTCCATACAAGTCTATGGGCGTCATTTTTTCGGCGAAACTAGGCGAAAAAATTCGCCCATCCCTAGTCTTCGTGATTACCCCTGTCACAAAGGCTGAGGGATACATGGATAATAAATTGTCTTTATAACCTTTACTAGTCTTTCGACACCCTTGTCCCTGAAACATTGCTGCCTTTGTTGACTTCCGACAAATCTGGGCCTGCTAGCCTCTTTGCATTGGAGGGTAGTAAATATTGTTGTTCCTATATGATTGTTGTTGTTGTTGTTCTTATTATTAACACCTATTTACAAAGCCCAACATATGTCCCCAGCCTCACTGCTCCATCCCAATGTCATCGGCTCACCCCCTCATCTAGCTTTTGCCAAAGTCAAAGGAGGCAACCCTAGTTTATTGCAACTGAACGACTGATATATTAAGTGAACAAATACAGGTATGACAGCTCTCATACGGTATTCCATTATCCAGAAAGCTCTTAATTACAGGAAGGCCATTTTAAGCAAATACATGTCCTTTTCTCTATAATTATAAAACAGTACCTTGTACTTGATGGTAATTACAGTAAGCTGCATGAAACCATACTGGTGGCAGAACGATCCTATTGGGCTTATTTAATGTTTACATCTTTTTTTAGTAATAGAGATCCAAATTACAGAAATATCACTTATCTGGGGAAAATCCCAGGTCCCGAGCATTTTGAACGATACATCCTATACCTGTATTTGATCTTTTTATTTTTTTTGGAATGTAGTCTCTTTTTATTTATTTGAAAATAAAAGTTTTTATTTGCACTAAGGTTTTTTACTATGCATTTACTATTGTTTGTGTGTACAAATCCAATCCTTGTCTTCATATGTATGGCCAGATCTTGGCAAGTTACTGAATAGCTCTGTATTGCTAAGGATTAGACTAAGGGCCTTATTTTTTAAAAATATCTCCTTGTCTTACGCCACAGTTTGCAACACTTTCAGGAATATAATGGTATGCAGTCATGTTGAGTATCATTCATTCTGCATGGTGCAACATTTTCTTGTGATTCCATTACTGTTGGCCAAATAGTTTTGAAAAAAAAGGTTTGACTGAATGATGTTTAATGAACTGTATTTAGGTTAGACTGCTGTACTGGCTTTCACACAAAACAATTGGTACTGTCTATTTTATTTGCTGATCGACAAGAGAAAACAAGGATCAGAATCAATACAGCAAGTGTTGTTGCATAAATCTGTATTATCAAAGCGTACAACTATTTCCTTTAGTGTGGCTGGGCTGCATGCTAAAGATATCTAGAGCACAAACAAGCTGCACACCCAAAGCTTGCATAATAATATTTTGCTAGTGGTCAAAATATGAAACACTTTTTTAAAAAATGTTTTACTCTTTCGCTTTAGTGGCATTTCCTGTGGTGAATTTTTGAACCTGAGCTTTCTACATCTGCCTGAGTTTTTGTGTAGTTCCACTTCTGGAACAAGATTTCGAACTCCAAATACCAAAAAATCCTTTTTTCTATAATACCTGTTTAGGGATTTACACCAGAAAAAAATGTTTTATTTTATGCAAAAAAACTGAAATTGAAAGTTTAATGTCTCTCGAATGTGCCAATACCATATATAGATTAAAAACACCCAGCAGTCAAATACAAAATTTTCAAACATTACAGTAGAATAAGACAAACTTCCCCCCTACATTTCCTAACACATAACCATACACTGGGCTCATGTGTCAGGGCAATATAACAACTCTATTTTATTAAGGTTTCCCGGGCTTGTGTAATGTATTTGCTGCTACATATACGTCTCTTCAACTTTAACTTCCCGCTGTATGCAAATGAGGCAATGCTAGCGCAACTTCGCTTTGCTGGCGCAGTAACGATAGTGGAATTTCGCCAGCATTCGGCGCCCTGGACGCAACTTTGGATTTTAGTGAATTAGCATTGTCCTGGCGAATCTACGCCTTGTGAAGTGTTGCGCTATGATCGAAGCCGTCACTGGCGAATTTTCTGAGGTTAGTAAATTTGCCCCTATGACTGTTGCAGTATAAGCAACCGGTGTGCATTATGTGCCATAAGACCCCCTAACAGTACAGGAAGAGTGCAGAAAAATATTTCTTGCACTCAGCTCAAGTTTTAATTTATTCATTGTCTTTGCATGGGTCTTTTTTATTTTATTTATTTATTTATTTTTGTTAAAATGTTAGTAGCAGTATTGCCCTGTGAGTGTATTGCATGAATTTGCCTACAACTTGTTGTTGAATTTACACTTTTGTTGAGGAAAAATCCAAAGACCAGAGATCACTTGAGGTGAAAGGGTTAACCAAGTTTATTATCTATATACTAAACATACACAGGCTACATGGATCCTGTACTCAATAGAGCCAGAAGACAGAACAAAGGATTGACCAGACATTATATACCCTCTGGTACAAAACTTCATGAGCAGTGAGGTAAGGGAGTAGCTGTAGATGAGCTCAGGGACGATACTCCTAGGCACGGAATACAAAAACAATACAGGATACTGATAAAAACCGACTCAGATGTTACACAAGCTTAGGGAAACCTTGAAAAGGTTTCTAGACGGGTCCCATGGGCACTTTTAAACTGTTGACTCCACTAAGGGGGGCCAAGAATCTGCCCATTATCTATATACTGTAGCTGATGTCATACTCAGTGGCCCAAAAAACCCACCGAATAACAGGGGGGTCACAGGGATCAATGCTCTATTATTTGCAGCATAGACTAGATGGGAGAAGACTAGCAACGAGGCAGCCATTTAATAAAGCCAAAGCAGAGTGACCAGTAGGTGTAGACATCTTTCTCTATCTAGGAACTGGCAAAGTAGAAGCCAAGGGTAGGGTTTATATAAGGGCTCTCTGCTGGGAGTTAATTAGGGATTGGCTGGCTGGCTGCATTTGCTATTTTTTGAAGAACAGCCAAGTATAATTGATAGCATCATGTATAGACACAGGAACCTCAAAACGGAGTAGTCGAAAGGCTACAATAAACCAGGTACCCGGTTTGAACACAGCAGAGGGAAAGACATAAGAATTCATTACATTTGGACATAGATCTGGTTTGTTTACATTTTTTACACTTATATAAATATACATTGTAAATTACTACATTATAGTTTGTTTTTTTGTGTTCTTTTATTTTTTTTTCTTCTTTCTACTTTTTTCTGTGTTTTTATTTCCCCAGTGAGACCCATCAGAAGATTTATAGGGCACTCTGATCTAATTATTTCAATTAGGTAACACATAGACTGCATTGAAGTGGGTTCACAGGATTCTAATTGTTTAACTTGTTCCCCTTTAAGACTCTGCCAACTTACCCATAATTCTCTTTGTACATGTATAGGATCCCTTATCCAGAAACCCGATATCCAGAAAGCTCAGAATTACAGAATGGCTGCCATAGGCTCCATTTTATCCAAATAATCCAGTTTTTTAAAAATGATTTCCTTTTTCTCTGCAATAATAAAACAGTACCTTGTACTTGATCCCAACTAAGATATAATTAATCCTTATTGGAAGCGAAACCAGCCTATTGGGTTTATTTAATGTTTATGTGATTTTCTAGTAGACTTAAGGCATGAAGACCCAAATTACGGAAAGATCCGTTATCCGGAAAACCCCAGGTCCCGAGAATTTTGGATAACAGGTCCCATACCTGTATATGTAACATAGTAAAACGGAATTAGTGTAGGCAAAATGTACTTACATATGTGGTTTTTAAACTAATTTAAACTACTCATTACAGGCCTAACAATATTAGCTACTTGTTATTGATCCCACAAAATTACCCATCATTCTATAGCACAATGGGGTTTGCAGTTATCCTGCAAATGCCATTCTGGACACTAAAAATAGGAGTGTTGCATGTCAGTCACCCAATTGCAACAGTTAACTCAACTGACACAACTGTACTCATGTGACCATGCAGTGCATCATTAGAATTAGAATTCTATATCTAACAAGGTATTTTAATAAAGCCATGCTGTAAGACGGAAATTAATTTATGAAGGAGGCATCCTTAATATCAGGAAGGCCACATATCAAGCTACTAGGTTTATTTAAACTATGTTTCCATTAGATTTCTACTTTCCATGCTGAGATATTGTTTCCCATTGACAAACATGAACCCTTTAGGACCCAGAATCCACAAAGATGCAATGATATCACAGTGAGCATTGGAATGTCACTGAACAATGATCATTGTGATGTCAGGGACAAGTGAGCATTATGATGTCACTGCACAATACTCATTGTGATGTAATCTACTATATTATATATTGAGCTACACTGGGAAAGGCATTCATTGTTTTCTTTGCTAAGTGACACAGCAGACATCTTTTTGTTTTTGCTTCTATTTTATTACTTTTGTTTTTGGATTTTCTTTTGACTTAATCATGAAAGGAATTCAAGTACCTTTTCTAGCTTTTGCACCATTTACCTTATCTTCATGTGCTTTTATTGGTCTTTTGATATATAACATATTTGCATTTTTCTCTGGATCTGATAAGTTTGCACCCTATACAAGGTAAGGAAAATACTATATTGTGTGTTTGTGTGATAAATGGCAAATCGAATAAAGCAATAATCATATATTTTATTTCTTTTGCAGTGGCATGCCAGGCTTTCCAGCGGCCAATGTTGCTTTAACAGTGGTTCACATAATCTGTGCCTATGCTGGTAAGTGTAACAAATATTCCTACTTTCCTACCTCATGAATTCTAAACACCAATGAGCAAACCGAATTTACCCTATTTCTTAGGATCTGCCACAATGTACGCCAGATATACTGTGCTGAGAAACCGTCAGTCTGAATATGTTAAGACACACACCTGGGCCAACATAATCCTATTGGCACTCGGATTGTTGGCCTCTCAAGGATACGTTTTGGAGAATAACTTTCCGGTAAGATGCTCTTCAGTCCCAAAAACTGTTAAAAGCAAGAAATAAAGAAATAATATCTTTTCCGATCTCTCTTGCTTATTTTGTGGGACAAAGAGGCCAATGGACTAACTGATTTCTTTGTTTGTTTAGGTGTTGGTGTTCCCTGAAGTGCACATAGCAGGAGTGCTGACAGCCACTGTATGTGCAAGTGCCTATACTCTAATAAATACAGTGATATCATACAGGACGCCAGAGAAGAAGGACAGCCGTTTCACATGCCATGTGCGCTTGGTTATATCAATAACCACCATATTGGCATTAGCTCTAGGTATCCGTTCACTGCTAATGTTACTTTTCAACTAACAGATGCTCTGTACTAACTGGTTGCTGTATCTAGTCAGGGTGGATAGATGGGTATAGGGGAGGAGTCAGGATTAAAAGATTACTTTAAAACATTTAATCTATTCAATTTCCTTTTGTTTCAGATTCAACATTTGATTGTATCTTTGCCTGGATCATACAAGAAAATACACAGATTTATGAGGTATGGTATCATTGGATTTGATCATTGTTCTCTATAGTATTATAGCATGAGCTACTACAGGGCTTTCCAACTGGTGGCCTGTGACCCCCCACCTACCTGTTTGCTTACTATGTGTAGACTTTAAATGGTATCACTACAGAGATTAACTGGCCTCTGCATTGTTTAAAACTCAAATTCAGACTAATCCCCTGTATTGTTCACACCTGTGATCCCCCTGCATTGTTTCCACTTGTGACACCTCTATTGCCCTGTACTGTTCACACCTGAGACCCAGACTGAACCTGCCCACATTGTTCACCTTTTCACACTTTATACAAAATGCTAATGGGGCACCAGCACTGTATGTAGTACATATTAGACTGGTCCTGATGGGTTTCCCTGTTTCCTGCTATGTTCTGCCTTCCATATGCTGCCAGCGTGTGCCATGCTCTGCCTGTGTGTGCCCTTCTCTGCCTGTGGAACATAAGACTGGTATTTGTTCTGGGGGTTTGTTAGCATTTGGAAATAAATTATTGTTAGAGGCCCCTAAGGTGTTTAATCATGTGCTGGGGTGCTGTGTTATCCGAGGGGAAGAGGAGGCATATTGATTTAAGGCTGTGTCTTTATATGACAACTTTTTTCACATATGAGTGATAAGTGATATCCCTGCAGTGAGCACCAACCATTTGGTTTTTTGGTGTGCTACCACAATTAATGTGGTCATGGTCTTGTGGTAACATGGGTGTGGTTTAAAAACAGGGAGTGGTCAACACTGGCTGCCATTATCGGCCCTCCACTATGTGGGCCGTAAAAATTTCGGCCCTCTCTACCACATAAATTGGACAGCACTGAGCTACTATATATCTTGCATGGGGGGCAGATATAATGTGAACAGATAGGGCAGCTTTAGAGTAGGTCACAGGATTTCCCATGTAACATGCCCAGAAGGCCCAAGGTGATAGACTGCACGGGGAATTACTAACGTGTAGCCTATTGTCTGTGAGGCCAATCATTAGTTCTCACACATCTTCATCATTAGCTTTGTTCTAGAAAATGTGCAGCTCATAGCAAGGCACAGTTTAGCTCTTTTGGTGGAAATTGTTTTGGAAAGGGAATGCATGTGTATGTCAATCCTGTCGCTATGTAAACTTCAATAATTTCCTTGTTAAAAATAAACTTGTATCTGTTTTTCTAGATCATCAATATTGCAAGGGTTATCAGCGAATGGCTCTCAACCATCACATTTTATGGATATTTGGCCACATTTGTGCCGGACCTTATAGTAAGTACACAGTCTTATACAATTGTATTATATAGAATCAGTTGCTATGCATTTAGAAGCTGAGAATTTCAATATTTTATTGAACAATGATCTTGTAAGCAAATTCAGAAGAAATTAAATTGATCAAGGAATTAAGGGAATACTTGACCAACTATATAATCATTATATTGATATTATTTAGTCTTGCTGCAGATTTACAGTACAACTAAACAATTATATTATTGCTAACTAATGTGTTAATGTTGCCTTTTGTCTGCTACAGATCTACGGTTTCAGAATACCCAAGAATATGGAGGAAGACTGCTTTTATATTTTACCAGCACTTGATGATGTAGAGGCCAACATTCAAAAAATGGAAGGCAGTTAAATAGAAGAGAGAAGGATTGTACCATAACATTAATAGGGTTTATCCATCAGCAGTAACATTGCCTCTGGTAACATTGAACTTATGGCCTGGAGAAGATATCAACCAATGGGATTTTTCAGTCTCCCCAATCAGATATTAGTGAAGAAGATGAGGCCAAGATCTGTGAAGAAGATGAGCCCAAGATGGCCTTCACTACTCATTTCAAACATTTGTTACATCTAAGCCACCTACTCGGCTCTTACCAATGATATCTTCAGGATCTCCTATTTGTTGTTATGGACCTACCATACTAACCTATGGGGTTTGTTTATGATTTTAAATAAAAATGACTTCTATAGTGAAGGTGTCAATTCTCTGTTGTCCTGTTTTTAAATCAGCTGATACTGAATTGATCTGACCATGTTTGGAAGCTGTCCTGAAGTTGTTTCATTATATGATTAGGTGTTGATTTCTGTTTTTTCATTGGCACATTAGCATAATATGCATTTAACCGTTACAGCACTCCATATTGCAGATTGAGTGCCATTTTGGTGTAGACCAGTGGATAGCAGTAATTTTTATTTCAAATCCACTTAAAGGTTCTGCCTTTGGCCAGGTCCCGTTTGAAGGTCCAACCTTTGGCCAAGGCCCCCTTAGCTCATACATGAAAGGGTGTACTTATTAACATAGTAAGTTAGGTTGAAAAAAAAATGCATCCCCCAAATTCAACCTTAAATCTGTTTATATAACCTGCCTAACTGCTATCCAGAGGAAGGCAAAAAAAAACATTTGAAGCCTCTCCAATTTGCCTCAGAGGGGAAAAAATTCCTTCCTGACTCCAAGATGGCAATCAGACTAGTCCCTGGATCAACTTGTACTATAAGCTATCTTCCATAACCTTGCGATCCTCCACTTCATAGAAAAGCCATCCTACCCCTATTTAAACTATCTAATTTATCAGCCGGTACAAATGATTCAGGGAGAGAATTCCACATCTTCACAGCTCTCACTGTAAAAACCCCTTCCAAATGTTTAGAAGGAAGCTCTTTTCTTCTAATCAGAGTGGGTGCCCTCTTGTTAGCTGGAAGGACCTGCTGGTAAATAAAGCATTATAGAGGTTAGTATAATCCCTTTATATAGTTATGCTTAGATATGATACCCCCCCATAAGCTCCTCTTCTCCAGCGTGAACAACCCCAATTTGGCCAGTCTTTCCTCATAGCTAAGATTTTTAGTACCTTTACCAGCTTAGTTGCCCTTCTCTGTACCCTCTCTAATACAATAATGTCCTGTTTGAGCACTGGAGACCAAAACTGTGCAGTATTTTCTAGATGGGGCCTTACAAGTGTACAGTGGAAGTAAAATCCCCGCCTATGCTCCTTTAATATAGCTCAAAACCTTATTTGCCCTTGATGCTGCTGACTGACATTGCTTGCTACAGCCAAGTTTATTATCTACAAGGACTCCAAGGTCCCTTTCCATTATGAATTTGCCTAGTGCAGTCACATTTAGAGTATAAGTGGTTTGCAGGGGCGTTAAGAGGAAGCAGACCCTGCCGTTGCAGGGGGAGCCAGAAGTGTAGGGGGACTGGTAAAGCTAAATTAAATAAAAGTGCACCCAATACAGAGAACTGAGGGACCCCACTAAGAACCTTACTCTAAGAAGAGAATGTACCATTAACAACCACCATCTGTACCCGATCCTGTAGCCAGTTTACTATCCATTTGCAAACGACTTCATTAAGCCCAACAGACCTTAATTTAGAAAGCAGTCGTTTGTGGGGCACAGTATCAAATGCTTTTGCAAAATCCAAATAGATCACATCTGCTGCCCCCCCCACTGTCCAGCATCTTACTTACCTCATCATAAAAAGCAACCAAATTTGTCTGACATGACCTATCCTTCATAAAGCCATGCAGATTGCTGCTCATAATCCCCCTCACTAGGACAAAATTTTGAATGTGATCCCTTAACAACCCTTCAAATAATTTGCCCACCACAGATGCAGTGGCGGAACTACCGGGGAAGCAGCGGGTGCGAGCGGGCCCGCACCCCCTCAATGCCCCCCGGCAGCTCATGCTCCACTGAAAAAAAACGGCCAAATGCGGCCGAACGGAGGGGGCGGGGCCCGGCTGCACGTCACGCACCAGGGCCCGCCCCCCTCAAGTGACGCTACTGCACAGATGTCAAACTTACTGGTCTGTAATGAGATTGTACTCCCTTTTTAAATATAGGAATGGCATCAGCTTTCCTCCAGTCCATAGGTACTGTACCAGATGAAAGACAAATATTGGAGACAAACATGCCCATAGCATCAATACAGAAAACAATAGCAACAATCTGATTGGTTGCTATGGGCAGCATCATCATTAATGCTTGTCTCCAATTTTTTTTTTTTAAACACGCCCTTAATACAAACGTAATATACAGTAATATTGATGTATCAGTCAATTATTAATAACTTGTACTGCAGTGGTTCTTAACCTTCCTGATGCCGCGACCCTTTAATACAGTTCCTCATGTTGTGGTGACCCCCAACCATATAATTATTTTCAATTGCATTTACAAATAACTTTAAAACCAAAGTACAATTCAAATTTACATATTACACAAATGACTTGTACCCATATTTTGGTTTCCACACAAACCTGAAAACAGCTTTTCTATAAATATATAAAGTAGTGACTGTTGCACAAGTATAGCATTGCCATTCTGTAAGTGACACAAACTCATTGTTTGCCAGGAAAGCACTTGGTATTTTCTACTTTCAGAATTACTAGCCAGCAGTTTGTAGAATGTTATTCTCTAGTCTAGAGTTCTAGTTACAACTGGATACCTACAGTGACACCTCCATGTTACCCTAATTTTAACATTTTATTGCTCTTTTTAAAATTATTAGTATTTATGTATTTATTTATTTTTAACAGACAAGCATTTTGTGATGTTTAGCCATCAACCATACAATCCAGCCATGAAGTGATTTGCACATTCAGCACATATACATGGAAATTGGCCCCCAGTTCACCCCCCTCCTGAGAGGAGCATATTAATACATAATGCCTGGATTGGATTTCTACAATGAATCTTCTGGGTCTCTTCAAATCTAATTGGCTGATTAAAGGGGGGGTGTTGATTGGGAACCAAAAGAGATTCTTGACACTCTATCTTTTGCTGTACGGCATTACTTGTTTCATATATACAGTGGTGTGCAAAACGATTTGCCCCCTTCCTGATTTCTTATTCTTTTGCATGTTTGTCACGCAAAATGTTTCTGATCATCAAACACATTTAACTATTAGTCAAAGATAACACAAGTAAACACAAAATGCAGTTTTTAAATGAAGGTTTACGTTATTAAGGGAGAAAAAAAACTCCAAATCTACATGGGCCTGTGTGAAAAAGTGATTGCCCCCCTTGTTAAAAAATAACTTAACTGTGGTTTATCACACCTGAGTTCAATTTCAAAGGTTATAAAGCCATTTCTAAAGCTTTGGGACTCCAGCGAACCACAGTGAGAGCCATTATCCACAAATGGCAAAAACATGGAACAGTGGTGAACCTTCCCAGGAGTGGCCGGCCGACCACAATTACCCCAAGAGCACAGAGACAACTCATCCGAGAGGCCACAAAAGACCCCAGGACAACATCTAAAGAACTGCAGGCCTCACTTGCCTCAATTAAGGTCAGTGTTCACGACTCCACCATAAGAAAGAGACTGGGCAAAAACGGCCTGCATGGCAGATTTCCAAGGCGCAAACCACTTTTAAGCAAAAAGAACATTAAGGCTCGTCTCAATTTTGCTAAAAAACATCTCAATAATTGCCAAGACTTTTGGGAAAATACCTTGTGGACCGACGAGACAAAAGTTGAACTTTTTGGAAGGTGCGCGTCCCGTAACATCTGGCGTAAAAGTATCACAGCATTTCAGAAAAAGAACATCATACCAACAGTAAAATATGGTGGTGGTAGTGTGATGGTCTGGGGTTGTTTTGCTGCTTCAGGACCTGGAAGACTTGCTGTGATAGATGGAACCATGAATTCTACTGTCCAAAAAATCCTGACGGAGAATGTCCGGCCATCTGTTCGTCAACTCAAGCTGAAGCGATCTTGGGTGCTGCAGCAGGACAATGACCCAAAACACACCAGCAAATCCACCTCTGAATGGCTGAAGAAAAACAAAATGAAGACTTTGGAGTGGCCTAGTCAAAGTCCTGACCTGAATCCTATTGAGATGTTGTGGCATGACCTTAAAAAGGCGGTTCATGCTAGAAAACCCTCAAATAAAGCTGAATTACAACAATTCTGCAAAGATGAGTGGGCCAAAATTCCTCCAGAGCGCTGTAAAAGACTCGTTGCAAGTTATCGCAAACGCTTGATTGCAGTTATTGCTGCTAAGGGTGGCCCAACCAGTTATTAGGTTCAGGGGGCAATTACTTTTTCACACATGAAAATGTAGATTTGGATTTCTTTTCTCCCTAAATAATAAAAACCCTCATTTAAAAACTGCATTTTGTGTTAACTTGTGTTATCTTTGACTAATAGTTAAATGTGTTTGATGATCAGAAACATTTTGTGTGACAAACATGCAAAAGAATAAGAAATCAGGAAGGGGGCAAATAGTTTTGCACACCAGTATATATATATATATATATATATATATATATATATATATATAAAGGGGGGGGGTGTTGATTGGGAACCAAAAGAGATTCTTGACACTCTACCTTTTTACACAACTCAGTAGGTTCAGTGATATTTTCCAATGTAACATTTTTAGTTGCCTTAAGTTTTGAAAATAGGAATAAATTGAAATTGATCTTCTGTTAAACAAATATTTATGAAGAATAATATGCACTTAAAGGGGTTGTTCACCTTCCAAACACTTTTTTTCAATTCAGTTGTTTCTAGATTGTTCCCCAGAAATAAAGACTTTTTTCAATTACTTTCCATTATTTATTTTTTACTATTTTTCCAAAATTTAAGTTTAAAGTTGAATGTTCGTGTCTCTGGTGTTTGAGTCTGACAGCTCAGTAATTCAGGTGCAGACTCTGAACTGTTACCATTTTGCAACATTAGTTGATACATTTCTCAGCAGCATCTCTGGAGTATTAGCAACTATTGTATCAATTCTAACAGCTGCCTGTAATGAAACCCAGAGATTCTACTCAGCAGGGACAAAGATAACAAACGTATCAATTAAATGTATCCATTTAGAACAGTTTACAGGGTCGGCGACCCGCTGCTTCAGAAGGTGAAAACAGACATTTGATACTTCAATATTAGAAAAACGGTCACACATAGAAAATAGCAAGTCATTGGAAAAAGTCATTATTTCTGGTGATCTATCTGAAAACAACTAGTTGTTTGAAAGTGAACCACCCCTTTAACCATAGCAAGGTATTTTCTTTGCTTGTTTTTGTTCTGCTGACTGGGGTTTACTGGGTTTTTATCATATTCTCCAATAATAGAAATACATACTAATTACTAGGAACAGACCACTTTCATTTGCCATGAGGGTTGCATTTAAGCTTTCTTTTTCCTTCCAATTTAATCTTCTTCCATATAGAGTTTTATTTAAAAAAAAAAAAAAAAAAAACGCACAGGACCCAGACAGTAAATTGCTTATTATAAAGTTTCCGCTGCAGAAGTGAGTGCAATTATCAAAAAAATTATATCAGGCTGCATAATAAGCACTTCCCTGGTTAAATGCATGTTTTTAGCGCTATTAAAGCTATGGTTTATTCTTTGAAGCTCTGAGAAATACATGGTCATAATTAGCTTTAATGGACTAGATTGCTGATATTCTACAAGCTCAGACATAAATGGCATACATCATCATCATTTATTTATTTATATAGCGCTGTCACGATACGCAGTGCTTTACATTTATCCCATAATTGATCATTTTTCCTAAGTAAACCTGTGTTGCATAAGGCAAACCCATATTGTTCTACATACATGATCTATACACTGCAGTGGATTTGCTTGCTCTGTTTAGCTGACTTTTTAGTTTTATCAGTCTTGAAACTGCTCAGACCTCTGTAGCCAGAGCATTCATAGTGAGTACCTGTTACTTTTTACCATTCATGAAAAGTCTAGTTGGGGACAATTATTTATTTTTTTTTTTTTAAAAGTTTTTCTGCTTAACAATATCTAATCTAAAGTATTGTTTTACTAGTATTTACTAGCATTTTAGGGTTTTCCCATTTTTAACCTAAAACATAGTACAGGTAATAGTTGTTAAAGGACAGGTAGCCCCTCTACACTTGAGTTTACTATTGATAAACCAGTTTATAAGTATCATTTGTCTGCTACTGTGGGCTTTTAAAGGTTAGTCGTATGCCTGCAGCATGCACTTAATCCAGAACCAGGCCGAGGACAATCCTGAACTGGGCCACCAACCAATTAATGGCGGAGCACCGAATTGGATGCCTACCCCTCCGGTCCTTGCAAAAAAATGTAGCTCTTCTTTGGTCCCCGGGCCAAAAAAGGTTGGGGCCCCTGACTTAATCCACTTCTAGTCCTTGTGCTGCAGCAACTCCCTGTACCTCCTCCCCTATGAATCAACTTGCTATGGTGTAATTCCTCTTCCTACAAACGTTGCCATCCACTTGCTTTTATGCTGCAGGCAACTGGCAATGACATGGCAGGGGTGGCAGACATTTGAGGGGCTGTGAGCGATGCAAACTCCCCCCAAAGATTTTAGCATGGGGGTCTGATTTCGAAGAAGCACCACTGCCCTGGATCAACTTTGTGCTTAAAGTTAATTTTAGTAACCCTTTATTTTCTCACTATGTGGCAAATTCAGTAACCTCCGAAAATTCGCCAACGCCGGCTTCGCTCACATTGCAACATTTCGGCATGCGTAGATTCACCAGGGCATCGCTAATTCACTAAAATCCAAAGTTGGGTCCAGGGCGCTGCGCCAAGCAAAGCGAAGTTGTGCTAGTTTTGGCTAATTTGCATACGGCGGGAAGTTAAAGTTGAATGGATGTATATGTTGCAGCAAATACATTATACTACATAAGGCCAGGGAAGCTTAATAAAATAATAGAGTTGTTATATTGCCCTACACATGAGCCCAGTGTATAGTTTATGTGCCATATGTTAGGAAATGTAGGGGGGAAGCCAGTTACCCCAAAAAAATTACGCTCTTTTTCAGCCTATCACCCTCAAAAAATTAAACGACGCCAGCGGTTTTTGGGACTTTTCAACTACTTTTTGAGGAATCTACTCTATTGCACTTCGCCTGGTCTGAGGTGGTGATGGCAAGTCTGGCGCAAGAGGTAACGTTCAGTAAAATCCGCATCTTAGTGAATTTGCATAGTTACATCCATTCACCAGAGCGCAAATTTGCCAGACGTTAGGGAGCGAAGTACTGCTAGATTCATTCTCCTTCACTAGTGAAGTTACGCCGGTGACCGTTAGTAAATCGGCGAAGTACCGAAATGGCGTCACGCTGGTGAATTTTCGCCTGCGTTAGTCACTGCGCCCTTTAGTAAATTTGCCCCTATAAAGCCTGTCCAACCCTTTCTTGAAGCTATGTAATGTATCAGCCAGTACAGCCCCTTTATAGAATTCCATGTCGTTCTATATGCTACAAGAATTAGTCCCTTGCGAGGATGCCACAATCAACTTAATTACTAGGACAGGAAGATCCAGACACATGAATCTTTTCCAAAGAGAGAAAGTTAACTGCCAGGAAGAACGCTGCCTTCCAGGTCCAGCCTATGATATTTGTGCATGAGCAGGGCTATAACAGCAGAACAAAACATTTGGTATGTGAAGCTTGCTCTACTTTTCACTGTATATTAAAGGGGTTGTTCACTTTTGAGATAATGTTTAGTCTGATGTAGAGAGTGATATTCTGAGACAATTTGCAATTGGTTTTCATTTTTTTATTTTTGAAGGCTTTTAAGTTATTTAGCTTTTTTTTATTCAGCAGCTCTTCAATTTGCATTTTAAGCAATCTGGTAACTAGGGTCCAAATTACCCTAACAACCATGCATTGATTTGAATAAGAGAGGGGAATATGAATAGGAGAGGACCTGAATAGAAGGATCAGTAATACAAAGTAGCAATAACAATACATTTGTAGCCTTACAGAGCATTTGCTTTTTAGAAGGGGTCAATGACACCCATTTGAAAGCTGCAAAGAGTCAGAAAAAAAGGCAAATAACTATAAAACTTTAAAAAACAAATAATGAAAAACAATTGAAAAATTGTTTAGAATTGGCCGCTCTAGAACATAATAAAAGTTATTTTAACCTTTTAAATGCCACAGATCGTAGAATCTACGTTCTGTGGCAAAGGTACTTGAAATGCCACAGAACGTAGATTTTACCTTCTGCAGCACTTCCGGGTTCTGGAGCGGAGGAGCGACTGTTATAGCCGCTCGCTCCGTTCCTCCTCGATCCCCTGCCCCTAGGCAACGAGCAGAGCAGGGGATCGAGTGGCCCCTGGGGCGCGATCGGCCAGGGGCCCCAAAACAGTAGCAGGCACGTGTCACTTACGTGTCCTGCTGCTGCAGCCTACACTGCCGCGATCAGCTCCGCCCCCACAGCACAGGGACAGGAATCACGTCGCAGATGTCTTCCTGGGGCCCTTCCAGATCGTCTGCAACAGTCTCCAGCAACTTTTTCAGGTTACTGCAACAATTACACACACAAACACACCAACACACACTTATTACAGTAATACACACTTAGATTCACACTTACACACACTTACACATACATTTTTGGGGATTGGGGGGGTCACTTACACTCACTGCACTCACACACACGTGCACACGTACACACGCGCACATAACATGTAATTTACCAATGGTACACACGCACACGCACATACATGGCATTGTGGCTTTTTTTTTTTTTTTCTTATCGCATCGTCTCTTTTTTTTTGGCTGAAAAAAATGTTTTATTGCCATTATGAATAGCGTATTCGCTAACTGTACTGTGCAATACCTTTTGTATGTTATTTCGGTGATTATATTGCAATTTTGAGTATTTTGGTGCATATTTAGCCATTTTATTGAATTTTTAGCCATTTTATTGCATTTTCAGCTCTGCATATGTTGTGTTCACTTGTTTCTAGCCGTATAACCTGTTTGGCCCAGCTAAAATATTCAAACTGTGATTCTGACGGCCGATAACACTAGTCTGGAAAAAAAACATTGATTTTTGTGGTTTTATTGGATTTTTTTTGCATTTCACTCTTTACTGCCTTGTTTTGTTTTGCCTAAATTTTATCTACTATATATCCATTTGGGGGTCTCTGTGCGCCACATAGTTTGGTATATCTATGCATATTGGGCATCTAAGTGTTCAGTAGACACCTGGCGTTCATATTTAGGATGTTTTATGCTGATACGTTAAGAAATGTGGGGCATATAATGGGGTAAAATTCAAGTTTTCTGACGATTTTCAGAAATTTGATAAAAACCGTTACGTTCAGCATTGCTTTGCAGTTTGGCAGTTTGCAGGAAACACATATTTACCCATATTGGATTCGTCAGAATGTGTACTTTCTGAAAATATATGGTTTTCTGGGGTCTCTGTACTGTTAGGGGGGTCTAATGTCGCATAATACACACACCAGGTGCTCATATTGCAGCAGCCAGCGCGTCAGCTGTGAAAATGTATATACACTATTGTCATTTGGGGGTCTCTGTGCGCCACATAGTTTGGTATATCTATGCATATTGGGCATCAAAGTGTTTAGTAGACCCCTGGCGTTCATATTTAGGATGTTTTATGCTGATAAGTTATGAAATGTGGGGCATATAATGGGGTAAAATTCAAGCTTTGTGACGATTTTCAGAAATTTGATAAAAAACGTTATGTTCAGCATTGCTTTGCAGTTTGGCAGTTTGCAGTAGAAACACTTATTTACCCATATTGGATTCGTCAGAATGTGTACTTTCTGAAAATATATGGAAAATATATGGTTTTCTGGGGTCTCTGTACTGTTAGGTGGTCTAATGTTGCATAATGCACACATTGCAGCAGCCAGTGCGTCAGCCGTGAAAATGTCTATACATATTGTCATTTTTGGGTCTCTGTGCGCCACATAGTTTGGTATATCTATGCACATTGGGCATCAAACTGTTTAGTAGACCCCTATGTTTATATTTAGGATGCTTTATGCTGGTAATGATACATGGACAATACGATGCTGGAAAGTTGAAGCTTTGAGGCAATTTTCAGATATTTCACCAAAACCGCCAAATTTGCCAATGCCGTGCGACTCAGTAGTTTGGAGCAGAAAGGCATGGGTACCCATTTTAGATTCTGTAGAATGTGTACTTTCCAAAAATATATGGGTTTGGGGGTAAACGTATATTTCTGTGTTTTTACCCCACAAAAATGCAGTCAATGCGTTGATTTTTCATTAGCTGAAGTTACCCACGGGACAATTTGTATGTGCTAACTTCATTTTGGGGCCTCTAAATGCCAGATACTTTGGTACACCTACTGTATGAACAATGGCCACCAAACTGTTCGGAGGAACCCTGGCAATCATATTTAGGGTGCTTTTTCTTGGTGCGTAACGATACATGGGTGATATGGTGCTGAGAAGTTGAAGCTTTGAGGCAATTTTCAGATATTTCACCAAAACCGACAATTGTGGGAAAGCCTTGCGACTCAGTAGTTTGGAGCAGAAAGGCATGGGTACCCATTTTAGATTCAGTAGAATGTGTACTTTCCAAAAATATATGGGTTTTGGGAGGTAAACATATATTTCTGTGTTTTTACCCCACAAAAATGCAGTCAATGTGTTGATTTTTCATTAGCTGAAGTTACCCACGGGACTGTTTGTATGTGCTAACTTCATTTTGGGGCCTCTAAATGCCAGATACTTTGGTAAACCTATGAACAATGGCCACCAAACTGTTTGGAGGACCCCTGGCAATCACAATTTGGGTGCTTTTTTGTGATACGTAATGATACATGGGTGATATGGTGCTGGGGAGTTGAAGGTTTGAGGCAATTTTCAGATATTTCCCCAAAACCGACAATTTTGGGAAAGCCTTGCGACTCAGTAGTTTGGAGCAGAAAGGCATGGGTACCCATTTTAGATTCGGTAGAATGTGTACTTTCCACAAATATATGGGTTTTGGGGGTTAAACATATATTTCTGTGTTTTTACCACACAAAAATGCAGTCAATGTGTTGATTTCTCAGTAGCTGAAGTAAAGTCCTGAACAATTTGGATGTGCTAACTTCATATTGGTGTCTCTAAATGCCAGATACTTTGGTAAACCTATGCATAATGGGTATCAAACTGTTCAGTGGACCCCTGGCAATCATATTTCAGGTGCTTTTTCTTGGTACCTAATATAGTTTGTGATATGCGGCGCAGCAAATTAAAACCTTTGAAATGATTTTTCAGAATTTTGAATTTTTTTTTGAAAAACCGCTATGTTCAGACAAGCTTTTATGTTTGGTAGTTGGGAGTAGAGAGACATAGTTACCCATTTTGTAATTGGCAGAATGTGTACTTTTCAAAAATGTATGGTTTTCTGGGGTAAACCTACGGTTTCAGGATTTTTTGCCTTGGAATCTAAAGCATGCCGTTTTCTGCCTTAGTGCTTTCAAAATTTGGTAATATACTGCCGGGAGTTTTGCTGTACAGAAATCCTAAATCTCCCTAAAACTATACATATCTGGTATTGGCACGTTCAAGAGACATAAGGCTTTCCAAATCAGTTGGATTTTCATCCGTAAAATGAAATATTTTTCTGGTATAAATTGATATACGATGAAAAATGGTAATTTTTCATTTTTTTTTGGTATTTAGCACTATAATTTTTTTTGCACCGGTGTAAATACATGAAAACTCAGATTTAGAAAGCTCAGTTTCTACCGAAAAAACAATGTATAGTTTTTCTAGGTAAACTATAGGTTTCCCATCAGAAAATGCCCCTAAAGTGAGAGTACAAAATGCTTAAAAACGTCTGTCATTTCGCGTAACCAAAATGTGAAATTCTGCTGGCACTTAAAGGGTTAAAGGTGAACCACCCCTTTAAGTGTGCTTTTGGTGCCTGTATGCAATTGGTCTCACTTGTTATGTAGTGGAGATGATATCCCTTTGCTCTTAAGGTGTAATGTACTATGAAGCAGGCCTGGACTGGGAGTCAAAATAGGCCCTGCCATTCCAAGTACAAAGAGGCCCAAACAGCCCCCTACCAGCCCACTATATGGTAACTTTCTATGGAACCATACAACAGCCCCTCTGGCATTTGTCAGAACCCACAGATTGCCAGTCCGGGCCTGCTCTGAAGCATACTGTACCCCTCTACTTTAGCTGCTTCCAGGGATCAACCTGTGGCACCTAAGATTATGTTCAACCCAAGTTCCCCCTCCGTCAGGTGATGATGATGGGGGAACGCCCATGAAACGTTGTGATGCAATAAACACGCAAGGGGCTTGTCCCCTGTTTGAATCGTCTAAAGTGCCGGTACCTATTTCTTTTCTTCTTTCCATTATCTGGAAACCCATTATACAGAAAGCTCCAAATTACGGAAAGGCCATCTCCCATGGACTCCATTTTAACAAAATGCATTTTTTAAAATGTATTTTCTTTTTTTTTCTGTAATATTAACAGTACCTTGTACTTTATTCTAACTAAGTATTAATCCTTATCGGCAACCAAACAATCTTATTGGATTTGTTACATTTTTGAATTATTTTTTAGTTGATTTAAAGTATGAATATCCAAATTACAGAATATCTGGAAAACCCCAGGTCCTGATCATTCTGAATAACCGGTCCTATACCGGTTACACATTTTGAGGAGCAAATTCAATCTCTTTTCTTATAGTTATATTACGGAGTCTAAAATCAATGACACATTTGTATGGACAGTGTAAATTAGACTTGTCTTTTTATTCATAACAATCATAGTTTTTTTTTCCATTTCTAAATGACTGATAATCCTCTACCATAGTTTTCCTCACAGCATATTAAAATCAGCCTGCTTTAGTAAGTAAGTCGATTTCCATTAGACAATCCATTTAATTCCTTATTTCATTATTATTTGCCCACCAGGAGAATGCTCAGCTGCAAAGATCCTTTGCTCACTGTGTGGAGAAGCTTTTATTGATTGACAAGTTTTCTTAACTGGACACTGACACAAGTGATCTAATACATACACTTCTTTGGCCTCTGCTTATGTTAAGGTTCAAATAAGCTTATGCACTTAGACTGAATTGTATGCATGTGTTTTTTAACAATGCAATTCTATTATTTTTATCTATATTTTCCCTAAAAAAAACTAGCTATGCAGTATGGGGCTTTTATGTGTATCTAGGATAAAACAAGATGGATGTGGTAAGCCAATATTATGCATGCTGACATTAACATCTATGAAATGGATAAAATATGTATGTTTGCTCTGAAATTTATTCGCAAATGATATGGGATTTTTGTCATATTTTGTCCTCTTCACTGTTCTTGTATATACATGTATATATTATATATGTATATACAGGTATGTAAGGATCTTCATACCTTAAGTCTTCTAGAAAATCATGTAAACCTTAAATAACCCCAATAAACTGATTTTTCTTCCAATAAGGATTAAACATACGTATCTTATTTTGGATCAAGTATAAGCTGCTGTTTTATTATTACAGAGAAAAAGGAAATATTTTTAAAAAATCTGGATTATTTGACCCTATTAAATTTTCAAAGCACAGGGATAAAGGGAGAAATATATACTATACACTATAATGTATACTTGTTTGGTTTGCCTGTTTCTTAATGCATAATTAGGACATTGGCCTGGATAGGACTGGTTGGCAGTATTTCATGTGTGGTTAGGTTTAATGCAGTGGCCCATTATAATACAAGCATGGGATCTGTTATCCAGAATGCTCAGAACCTGGGGTTTTCCAGATAAGGTATATTTACCTAATTTGGATCTCCATATCTTAAGTCTACTAAAAAAAAAAATCATCTAAACCTTAAAGGGCAGATTTATCAAGGGTCTAATTTCGAGTTTATGAGAGTTTCTAAAACTCCCAGAAACTTGAAATTCAAAAAAAAATTTAAATCGAAATTTACTACAACATTTTGATTTTTTTTTTACATTTGGGTGAATAGGATCCACATGCAAACTTAAATAGTATTTGTAGTATATCGATATAGTATCGAATTAGATTTTATTTTTTCAAAGGTCCACCAAACGACAAATTGATTCTAGGAGGTCCCCCATAGGCTAAAATACCAATTTGGTAGGCTTTAGATGGCAAATAGTCGAATTCCAATTCATAAAGCGACAGTACATGATACATTTCAAAATTCGATTTTCTAATTTACTGTAATAAACTCGAATTTGGACTATTCCCTAGTCAAATTACACTAAAATTTCAAATTTTCAATTTAATCCTTGATAAATCTGCCCCTAAATAAACACAATGGGATTATTTTTCCTGCAATAAGGATTCATTATATCTTAACTAGTATCAATTACATGGTAAATTTTATTATTACAGAGAAAAAGGTAATCATTTTAAAAAATGTCAATAGTTTAATTAAAATTGTGTCTATGGGTTCTCCGATAACGGATCCCATACCTCAGGGGTCCCCAAACTTTTTTTTAACCGTGAGCCACATTCAAATGTAAAAAGAGTTGGGGAGCAACATAAGCATAAACATTTCCCTTGGGGTGCCAAATAAGGGCTGTAATCACGCCACTGGCTGTGCAGTAACTACTGCCAGAGCTTTCCTATTGTTTATTGGCAATGCTTTCGTTTAATACAGCACCTTTATGTGAGAAACATCATCATGTATTTGCATTCATTTGAACAGACAGCTTATAGTTGAGCTTTGGGGAAGATTAATGATTTTTACATTTTTTTGCAATTTTCTTTCCTACCTACCCAAACAGGATATGCTAGATCAAGTGCGTTGCCGGCCATTTATTTTCTCTAGTAATGTTTTTTTTTTAATGTATTCCTCATTATCTAGATGTGAGGTCAATAAGGATATTTTCATATATGTAGTTTTGTAGCAATTTAAAACTTTATGTGAGGCATGCGCCGAATGTCACAAAGTGAAATCGGAAAACTTCGTGACATTCGGCGCATGCGCAGTAGAGCCGTACTGGTAACTGTTCCTACTGCGCATGCGCCAGAAAACGCCGGTCAGAGGAGGAAGAAGACGCGCGTGGAAGAAGATGGCGACTGCGAACTCCGTGGACAGGACCTGCGCAGAGGGGTGAGTAACAAGTTAAGGGCATTTGCCCAGGGGGACAGGTAGGCCAGGGGGGAGGAGGGAGGGGGGGCAACGGAGGGGAGGGGGGGAGGGGTTTTGCGCCCTGGGGCTTTCCTTCTCCTTTAAAGATTGGCATATTAAAAAGAAACATGTTATGATGTTTATTCCTAGTTACGCTCAAGAGAGATGCACAGGCATATATACTCTACATGATTGTCTGTGGCACTTCTATTGAAAGCAGACTTGCTAATGCAATGTAAGGAGACGTTATGCTGATTGCCACATGCAGAGAATAAGCAGGAAACATATGGGAGCTACAATCTTCCTTTTTTGTGTCTTTAATAAATTATTGGGGTATTCAAAACAATATATTAGTGTTATTAAGTAGTCAAACCACAGACACACACACACACAAATGCAAAAACAGGTATGGCACCTGTTATCCAGAATACTCAGGACCTGTGGCTTTCCAGATAACGAATCTTTCTGTAATTTGGATCTTCATACCTTAAATCTACTAGAAAATCATTTAAACATCAAATACATACAATAGACTGATTTTGCTTTCACAAAGGATTAATTATATCTTAGTTTGGATCAAGTACATGTTACAGTATTATTACAGTGAAAAAGGAAATCATTTTCAAAAGTTTGGACTATTTGGATAAAATGGAGTCTATGGGAGACCATAATTCAGAATATAGGATTCTGCATCCAATACCTGTATATTGAAGTTGTACAGTATATGGTTCTCTTGTAAAATAAAGCTCATTTGTGCACACAATCATAAATTGTGTTTTTGTATGACTGACGCCACATTGTGCATTAATTATGTGTCGAATGCATGAATATTCATTTAAAACAAAAGCAATGCAAGGCATTTCAGCTGTGTTTTCCTATGCACACAAAACAAGCAGGTTTTCTATTATTTGTGCTTGTCCCTGCGCGCAGTACTCCTCACAGCTGGCAGCACAAATAACCTGCTTTTCTATAATTGTTTTCACTTCTCTGTGGAACAGGGCACTTTCACTGATGCGTATGCCATGAGTTACAATTACACACCTTTCACATTTCCAATATTCAAATGTTCATGCCAACAGGATTTTTAAAGGTAGATAAGAAAAGGTGTTCAATTATACCAAACATCACCGTTGCAAGGCTGTGTAAAACCACATCTAGTTGTAAATACGTATGCAAATACGTAGGCAATTTAAAAATTCTGCTGCAAAAAAGGTGTATGAAAAAAAAGGCAGCGTTAGAACCAGCACAGACTGCCACCACATTTTACACTACATGTAGGGGCCTATTAACTAACATTTGAATTGAAATTTTTTTTCCAATTTTTTCTATAAACATTTCTGCTTTTTTTTATTATTTCTCTAAAACTTAAAAATTAGAGATTTATGAAACGTAAAAACTAATACAAAATGCCAGCAAGTAAAAGCAGTAGAGGTCCTATCGAAGTTAATGAGCGCTGCTTCCGGCCCCTAAATTTATAGACTCACGTCCGCCCCTTCTTGTGGTCACAGCGGGTCGGCACGGGTCTATAAATAGAGGGGGAATGGCGGGCTTGGTGCAGATTGGGAGGGGCGGGTTAGGGTGGGGTGCAGGTCGAGAATTTTTCGACCCACACACCACTACACTGATCCTATTGTTTACAGATTTTTGGATTTTTTTGCTAGTAATTGTCAAAAAACTTCTTAGAGGGGTTTTTATGTGTATTTTTGTTTGTGCTTTTTATATTCGGATCTTTCCATAAATTACAAGGTCTTCGTGATTTTACAAAAAAAGAGTTTCAAAAAACTCTAATACCACTAAAATGAGAATGTTGATAAATGGGCCTTGCCATGTCAGAAAGGTTATTTGAGTGCAGTAAACGTGTTAGGTCTTACTCTGGTCTACATAAAATGTAATGTTTTTAATTATATCAAAGTGATTAATGACTCTTTTAAGGGCTCTTACTCACTGGCGTTCTGACCTGCGCTCATCTGCGTTCCGTTTTAAGGCGTTCAGCCGCAGGGGAGTGCAGGAATAGACGCATGTCATTATTTCAAATGGGGTTGTACTCACTCAGACGCGTGTAGGCGCCAAACGCAGGAAAAATGCAGCATGTTGCGTCTCAACCTGCGTTCGGCACCTACACGCGCCTGAGTGAGTACAGCCCCATTTGAAATAATGACATGCGTCTATTCCTGCACTCCCCTGCGGCTGAACGCCAAAAAACGGAACGCAGGGGAGCGCAGGTCAGAACGCCAGTGAGTAAGAGCCCTAAGAAAAGTGAAAAGTCACTGTCAATTCAAGCTTACTGCATACAAACCAAAAGAATTGCCAGTGCTCAGTCTAACCTGTTCTGTAGCGCTGACCAGCTGCTAGAAACACCCAGTGCCAGTGCTCGGTCTGGAGTACTACATTCTGGAGTTGACCAACTGCTAGAAATGATAAAAAGCTATTTTGCAGACAAAAAGACGAATGGTAACCAGTGCACAGTTTCAGCCTTGTATAATTAATTCGAAATTACAGGAATAATCCACATTTTAAGAAAAGTATTTCCCTTTTCTCTGTGATAATAAAACAGTAGCTTGTACTTGATCCCAACTAAAGTATACTTCATCCTTACTGCAGTAAAAACAATCCTGTTTGGTTCAGTTAATGTTTAGATTAAATTCTGGCAGACTTCAAGTATGGAAATCTAAATTATGGACAGACCCTTTACCTGGATCACTCCAGACCCTGTGCATTCTGGATAACAAGTCCCATACCTGTACCACACTTTGGCCAAAATATGTAAGCTCATGTGCCACTTCCAAGCCACTCATCATACAGTATATTATGCCTAATTCTAAATCAGCAGCACATTCAAAATCATTTGTCATTTCAAGCCTTTCTGTGTAATTTTTGCTCTTTGCTCTTTCCAAAGAACAAATGCTTTTTTTCAGTTTTTTTAAAACAATTATAAAACAATAACAATTTACTTCTTAGCAGCAATATAAAACGGATATGTGGATTTATATACAGGTACAGTAAGGGACCTGTTATACAGAATGCTCGGGACCTGGAGGTTTCCGGAAAATGGATCTTTGTCTAATTTAGATCTTCATACATTAAGGGGCAGATTTATCAAGGGTTGGATTTCGAAGTGGAAAATACTTTGAAATTCGACCATCGAATAGAACCCTCTGACATTCGAAATTGAAGTATTTTATCCATCATAAAATCGTATTCCGATCGGAGTACGATCGTACGATCATACTTCGAATCGTACGAGACAGTACTTCAATTATCGAATGGTCGAATAATCGAACGATTTTTACTTCAAATAAAAGTCGAAGTAAATTCGAAGTCGTAGTATCCTATTCGATGGTATTCAAAAAATGACTTCGAAATTCGAACGCAATTCTTAGTAAATATACCCCTAAGTGTACTAGAAAATCATGTAGACATTAAATAAACCCAATAGGCTGGTTTTGCTTCTAGTAAGGATTAATTATATCTTGGTTTGGATCAAGGACAAGGTAATGTTTTATATACAGAGAAAAAGGAAATCAATTTGATAAATCTGGATTATTTGATTATAATAGAGACAGACTTTCTGTAATTCGGAGCTTTCTGGATAACAGGTTTGGTAAAGACTTTAGTGGCACACAACATACTGTATAAAGGCTTCCTCAGTTAGCAAGCATATCCTTACACTACAAGCACCATTTCCTTCCATATTTCATCTTTATTCTTATTCCTGCAGTATCAATGAGAACTTTTCAGATGCTTTACTCACTGGGTGACAAGGAAAAGCTGTTGGCAATTATCAGGTGACATGATCTGTTATTGTGCCAGATGCAATATTCTTAGAGCCACAGAGAGAGGTTTAGCAAAGTAGCAAATACAAAACAGAAATGTTTTATTCCAGGTCCATACTTTGTAAGTTTTTTTCCAATATATGTAGTCATTTGATGGCTTTGCTGTTATTATCATAATTATGAACACCTATTTATAGTGGTGCTTTGTGAACCCTTTAGAATTCTCGATATTTCTTCATACATATTACCTAAACTGTGATCAGTTGTTCACCTTCCATGTAAAGGCTCTTTCAATAATGTGGAAAACCATGCTGTAAGGCTACTAAAAAAATGTATGAAGGCAATCTGATTGTTTTGCCATAAACATGGATTTCTGCTTGCATAGCCAACATCCAGTTTAAGGAGACATATAGGATTAGTGATACCCCCTAATCTAATAGGCAATAATGAATAATAAAAGGTGCTGGTTTTACTTTGGCCTAAAAATTAATATTATCTTCAAAAATGGCCCCTTTATTAGGGCTCCCTATAGATCTGCTACAGTTGCTGTCCATGATTCAAAAGAGGGGTGGTCGTGTCGTCACGGTTCCTGCCATCACCATAGTAGGAGGGGGACAGCCAATCACAGCCCTGTAGTCATATAAGCAAGGACAGGCTTCAGTTCCCTTTCATGTGCTGAGTGCTACCGTCTCCCCTGCACAGCAGTGATATGTGGGCCGCCTTACCTGAGGCGGGTTCGGACCGACCTCAGCATTTCCTTTGTGGGTCGCAGGCAGGTTTGGGTCACCAGGGTCGGACTGGGCCGGCGGGACACCGGGAAAAAACCTGGTGGGCCTCAGGCTCTTGTAAGCCCAGTCGACCCAGATCTGCACACTACGCATGTTATTCCTGCCGCGACCTCCCTTGTTTGGGCAGGTCGTGGCAAAATCAGTGCATGTGCTTGCTTGCACGCGCATGCGGGTTGGAGGGGGGCCCTGCGACAGCAGCTAGGCCCCCCAGTCCGACCTTTTGTGGGTCACCTTACCCTGCCAGCTAATGACTTTCGTTTTTATAGGTGTGCAATTGCCACGCCCCTTTGTGACATCAGCGGGTTGGCACGGGCCTATAAATAGAGTGAAGTTGGTAGCCCGGGGTTGGGTGCAGGTCAAGAAAGACCAGCACTAACCTTTTCAGCACTTTCTTTCTATATTTAAAGAGTTCAATGTGTATCATATAATATGTCTCCTTTAAAGGCAGTCTCATACAAATAATACTTATAAATAAACATTTTTTTTATTGCTACATTGTGTTGCCTTTATTCTATTTAATCCCTATCCTATTCATGCCAACTATCCTGTCCATATTCCAGTCTCTCATTCATGCCAATGCATGGTTGCTATGGTAAATTGAACCCTAGCATCCAGATAGCTGCTGAAATACCAAACATTTTTTTTTAAAAAAAAAACGCAAATAATAAAAATAAAGCACCAATTGCACATTGTCTCTAAATATCTCTGTCTACATAATACTGACTGAACGTAATGAACTACCCCATTAACTGAGAAGGACTTGAAGGTTATCGTGGGTATTAGACAGTGTCTACTAAAAGCTAATAAAGGCACTGTCATGCATAGAAGGTAGCATTAACCTGAGGGATGAAAGCATAGTTATTACTATGTGTATATCTCTTTTAAGGGAGCATAAGGTGCAGCCTTTGGTAACAGTACATACGAATGATATTACTGAGCTATAAAAAGTGCAGAGACATGAAATTAAACTGTTAAAATCAAAGGAACAACTAAACTACAAGTAAAGCCTATGAAAGCTGGGTTTGTTTTCTCTGGAGAAGAGGCACATATACACTTATAAAGGGGAAAAGTTTTGCTGGATGACAAACTCCACTATGCTATTATATATTTTTATTTGTTACAGCTTGCTGGGAATTGCAGTGTCCTCTTTTCTGATGTTTGAATCCATTGTAATGGTATGGGACCTGTTATCCAGAAAGCACAGGACCTGGGATAATTGATCTTTCCATAATTCGGATCACCATACCTTAAATCTACTAAAAAAAAATTTTGAACATTAAATAATCTCAGTAGAATTGCTTTGCTTCCAGTAAGGATTAATTATATCTTAATTTGGTCCAGAATAAGGTACTGTTTTATTATTACAGGAAATAATTGTTAAATATTAGAATTGTTTGCTTACAATGGAGTCTATGGGAGACAGCATTCCCGTAATTTGGAGTGTTTGGGTTAACGGGTTTACGAATAATGGATCCCATACCTGTACACTTCTCTTACCAGTGCGAAGCTCCCCAATTGGCTCCCGACCATCATGTGTCCAAGATCCAGCTCCCTGGCAACAGAGCGTCCTTTGAAATTTGTGAGGACACTCTGATCCCATATGTGTACCATGTATTTTGTCCAAAATAAGATATAATTGTAGCACACCCTTGGGTGAAGCTAATATGTATGAATAGGTAACTCCAGCACACTCAGTGCATCTTTCCCAGATTAACCACAGCAAGGTAAATGGTGTTTAAACAAGAAGATCCCGTATTATTTAAGAGAAGCTAATGGCAGGGATCTTAATATAACCAGCAATATTAAACAAACAGCATATTATAAAACAATAGCAGTTTATCACTATCATATACTGTATAAAGCAACTGTAATGCTGTATGAACTCCCCTGTCAAGGTCCCAAATGATTTGTTCATGTTGGGGCCCTTGTGAATTCATCCTCTCCAAATCAGTGGCTGTTTCTTTAGTTTGCTGGTCAGCTGTATAACTTCCACCACTTAGTGAGAATCTCAATCCTTCCTGGTGAAGACTCACTTAGCAGAGGGTATAGTTTGGCAACAGCTAGGTTACCTCCTATGGGTTAATAATTACACAGTTCTCCCATAGGATATGGTGTTGACAGTTTACTCACAGTTTGTGCTCCTAAATCAATGGATCACTTTAGTAGCAGATATGAGCAGATATTGAGATGATGCAGGCAGCTCTGTCCTCCAGCAGTGTAATCACCTGGACCTCTGAGCAGCCTTCCAGCCTGGGACTTTCTCAGCAAACAGCCAGACAGCTTCCCTGGGTTCAGGATCTCTGCAGTTGGCTTTCTCTCTCTCTGGGGGATCTCAGGGGTTCCCTGCTGTCTCACAGCTCTCTCCTTTACCCCAAAGTCAGAGGGCATCTCCAAAGCATTTTGCGCCCTTTATTATGATTGGTAGCCCCAAGGCCCATGCAGGGTCCTGAGCTCTGCTGCATGCTGAGAAATGTAGTTATGTTACTGTCCCTGCAACTCTATAGAAATCCACGCTCTTTGTTGTGGTGAGTTGCTGAATATATTTATTGCATAATTAATCCTTATTGGTGCAAAACCAGCCTACTGAATTTATTTAATATTTAAATGATTTTCTAGTAGGGTATAATGATCCAAATTACAGAATGATCCATTATCCAAAAAACCCCAGGACCTGAGCATTCTGGATAACAGCTCCCATACCTCTACCATAAAGAGGGTGGGCAGAAAGTTCTGTGCACCTGTTGTACACTGCAGATAAATCATTATATGAAAGCAGTGGGTAGGAGTACTTTATGTTGGATGTGCCGTTCCAGGAAGTAGTGCTCCACTGTGAGAACCTTCCCATGGTTAAATAGTGTAGGGAAAGCATATAGTCTTCATACTTATCATTATTGTATTTTGGAGAAGTCATAAGTAAAAACCGTATCCACACTCAAGATGGAGGAGCAGCGTGTTTGTGTAATTATGTTTGGAATCTTCCGCCCAACCTTTTACAGGGGCATTTTATTGTGAGTCTGTGGAGTGGTTGAACGCCACAGTTACTGTCCAGAATTCCCATATTTCTTTATAGTAGTGTGGAGAGGGATGGCACCAAAAAGGGCACATACAGGGCATATAAATCAGAAAGCAGACTCCACATAAGCCAGAATTTCCAACTGACTGAACTGATAGATAATGCAAGAATACACAAATGTGTTTATTTTATGACATGATCAAATCCTAAACCAGCCGAAGAGGAAGTAAGGGAACAATATTTGTAGTCTGTTGCAGTGAGTGTTAGAATAAAGGAATACAGAAAGCTGCAGAGAGAATTGATACGTGAAAGGGATTTAAAAAGGATAAGATTACAAACCAAATGACTGGAAAAGGAATTGGGGATGCAATTCACTGACAGGCTTTTGATTGCAAAATGTATGAAACAGCATCAGTAGCAGAATAAAGAAAAGGGAATGGGCCGATTGTTCTGTGCAGATAACAGTATGTATTAAGTGCAAATGGAATCAAGGTGAAGCAAAATGAAAATGGGTGCTGCAGATTAAATGGTTAAACCTGTAAAATTTTAAAAAATTAATTTCTTATATACTGTAATTGGTCATACTCAAATAAGACTTACGGGACAGTTAAATATGATGTACTATTAACTTGCACTGGTAAAATTGGCATGTTTGCTTTAGAAACACTAAAATTTTTATTTAAATAATCTATTCTACGGTATAACTATTGGGACAGACATTTAAGCTGTAAAAGGATCTGGTTGCATAGCAGATAGCAGTTTAGCTCTGTAGAATTTACCCCTATTTTAACAGCCTCCGTGGCTACACAGCAGCTTGTTGTCCACACTATATTCGTTTTTAGGGCAACAGTAAAAAAAAAAAAAAAAAAAAATATATATATATATATATATATATATATATATATATATAATTACTTAAAACATTTTACATTTTTGGTCCTTCAAATAAATTCCCAGTCCTTTAAATACATTAAAGAATTGTTTCCTAACTGAGCCCACATAGTAGAAAAGCACACTAGCAAGCATTCTACACGTCACAGACAGAGGGAGCTCAAAAAAAAACTACGAAAAAAAATGATCTTTGTGCCTGGCCTGCCCATAATCAAAATCACAGGTAGGATCATTATCGTTCCTTTCCTTGCCAATCTGCTTTTGCACAACGCATTCTCCACATGCCTATTAAACTTTTATCTACAGGAAGCTCAGTATCAGCTGATGAAAGTATGGTCCTCACCTGCAGCATGTGGGCAGCACTAATATTAGATGAGAAATGTAACAGAAGTGGAGTATATTGAGGCATTAAAAGGTATAGGACAAAGCCCCTTTTGAGCTGTTTCACAACTCACACAGACCAAATCTTTCTGAGCCAATAAATAACTGGAAATGTTTCAGACTTTTGTGGACCCTTAAAATGTTAAATTATTTTAAAGTTATTTGTAAATATACTGTAATTGATACTGAATGCATCTCTTTGTCATTTGCTGTTCCCTACATTCACTACACAGTCCTCTTAAACCTCTTTTGCCGCATTGCTAATTGGCAGTTTCAGACTTCCATTGTTAAGTATATGTTTATTGGCAAAGTTCTTTTTCACTCCCTATTGCCCTACTGTTCTATCATTATCCCCATAGTAGAGGCCATCAGGGTATAAAAAGGCAGCATATTGATTTAATGGGGCACAGAATAAAAAAAAACACTAATGGTACCACAGGCATAGCTACTCCTGGACTCTACTAGTTTACTAGGATCATTACAGTAGACAGACGTGTCCTTACTATAGGGTAGAGTAAAATAAATCATCACAGTTCATGAAAGGACCAACAGGAATATTACGTTTACTCAAAGACCCCTGTGTGTTGAGCAGCATTTTCCCAGCAGGCAATCAAATATTTCCAGGTTGTTTTCTAAGGCAGTTAATGAAACTTTAATGCAGCTACAGTCCAGTATATTCCAGTGTAAGAAGATGAATTACTTTTCTCAGCCAATTCTTCCTGAGAACTGCATCTTGGGTAATGTAGCATGATAGCAGAGAATTGCACAATCTGATATGCACTTTATTTTTATGTAAATTACCCTCATTTCGAGCAAAGCTTTCTCTAGTGAATTTGTAAATGTTTGTAAATGTTATCAAAGTGCTACCTTATAAAATATGCATTTGGTATTACCAACTGAAATCCTTATCAACCGAAGTCCTTCAGTAGGGAGAATCTATTCTAATCCATGCAACGCCTTATTTAAATTATTAAATTACATTTTTCTATAGATGAAATGTGTTTTCCATATTAAAGCAAATTATTAAAGATTCAAAGATTTCATTGCGCAAAATGTAATTTATATATACGTATAGCTTAGTGGATACTGATAACTGTTGCTAGGTAATTGTTGGATTCCTCGAAATTGAAGGGCATGCAGGTTGATTTCAGTAATGAATATACAATAATACAACGCACCAGAAATGATCATTACGCAGTGTAAGATATCCATTAAAGATTTCAGCCACATTGTTGCTTCTAGCTACTTCCATTTTTATACATTTTTGGTTGCTGTAAGCCCTCCAATTTAATTTAGAATAATAGATAAAGGATCATATTTACATTTTAGTGTTGGAATACACCATACATCACCACTAAGCTCTGAAAGCTGTTCATCCCATGTCATGGACTCATATTCGATTGGATTTCAGAAGATGCCTCATGATTGTGCATTATTTCATTAAAAACTGAAGGTTCCAGTCTGTTCTCACTGGTATGTAGGTGTTGTTCTTGCATTTGCTGTTTTGACAGATTAATGCTGAGTCTTTTACTTTTTGCTACAATTATCTTGTCAAGAAGCCAGTGTTTATCATTTTTATAACAGAAGAAAAAGTCAAATGCTTATAACCACTTACAGCATTTAAGGTCTAATGCTTTGAACATTTGGAAATATGTTTTAAATATTACAAGGACTTGTTGCTTGAACAATATATATGTATATATATATATATATATATATATATATATATATATATATATATATATATATATATATATAGTGTCGGACTGGGACACCAGGGGTCCACCCAAAAACCATAGACCAGGGGCCCATTTTCAGTACTATTATCCTTCTTCTTACTCAACCTCTATTCTCCTAGTCTCTATTCGTTACATACTATAAAACTATAATCTACTATTCCATCTATTTAGCCTCTTTGTTCTCAAAGAAATAGGAAATGGCCATGAAATAAGCCAAATGTTTAGCAGCACGAGGGCCCACTGACACCTGGGCCCACCAGGAGTTTTCCTGGTATCCCTGTGGGCCAGTCCGAGACTGTATATCTATATATATCTATCTATATATATATAGATAGATATATATTTTAGGGATGGACCGAATCCAGGATTCGGTTCGGGATTCGGCCAGGATTCGGCCTTTTTCAGCAGGATTCGGATTTGGCCGAATCCTTCTGCCTGGCCGAACCGAATCCGAATCCTAATTTGCATATGCAAATTAGGGGCGGGAGGGAAATTGCGTGACTTTTTGTCAGAAAACAAGGAAGTAAAAAATGTTTTCCCCTTCCCAACCCTAATTTGCATATGCAAATTAGGGTTCGGATTCGGTTCGGTATTCGGCTGAATCTTTCGTGAAGGATTCGGGGGTTCGGCTGAATCCAAAAAAGTGTATAATATATATATATATAAATATATATAAATATATATATAGCTAACAGAATAAAAAAAAATGTTTTGGATGCAAACTAACAAATATTTCTTGACTTGCAGACTCGATTGTGATTGGATTCTGGGTTGGGCTTGCGGTCTTCGTCATATTCATGTTCTTTGTTTTGACTTTATTGGCCAAGACAGGAGCCCCTCACCAAGAGTAAGTCCAATGTTCTATCGAACACGTTTATATGAATATCTTTACTTGTATTGCGCTGTACAAATTAGGGGAACAAACCTGTAACAAATATTTAAGCATATACAAAATGAAAAAAATTAAAGGTTCAGTATAAAAATAAAAACTTGGTAAATAGATAGTATTTCTAAAATAAAAAATGTTTCTAATATAGTTAGTCAGCCAAAAATGTAATCTTTAAAGGCTGGAGTGACTGAATGTCTAACATAACAGAACTGAACCCAACTTCCTGCTTTTTAGCTCTCTAAATCTGAGTTAGACAGCGCCTTGAAGGGGGGCCACATAGGATATAACTGTTCAGTGAGGCATTAAGTTCAGATTTAAAAGCAACAGTTATATACCATGTGACCCCCCTCAATTCACTGATTGGTTACTGCCTGGTAACCAATCAGTGGAAACCAATAGAGCTGCTAAGCAGTGTTCTGGCTATTATGTTAGACATTCAGTCACTCCATCCTTTATACATTACATTTTTGGCTAACTAACTTTATTGAAAACATTTTTTTTATTTTACACAGCCTATCTATTTACCCAGTTTTTATTTTTACACTGAACTGTTCCTTTAAGTGCTGAGTGTTATGAGACACAGGAGAGGTCCCTGCTACGTCAAACTAACAATATAAGAATTAACTCATAAATCTTCATTTGAGTTATTACCTATAATTTGATCAGCTAATCACTTATCGCTAGCTTAATGGTGGCAAGTGATGTTTTTGTCTTGAATTGCATTTCTCTACCATGAATATACAGAGGTCTCACGACATTTATCTCCCTGTTGCATTTGTGAGATTAAAAATCACATACAACTCAGTTTTGGTGGGACAGCCACTCATATCACATGACTGCATGTGATTTTAATTTGTCAATGTATTTTGTTACTAAATTAGGAGCCGAAATCATATTGTAACATACAGTAATAACATGGTGAATGATTTGGGAGCTGAAATGGGATAGATCTATGTAGGGTTTCCATCATTCTATATGTTCTTTTTACTGTAACCCATAGCGTTACACACTTCCCACTACCTTGTGCAATATGTTATATAGCATTTCAGTTATATTAATGTGTGACTGCAGCTGATATGTTCTTTTTTTCTTCTTTGTAGAACTGTTGATTCACTAGAAAAACAATTCAGAATGGACAGCTTTGTTGCTGACTTTGGAAGGCCCACTGAAGTGGACACTGACAGAATTTTCTCTCGCAATATAACAGAGGAATCAAGGTCTCTCTTCCATTGCTACATAAATGAAGTTGAGCAGCCAGAGAGAATAAAGAACAAGAACATAGCCACGGACAGTGGAATTATCATCCAGCAAACCATTAGGAATTCTAAGGTAGAAGAAGATATTCATGGTCTTGCAAAGTTCAACATCCCTAACTTTGTAAACACTGACCAGAGTTCTTCTATTGAAGATGAAGACCTTCTATTATATGACCCACCAATGAATTTGGAAAACAAAGCAGCCCATCCACGTTTGTGTGACTTTATGAACTGATTGAATACCAAGCAAAACTGGCACTCTGATTTGAGCTAGACATTTATTAGTGAATGCAGTGCCCTTTGGGCAATCATGGATTTTGCTTGTTTGACACTTCAAATATATCAAAAGAAATGCCCTGTGTGCATAAACGACTGCCTGATGTGCACTACTGTTGCTAGTAATCTTTTAATAATGTTAATGAAATTCAAGTCGATGGAAGGACAAGGTTTGGATAATAAGGCAGAAAACTGATGTAAATGGTGCTTTAAATGACACTTACATAGGGCCAAGTAATGCTGCACTTCAATGTAATTGTGTCATTGAATAGATCCATACAGGAAAGAAACTGAATGGCCCACCTGTGTTCAAGCCTTTTATGACAGACACAGTGAGGCCCCTGCTTTTAATGACAGGGACATTGTGCCCACCCCCCCAGCATTTAATGTCAGTTATAGTATCCTGCCCCTCAGTGTTTTATGTAACCCATACCAACCAATCAGTGATTAGCTTTTTTCAGCTGCAGGTTGAACGCTGAAAGCAATCATCTGATTGGTTGCTGTGGGTTACTGCCCAGGGGCAAATTTGCTCAGTGTAGGCCTAAACATTTCAGGCACAGTGGCGGTCGAAAAAAAAAACACTTGGGGGCACACTGAGGCTCATTTATCAACACTGGGCAAATTTGCCCATGGGCAGTAACCTATGGCAACCAATCACATTGCTGCATTCATTGTTCTACTTGCAGCTGGCTTTAAAAAGTTAATCACTGATTGGTTGCTATAGGTAACTGCCCATGGGCAAATTTGCCCAGTGTTGATAAACGAGCCTCAGTGTGTCCCAAAGTGTTTTTTTTTCACGTCTGCTCAGTTTGCTGTCCATATTGCCTTTACACGTTCCATTCCTGTTTCTATTACTTCCTTAGATTCTTAATCCTCATTTTTTCTGCACTGCAGGGCATTTCACAATACGAATACCTTCACACTGCTTCAAATGAATGTGATGTTCCTCTAGTCTAAAGGGGTGACCTCTGGTGCGTTAGTATTATCTATGGAAACCCCTCCCCCCCACTATCTGTCTATAATGTCCTATAATGTATATGTAAAACCTAATCATTTCCCCTCGCAAGTGTCTTTTTTTCCATAGAGAACTACCCTCATAATATAAAGCTTCCACCTCTTTTACCAGTTTAGTTGCACATCTCTGCACTTTCTCCAGCTCATTTATAGCCCTCTTAAAGGAGAACCAAACCGTTTCTATTAAAATCCCCTACCCTATATAGACACCCCCCTCCCTGCTCCCCTCCTAGCCTAGATGTTACCCTTGGTAAATTCCCCTAACTCTTTACTTACACCTCGTTGCATATTCAGGGCATCGGAGTTCACAGGCACCATCTTCTTCTCTACAGTAATCTTCGGCTCTTCTTCCGGCGCTTCTGTAATTTCTGTGGCTTTCGGCGCATGCGCAGTTGTTCAGGACCAGAAGATTGTGCCAACTGCGCAAGGGCCCATACACCACTCTCTTCCCGAAGATTACCAAAGAGAAGAAAATGGTGCCCATGAACTCTGCTGCACAGAAACTGCAACAAGGGGTAAGTAAAGAGTTAGGGACATTTACCCAAGGTAACACCTAGGCTGGGGGAGGAGGCAGGGAGGGGGGGTCTTTGTAGGGTAGGGGATTTTAATAAAAAGAGGTTGGTTCTCTTTTAAAGACTGGAGCATACTCAATGCACTGCATACTCAATATATGGGGATATAAATTAATTAAAGTCGTTTATTGCATATACTGCTAAAAGGCCTTTCTTTAAACACTTGTTTGGAAGAGAGTAAATACTGGGGGGGGGTTTGAAATCTATTTTCTTTTTGCGTTTCTTTCAGTCTCACTGCATTGTCTTTACAGTTGATCGTACCCAGTGTATGAGAGTAGTTGAAGATCTACTCTTTATTAAGACTTCTCTGTGAAAACCTTTCTATGGTTCATAATACTGTTTACCAGTGTTTGTCACAGGAAAAGAAAACTCATTTGTAAGCTGTTCCAGTCATTATTTTATTTATTCTTTCAGCAACCCGATTCTTTAACATCAAACATGATTAGGCAAAAGCTCTTAGAAAGTGAAGCAGGAGGCATTGCATTACAAGTGTGGTTTATAACCTTGGTTCTGAATGTTCAAGTCTTTTATATAATGTGGGAGAATATAAATCTATCTGCCATTTATAATACAATATAATAATCCTACATTTCTATTGTATAATTGCAGTGCTATAAATATGTATATATATCTCTATCCATTACAATTCTTAAAGTTTTTTCTTTGTATTAATACAACAGTATATTGTACAGGTATGAGATCCTTTATCCAGAAACCCATTATCATGAAAGTTCCAAATTATGGAAAGGCAATCTCCCATAGACTCCATTTTATCCAAATAATCCAAATGTTTAAAAATGATTTCCTTTTTCTCTGTAATACTAAAACAGTAGCTTGTACTTGATCCAAACTAATATATAATTAATCCTTATCCAGCCTATTGGGTTTATTTAATGTTTATATGATTTTCTAGTAGACTTATAGGGGTGGTTCACCTTTAATTAACTTTCAGTATGTTAAAAATTCTAAGAAGCGTTTCAAATTGGTCTTCATTATTTATTTTTTATAGCTTCTTTTTAATTATTTGCCTTCGTCTTCTGACTCTTCAAGCTTTCAAATGGGGGCCACTGACTCCATCTAAAAAACAAATGCTCTGTAAGGCTACAACATTTGGGGGCACATTTACTAAGGGTCGAATTTAGAAGTGCTAAAACATCGAAATTCGACCATCGAATTGAAAAAATTCGATAGGCAAAGTTTTTTTTTTGACTGAATTTAGCTGTTTTCAATCTAATTCAAATCGTTCGATCGATCATAGAAATCGTTTGGATCGAACGATTTAATCAATCGATCGAACGATTTTCCAAGAAAAAAAAATTCGACTTCTAATAGGTTCTAGGAGGTCCCCATAGGCTAACATAGCAATTCGGCAAGTTTAAGGTGGCAAAGTGACGAATTTGAAGTTTTTTAAAGACAGTACTTCGATTTTCGAATGGTCCAATATTTGAAGGTTTTTCAATTCGAATAGAATTTTGGCCTATTCGATGGTGGAAGTACCCAAAAATTACCCAAAATTACTTTGAAGTTATTGAATTTGAAAATTCACTTCGAATTCACTTTGACTCTTAGTAAATGGGCTCCTTAATGTTATTGCTACTTTATATTACTCATCTTTTTATTCGGGCCTCTCCTTTTCATATTCCTGTCTCTTATTTAAATCAATGCACGGTTGCTAGGATAATTTGGACCCTAGAAACCAGAGGTCTGATTCTGCAAATGGGAGAGCTGCTGAATAAAAAGCTAAATAACTCAGAAACCACAAATAATAAAAAATTAAAACCAATTGCAAATCATCTCAGAATATCACTCAAAAGTTAATTTAATGGTGAACAACCCCTTTAAGGTATGAAGATCCAAATTACGTAAACATCCATTACCCAGAAAACCCCAGGTCCCGAGCATACTGATTAACAAGTATTATGCCGGCATATTTAGCTAATATACAGTTGATCCCACTCTAGTATAGGTGGGGTAGTATTACACAGGAAGACATACTTGTATGTCATAGGGTTTGGCATGTGGCAGAATCATTTTTTGTGGTACAAACCGTAAATTGAAATTAATTTTTAAGGGGATTTTGTGTAACTGATGCACAAATTAGTCCATAATCCCCAAGTGACAAAATGCTCACTATGGTCCCTCCATTGGCTTGAGTAACCCTGTTGTCTTACTGCTGCACTCAGTGCTACTGTTCAATAATCTTCTGAGTGCAATGTTTAGGTCCGGGTGATTATCATTTAGGTTAAGGAGGGGCAATTTGCAGCATTTTGCCACTGCCGCTTGCTGAGCAGGGAACCACGCAGGTGGCAAAGCAGTGACAATGACCTCGGTTGCCTTTGTCCTTAAAGGAGAAGGAAACCCTTTTGCAAAAAAACTCGTACCCCCCACCCCAGGTAGACCCCCCTCCCTCCTCCCCCCAGGCTAACTGCCCCCGGGCAAATGCCCCATACTCCATACTTACCCTTCGCTGCAGATTCCTCCAGCGAAATTCCACGCATCCATCTTCCTCGTCCTCTGTAAGCTGACTGGGAGACCGGTATTTCTGCGCATGCGCAGTTGGAGCAGTTTGCGACAACTGTGCATGCGCGGAATTACGCGGAAATTGCCGATCTACCAGTCAGCTTACCGAGGACGCAGAAGATGGATGCGTGGAACTCCGCTGGAAGAATCTGCGCCGAGGGGTAATTATGGAGTATGGGGCATTTCTCCAGGGGGTTTGTTAGCCTGGGGAAGGAGGGAGCGGGGTCTACATGGGGTGGGGGGCACAGGGTTTTTTGCAAAAGGGTTTCCTTTGCCTTTAAAGTGTCACATGATGTCAAGATAAATGCTGTATACCTATTTATGTAAGGCTGCAGACATTGGGGCAGGTTTACTAAAGGCAAAGCTAGCGAAAATTGTTCAGAAACAAATTTCCTTCTCCAGGACTTCGCCAATAATAAAAGGTGTAGACAATTCACTAGCAAAAGAGACTGTTGCTAGCGCAGCTTCACCAGGCGAATTTTCACTCAGACGAATGATCGCTACGCTGCAAATTAACTAAAGTGTGATTTTTACAGAACGTTACCTTTTATACCAGAGTTTGTTTCGCCACCTTAGACCTGCCGAACTTACGATGAAGCTACATCCTTATCTCAATGACATCATATCATGTATGCCGGAAAGTCATAAAAGTTGTAAAACACTGTTTTTTTTCATATTTTAAAGAGGGATTACCTTCAAAAGTCCTAACTACTAAAGTTGTTTTTGTGTTAAAAAATGTTCCCAACCATTTGAGGGACATGCCACATTAGTTTTAAGGTGGGCACATGTCTAGAGCATTAGAGGATCTCTTTTGTCTTTATCATGCTTCCTTGAACATACCGTATATACTCGAGTATAAGCCGAGTTTTTCAGCCCCCAAAATATGCTGAAAAACTCTACCTCGGCTTATACTCGGGTCAAGCGCAAAAACGGTCGCCGGTGCCTAAGAATATTCGCCGGCGCCTTAGAATATTCGCTGGTGCTTAGAATAGTAGCCGGCGCCTAAGAATAGTCATCCAAAAACGAGATTGAAACTTACCAGAAGCTGCTGCATTTCTCACCCTCGGCTTATACTCGAGTCATTAAGCTTTCCCAGTTTTTGGAGGTAAAATTAGGTACCTCGGCTTATACTCGGGACGGCTTATACTCGAGTATATACGGTACTGTATGTAGTAATAATAAGTAGCCACTTCAAGCATTTGCACCATCTCTAATAAAGAAGTCCATATGACCTATATGTACCCGATCTATTCAAATTGTCCTAAGCGTAAGAGTACTAACAAAGTTTCGATAGGCAGAAATGAACGCTGTAGCATAGTGGCAGCGAATTTGCACCTGACGAAGTTGCGCAAAGTGTAGCGGAGCCTTCGCTGGCGAATATTCGCCCTTCAGTGAATTTGCCCCATTGTTAGAGAATGTAGCTAAACAAACAGCATCATGAAAACCGAGGAGCTTATAAATCAAGAGAAGAACCATTCAGGCTGGGTATCATTCACTGTTAAATCCATTAAAGGAAAGAAGGAGGCTCAAGAAAAAACTGTCCAGCAAAACTCTTCTTCTTAAGATGGGCATTGCTCAGAGAAACAAGGCTGAGGGATCTACAACTGAAATGAAACATTATATAAATAAATGTTGATGATGATCAGTTCCCAGGGATCCCCTTTTTTTCTTGTTGAATATAATATATTTGCTAGGCCTTTGATATGTATACATTTTAAAATGCACTAAAGCTTGAGATTCTTTACACTGTTGTGTAACACTGACCCCTTGTGGTGCAATGCAATATTGTAGTTTTGTGTCACAGATCATTGTTATTGATGCACAGGTTTTTGTGCAGCACAACAACCTCCGTGTGTATAATGCACATAATTGTACACTGAAAAAGGGCGGAGGGAAATAACTTAAAAAAGAATTGCCCTGTAATAATGCAATTTAAAAAAACTGCTGCTTCTTTTATACATTGGGATTAGTTTGTTGGTAAACACACAGCAGAAATTGGTGCAGAAACAGTAATGAAGCATGCATTTTAGTGTCAATATCTGTGTGTGTGTTTTCTAATAGTCTGATTCTGTGCTTGTCAGTTAATACACGTGGGAGGTGCAGAATTAAGTGGTGTAAATATGCCTGTGAGGATTATCTGGCACCTGTATTTAGGTTTGTAATGCCAACAGACCTAAGAGCTAGGGGATATGAATGGTAGTTTTAGGGGAGGTAATGTAGGTTTTAAGTGTTACCAAAGCCTTTTCCTCAATCCCTCTGATAGTTTAGTCTGTGTTTTGCCTTCCTTCTACTTACAGGGAATGGTTTATTTAGTTATACAGCAGGATGGCTCCTGTTCCTAAGCACCCATACCATTGAGCAGTATCCAAAGAAGGACAGACATCTACTGTAAATCAAGTAATGTGAGTCTGTGTACATGTATGCTGCACTTCAGGAAGACGACTTTGAAGGAGTCAGTAGCCGAATTCATAACAGGCTAATCCTTCTATGGAAGAAGCAGGTCAGTGTGAAGCATCAGAAACTTCTTTATAACATTAACTTGTGCATCAGTTCTCTGGGGGATGTTCCCAATGCTGTTGCTGCTTCTCTTTAAAGCTGGGATTTTCACCTCAATAGTTCTAGAAAAAGAAGTATGTGCAATCAGTGCAAAAGAGAATAAGGAACTGATGCATTGGATATAAGAGAGCAAAGATTTCGACAAAGAAAAAGATTTAGAAGAAGAAAAGATTTCGTGCAAAGAAAGAGTTTAGTAGTTCTTTCATGGTTCTTATATTCATTTATTTTCCCTGGTTTGGCCACTTGTATTTAGTTCTGTATAATAATTAAACAGTAGCTTGTACTTGATCCAAACTAAGATATAATGAATCCTTATTGGAGGCAAAACCAGCTTATTGGGTTTATTTCATGTTTACATGATTTTCTAGTAGCCTTAAGACTGAACTCCACTGACGTCTCGTGGTGACAAAGCGAAGGAGACAAGTCAGATTTAGTTACGGCGTCAAAATATATACTATACTAAACGAAAAGTCGCAGGTAAAAACTCCACATGATTAGAACGTCGGATGAAGATGCAGCTTTCGGCGTTCGCATCCGATGGATGAAATGTTTTTACCTGCTGCGACTTTTTGTTCAGTCACATTATATTTTGACGCCTGCGACTAAATCTGACTTATCCCCTGTGTTTTGTCGCCGCAAGACGATCCGATGAAAGACGCACGTGGAGTTCAGCCCTGAAGGTATGAAGATCCAAATTACAGAAAGATCTGCTATCCGGAAAACCCCAGGTCCCAAGCATTCTGGATAACAAGTCTCATACCTGTATAATAATACAGTGCCTTGTTCTTGCTGGTAACTAAGCTGCATGAATCCATATTATATTAATATCATTATTGCAGTTATATAGGATCAAACACTTTTTGAACAATTGATTTATGTTTAAAACCCTGTGTTAGCATGTCATACAGAGATAGAAAAAATACTCTGTGCCTTTATTATCCCTAGATAGAGGGCTGAATGTTGTCTTTTGTGCCCCCAGTCTAGCCAGCTACTTGTACCCCCTCTCCCCCTGCCCCAAAACACCTACTGCTTGTTACCCTCACATTTCCTTCTTTTAATTGATGTATCTTGGGGAAGGTACCCTAGAGACAAGACCTTCCTCTCTAAACCAGTCAGATATTGCACAGAAGAGAATTACAGGGTTCTTTCAGCAACTGGGCCCATAACAAAACAAGCACCTTCAGGTTTAAATCTTGAATCTGTAGTAGAAGCTCAGTCTTCCCAGACAGGTATACCTGGAAATGGAGAAAAACCCCTTGCTTTCTTAGTATTTGCATAGGTTTGTGCTAGTTGTTCTATACAGTTATGCAGCATTACTAAAGCCAGTTATATATGCTCTCAATTCTGCAGCATCTGATCTGCTACTTCATTTCATTTTAACTAAATGACCCTATAAAAGTTTTTCATTTTGGATTAAATATATTTTGTAGAGTGACTGCCTGTTCTGTATGTGTAAGGATATTCTGGGGTTCATTAAAAAAGTGGACGCAGCCATCACATCTGTACCCCATTTCCCTTCTGCAGGCCATGTACTTTGAAAGGCTCCAAACATTGTTGCTTATCCACACTTGATTTAGTGGTTTATTGATCCCAGCATACTTTAACACATATTTAAGTGTTAAATCATACAACTTTAGCCCACAATCCCAACTAATCTGTTTAAATCTGACTTCACATTCTCTGTTCCTCTAACTGGAAATGGATGCATTAAACACAGTGTTCCTAACATCGGATCCTTATATATACTCCATACCTGGGTTTCATCTCATTGTGACATAACAAAGCCAAAATTAACAACAAACCCCATATGTAATATAACTGACAAGTGCTGAAAAGTCCCATTTTTACTGGTGAATCCCCTTGCATCTGTAATTAAAGGGGTGGTTCACCGTTAAGTTAATTTTTAGTATGTTATAGAATGGTCAACTTTAAAGCTAAGCATCTTTTTAATTGGTCGTATAGTTTGTTTAGGTTTTTATTCTTAATTCTTCTGACTCTTTCCAGCTTTCAATTGGGATCACTGATCCCATCTAAAAACAAATGCTCTGTAAGGCTACAAATGTATTGTTATTGGCATTTTTTATAACTACTCTTCAAATCAGCACGTGGCTGCTAGGGTAATTTGGCTTAGCAACCACATTACTAAAATGGCAAATTCGAGACCTGCAGAATAAATAAATATCTATATAACACAAAAACCATAAATAATAAAAAATGAAAACCAATTGCAGATTGTCTCAGAATATCACTCTCTAGTCAGAGTAACAGTTAACTTGCCCGTAAACAAACCCTTTAATTGGGGTTCCCTATTTTGAGCAGCTTTGGGGCTCTTACAGATGATCATTTCTACCTGCGTTCCGGTTTCAGGCGTTCAGCCGCAGGGCAGCGCAGGAGTAGACGCACTAAATTCTTTTCAATGTGGCTGTACATACAAACGCATGTAAGCAACGAACGCAGGTTGGAATGCAGCATGTTGGATTTTACCTGTGTTCGGCGCTTACATGCGTTTGTGTGAGTACAGCCACATTGAAAAGAATTGAATGCGTCTACTCCTGCGCTCCCTTGTGGCTGAACGAATAAAACTGGAATGCAGGGGAGCGCAGGTAAAAACGCTCTTATAGAGGGTTTGCCTAACTTGGGAGGTGTGTTCTACCTGGGACATATTATTGTTATTATATCTATAAGATCTCATGCTGGAATAACCAAATACAAACTTGTTAACATCTCTTGACATAAGCTGAATAACCATCTCAACAAGATGTTTAGGTAAATATCTACATTTTTTGGCCAGACCAATTTGTTTAGCGGTAAACTTGCAGGTATCCCTTGCTCTAATACCACCACTACCTCTTTGCCTATAAATTGTACCTTCAGATGCAGCAGTGTAGAAAAACCTCTGTATATCAATATATACATTTATTGTGTAATAAGCCACCATTGTTGGCTACACGTCTTCAGTTCCACCAGCAGATGTCAGAAAAGTAAAGCAAAGTACAACATTCAAGAAAAATGCTTAGTACATATACTAACTGGCAAATGGTTTTACCTGAAAACACGTTTTGCTGGACCACCAGCTACTTATTGAAAGTATATAAATCTTCCAAATATGCCTGTGTTTGTTCTATAGTTGTTGTAGGAGAAACATTTGGAAAATAATATATAATAATAATAATAATTTTCATTTTGCAGCCACAGAAAAGGGTTTACAATATTTTGATTTTTTTCTGTGTTTCGTGTACAGGGTCGGACTGGGGGGCCCAGGGCTCACTGGGACTGCTGTCCAGGGCCCCCCACTGGCCCCCCACCCCCTACTGTGGCATGCGTGTGGCAAACGGTGCCACAAGCGTGCGAGAACACGCTCGTGTTACAATCCAAACATCGGGTGAGGGGGTCTAGGCCGGGAGGTGCTCTTGAGGGTCGGGGCCCACCGGGTTTTTTCCCGGTGTCCTGCCAGGCCAGTCTGACCCTGTTCGTGTACAAATTGTAGCCAAATTTTGCTTATAGCTGCCATTTAGCCTTTAAAACAGGGAATGATTTACAGGTGTATGTTTGTTGGCTGGAGCTTAAAAGCTTCCTGCTTTCTCACTAGAGCTCCTGAGCTAAGGATAAGTGCACTGTTGCTCTTACTACTCACTCGCACTGTTTGCTTTGGGGACTTGATTTTAAATACACTACATAGTTAGAATGGATAGTGTAAGACTCATGTACAACGAGGGGCCTTGATGTGGCACAGGAGCTTATATATTTTGGTCAAATTGTACTAGCACATCATTTTTTGTAATAAGTATTTTTAAAGGCAATTTTTCTCTTTCTACTCTATTTAGAGATTCATCAAAAGGCAACAAATGTTTTATATTGAAGTTAAGGATTATACAAGCATTGCTAATAATAAAGGGTTCTCCTGGGAGTTAAAAGATATTTGCCAGTTTTTTTTTAACCATATCATTTATATCAACCAGTGCTGTTCAGCTGTTCATATCCTAAAAGACAAAGATTTTTTAATGTCTGCCATGGCAATGGCATTAGGGCAACAGGTAGCCCAAGCATTGATAGAAGGGAGGAATCTCTTTGCATTAAACATGTGGCCCTGGAGAGCTGGGGGAAGATTTTATAGACCCAGCGGGGCACATTTATAAACACACTGGGCACATTTGCACCCGGGCAGTAACCCATAGCAACCAATCAGTATTTTTTTTTTTTTTAGCCAGCTGCAGCTTGAGCAATGAAAGCAGACCTTTGATTTGTTGTCATGGGTTACTGCCCAGGTGCAAATTTGCTCAGTGCTTATAAATGAGCCCCAGTGTGTTGCTTTCAGATTCTAAAGCTTAATGGACTAATCTAGCCCCCATAATCTAATTCTAAGATATATTTTCTTTACATTTATAGAATGTGATAAGACTGAGGCTAAGGTCTGGAAGTGCAGCATGGGGTGAAAGGAGCATTGCCTGGGCTAGGAAGTAAGGCAAGCAAAGAAACAGTTTGGGCTGGGGTAAAGTAAAGGGGTTAACGAGTGAGAGCTAGTGTAGCAGATAGAGTGACTGGTGAGCAGGGTGAGGAGGAAAAGCTTTTTTGGGAGTACTAATTACTCTCAGAAGCTGAGAACCTCTTCCTTGTTCTGGTGGCACAGAGAACAGCTTCCTGCTCACCCAATATATCTTGTGCTGAATGGCCGTATGATTCGAGTTATTTTATTGGTCACTGATTATTTTAATGTGTATCATCTCCTAGGTAGGGTAAAGAGGGAGTGGTGGCATATGAAAAAGGGTTAATATATAAAATAGGATACCAGACTGAGGCTGCACAGTCAAGGACTATCACTACAGTTATGGGATCCGTTATCCGAAAACCTGTTAGCCGACTACCATAGACTCCATTTCATCCAAATAATCCAATTTTTTAAAAATGATTTAATTTTTTTCTGTGATAATAAAACTTTGCCTTGTACTAACTTGTAATTAATCCTTATTGGAAGCAAAACCAGCTGTGTTTAAGGGCAGGACTCCACGGACGATTCTGCCGCAAACCGATGCGCTGTGCAAATACACAGGCGTCACGTCAGCTGCAACGGAAATAAGGTAAGTAATTCTATTGTCGGATCATGTCGCAGCGTTGATGCGAAGCGACATGACTGTCGGATGCAGACGCTGGACACTGCGCCTGCATCCGACAGTGGTGTCACGTTGCATCAACGTGACGCCTGCGTTTTTGCGCAGCACGTCGGATCGCGGCGGAATCTTCCATGGAGTTCTGCCCTAATTCTTGTTTAAATCTAAATTTAGTAGACTCAAGGTATGAAGATCCAAATTATGGAAAGATCCATTATTCAAGCATTTTGGATAACTGGTCCTATACCTGTACTAAAATTATCCAGTTGATGGACAATGCCCTTGACAATATCCTTGACAGTGACAGGAGTAATTGACAATAGAAGCATATAAGAAATTATTTGTGGGACTATAGATGTTGAACCTGTCTAGGCATCACAGAAATAGTTTAGTTCTTGTTGGGGGGGGTTGTTAGGGTATATTAACTTGATAATATGCAAAATGTTCTTACAAAGAGTGATGGAATGTTCCGTGAATGACCACCAATGAGGTTCTGGGAGCTGCACCCTTACTGTTCAACCTATGTGTTTAGATCTTCTGGGAAAAAAAAATATATTCACTAGTCCTAAACATAAACCTGACATGATAGGCTTAATAGCTAGTAAAGGCTCCTGTAAGTACCAGATCATATTAGTTTGAGTTTAGATGTTGGACAGCTGACATTTTTCTCCATAAATCTATCCCGTATATACATAATTTCAACCCTCGGGCATGTTTCAGGACACCATGTACATGTGCAGACAGCAGGTCAACTAATCTGGTAGTTGATATCCCACCCTATGTGGGGCCACATTAATATAACAAGATTCAGTTTTTGCTTGATAATGTTACACTGTAAATAAACATCACAGGGGTAGATGTACAGGTATGGGATCCGTTATCTAGATACTCATTATCCAGAAAGCTCTCAATTACAGAAAGGCATTTTATTAAAATAATCCAAAATGTTACAAAACTATTTTCTTTTTCTCTGTAATAATAAAATAGTACCTTGTACTTGATTTCAACTTAGATATAATTAATCCTCATTGGAAGCAAAGCCAGCCTATTGGGTTTATTTAATGTTTACATGATTTTTTAGTAGACTAAAGGTATGGCAAGATCCCTTATCTGGAAAGCCCCAGGTCCTGAACATTCTGGATAACAGGTCCCATATCTGCAGTGATTTTTTTAGGTGTTTTAGGTGTTTTAGGTGTTTAGGTGTTGATGTCAGCAAAAACAAGTTGAATGCTTCCAGCAACAATTAAGAGAACAAAAATGAAGGAATGGGTTGCACATAGTGGAAGAAGAATTCTCACTTGAGAAACCACTTAAGATAAGTTTGCTGCAGGCCCAATGGAATTGCGCTGGGTTTTACTATGCCAACGTACTCCAATTTATTACTAAGGGTTAACACTGTCTCCCAATGTTAGATGAAAGCAAGATGGCTGAGAGGGATGATTCTCAAGCGGGATCTTGTATGTTTAGCTAAATTGCGATGGATGTGTTGGATAGCTAGGAGACTCAGACTGGGTAGTTTTAGTAAAGCATTATAAGGGGTCATTTATGAAACACAGGCACAATACTCCCCAACCAGTGCCCTAACTGGCTCTTTGTTCAGCTGATCAAGTTCAGAAGCAGGTAAGGCCACAGGCCTGTACTATGTGCTTTGTACCTGGCGTCAGATTTTGGATCTGTGCAGCTTGCAGATGAAACCTTCAATGGAAATCCTGGTACACCTGACTCCTTGTTATTTTTAATGTGATTTCTGACACTTTTTTTTTTTTTAAAAAAAAAAGATTTTAATCCATTTAAACATCACTGTGTATAATGTCTCGTTATTGTGTAAGCAAATATTTACTCTGCTTGTTAGCCCTGAAACTGCAAAACAAATTTGCCTCTTCTCCTACTGTCCTATGTGTGCCAGAAGAGTGCAAGCTAAAAGTTCCTTCAGAGGGTTAACTCTTTTTTACTGTACTTCTCACATTCATAAAGCTCGTAACACTCATGGGGGTATCTGTAAAATGAATCAATCAATTTCTGCTTGACAGCACAATAGTACAGGAACAAGCTATGTGTGTTTTCTTTAGCAGTGGGAGATGTCCTATGTCTGTTAGCGTTGACATTCCATGCAGACCTCACAAATTTAACTTGCTCAAAGGCAACTTACGATTTTACCCACTTGAACTAATTTGTACCGAAACTGCTAATGTCAGCAAAGTATAAATAAAAGTGTTTGGCTTTTTTATATTTGAATAGGCCATCAAATTGCAGAATTCAAGATGGTGGTAATGTAGCTTCTTATTTTCTTATGACAAAAACATTTGAATTAATGTGTGCAACGCTTTGAATTGATGGTTACAGAAAGAAAACTCTCTGTGTATAAAAAGAAGGGGTGTGCTTTAGGGGCAAATATACTAGCACAAAATATCTCCTTTAAACTTCAAGTTTAGACAAATGGTCAAAATAACAATGGAGCTGGAAAAACATAACTATATTTTGTGTACTATCGGAAAACACTGAAACTCAAAAAAATGTTTGGAAGGTGAAGAAGCCCATAGACTAGATTTGGCTAAAAGATATCAAGCCTGCCACCACGTCAAGGTAGGCTCACTGAGCAGGTCCCTAACTACTCTAACCATCTTATTATTTCCTATTATACTATCTGCTGTGCTAACCTGACTTCTAGTAACATATGGTCCAGGGGAAGGCAAAAAACCCAACGGAAACAACTCAATAGTTTGTTTCTGTTAGGGAAAAAAATCCTTCCTATTATTCCTGGAACAAAATCTTTCCTATTATTCTGGAACAAACTCTGCTCCATCTATATGTCCTATGTATTCCACTAACATTTTAATTTAAATCTATGAAACGGTTAGTCCTACTTTAAACTCTATCATATTATGTTTATTTGATCATATTATCTAATGGCTTCTTTTAACATCTTTATTATTTTCTTAAGAATCATATGCTATTTTTACACCCTACTGCGTATTCTTATATTTGACAGTTTATCTAGTCTACTTTGTCCTTATAGACAATTTTATTATATTCTATATTAAACTTTTTATTTTATCATACTATGATTTCTTATTATATAGTCTACCATTTTCTCCCCTACTCTTGTATTTTATTTCCTAATATCTAAGCCTATCCTATCATATTTTATAATATGATTGTTATACCTTATGTGATCTTCCAACATCTTGTTTTATTTTGTAAATTAACTTATTTAATCTTCTAATATCCTATCATATTCAGTATTATATGACTTTTGTTGTATTTGATCTTTTTAATTAAACTATCTAATCATATCTATCTAATTATATATTAGCTACTCTTATATTTGATATTATATATATTAATATTTATTTATGTATTTATAATATTTATTATATCCTTGATTTTATTTATACTTTCAGCCTATCTTAGTTTTAACTTATTATCCTCTCCTAACAATCCTCTGCATTTACATTTCTACTATTACCCTAATTCTAGTTTGATTTTATACTATCTGTTTTATAAGAGCCCTTTAGTTATATCCTTTAGCCAAAATTTATATAGCCAAAGGATCCCAGCTCTTCTAATCATTTTAAAATACTTACCACCATTTAAAAATACTTACACATTTACACATGTATATCAGGGTTAGAGAGGGTAGCTTAGTAAGTCCATACAGAGATACAACTGATGGTAGGCCAGACCCAATGTTTTCACCTGAAGAAGTAGAGCCAGTAATCAGGGACAGGGACGCTGATGGTAGTTCTGGTGAATTTCACAGATGGAGATGGAAGTATAGGTGATGAAATAGCTTTGATGGAAATGCAAGATGGATTTGATGGTAGTTCCATTTGATGGTGGGACTGAAGACTTTGAGTTGGCTGCTGAGCTTTATGTAGCAATGATGCATTAGATGAAGCTGATGGTAGAGCTACAGATGGAACTGTTAATTCTTACAGCAGACTGGTGGGTTTTTATACAAATGAAGCAGTTTTTCAGTTTTGATGGAAACTGGACTTGGAGTTGATGTATCCTCTGGGCTTATGCCTTCCAACTGGGACTCAGATATGTGAAGTCCTTCAGATCATAGCTGTGAGTTGAGGCGGTGTCAATGTTGAGGACCTCTAAGGCACTTGCTGGAATGCTCTCATCAGGATTTGGTTGCTTGAAAAATAAACAAAACAAGTTACTTTCCCTTTTACATATATGGCTTCAGTTTATACGTGTAGTGTGTGTGTGTGTGTGTATATATATATATATGTGTGTGTGTGTATTTGTAAATTAAAGGTAGTGCACTTCAATATCTGTGTTTCCTAAGGTGTTTTAAGGAAGGGAAGAACAAGGATACACTGATTCATTGGGTGAAAAATAATGAAACATGCCAGCATATTACTTTTATTTCCTTTGAATCTCTAGCACAAGCTTAGGCTTGCATATTTGCATTATTCTAACATTAGAAAAGAGTATCTTGGAAGCTGTACTATATGTACATTGTGTAAGTGTTTCAGATTTTAAAGACACTTCTTGGAGTTCAACCTTTCTTTACTCAAAATGAATGTGTTACACAAATGGCACGTCTAAAGAATGCATGTCACATATTGCGTTGGTTTTTTTTTGCCCACATACCATCATGTATAAGGAAGAAAATGCATCAGAAAGAAAATTCTGGAGTACACAGTTTTTTTACAGAGCATTATCCAAATGCCCACTTTATTTTACTATTTGCTTTGCAGTTAGGTAAAATTGATGTACAGCTTTGTAAATACTCCTGGAATTTAGATGCATTATGTAGTGATATGTGGTACACTGTGGTTGCAGTCTTTATAACATAAAAGGTGCAATAAGGAGTTAACTCCTAGAGCTATTCCTGTTATACAGGCACATAAAGACAGAAACATTGCTGGGTTAAGTCTCTTGGATATCTAGTGTGCTGAACTGTTAGATAAACTAAAGAGTGTAGCTTGTAATCCATGGTTTCACAATATTTCAGTCATATACTTACAGGTTCTGGCTGGAAAGGTGGTTCGACCTTTTGTCTTTCTACTTCAATCCAGTTGATAGCTTTAAAAAATTGGTGTCTCCTTATATTCCCCTTGAACCCAAGCCGCTTGTATGGCTTCTTCTTTAGGAGCTAAGGGAACAAAAACAAGTGACTTACTGCTTCTAATAGAAACCAAATCTACAGTCCATATATATCCTAATCAGATGCACTGGCACCCACCTTTTCCAGAAGATCTTGCAGTTCTGTACTGAGCTGTTCTGAATAGCTGGGCTGACAATTGAGGATGAAATGAATGCATTTCTCTGCTTTACTGCCTTCATAAAAAGGTGATCTTCCAGTGGCCATTTTGCACAAGACAATCCCAAAAGCCCACCAGTCTACTGCTGAATTGTAGATGTGACACTGGACCATCTGAAATACAAAGAACAGATTATTCCCCATCAAATACAGAAATTCCAGTTTATAAACGTTTGTGTTTATGCCTAGATGAAATTTAGGCTTCAAGGGTTCTGCGATCTGTGGTTCAAGTTCTACCAAGAAACTCAGTTCTCCATGTGGAAAAAAAGGTAGAACTAAATAGGTGCTACAACTAGCCTATTAAAAACGTTTGTTTTCACAAGTGATTTAAGGGTTAAAAATGATGCTTGGATTCAAGAAGATGCTTTTAAAAACATAACAGCTGAAAAAAATTATTATTTATTGTTATTATATGGGCATTTATTATTATTTTTATTATATGGACATTATATGGAATGTGCTTCCACAACTTTCCATACTGTAAAATTCTGTGCATTACATATATCAGTAATAAGTCTCTCACCTCTGGGGCCATGTTGTGCAATGTCCCAATTGATCCTGAGATGGTTTTGTTGCCAAATACATTATCAGCAGCCAATCCAAAGTCAGCAATCTTGATGTGTCCCTTGTTGCTGAACAGAATGTTTTCCGGTTTGAAGTCTCTGTAAAGTAAAGTACAGGTGTCACTGCATAATTCTGTTTGTATGGCAGAACCTAAAAACCTAATGGGCATATGTGGAAACAAAGGGGCAAATTCACTAAGATTCATAGTTGCGCCAGCGTCCGCTTCGCCGCACTTCGCCAGGCGTATTTTCGCCAGCACTACACAAATTCACTAAAATCCGAAGTTGCGCTAAGGGGAATCGTAAGGTTGCGAAGTTGCACTAGCGTTAATTCGCCAAGCAAATCGAAGTTACGATAGTGATGCTTAATTTGCATACGGCGCCAAATTGAAGTTACAATGGAGGTATATGTAGCATCACAAGCCTGGGAAACCTTCAAAACAGCAAATAAAATGTTTATTTTGCCCTACACATGTGCCCACTGTATAGTTAAGGGGCCATGAGTTAGGAAATGTAGGGGGGAAGGAGGGTAGCCCCAAAATTTTTTTCGATCTTTTTCAGGCTATCACCCATAAAAGAAAAAACGCCGGCATTTTTTTGGGACTTAGAAAACTTAGTTACGTCCGTTGTGCAAATTCGCCAGGCGTAAGCGTGCAAGGTAACACTAGCGAATTTACGCCAGTGTCCGTTAGTGAATCGGGGAATTAACGAAAATGCGCTACGCCAGCGAATTAACGCTAGCGTTAGGCGCTTTGTCCTTTAGTGAAAATGCCCCATAATGTACAAAGGTTCTGTGTGAGGGCAAACGGATGACAGCTCCCTCCTATGGCAGGATGCAAAGTGCTAAAAACATTGTAGTTTGCACCAGATTTTTTGCACTTTGCATCCTGCAATGGATTTGAAATACAAGGACCCCAATAATATCAACTATTAAACGTATTACAGAAAGATCACATAGAAAACTGTTCTTACCGATGGATGATTCCTTCAGAGTGCAGACACTGCAGGCCGCACACCATCTCAGCTGCGTAGAACCTTTAGAAAAATGAGTAAAAAATGCACATAGTGGATATATATTCTTTACCTTACACCTTTAAAGGACAAGCCAAGGCTTAATTACTGGGGTGCCAATTTTATAAGCATCCTCCGGTGATTATAATCATGAATTATAATCATAATAAAAATCACATTAGCCAAGGGTCAATGCTAGTGAGTGTCATGTTGCCATCTTTCTTTCTGTCCCTGGGATCCCTACTGCTGCCCTGTGCTGTTTGCATGTGCATCTATAAGTTTAGTTTTTAGTCTTCTGGAATGTGCATGTGCCAAGGCATCCAAAATGATTCCCTGGACTGGTGACAAGGTGGTCACCAGGTGTCAGAGACGAAATGGGCAGCACTCCAGGGTAAAGTTAAAAAAATTCAAGCTTGAAAAAGAGCCGTGCGAGGCTCGAAACGTTGCTATGCTGCCCTGCTGTTGGTAAATAAAGGCAATTTTTTAACTTTACCCTGGAGTGCTGCCCATTTCGTCTCTGATTCCTGTGTTCCAGTGGGGAAGGACACTGCGGGAGGTGCACCCAAACAATTGAGAAAATTAACCAGGTGTGTGCCCCTCAAATCCTCTTTGACAAGGTGGTGTGTGTCAGGGACTGGTACAGTGTTTGTTTTGCTGCTACAATCTGATAAAATGTTGTTGCCATACTGTGTTTACTACACATTCAACATATGGCTGCTACATGAAGAAAAGCACCTCCCCAGGCTGTATGTCACTTACAGTACGGAGTCCATGTCCAGATAGCCTCTGTTGTTGAGAAGATCTTGTAGGCTTCCTCCACTTGCATAGTCCATCACAATGAAGGCATGCAGCTGGATAGAATTAGAAAAAGAAAGCACATGTTACATAGGTACCACTGCACAACAATATTAAAAGAAAACTAAATTCAATTAGTGACCATACATCCCCTCCCCAGGCCCTCTCCTGAGCTGTTGCAACCACAGCCCTTCACCCCTATACTCCTTAGGCATAGCTGAGTACCATGGTGACTGCAACGTTCTTCTGCTTCAATTCTGCTCCCTGGTGCTGATCACCAACTATGAGCATGTGCCCTGGAACCAGGACCAGATCAACCTCCAATCCAACCCCGCTGTGTAGCTCAGCCATAATAGGGCAGGTACAGCAGAGTCAGACAAATTATCTTTAGAACCACAAGACGACCTACTTCATGTGTTTTTATAACTAACCCTGTGTGATGAGTGATGCATTATGCAAATACAGTTCTAGGGGTTTCCCAGATAAGGAATCTTTCAGTAATTTGGATCACCATTCTTTACCTCTATTAAATAATAATAATTTGAACACTAAATAAACCCAATTGGATTGTTTTGCCACCAATATGGATTCATGTTGCTTAGTTTCCATCAAGTACAATGTGCGTTTTTATTATTACAGCTAGAAAGGATTTTTTTTTTTAAATATTTCAATTATTTGATTAAGATGCATTATTTGGAGATAGCCTTCCTGCAATTTTGAGCTTTCTGGAAAACAGGTTTTTGGATAAGAGATCCAAAACCTCATTTGTAATGATGGGTAGATACAATGCCAAGATGAACTATTGAATATTTTCTAGTCAGTAAACACTTTTCCATGCATTCAAATAAAAACAGGAATTTGAAACAACCGCTGCAAATTGTATGTTCTTTTGGGAAGAGCCCACTACATCAACACACCTCACTGCAATATGACACTTAATTGTACCTGTGTTTGGAATGCTGCATGGATGTTGCACAGGAAAGGACATTTCCAAGCCAGCTTCATCACCTTCACTTCGGTCTCATATCTGTCTTTAAGCTTGATGTTCTCTTTCTTAAGGATTTTAATTGCCACTGGTTTCTTTCTGTCGGGCAATGATGCTAACATAACCTAAAAAAGAGAAGGGATAAATGATACAAAACCGCCACAATGTGCACATTTTTATTTATTTTTTTTAAAAAAAAGCAGTATGCGCACTGACGCTCGCTGGCCTGCATGTGCGAGTGCTAGACAGGAGCCGCTGAGGCAGCATCCCCCGGGGTCTGGTGGGGGCTCTGAGGCAGAAGCCCCCCTGTCCGACCCTGCCCACTGCTTTGCTTCACATAAACAAGGCCACTATAGAGTTAGGGCTTACCCAAGAATGCATATACAAAGAACCAGTTTCACTAAACTGGAAGCAACTTATTTAGATGAATTTTTAAAAACAAAAAAACACAGGCAAGCCCACATAGAAGGGTCCTAGTCAGGCCAAAAACTTGTGGGGCCAAGTAAGTTCTAGTGGCAACCCTGTATAATCTTTACACCTGTATGTGTAGAAAAAATAGTTGATCCTGCTTTTTATATGACTGTTTTAACCCCAGGGCCCTTGTTTTTGACTGTTAACTATAGGTACTTTATTTAATGGCAGATAAGTAAAACATGAATGTATTGCTCACATTGCCAAATGATCCATTGCCCAGCTCGTGATGGAAATTGTAGCTGGAAATGTCCAGTGGATCACATCTTTCTTCGTCGATGTGTGGTCTCTTCCAGGAACTTTCTCCTTCTGTTAGAAAAGAAATCCTGTTAATAATTTATATTGCAAATATACAATACATATATTATGGGCATAATACTGAGGATATGTTTATAACAAACCAAAAATAAATTGAAGAAACTATTCACAAAAACAACTTTTTCCCTGACCAAGGAACAAGTGGATGTGGTATATACTATTAAAGATGTTGTTCACCTTCCAAATACTTTTTCAATTTAATTGTTTTCAGTTTAATGTCCCTGTCTCTGGTGTTTCAGTGTGGCAGCTCAGTAATTCAGGCGCAGACTCTAAACGGCTACAATTTTACAACATTTAGTTGATACATCTTTCAGCGAAATATGTGGAATATTAGTATCAATTCTAACAGCTGCCTTTAATGAACCTCCTGGATTCTGCTCAGTATGGAAAAGAGTGTTGGAAGGTGAGCAACCCCTTTAAGATATAGTTATCTAAATTATAGAGAAAAAAAACCTGGAAAAACATCTGAAAAATGGTTGGTGCTAAGCATTCTACTTAATAGATCCTATACTTGTATAATTATGATCACTTACTTATAAAGCACCAACATATGCAGCACCACCATACTATTGGCCCAGGAAAACCCAAACAGCACAACAAAAGCAATGGCAAAGGATAGAACAAGCATAAAGGGAGACATTAGGTCAGAACATCCTGCCCATATGAGCTTACAATCTAGAGGTTATACTACAAATGAGGCACAGGTTTGCTTCAAGGAGAACTATTGTAAAATTAAAATACAATACAAGCTTCAGCATACTGAAATAAAAAACTTTCTAAATACAATTAACTAAAAATTCTGTACCATTTCTTAAATAATCAAGTTTATCTTCACTATTCCTTTCTCAGCAGCTGTTTCTCTTCATTCTGTCTTCATGCAGCAGTTGGTTGTCAGATATTCAGTTAGATCCAATGTATCTTATAGGGGGGGCTCCTTTTGCCTAGAAGATGTATTCAAGCTCATTCTAGTAAAATCACCAGAAATTCCCTCTCTACACATGCAGAATTTGTGCAAAAGGCAGTTATTTTGTTAGATTTTTGTTATTTGAATGAGCTCTAATACATCTGCTAGGAAAGGGAGCCCCCCTATAATATATAATGGATCTAACTGACACCCAACTGCTTCATGCAGAGAAACAGATGCTGAGAGAGGGATAGTGAAGATAAACTTGATTATTTCAGAAAAAATGCAGAACATTTAATTGATTGTATTTGGAAAGTTTCTTATTTCAGTATGATAAAGTTTATATTACATTTTAATTTCCCCCTTCAGTGTTGCACATACATAGGATTATACTAGACACTATGGTAACCATTAGAAGGACTGAAATGGGCATCACAGCTCCTTAGGGAACAACACAGTAGTGAGACTGAATGAGGGATTCATAGGAAGGATCAGGATTTGTTGGCTAGAGTGATAAATAGGTATTGATAGATAAATAGTGAGACAGACACAAGTGGATAACTGGAGGAGGCAAACTGTTTAATGCTAGGTTTAATGCTAGGCATTTGCAACTGTTTTTTTTATGTCAGTTATGGACCAGTGACAGCTTTCCCTTAGAGTGATTGTGCTCCAATGTCACTGTATCTAATACATTAAATACCATGTTACAGTCAGGCTGGGAATTTGCCTTTGCCAATGAGGTCAAAATATGATGTCCTGTGGCTAATAGCCATGGGTATGGGTAACAAGCTTGAAGAGACAGTTAGAGACAGTTACACTATGTTATGGGATAGTCTGATCCTTTTTACCTTCTGCTTCATCCCTGTCGCTGCTTCTTGGTCTTTTCCACCTTTGCTCTTCCTTCTTCTCATACAAGAGCCTCTGTCTCCTCCTCTCCCTCTTCCTCCTTCTCCTCTCCCTTGCTTGCTCTGTCTTTTGGTGGGGTCTTTTGTTGTTTGTCTCTGGGCTTTGCTCCCTCTTTCTCTTAACCCTCTCATGTGTTTCCATCCTGCTGTCCTCCTCAAGCTGAGATCTTATTTGCTTGATCATATTGATTGTAGAGTCCATCCTGGATAAGTTCTTTTCTTCTCACTGTAAAAAAAATCGCTTTGGAAGTCGCTCAAATCTCCAAAATCTCCAAATGCTGGTGCAGCACCAAAGACAACCAAGGGTCGTTGCAACCAACTGTTACTTTGCAAGGGATCATGGGTATATAACAGGAAGTGCGCATACCATGTGACCAACTGCCATTTTGCTGCACCTGAATGGGACATGACCCAGTGCATCTTTTCTCAAGTACTCCAGCATCAACAGAGAATCTTGCCTCTTCTGTGTAGAACAATCTCCCTTATTATCACTGAAACCATTAAAAACATATTTCTTTTGTCTATGAACACCTAACCAAGACCATAGTCACTAGTGATATTTGATTATCATGTATGGGATCCATGGGACCTTTCCATTTAAAGGGTCTTTCTGCACTGTGGAACAGTATGCCTTAAAACAAACTACAAAACCATTTAAATATTAAAAATGCCCAAAAGGATTGTATTACTAAGATACTTTTTGGTGTTATTTTAATTTGCAATCCTTGTTTTAGGCTTATAAAGTAGGGCATTGATATCAGTTTTGATGGAGGTAATACTAATTTTTGGTATTAGTACATTTTTTTTTTCAAGAATAAAGGTATAGAGATCCAAGTAATGGAAAGACCCATTATCCGAAAAAAACACAGGTTCCATGCATTCTGGATAACAGCTTCCATACCTGTATATTCCTTATACCATTTGGCACTGTCTCCACTCTGTGTGTCTGTTTCCTATGCTCAGAATGCACCAGGAAACAAAATAAAACAGGGGACCTCAGACAAAACAAGTTATGGCATTCAGCTGTCTGACTGCTGTCACAGATCAATAGATTCTATATACTTGATGTTTCTAATCTATTTACTGAGTTGTTTCTAATCCTTAATTTGCTCTGCTGCTCTGACATGTGACACGGCTCACTGACTTAAGTGAGGGGGCCCATAATTATCTCAGAAGGCTTATACTTTACAGATGTGGAGAGTCAGACTGGGCTGGTGGGACACAGGAAAAAAACCTGGTGGGCCCCGCCAGCCCAGACACCCTGACATTCTGCAGGGATGGAGGAGGGTTGCGGCTGGTGCAGGGGGCCCTAAAGTTTATGGAGGTTTCCTGTGGTGGGTGTGTGTGACCCCTGATGTGGCAGCCCCAGTGGGTCCAGACACTGCTGCTCAAAACACTAGTTTGAACCTTCATCACTTCCTTTTCTGCCCAGTTCCTGCTATAAAGTTCTCTCTTTTTTTTGCAACTTATAATTTTTATTAAATTTGTCAGCCAGTCCTTATCTTGATAAATCTGATCAATGAATGCACTTAAATAAGGTTATGGGCACACAGGCTGAAGGCTTTGGTTGTTGTAGGCCTGCGTATTTCTTCGGGCTGAGAGAAGCAGATCTGCTCAGTGTCCCTGCTCCATTGATTTGAATACGATCAGTATGTGTGTGATCATACACTGACCTCAGCTTCAGTTCAGTTCTGCTATGTGTGACTACACACAGGCTGATCGAATTGAATCGAATTGGCTCACAAGTAACATGTTGCTCCCCAACCCATTGGATGTTGCTCCCAGTGGCGTTAAAGCAGGTGCTGAATTTTGAATTCCTGGCTTGGACAGTGTCCTGTGTGGGCAGCCAGGGGCTACCAAATAGCCAATAACAACCATAAAAGGGTTGTTCACCTTTAAATTAACTTTTAGTATTTTGTAGAGAGATATTCTGAGACAATTTGCAATTGTTTTTTGCAAAGTTATTGAGCTTTTTATTTAGCAGCTCTGCATTTTGCGATTTTGCGATCTAGTTGCTATGGTCCCATTAACCCTTATAATCAACTGGAATAGGAAAGGGTCTGAATAGAAAGATGAGTAATAAAAAGTAACAATAACAATAAATATGTAGCCTTACAGAGCATTTGTTTTTAGATGGGGTCAGTGATCCCCATTTGAAAGCTAGAAAGAGTCAGAAGAAGAAGGCAAATAATTTGGAAACTATAACAAAGAGAAAATGAAGGCCAATTGAAAAGTTGCTTAGAATTAGCCATTCTATAATATACTAAACGTTACTGTAAAGGTGAAGCACCCCTTTAATTGGCACCTCAAGGAACTTTTCATGTTTGTGTTCCTCCCCAACTCTTTTTTCATTTGAGTGTGGCTCACGGGTAAAACAGATGGGGGACCTATGCACTATATAAGATAGACACATCATGAATAGCCTATATAGAAATATTCCATGATTCATCTGCAGCTACACCCATTATTATGTTACGTATTTCTCTGATATCTTCTGCAGTGCAACACAGAGAGTCTTACATTATTCACATCAATCCCTGTCTGAGGGGGTCAAATCGATTAATCTAGCAGTTTGTTATTGACTACAGGAGGCAACTGGCTCAACCCAGAGGAAAAACATGAGTACATAACAAAATCTGAGCTCCTGGAACGTCAACCATCTCTCTGAGAAAATCATTTTTTATGGCCAGGTGTAAAAAAATGTTTGGAAGGTGGGTACCCTTAGTAAATGATTGCCAAGGAACAGTTGTTTAGATTTGCACAACATAATGATAGTCAACAACAACAACCAGTATTTGCCATAGAATACTGCTGTCTAAAGGGGTTGTTCACCTTTAAATTGTGATATGATGTAGAGAGTGATATTCTGAGACAATTTCCATTTGGTTTTTATTATTTATTATTTGTAGCTTTTGAGTTATTTACATTTTTATTCAGCAGCTCTTCAGTTTGTAGTTTTAGCAATCTGGTTGCTAGGGTTCAAATCGCCCTAGCAACCATGCATTGATTTGAATAAGAGACTGGAATATGAATAGGAGAGGGACTGATTATAAAGATGAGTAATAAAAAGTACCAATAACAATACATTTGTAGTGTTACAGAGTATTTTTTTAGGTGGTTCAGTGACCCCTATTTGAAAGCTGGAAAGAGTCAGAAAAAGAAGGCAAATAATAAAAAAATGAATATTAATTTAAAAGTTGCTTAGAATTAGCCATTCTACAACATACTAAAATTTAACTTAAAGGTGAACCACCCCTTTAAGGTGAACTACCCCTTTAAACACCAATAAATGCTCATTTACAAACGCAGCTGCAGCATGCATAGTATAATTTTGGATGCTATTCGGCATCCATTTTTCATCCCCACATAATTGCAATCGCAGTTTGCGTTCAGTGCATTTGCATCAAATGTTTTAAAAGGAACAAATGAGTTTGCAATTTGTTGCAAGAAACACACAATTGCCTTGGTGCAGGTAAGAGCCAGTACAAGGAGCCTTTTTAGCTGCAAGTATCTGTAATGAAAGGAGTTGACATGTGCATTGACTGCATCCATATCTGCTCAAAGCTGCATTTGTAAATTAGCCTTATAGTGTAGAAAGCCAACCAACAACCAAGTTGTTATATATTTGATAAGTGTTTTATATTGAGAGACATATTTGTATATTCTAGAATCAGAACTGATAAACACAAGGTCCAACACATCAATGGGCTCACTGACCCAAACATAACTAACTTTATTGGAAGTGATATTCAAACAGTAGAAACTCAGAGCCCAGACTGGGATTTGGTGGGTTCCCTTGTTAAAGATCCCCCCACTTATTCCTCAGTAATGTACATTAACTCTACCAGCAGGATGGACTGTCGCTAAGGGGAAGGAGCACCTGATGTTGTTGTTGAACTTCACTAAAATAAAGGAAAATGAAGGCCAGGGGTTCTTTGTAAACAATAACAGAAAATGCTTTATTCATTATAAAGCACCACATGGTTAGAAATACTCACAGCTAATGAATTAGATGAATAAACGAAGGTAACAATCACAAGTGTAAGCACCACTAAAGGAATAGCAGGGAGAGTTGAAAGTATTCACCCTCCATTAAAGGAACATTAAATTCAGTTATATGTATGCTGCAGACTGAACTGATTTATGTGCAGCCATGTATCATGCATCTAAATGAATTGTTCACTAGCCATGCAGGCTGTCGATTCCATATGTGTTCAGTTTTAAACAGGTGAGGTGGCAACCCTATTTTGACAACTTATTCACAAAAGTGTCCGTCAATTTTCTATCATGAAAAATTAAAAGTAGCGATTGAGTCAAAATGTCCTCGTTGTGAATATGGAGATTGTATTTATGCCAGTTTTAACACCATTTTATTCCAAGAGAAGAGCATAGACAAGGTGATCCATAAACAAAGTTCATCCATTCCAGAGCTAGACTCAATTTGAGGTGCTATAGAAGCACAAGTCACAGGGAGCTTGTGAGGTTAGCACACCAAAACTCTACAACAGAGTATTATCACTGGTGTACTGGCCCCAATATCGCTTCTAATGGATCCCAGAAGTTAAAAAGTTGTAAGCTCTTTAAACAACTTTCAAAACTGCCCACAGGCTCCCTTATATGGCCAAGAAATGTAATTACAGATGCTGAAAATTCACCAGTGAAAATGCTGTTGAACAAAAAGTTACGAATTCTGAGAATGATCCACATAAATCAGGCTGAATGTGCTGTAATATACTGGGATGGTGTCTGGAAACCTGTTATTCAAAAAGGCCATATAGACTCTATTTTAATCAAATACATTTTTTTAAATGATTTCGTTTTTCTTTTTAATAATAAAACAGTACCTGTTTAAATGACTAAAGGTTTAGTGATCCAAATTAACTGTTGGTGACATTGTCCTACAGGATTTTTGGAAACAAATATACCCTCTATTATATCAATACAGAAATGAAATGCTGTTCTCTAGCGACACTTTCTAGGGGTGGGCAAGGAGGAAAAAGGAGGGCATACAATAAAACTAAATACAGCAAAGGGAATAAAACAAAGAATGGAATTCAATTCCTATGCTATCCTAAGAACACACACATACATATGCACATATATTAAGGGAGTAAAACATTTTCTATAAACATTTTTGTTTGTTTTATATAAGTGAATTCACAGCATCAAGTGAAATTGCAAATATGTGCAAAATACTTTGTAAAAAAACATATATTTATATATTAACCCTTCCTTCTAAATAGTCTCCAATTTTTAATTTTTTTGCTTTATAGCTGCCGTACAGTTCAGATTTTCTCAGTTATTTTTAGTGTCTCTGAAGCCTGGGAAAGAAGAAACATAAACTCTTTGAACACTGTGAGCTAGCCAACTGGAGTGGGCCTCTGAATCCGATTAGATAAAATAACACAGAGGTTTTGTAAGGGCAGAGGAAGGAAGAACTAAGGTGGGTGGCAATATATGTCATTTCTCTTGGGACATACAAACTCACAGAGTAGGTGAAAAAACATAAGCTGTATGAAACTTTCCCACATATTGGCTCATTCTCCTAGATATATCAGCTTCCTCTACGTTCTAATATTCCTAAAAAATAATAAACATGGTTTTGCAGTATTATTATTCTAGAAAACCTCCATGAATATATCAAGGTTGTTGCTAAATTTCAAGGCATACACTGCAGCATTTTCTAAAGTTCAGTAGAAACTATAGAATCAGAAGAAACTGAAAAGACTATAAAATAAAAGCATTTGCAGAAGTTTTATTTATGTTACATTGTGTAACTCCACTTCTGATTGTCGCTGATGTTGGAATAATGATGATGATGATCTTAGGCTAATCTCACACCAGGGATTCCTCAAAAAGTGGAAAAATGTTAGTGGACAAAAATGCCAATACATGCCAATGACAGTGTGGCTATTACCTATGGGGTGTGACCCAAATATAATATTCCAAGAGATGTACTGTGTTCACCATGAGTGAAATGAACTTCTGCATTAGAAAATATATGGTTTAAACAAGGGTCAGAACTATTTCTATATCAACCTTTGGGTTGTGAAGCTGGTTCCATGGCTTAATTGGGTATCCTGAAAAAGTAGTAGCACCTATATAAAAAAAGTGAGGCTTTCACATGACGCTCATGAAAAATGCAATGGTTGGGTCTGCTGTTACTTGTATTAATAACACACAATTCACAGGGTCATAAGCAAGCAAAGGTGCCAAATGCATACAAAGGAAGGCAAAATGGGGCAGCAGAAAGGCAAGTTTGGTTGAGCACAATGCAGAACATCAGGCAAACCTGTAGCTGTGTTCACATGTGGAAGGTTAGGGTCATGAGATAATTGGAACAGGCAGATCAAAGGACTGGGGTCAAATCAGATGATTAAACCTCAGGGAATAGGTTTAGACTAGGAACAGACCCTGGGTAGGAAGAAACAGGAGAAGCCATACACTTGGAATATGATCAAACACAGAAGCACTATACTCTCTTAACATATCTACATTTTCCCAGGTTTAAGTGAATATTTGTGTATCATTGTATGTTTATTGGTATGGATAATGCTGGTGACGACATAAAGGCAAATCATTCAATAACGTGCTGCAAGACAGATTAAGGTGTAATATAAATATAAAGTATAAATGATCCATATCTCTGTGGTTACCGACCGTTTAAATGAATAGGCTGTGTTTAAATCTCTACATAACCTCCTCTTATTTTTGGCCCTCATCTGACATTGCATAGTTATAAATATAACCTGTTTGGTCACTGCCGCTTCTGGAAATGGAATATGTTTAAGGTAAAGAGCACAGGATATGTTTGGATAATGTGAACATGTATAGCTATTATTGGAACTGTGTCAATATTAAGAAGACATCCCCCCAGGGCACATTGCCCTTCCTAACCCCACAGTAGTTTCTCTGCTGTTTTAATTCAGTGTATGAATATTGCTGAATTTATATACTTGTGCACTTACATAATTGCATAGCGAATTTGGGTTTAAAGAAAAGACAATAGACCATCAATTTCAACCCTTTTAAATGAACCCCAGTACATATACTGTGTATCTCTCTCTCTCTCTCTCTCTCTCTCTCTTTCTCTCTCTCTCTCTCTCTATATATATATATATATATATATATATATATATATAAAATCTACAGTCTGGTCATTTCCCTATGGGACCAGACTGCAAATTATATCCTTATAAATGGCGCGTTCTGACGTCAGAATGCGCCGTTTATAACAGGGTCCCCAGGACCGCCAAATTTGACGCCGCGCGTCCGAAACGGACGCCGACGCGCCAGAAGCGACCAGAATTTGATGCCGGCGACCAGAACTTCGACTACGACCCCCCCACAAAATGTAGATTATAATGCATAATGTACCCCCTACTAGAAATTTAGCAGAAGTCACCTAGGAGTTATGTGACCTGTATAATGGTCACATAACTCCTCCGTGACTTATAATATCTTTATAAATTACAGTAGGGGGTACATAATCCAATATATATATATATATATATATATATATATATATATATATATATATACACACACACACATATACAAACCTAACTATAGACTCACATATATAAACAATACATACAGATGTCTAACCTAAACAAACTGTACATTAAGATCCCAATAGCCTCGTATGCTTATTCGAGAAGTCACCCAAGCCACTTTTAAATTAACAGAATCTGCCAACAATCTTGAACATTTTTCCCTATTGTTTAATTAATTAGTTAATTCATTAATTAATACTTTAATTTTTTTTATCAGTTATGTTGCATGTCTCTGCACTCTCTCTAGCTCATTAACATGCTTTTTAGGATTATGTTTTCATCCATCAAGTTAATGCCCTCTTTTTTGCAAGATATAATAGGTTATGTAATAAAAGGCACTGATTGCTTAGATGCAGTAACCCATAGCAACCAATCAGCAGGTAGCATTTACTGGTCACCTGTTTAAAAGCAAGCATATTATTGGTTGCTCTATGTTACTGCTCCTGGGCAACCTTAGTACCTTATATTACATAAGGGGGATGGTGCTTTAATTGCTTTAGTACTCCCAACACACTACATGTTGCAAAGCAGCAACAAGATGCCACTCTAACCTGCATTCACTTCCTACTAAAATGAATGGGCATATTTCAAATACAAGGTAGTGATTAACTGCATCTTACACACCCATTTCACTTGTATAAGCTGTTTGAAGAATTTTCTTTTTACTTTGCAGAACTAGAGGGCATGTTTACTACCATTGAAGATAAATATCTCAAGAGATCTGATTGATTGCTATGGCCATGGTTAGTAAACATTCCATTAGATCTACTAGTAAATGAGCCCTAATGCATTCAAGGGCTTCCTTGGCAGAACTTGTGTGTTCTGATCTTCTCTTGCTACTCTACCACTTCTATCAAAGTATTTCTAAAGCCTATGGCAAAATACTTTATTTGACTGCTGTGGTGCTCTCCAGAATAATCATGAAGGTCAAGACTAAAATGAATAGGAAACCCCTGCTTATAGCAAAAGGTGACAGTGGGGTCTACCTTTGATCTCTATTTTGCATTCCCAAGAAGTCCCATCCAGTTACGTGTCCTCTGTAGCTAAAGCATTTCCCCTTCTTCTGATCAGAGCTAAAGAATAGCATTTTGATTGCCCCAGATCTGTGTTATAATGTGACCACAGACTAATGTTCACTAAATTTTTAGGCATAACAATATGTCTAGGAACTGCATTCGTTTGAAAGGTTTCCCTGTGTATTGAATGTTGTTCCGCAAATACTGTAAGCTTTATGTCACAATTTGTCCTCCCACCATATCTTATAGGCTCTTCATAAATATCCAGTCAACTGATTTCATAAAAACTTGCATAAAAGCAGTGCCTTATAAGCGTCAGCTGTGCTTGTTCTATAGAAGTGGAAGACTTTTGTATAGCTATCCATGATTTCATTTGCAGTTCAAACAACAGAAAAGAAGCAAGGCAGATCTGTTCTCCCTGTTGCTCTATAAATCTTTAAGACTAATGACACAAAAACATAAAACAGTAACAGTCAAAATGTCCCTCACCAGACAGACCTACACTTAGAAACATTCAGCTGACTTGATCTGTGACTGCTATATGTGCTTCAAGCATTAAATGGGTTATTCACCTTTGAGTTACCGTTTAGAATGATATAAAGAGTAATATTCTGAAACAATTTGCCATTGTTTTTTATTTATTACTATTTCTGATTTTTGAGTTATTTAGCTTTTTATTTGGCAGCTCTCCAGTTCGCACTTTCAGCTATCTGGTTGCTAGGGTCCAAATTACCCTAGCAACCATGCATGGATTTCAATAAGAGTAGAAAGGTGAGTAATAAAAGGTTCAAGTACCAATAACAACAAATTTGTAGATTTACAGAGCATTTGTTTTTAGATGGGTTCAGTGGCCCCCATTTGAAAGCTGGAAAGAGTCAGAAGAAAAAGGCAAATAGTGAAAAACGATAAAAACTAGATAATGAAGACCAATTGAAAAGTTCGTTAGCATTGGTCATTCTATAACCAGGGGCATTGCCAAACAGAGCCTCAATGTAGGTTGACAATCCACATAGGGGCTACTAAATGGCCAATCACGGCACTTATTTGTCACCCCAAGAAGATTTTTCATGCTAGTGTTGCTCCCCAACTCCTTTTACATCTGAATGTTGCTCATGGGTTCAAAAGGTTGGGGATCCCTGTTCTATAACATACTAAAACTTAACCCAAAGGTGAACCACCCCTTTAAGGCACATTTACTTACTAGGTACAGGGTGCAAATCTCCATGTACTCCACAACTACAAAGATTCGTAGTTGCGCCAGGCGTAACTTTGCCACACTTCGCCGCACTTCGCCAGGCGCAATTTCGCCAGCGCTCCGCAAATTCACTAAAATCCGAAGTTGCGCTCAGGGGTTGCGTAAGGTTGCGAAGTTGCGTTAGCGTTGGTTAATTTGCATACAGTGCCAAATTCCAATTTCAATGGAGGAATACGTACAATCACTACAAATGCCTGGGAAACCTTCAAAACATCAAATAAATTTTTTTTTTGCCCTACACATGTGCCCACTGTATAGTTAAGTTGCCATGAGTTAGGAAATGTAGGGGGGAAGGAGGGGAGACCCAAAAAATTTTTCGATCTTTTTCAGCCTATCACCCATAATATAGAAAAAACGCCAGCGTTTTTTGGGACTTAGAAAAAATTTGAACTTTTTTTGAAGCAATCCCTATCTACTCTATTGTGCTTCGCCTGGTCTGAGGTGGCGAAGGAAGTCTAGCGTAAAAGGTAGCGTTCAGTACAATGTGCGCGTTAGTGAATTTGCGTAGTTACGTCCGTTGCGAAAATTCGCCAGGCGTAAGGGTGCGAAGTAACACTAGCGAATTTACGCCAGCGCTCGTTAGTGAATTTGCGAAGTCATGAAAATGACCAACGCTAGCGAATTGACGCTAGCGTAAGGCTTAGTGAATTTGCCCCATAGAGTTGCACCGGAAGCTATTGCACATTTTCAGAGCTAATATCACTTCTGGCAAACATCAAAAAAATTACATTTGTGTCTGATTCACTCAGTGCAAGTTATTGACGCAACCGGCTATTGGAAACCTGAAATTATTGCCATATACAGGCAGTAGCTGCGGGGTTTCCCCAATTGTGTTATTAGGTGCACTTATGCATCATTCCTTAGAAGAGGCAGGATCAGCTATGTAGAAGAGCAAGGTATGGGTTTGGGCACAGGTACCTTTAAAGGGCCTTTTCACCTTTGAATTAACTTTTAGTTATTATGTAGAGTGATATTGTGAGACGATTTGCAATTGGTTTTCATTTTTTATTATTATTTGTGGTTTATGTGTTATTTAGCCTTTTATTCAGCAGCTCTCCAGTTTGTAATTTCAGCAATCTGGTTGCTAGGGCCCAAATTACCCTAGCAACCATGCATTGATTTTAACAAGAGAGGCTTGTTGTGTTTCTTATATATTATGCAGGGATATTGTGACAGGTCAGGCAGATAAGTTGCTTTTAGACTGGCGTTATTTTCAAGCTAACGGTAGTAACTGTCATCATAACCCTAAAAGTGATGTGTGGATTTCTGTACTGTGGAGCACAAATGAAGTTGCTTTTTGGGTGGAGTAATGATGCTGTGTGCTTTGGTTTTGGAATGCCTCCATCCCTTTCCATCTTTTTTCCCCAGAATACTACATCTCTTCCCTTCTCATGATTAATACCTATATTCTCTCCTGTATGTTTTTGCCTATGCCCTATTAGATTTTTCGATTTGGATTTTTGTAGAATTAAATCCTATGTGTTTATGTAATAAAAGTTTGCATCAGGTATAGTGTAGCAATATATCAGCAGATGGTATTTGCTGCTATTCTTTTTTAAGGCAACTGATTGGTTGCTATGGGTCACGAGACCATAATTGGTATTTTTTATTTATATTAATTCCTAGCTAGATACAAGATTGTAAAATAGTTTGCATAGGGAGATACTTTAGACTGTTGTTTACTGTATTCAAACTGTAACACGTTACATGCCACGCAATGTTTGTGCTCTAATCTGGAGGTGCAAAGAGTTGCTCCAATGGGTAGGCAGATGCGCTGTGAATAAAACATCTATTTGTAAACAAGCCATACTTAATGTTATACTATACTGTAATTCCTGAAAGGGGAACTATTGCGAAAATTAAAATTTTATATAAGCTTCATAATACTCTAAATACAATCAATTAAAAATGATTCATTGTTTCTGAAATAATCAAGTTTATCTTCACTATCCTTCTTTCGGCATCTGTTTCTCTTTATTCTGTCTTCATGCAGCAGCTGGGTGTCAGATGAATGTTCCAATATATCTTGCTAGCAGATGTATTAAAGCTCACTCAAATAACTGATTCCAGTACAAACAAAATCTAACAAAATAGCTGCCTTTTGCACAAATTCTGCATGTAGACAGACAGGATTTTGGGTAATTTTAATAATCTGACACCCAACGCCTGCATGAAGACAGAATGAGGAGAAACAGATGCTGAGAGAGGAATAGTGAAGATAAACTTGATTATTTATTTCAGAAACGGTACAGAATTTTTATTTGATTGTATTTAAAATTTTTCTTATTTCAGTATGAGGAAGCGTATATTAAATTTTCATTTTCGCGATAGTTCCCCTTGAAAGATATCGTTTTTCACAATGATATTTCTAATACTTTAAAAGAACCGATCTCTAAATGTGAAATGCTTAGCATAGTCATAAATGCATACAAAGCTTTGGCAAGGTTTTCATTAAACACGCAATGGCTACAATAGTCCTAGATTTAATAGTCCCTTGGTCGCATTTATGTAGTGATTTCAGCTAGTTACAGAGCCAGTGTTTACCTGTTCCGATTCTTTAAAAGGCATTCAAGACAAGTTTCACTGTAAAACAAATATTAAAGCTGACAACCAGTGCTGTTTTATAAATCCTTGTAGAGTAGAAATGGTTTCAGCTTCAACTTCTCGTTAGTAAAATATTCTACAGTCGAGCTCTGTAAACTCACAACAGATTGTGTTGCACATTGTTTTCAGATGTGAGAGTGTAGCTAGAACCAGATACTAAATGTACACGGAAATAATACTGTTTGCAGACAGTTTGCTAATTAGAAACACATTGGCGTATAAAATCATGTGATAGAACATGCACACAGCGTTTTTAATTGGTTTGATATATAGTCCAAAATCAGTAAAACCTGAGACATGTTCATATTTGATAACAGGAATCTAATGGCTTCTGTTGTAAGGCAATTTAAATGAAATTCCCAGTTTATGTATTATTATTCAGAATCTCATTATCAATGGTAATACTCCAGATAAAAACACTGCCATTTTCCAAAGTCTGTAACTATATGTTCATTCTTGCTAGACTCAGCAATAACCAGACTATATAAGATAGTACTTACTCAGCATAAAGCCATGCAAGTGGCAAAACAATGTTTTTTTTTACATTTACAATTTGATTTTGTCATGTAGCCCCTAGATATCCAAAGTATCCCACAGCTTTAATGACAATGGCTAGAAATGACAGCAGACTAGGGATGTAGCGAACTGTTCGCCGGCGAACTAGTTCGCGCGAACTTCGACTGTTCGCGTCCGCCGCAAGTTCGCGAACGTCGCGCGACGTTCGCCAATAGGCGTTCGCGTCAAAAATCGTTCGATCATTCAACCATTCAATTCCTTCGACCGCTAAAATCGAAGGATTTTCGTTCGAATCGAACGATCGAAGCCATTGGATTGAATGAAATCATTCGATCGAATGGCTTCGATCGTTCGATTCAAACGAAAATCCTTCGATCGAACGATTAAAATCCTTCGATCGTTCGAATTGAACGATTTTCGGATGTTCGAAGTTCGCGAACTGTTTGCGAACTGTTCGCATTTTTTGCCGGTGTTTGCGAACGGCGTTCGCGAACACATAGTCGGCGGTTCGCTACATCCCTACAGCAGACAAAGTAGGTATTACTCTAGCTGAAAATGTTTCCTTTTTCTTCTGCTCTGTCGTCTGCAGTCTTCATAGTTGCAGAACTAAGCTATTAACTTGGATAAGTGATGACCTAGACACTTTTGTAATAGTTCTTAGTACCTAGAAAACAAAACTGAGAGCTACCTAGCCTATATTTTTTGGAATACCAATATGGGGGGAATATTAAATTCAATTTAATTTATACAAACATGTTTCTTGTGCATGGTGACCTGTGACCTTTCTGAAACACCTGTCATTTATTAAAGGGTGACTATTGCGAAAATGAAAATTTAATATAAGCTTCATCATACTGAAATAAGACATTTTCTAATTCCAATCAATTAAAAATTCGGTACCGCTTCTGAAATAATTAAGTTTATCTTCACTATCCCTCTCTCAGCATCTGTTTCTCTTCATGTAGCAGTTTGGTGTCAGCTAATCATTGAGAGTTAGATCCAATATATCTTATAGGGGGGCTCCTTTTGCCTAGAAGATGTATTAGAACTCACTCAATTAAAATCATGTTTCTCTATATGCAGGATTTGTGCAAAAGACAGTTATTTTGTTAGATATATTGGATCTTATTGTCAATGAATATCTGACACCCAATTGCTGCATGAAGGCGGGACGAAGAGGAACAGATGCTGAGAGAGGGATAGTGAAGATAAACGTGATTATTTCAGAAACGATGCAGAATATGTAATTGATTGTATTTGGAAAGTTTCTTATTTCAGTATGATGACGCTTATATTAAATTCATGACTAATATCATTTTCACAATAGTTCCCCTTTAAACAGTCCCTTAAGCAATCATTCAGTCTATAAATGGCTGCTTGCCAGTGGTGTAACTATAAGGGGAGCAGACTCTACCACTGTGGAGGATGGTCCAGGGGAACAGGAGACACTGGGTAACAGTAAGTGACCTGCAAGTGGTTGGAAGGGGACCTAAACATTATATTCTGGGGAGGCCTGGGTTGTGCCACTGCTGCTTTCTTTAATATTATAATTGAATAGAATAACAATCATACATACTCACCTTTCCTTAACCCCTATATGGGAACCCCTACAGTAGACCTTTCTCTTTACACACTCTACCCCCAAACCTAATGGTTGTGGACAATAAACATTCGGGCATTCATCTTAAAATTACATTTATACAGTAATATTATAAGAAAATGCTTATTTTGGAGTCCAAGTGGACTAGCAACCAGGCAGTGGTTTGAATGAGAGAGTCAAAGATGTCCTTCATAGAAAAATACATTATAAATCACAATGGAAATTCTACTCTAAGAATCAGCCTGCTCTTTGGCTTCCAGGCTTTGCTCACTCTGGCAACTGAAATAAAGTTTATATTCTGGGTTAGTGAAAGGCAAATAGAAAAAAAAAATCAACTGCAAATTGATCAATATCTACATCATATTTAAAGTTAAGAGGACCTTCCCCTTTAGGATACTAGAAAGTTCTATTAGCGCAGCTAAGGCTCATTTCAGCATTTAGGAACTGTACCAATCTTCAGCATACTTTAAAATGTTTACGATAATGTGGGAAAACAATTAAACGAGATGCTTGGAATGTTCATAATAGTATCTTATTACAATACAAGGCAATTGCTGAATCCTTGGCAACATTTAAGGCTTCATATCTCATTGAGTGAGAAACTGAGAAAACCCATGTCATTACTGTACTACCCCACCAGTAGTCTAATTTCCAATGGTTACTGCATGTGGGAGACAGTGTTTAAGATCCAGTTTTCCAGAATAGCATCAGCCCATCACAAACACAGTCCAGCACCTGCAATCCAAATGTCAGATTAAAGCAAAACACATGTCATCAAAACATTAAATATCAAACTTTATTAAGTAAAGACAAAAACTTGGATCAGATATAAAGATAACTGTCATGAAAGCAGTGTGTATGAAAATGATTTATCTTCTTGGTGCCACCAATGATTTTATGTCTAGGGCTCAAATCTTTTGTTCCAAAGCCTCAAAAGCTATGCTTGAACTTCAGTCATTTCCACAGAAGATCATATTAATGTATCATACAAAATTGCTTTGTCTATAATTGATTGAACAGGCTGTATGAAAAAATGATATTGTCCTGTGTTGATATGTTTTCTGTAGCCCATTATGGTAAATTTGGTGAGCACTCCTAGAACTGCTTTTATCTGTGTATTATTATGAAGCTACTGATTTTGTGTATATACAGTATAATGCACTGTAAATAGGAATATTGTAATTGTCAAGCATACTGCTACTTATCCAACCCTGGGAGCCCATAATAAGTTACAGATACAAAAGTGATTCTCCAGTGAGTCATCCCACCAATGCTGATGATCAGGCATCAAAACAGCAAACAAAGTGTCATGGAGCTAGAAGAAATATATTTAATGTATCAAGTATACAAAGATTAGGCAAGGTTATCACTTGAGGATTGTTTTGCATTAAGTAGGCCTCTGGCCCTGGAGAACTGGGCAAAAAAAGTATGGAGCAATGTGGCTTTAAGAATCCAGCTCTGATAAACTACTACTTCTTATGATAAAATATAGTTCCCAAATACTAAAAGCCTTGTTAGCATGTTGGGTTACAGCGAATTTCAACTATCAGTCAAATTGTTTTTAATAGCAATTACTGTACATTTACAAATAACTAGAACGGGGCTAATTAGAAAAGATTTATAAAACTCCTTTATGCATAAATCATGACAAAATATGCCAAACCCAAACAATATGTGTTAGGAAGAAGAAACAAGAAATGGTACCACTTTGAAGCTTACTGAAAAACAGAAACAAATAAACACAGAATACTGTAGATGCTAACAGTGTCGGACTGGGATGCCAGGGGCCCACCTGACAAATTTAGGCTGAGGGCCCACTTTCCAAACTATTATACCTCCACTCCTCATTCAACCACTTTTATCTACTAGTCTCTTTTCTCTATTTACTATACTCTATTCTTCCATTATTAAGCCTCATATTCCTATAATGAAATAGGGAATGACCATGAAATAGACCAAAAGGTTAGAAGCAAGAGGCCCACTGACACCGGGGCCCACCGGAAGTTTTCCTGGTATCCCAGTGGGCCAGTCCAACACTGGATGCTAAACATTATAAGACTACAGCTTCCAAAATGCCCACAGAAATGAATCAGCACCTCCCAGTTAGTATGACGGAGGAGGTTGTATCCAACACCATTACACAAAAATGCACAACCTGGGCCAAGGAACACAAAACCTGGACCTCTCTGAGCAAGATGATAATGGCTCTAAGCAAAATCAATATAATATCAATTGTTCATATGGTATTGATCACAGTTAGTGATTGGCAAATCTGTCCTGTTTCGGATCGCCAAAAATGATTGAAACCACAAAAAAAATTTGCGAAATGCTGAAAAATTCACGAAACAAATTGAAGTCAATGGGCATCAAAATAATTTTGCAGCACATCACTTTTTTATGTGGCAGCAAATTGTCACCACAGTTTTGCAAAAACATTTGAGGGTGGCGAAATGTGGAAATATGCCGCAAATACATGCCTGGTGACTAAATTTGCCCATCACCAATTACAGTGCTTTTTACTAGCTGCTAAACTTAGTGATAGGGGACATTTACAGTTCCCTAAGACAGAAGTTGAAGAGCGCTAAGGAGTGCAAGAGTTACAAGATCCCCCCCATTCGCAGGCAGTTTTGTATTCATGTATTCACGGGGATAGACACTACAGGTCTTACAATTCTATATATGCAACTTACCAAAAAAAAAAAAGGATCACAGTTTGGCTAATATGGTTCTCCAGAGTGATATTTTGTGATTCATATACAAGGAAGTCAGTGTGTAAAGTGCAAAGGAAGGTGCCCTGTGCCCATTTTTGCAGTTTGCAAACTGACTTTATAATAGTAAATGACCCCTGATATTTGTAACAATTAGGGATGTAGCGAACTGTTCGCCGGCGATCGCGCGAACTTCGACCGTTCGCGTCCGCCGAATGTTCGCGAACGTCGCGCGACGTTCGCCAATTTGGGTTCGCGTTCGATTAGTTCGACCATTCGAATTCCTTCGACAGCTAAAAATTCGTTTGAACGATTGTAAGCATTCAATCTAATGAAAAGCATTCGATCGAATGGTTTCGATCGTTCGATTCAAATGAAAATCCTTCGATCGAACGAAAATCCTTCGATCGAATGATTAAAATCCTTCGATCGTTCGAATCGAACAATTTTAGCGTGTGTTCGAAGTTCGCGAACGTTCGCATTTTTTGCCGGTGTTCGCGAACACCAAATCGCCAGTTCGCTACATCCCTAGTAACAATCTGGTTGGAGTCATTATGTCTGATAACTAACTTTTCATTTTAATATTAATAGGATTCTAAGGCCATTTTATAGAACCATATACACCTTATGGTGCAAAAAGATCACTCACAAGAGGATAATGCCTCCACAAACACTGCTACACAAAATAAAGTATTGTTTCATGAAAATATATATAGAATTTGGAAACATCAAGAATATTTCCACTTTTGTCATCTTCTTAAAGAATGTTCTATTATATCACTAGCCAAAGTTCAGAACTTGAATGGCTTGAAAGGATTTGAAAAGACTAACAGTTCCTTGTTATTTGATATCAATCTGCCATTAGGAATTTATATTATTTTGTCCACCTCCTGTATGTGAATGATTTGTTTTCTTTTATTGTTAATATACACTTTATTATAAGCCTTCACAGACTTCGTACTATGCTTCATAACATACAAAGTCTAATGAATTAGACTGTTATATCTGTTATATCTCAGAGGAAAAAAAAGATAAGCACACCTAATCAATTTGACTTTTAGGGTCCTTAACCCCCAAACTCACTGATTCAAGCTTTTTCTTTAATTACAAACAATTTGAGTTGTGAGTTAATTTCGAGGTCTAAAAAACTATGAAATTCAACCTTTGATAAATAAACCTGTACGTGTTGCATCCTTTGGATCTTGTCACAGTGGGGGTAATTTATCAACACTGGGGAAATTTGCAAATGGGCAGTGACCCATGGCAACCAATCAGATTGCTGCATTCATTGTTCTACTTGCAGCTGGCTTTAAAAAGCTAATCACTGATTGGTTGCTATAGGTAACTGTCCATGAGGCAAATCTGCCCAGTGTTGATAAACGAGCCACACTGTGTTTTAGTAATCATGTGGAGCAGCAGAAATCAAAATAAAACTGGGATGGTATACTCCCTGTTATCTAAAGGGTCCAAATTCTATTAAATAAACTAAAAAATTGTTACATATAAGTTTCTAAATTTACATTTCTAGATTTGCCCTCAAACATTGGATTTATTTTGCAATTTTCAACATTCCAGTAGTAGAGATGGCGCGAACTGTTCGCCGGCGAACTTGTTCGCGCGAACATCGGGTGTTCGCGCTCGCCGGAAGTTCGCGAACGTCGCGCGACGTTCGCCATTTTGGGTTCGCCATTGTTGGCGCTTTTTTTTGCCCTCTCACCCCAGACCAGCAGGTACATGGCAGCCAATCAGGAAGCTCTCCCCTGGACCACTCCCCTTCCCTATAAAAACCGAAGCCCTGCAGCGTTTTTTCACTCTGCCTGTGTGTGCTGAAGAGATAGTGTAGGGAGAGAGCTGCTGCCTGTTAGTGATTTCAGGGACAGTTGAAAGTTTGCTGGCTAGTAATCGTTTTGATACTGCTCTGTTATTGGAGGGACAGAAGTCTGCAGGGGTTTGAGGGACATTTAAGCTTAGGTAGCTTTGCTGGCTAGTAATCTACCTTCTACTGCAGTGCTCTGTATGTATGTAGCTGCAGTGGGCAGCTGTCCTGCTTCTGATCTCATCTGCTGACTGCTGCAATAACAGTAGTCCTTGTAAGGACTGCTTTTATTTATTTTTTTGTTCCAATACAGAGCAGTATCAAGCAGATTACTAGCCAGCAAACTTACTATCATCTGTCCCTGAAATCACTAACAGCTCTCCCCCTACACTATCTCTTCCAAGCACACACAGGCAGATTTTTCAGATACATTTTTGCCCTTGATCCCCCTCTGGCATGCCACTGTCCAGGTCGTTGCACCCTTTAAACAACTTTAAAATCATTTTTCTGGCCAGAAATGTCTTTTTTAGATGTTAAAGTTCGCCTTCCCATTGAAGTCTATGGGGTTCGCGAACCGTTCGCGAACCGCTCGCATTTTTGCGCAAGTTCGCGAATATGTTCACGAACTTTTTTTCCGACGTTCGCTACATCCCTATCCAGTAGCCCAGTATAAACTAACTGCTGATTGATGGCTCTAAACTGAGGTGAACATTTGCCTTTGTTATCATTTAACACCCACAGAAGCAGTTAAATTACAGAGACCAGAAAACCTTTTGATATGGAATGTTTAGTTAGCATTTAAAATAATCTTCCCAAGTCTCAAATCTTTACAAGAGCTGTGCTAATGACCAGTCAATGCAAGAACAGCACAACATGAAAGAATCAGATCTGCTAGACAAATTAACTTTGCTCTCAGTAGGAATAGCTGTTTGTAAATTAAAATCTGTAATTATCACCCAAACGGACGCTAATAAAGCTCTCTCCTAATTATCAAGAGGTATTCTACAGAAACGTTGCTTTCATTTGCCACTTTGTCTTCCTTCATAAATTCGGCCATGCCTGACACTTTTTACTTTATCAAAAAGAAACAGATTTAAAGGGGTAATTCAGTGGTACCATTTTAAGCAACCAACATTAATTGACCATATGTTAAAGGTGTTTAATGCTTCATGTTAGGTTTTAGGATATTTTTTTTACAGTAGGAATGCTTGTAATCTAAAATCTTGGCTACTGAAGAAACAAACACTGCAATTTATTTGCCAGTTACTATTTCACTAATTAGTTTGCCTTGCTAATGGCCTTTAGTGAGATACCCCATTTCCTCTTGAGTTTCCAGGCACGAGTCAGGACAGAATCATCTTTCTTTAACCAAAAAATGAATTATGAAAAAAAACAAAAAGGAATTACAGTAGAACCCCCATTTTATGTTTTTCAGGGAACCAGGAAAAAAATTTAAATCGGGAAAAATGCAAAATGAGTGAAATTAAAGCAACCTTTTCTTTAAGTACTGAAAGCAAATAAGGATATAAGTATATATTTACTGCGTTAATAACTAGGGGTTAAGCATTTTAATTTAACATTATGGGGGGCATGTGCAAGACGTTTCTGTCAGTCACATGAACAAACTAAACCAATAAGTGATTGATGCATGACTGTATAAGGGGCAGACTAATAGGAACTGACTATATACGGACAGAACCATGGCAAAATATACATCTGGTTAGTAGGTTAAACCTCTTTATCTCACTAATATTAATATTCACAGAGGACAAAAAGCATCATGGCAACATTTTTACGTAAAATCTGAGAAAACATTACTTAAAATCAGGGAAATGCACTCATTAAAATGCATTATAAATTGGTCAGACCACAAATAAAAAAATGTAAAATGCGGAAAAGCTTAAAATCCGGGTACTTAAAATCGAGGTTTCGCTGTATGGAATTGAGTATAAAAGTGATACTGACAAATATCAGTATTTCTCTTTAGCTTGACCCCCTTTTCTTTTCAAAACTTTTTTATTGGTTAAACATACAGTATTTGTTTTCAACCAAATGTAATTTTTCTTTTTCTTTTACTTTCTGTCAGGGAGCCGGGAGCTCCCTCCAGGGAGGTTGTCAGGATCAAGGAGGAAGCCCTCTCGAGGGAACAAGGTCGCGGTGTCCAAAGGGTTAAACGAAGAATAGTCAGGATCCAGGCAAGAGTTCACAGGCAGGCAGAATACAACGAAGTCCAAAGTCCAGGCAAAGGGGTCAGGATACAAGGCAGGGACAGGATTAGGCAATAAGGCACACAGGAAACCCAGGATATGCTTAGGGAAAGTTATCCTATTCTTGGGCGCCATTCTGGCGTCTAGTTGGCGTTTTTATTTTCAAATTTGGTGCCATTCCGACGCCATTGACGCTCTTGCGCCGACGTCGGCGCGCTGACGTCATCGCCCGGCGCCGCTACCCACGTGGCGGCCATGGGCGCCGCCATTTTGGGAGCGACGCCGGCAAGGATGGACGCGCCGCCCAGAGCTCCTGGGCCTGCTCCGGGCGGCGATCGTTACAGTACCCCCCCTCACGGGGGGCCTCCGGACCACCAGGCCTTGGCTTCTGGGGAAATTTGGAATGGAACTCCCTCACCAGACGAGGAGCATGGACATCAGAGCATCCTTCCCAGGAGCATTCTTCAGGGCCAAAGCCCTTCCACTTGATGAGGTACTGAAGAGAGCCCCTGGAGATCCTGGAGTCAAGGATCTTTTCCACCTCGTATTCTTGTTGGCCATCCACAGAGATGGTCGGAGGAGGAGGCTGGACAACGGAAAAGCGGTTGGAGGTGGCGGGTTTCAACAAGGAGACATGAAACACGTTGGGAATTCGCATCTCAGGGGGAAGCTGAAGTCTGACAGCCACGGGATTGATCACCTCCAGGATGGAAAAAGGACCCACGAACCTCGGACCCAACTTAGGAGATGGTACCTTCAACCGAATGTTCCTGGAAGACAACCAGACTTTATCACCGACCTTGTAGGGAGGAGAGGGTCTACGTCTACGATCTGCAAACGTCTTATGAACCAGAGCACTCTTCTCCAGGTTGGACTTGGTTGCGGCCCAAATAACAGACATGTGGGCTGCATGGTCATCAGCGGCCGGAACATCGGACAACACAAAGTCTTGTGGGAAGGCTTGAGGATGTTGACCATACACCGACATAAATGGGGACCTTCCAGTGGAAGTGTGGCAGGCATTGTTATGAGCAAATTCCGCCCACGGGAGGAGATCAGACCAATCATCTTGACAAAGGGAAACGTGGTTTCTCAAAAACTGTTCCAAGGCTTGGTTCACTCGCTCAGCCGCTCCATTCGTCTGGGGATGATAGGCTGAGGAGAAATGAAGATTAATACCCAGATCTTTGCACAAGGAACGCCAGAACTTTGCAGTGAATTGGGACCCTCTGTCAGAAACGATCTCGGCCGGGAAGCCATGCAGGCGAAAAATGAACTGGATGAACAACTGTGACAACTCCACTGCAGATGGAAGCTTCCGTAGAGGGATGAAGTGGGCCATCTTGCTAAAGCGGTCAATGACAACCCAGATCACTGTGTTCCCACTGGAGGGAGGAAGTTCAACAATGAAGTCCATAGCCAAGTGCGTCCAAGGACGAGAGGGAACCGGCAACGGTTGTAGTAACCCACTGGGGCGAGAATGACTGGACTTGGAAGTGGCACAAAAGGTACAGGCAGAAACAAAGTCTTTGACATCTTTATGGATTGTCGGCCAACAAACAAGACAACGTAAAAGTTCAAGAGTTTTAACAGGACCAGGATGTCCAGCTTGTTTGGAGCTATGAGTCTGTTGCAGGATAGGTAGCCGAAGTTCAGGAGATACAAAAGCCATTCCAATGGGGGTATCAGGAGGGGCAGAAGATTGACCAGCCAGGATTTGATCAGCAAACTGAGGATACAATGAAGCGATGATCTTGACAGGAGGAATAATAGGCTATAGTCTTTCTTGGAGCCAGGGCGAAAAGTCAAGACAAAGTTAAATCGGGAGAAGAAGAGAGACCACCTTGCTTGTCTGGGATTCAGCCTCTTGAGAGATTGAATGAACTCAAGATTCTTATGATCCGTGTAGATCGTGACTGGAATCAAGGAACCTTCAAGGAGGTGACGCCACTCTTCTAAAGCAAGCTTAACAGCCAGGAGTTCTCGATTTCCAACATCATAGTTCTGTTCTGCAGGAGAGAACTTCTTAGAGAAATACGCACATAGATGCAGCTTCCCATCAGAGGGATGTCTTTGGGACAGGATAGCTCCAGCACCAACTTCAGAAGCATCCACCTCGATGAAGAAAGGTAACTTCGGATCAGGATGGCGGAGAACCGAAGCAGAAGTGAAGGCATCCTTCAAGGATTGAAAAGCGTCAATAGCAGGCGGGGGCCATGAGCTGGGTTTACCCCCTTTTCGGATGAGGGCCAGGATAGGAGCAATACGAGAAGAGAATCCCTTAATGAATTGCCGGTAGTAATTGGCAAAACCAATGAATCTCTGGATTGCCTTAGTGCTCAGCGGTAGAGGCCACTCTTGGATTGCAGACACTTTCACAGGATCCATCTCGAAACCCTCTGGGGAGATGATATAGCCCAGAAAAGGGATCTTGGACACTTCAAACACACATTTCTCCAGTTTGGCAAAGAGAGAGTTCTTCCTCAAACGAGAGAGTACTTCCTTCACCTGGGAACGATGGCTTGTAAGGTCCTTGGAGAAAATCAGGATGTCATCAAGGTACACGACCACAAACTTTCCCAAGAGATCCCGGAAAATGTCATTCACGAATTCTTGAAAGACAGCGGGGGCATTGCAGAGACCAAAGGGCATTACGAGGTACTCATAGTACCCATCCCGAGTGTTGAATGCTGTCTTCCATTCGTCACCTTCCCGGATGCGGATAAGGTTATACGCCCCACGGAGATCCAACTTAGTGAAGATTTTAGCCCCCTTCAGTTGGTCAAAGAGTTCGGCAATCAAGGGCAAGGGATACCGGTTCTTAACCGTAATTTTATTAAGACCCCGGTAGTCGATGCAAGGACGTAGGCCTCCATCCTTCTTTTCCACGAAGAAGAATCCAGCCCCGGCAGGAGAGGTAGAAGGGCGAATAAACCCCCGCTGGAGATTTTCTTGGATATACTGCTTCATGGCAGTGGTCTCCGCTGGAGAGAGAGGATAAGTACGACCTCGAGGGGGCATGGTTCCAGGCAGGAGATCAACAGGACAATCGTATAGTCGATGTGGAGGAAGGAATTCTGCAGACTTCTTACAGAATATATCAGCGAAGTCCTTGTAAAAGGAGGGTAACGTCTTTAGATCCGACAAAGAGATATTCAGCCTCTGGAGGGGTTCAGCAGGAAGGCAGTGCTGCTGACAAAATGGGCTCCAACGAGAAATCTGTCCAGCGGACCAATCAATGGAGGGATTATGCAGACGCAGCCAAGGGAGCCCCAAAACAACTGGAACGGAAGGGCAGGAAATAATTAGGAACGAAAGTCTTTCTTTATGCAGCGTCCCAACCTGCACAGGCAATTCCCCAGTCATCATGGAGATGAATTCAGCCTCCAGGGGTCTGTCATCAATAGCAGTGACACGGAGAGGAGTGGTCAATGGAAACAGGGGAACATTCATATGCTTGGCAAAGAGAGCGTCCATGAAATTACCAGCAGCCCCAGAATCAATAAAAGCTGAGCCAACAATGGTCTTAGATGGCAGACGAATCTGTAAAGGCAGAAGAAACCTATGAGAGTTCTCTTGTGACTTGGGAGTAACACCCCCTACATGAGTCTTTGCAAGGTTACCTTGAAGAGGGGAACTCAGAGGCTTCACAGGACAGGAGTTGGCAAAGTGAGAATGACCCCCACAGTAGAGACAAAGTCCAGCCGTACGTCTCCGGAGTTTCTCCTGTTCAGAGAGACGAGCTCTTCCGACTTGCATAGGATCCTCCGGAGGAATAACTGAAGGCTGCGGGGAGGTAGGAGGTAATAAAGGTCTTTGAAAGCGAGGAGCTAACATGGGTGGGAATTTCTTGACTCTGTCCTTATCAGCTTGATGTTCTCTCTGACGAGTGTCCACCTTGACCGACAAAGCAATGAGGTCTTCTACTTGCGTGGGTAATTCACGGGAGACCAGGTCATCTTTGAGGCGGATAGAGAGACCATTGTAGAAAGCAGCGTGATAGGCATCATTGTTCCAGCAAGTCTCTGCAGCGAGGGTATGGAATTCAATGGCATATTCTGCTACACTGCGATTACCTTGGCGGATCTGGAACAGACGAGAAGCGGCCGTCGCCACCCGACCGGGAGCATCGAACACCATCCGGAATTCATGAAGGAAGGCTTTGGAATCATCAATTAAGGGAGACTCCTTCTCCCAGTGTGGAGAAGCCCATTCAAGCGCTTTCCCCGCCAGACGAGTGATCACGAAACCAACCTTTGCACGTTCAGAGTTGAATTCCGCAGGTTGTAGGGCGAACCGGATCTGGCACTGATTCACAAAAGCACGACAGGCTTGAGGGTCGCCGCTGTAGAGAGGCGGTGCAGGAATTCGCGGACCAGAAGGGGTGGATGAAGTAGCCATATCGGCAGCAACCCGCGTGGGCGTTTTCGGCGTTGGAGTAGTCGGCGTTAGCATGGATAACTTTTCCAAAATCGCCTCCAGCGTGTGTCCGACATAATTTTGCCGAGCTTCGTACGCCTCCATGCGGGTATGCAGACCTCGAAAGGCCCTGCCGAAATCCGGCGGAGCTTCCTCAGTGGGATCCATGGCCCAAGAATAATGTCAGGGAGCCGGGAGCTCCCTCCAGGGAGGTTGTCAGGATCAAGGAGGAAGCCCTCTCGAGGGAACAAGGTCGCGGTGTCCAAAGGGTTAAACGAAGAATAGTCAGGATCCAGGCAAGAGTTCACAGGCAGGCAGAATACAACGAAGTCCAAAGTCCAGGCAAAGGGGTCAGGATACAAGGCAGGGACAGGATTAGGCAATAAGGCACACAGGAAACCCAGGATATGCTTAGGGAAAGTTATCCTATTCTTGGGCGCCATTCTGGCGTCTAGTTGGTGTTTTTATTTTCAAATTTGGCGCCATTCCGATGCCATTGACGCTCTTGCGCCGACGTCGGCGCGCTGACGTCATCGCCCGGCGCCGCTACCCACGTGGCGGCCATGGGCGCCGCCATTTTGGGAGCGACGCCGGCAAGGATGGACGCGCTGCCCGGAGCTCCTGGGCCTGCTCCGGGCGGCGATCGTTACACTTTCACACAGATGCTCACCTATACAGAGGGGAGAACTTTCATATGTACTGTATACGGTATGTAGCATGACCCCTTTTCTAATGTTCTAATTACTCACTTTCACCCCTTTACCCTGTTTACTAATTCCATAACATTTGTAAAATATTAATTTTATACTGAAAAATATGAAACTAGTGTAAAATCAAATACCTATTTATAAAGCTGCTGCATTTGTTCTAAGGCCAAGCTTACCCTTATGGTTTTAGTCATATGTAAATACTCTAGATGTATTATTTATAAAAGGGTTTCACCACAATTTATGGTGAGCTATACACTTCAATTGACTTGTCATTTCGAAATTACTGCATGGCTAGTAAAACTACATAAGAACTTGAGCATCTTATGACATTTCAGTAGCTTGTTGAAAGCTACATACTTTAACTAGACTGGTTACAGTACTAAATGATACACCTTACTTGTCCCTTTAAAGCTCTTTAATTATGCTGTATATTGCACATAAATAACATATTTATATTTTATACACTGTAAACTAAAGCCCCATGTCAAGTTTGCTTATTTTAGAGATTGTAAAGCCCATAACCATGTTACAACCTGCCAAGCAAGCACAACCAACAAGTTGTGTTTTACTGCCAAGGTCAACCTCTTTCAAATCCAGGACTTGTTGCCCAAGCAGTGTGTTGGCCCAAGATGTAGGGTACTGGAATTGCATGTGCAATGATCTCCATGTTGGAAATGCACACAGGCAAGATGGTGGAGACCTATTTTAAATGGCCATGGTCTTGATTATGGAAAGCAGTGTTATGAATAGGTATGCCAGTCTTTTAGTTTTCCCATTGTTATTGCTGACATTTTAATTGTGCTGCTGGCAAGTAAAATATACATTATAAAAGTGCTAATGAAATGGTATAACCCAAGATTAAACAAAACAAAACAGTGGCCCCTAAGCATGCAGTCTATATTTGAGAGTTTGATTTATGAAATATGATGCACTGTCTTTTGTCATGTTGTCATAAATCTCCTTCTGAAGTTCCCGTTCTTACAGTGGAATATTAATGTAGCAAACTGTTTCTTTTTATGACTTCACCCTATCTTATGAGATAACCTTTTTATGGTTCCCGCAAATTTCTCTCTCACACACACAGATAGCTTTCTTTCACAACATTTTTCTTCCTGCCAAAAAAAGCAGTTCAATTGCACCCTGGGAAAAGGTAAAGCACATGATAATTTGTCTCTCACAGAAATCCATATTTTTCTTTCATCCTTAACACATTTTTACATTTGTGCTTTTGGCATGCAATGGGATTTTCTTTGTAGATAAGTATTGTTCTGCTAAAATATAGGATGTCATTAGCTCGAAATATTCATTTATAGTCATCCATAAATGAGAACATGATAGCAGTATTTAGAAAAGCGTTTTTTTTAAACTAAGCTAATAAATATGATCATTTCATACAATTAAACGTGTTCTTAGAAAATTTTAGCTTGTCAAGGCTCTGCTATTTATCACAACAATTTGTTAAATAGAACAACCACGCAAATACAATTAGGGGATCCGTTATCCATAAACCGAATTACGGAAAGGCTGTCTCCCGTAGACTTCATTTTATCCAAATAATCCAAACTTTTGAAAATGATTTACTTTTTCTCTGTAATAATAAAACAGTTGCTTGTACTTGATCCAAATATAAATAAATGAGATATTATGAAAACTTATTGGAAGCAAAAGCAGACTATTGTTTTTTTTTTAATGTTTACATGATTTTCTAGTAGAGTTAAGTTATGAAGAGCCTAATTACGGAAAGATCCATCATATTATATTATATTATCCGTATTATTAGCATTCTGGATAACAGGTCCCATACCTGCATATGCTTTTTAGACTGCCTTATTCATTTTCATTCATAATTTAGACCCAGGATTGATTGCTTTTGAACACAGGTTGGTGTAGCACAGTAAATAATTAACAGAAAATAAAAATCAGTGGGGACATTGAAGAGCTGGTATTACAGGTTTCACCCGCAAAGGTTAGCTGTCTGGTAGTCATTTTTTATTCCACTGTTCTTTTATATCCAAGATCAAACACCTTGCCAAATCCTGGGCATTCATCTGCATGACATTGCCCAAATTCAATTTTGAGTCATGAAACACGTCGAGCCATGCTCTCTCCCTGCCCGTAATACATCAGTGCTTTTAACCTGTATTTACCACAACGTGTTGAATAAAGTTTAAAGTTTTAACTTCCTTGTCCCGTGGATTCAGTGACCAATGCAGTCTCTTGGTGCTTTCAAGACTTTGATTGGTCGACCACGTGACCAGAGTGGAAAGGCTGCAGTCCATCCGCATGAGGATTCTCCCTCTCCATGACATTTCCTTTGGAATTTCTTGTTCTCAATATAAAAACTGATGTCTGCCCTGATCCTGTAATATGTTTAGGATTAGAAAAAACAGAAAAAAATTTTGTTTAACTAAAATATTTTAAAAAGGTCTTGATGGCTGTGTACATTTAGATCTAACCACATGTGGTGGAACCTTTTTTATGGTTTATAAAGTTTATAAAGGTTATTGTGTCCAAGTCATGTAGGGAAGCTGGGACAAATAAGCCATGCAGGCAAATGTAAATTATTGAAACCATCTTCCATTTCCTTGAAAATAAAATATAATTGCTATTTTTATAAACTATTCAATATAAAATGTATTCATGTTTTGTTCATTTTCTGAATTAAAACCATTGTGGTACTTGGGTGGGCTGCTTTTATTGATGTCATCGGGGTCCTCTACACAACATCAGTTTACTTCTACGCGGGAAGCAGCATTGCTGATAAGTGGAAGGTGTGCAAATGCTGACACCGTGTACTTACTCTGTGTGCAACTAACCTCCTTCATGCATAAACCCTTCTCAAAGGACTTTTAAGCAATGATTTGATCACAAAATCTAGTTAATAATAAAGTCTGGGCAAAATGTGCTCTGTCAGTGTAAGCAAACCCTGACTTCCACCTATTTCATAAGCAAGTGTTGGTGGTTACAAGGAAAATGTTAAAAAAGGAATAGGAATTTGGTGATAGTGCCAGCCTAATGATGTTCATATGTAAGTTATTAAACAGATGAGAATGTTGCACTGAATCAGATCTGCTGATGCCTCAGCTGCTACTTCTATTAACATTATACAGTTAGACCATGTTTTCATACAATCTGATTTATTCTAAAGAAAATGTACATAGAATGTAACTGATTTGATGAGGTGTTCCATTAATTTCCATTTAGTATGTGAAAATTTCTTAACTTTTGCCCAAAACTGTTTGAGAAGTTGAACTGTTTACTGGCATAAGGCCGGCGTGACGGATATTAGGAAACTGTAATACTTTATTGTACATTGGTAAAATAAAGTGGGAGATGTGATGTGTCTTTATTTAGGAGCCAGGTCATGTTTTCTGGTTTACAAAATGAAAGCTATAAAAATACTAGTGAAAACATACATCTTCTGCCTTACTCTGTAATCAAAATAATCCTTATTGGATCATCCTTTTTTCTTTCCTAACACTCTTCAGTCAAGAAATCAAATCACAGGCACTGAGAAGTGTGAACTCCAATACACTGCCAGAGTTCCCCTGAGAAGAACTTAAACTGCAAAAGACAGGGATATACCAGTAGTAATGCTGAAAAAAAGATACCACCTCCAGCTGCAGATACTGTATGCTCAAGCAAAAGCAATTCCCTAACACACAGAAATGAAAATGAATAAAGAATTTGTTATTGACAAAAACATATGGTATGTGATCTGGGGGATTGGTTGCTTTTCATAAAACATAAACCTACAATAACACTGGATACCCCAACGAGCAGCTACTTTACATTTACTCCAGTGAAGTTGTATGTTTGTTTATGGCATTTGTTATGATGCCTTTGTAGCCTGAGAATGGTGTTAAAGTAGTGTGACTTGCTGCCAGTGTATTGTGGATACCCTTGGGTTGTGGGTAACTCCCTGCAACTCCCAGCAGTGTGTGTTGACCCCTTTTAGCACCTTACTCTCAGGGGGATCTTGTATGTCTCCTGGTGCACAGATCAACCAGGTTGGAACTAACAGCAGTTCAGTGGGTTGCTTCAAACAAATAACTTGTTTATTGAACAAATGAAAGTGGATCTGTTTACAGCAATCAGGCAATATAGATCTTCAAATACATTTACGGCAATCAGTGGAAAACTTTCACTCTTCCAGATACTACAAGTAGATTCCTCTCAGGGGGTACTGAAGCCTGTCGGTGATTTCCCCAGCACCAGGGATCCCACAGATTTCCCTGCTCCTGAGCTCATCCACTGGTATCCCTGGTGGCTTTATCACCGCAAGGGTGCTAACCACATCTACTCTCCATGTTGGAGCCAGAAAGCTGCTTACTATATACACTACCTCTAACTTCCACTCCTAGAGCGACTATTACACAAACTTCTAGCATTGGATAATTTTTCCATAACCAGGGCCTGTAACCTGCTCAGACCCACTCCTGTACCCAGCTCCCCACAAGGTGGGATCCAGAAAGAGCCCTGAACACTGCCATCTACTGGGTAAGCAATGAACACCTTAAGGACTATCCCCCCATACCAAAAGAAATAGATAAAAAACCTTGAAGGCCTCAAACTCCACCACTTAATCAACCAATGCTGCAGCCAAATGGGGTTCAGTATCAATTAGACCATACTATGCGCAAAATAATTGCAAGATTCCTTACCTGTGTTGCCCAGACTGTGCTGCCTCCTGGGCTTTTCATGGTGTGTGAATTCATTGGTGTGCTTAGAGTTGGGATGTTGCTTTTCTTGGGTTTGGTCTTTAATTATAATAAGCTTATAAGGCATGGCAGTACATCTGCTGATATGTCATGTGATGAAGATATGACATCGATCAGGATTTTTACTTTTGTTACAAGTATAAGATGTTAATACTATCCCTATATATTGCATATATGCTTTGTTATATATCGGCCAAATGTGTGTGTATGCATTTGTTTGCCAATCTTGTGTGCTTTTGCTAAAGCTACTATTTTACTTTTATTGGAAAAAAATTGTTGCCACCTTTTGTGTGAAAAAATACTATTTTCTCTGTATTCCTTCTTTCCAGTAATTCGCCATCATTTTTACTGGAACCCTATTTAGAAAGGAAGAACAACAGTGTAGCTTTAAACAGCTTACTGACTCAGTGGTATTAATACTAACAATTTTTGAAGTCTTCCTTAATGCCATAGCCTTCACTATGGTAAAATATTGTACATTATTGAGATGTTTTGCGGTAGATACTTTATATTATACAGAGCCAGAAAGTTCAGATTTAGATTAGGAGGCACAAAGCCAAAATAGCCATAATGTGAATGCAAAAATGTTACTACTGGTTCTCTCATATTTAGCAATGATATTTGATCATAAGTCATGTTATTAGCCTTTTTTTAGCCAGCCCTTTTTCAGTATATATTGATGCCATTTTGTTTAGTAATATAGTATTTAGTATAGCTCTCATCAGAAACCCTTATATGTCTGCATATTCTGAAGAGTTTTAAATATGAAGTAATATGTACAATTGCAGGTGTCTTACCACCATATGGTGTATTTTCCTCTTACATTACACCCTATCTCCATTGCTTTATATACCTCCCTGTTCTTATATAGAAGTGTGAAGGGGGGGTGGCTGAAGTGAATGGCAATCTACCATTTTAAGCCACAGATTTACAAAAGACTCTCAGCCCTCTCATAAATATAGAAACTAAACCATTTCCTTCCTCAAAAAGTTCTTGATTGCAGTTTAATAAATGTATGAATATTATAAAAAATAAAATCTGCAAATTTAATGGGGTAGAGTCATGTGCTGAAAATCCATCCTGCTGAAATATTTTATTTTATTGCAAAGAGTAATTTCAGATATCAGATTAATTTCCTGTCCGTTTAGCATAATTTTCACAATTTGTGCTACAAAAATGTTAACAATATATTTTATTAATGGTTTATATATATAGCAAAATGTGTGGAATTTATCAGCTCTGTAAAAAGTTTCACGCTATTACTTTCCATTTTATTTTTTTTACAGTGTTCTAACTATTCTTAATGGAAAGAACATAGGAAAATGTACAGATGTAGCAATAAATTTTGCCTCCTGTAGAAATTCTGTGTCAGGCTTGTATTATGACTCCCCAATGGATAAAATCAGTATTATAAAGGCAAAATTTTAATTTCTCACCAGGATGTCAACATTAAATGCCTATTATTATTGTTATAAGAGTAAATTAGGCTTTTCATTTTATTATTAATTATTAATGTTTCTAAGGTAATATTGGGCAACAATTACCATTTTGTATGGTTATAAATGAGACTAAAGATACAAATCGTATCATTCATCACAAATAAACACTTTTTACTTTAGTAAATTAATCAGTTAATGATTATTATTACAGGCATGGGACCTTTTATGCACAATGCTTGGAGCCTGTTTTTTTCCTGATTGTTAGGTGAAGTTCCTAAACCTGACTGTTTTGCCAGCCTGACTGTCCCATCTCAGCCTGTCAGTTAGATTTTCTAATGCTAACGGACTCCTGCTGCACATATATGGCAGCCCCCTCATACAGGAACATGGGGCATCAGACAGTTAATGTAAAGGCATTGTGCAAATACTTTACAGCATTAGTTATAAGTAGCTTTTAAAGGCAATATTAGATTGCCTTTAAAGATGAAAAAAAGTTTAATTTCTGGTGTCAGTATCACTTTAAGTCTACTAGAAAATCATATAAACTTTAAATAAATCCAATAGGCTGGTTTTGCTTCCAATAAGGATGGATTATATCTTTATCTTATATATGTTTATTATTACAGAGAAAAGGGTAATCATTTTTCGAAATGTGGATTATTTGGATAAAATGGAGTCTATGGGAGATGGTCTTTCAGTTATTTTGAGTTTTAATATGATTTCAACCAAGAAATCAGTTTTACAGAATAATTTCAAAGGTTCTGCAATCCCATTATCTTGTACTGACTAGGGATGTAGCGAACAGTTTGCCGGTGAACTAGTTCGCGCGAACTTCGACTGTTCGCGTCCGCCGAATGTTCGCGAACGTCGCGCGACGTTCGCCAATACGAGTTCGCGTTCGATTCGAACAAAAATCGTTCGACCATTCGATTCCTTCGACCGCTAAAATCGAAGGATTTTCGTTCGAATCGAACGATCGAAGCCATTGGATCGAATGAAATCATTCGATCGAATGGCTTCGATCGTTCGAGTCGAACGAAAATCCTTCGATCGAACGATTAAAATCCTTCGATCGTTCGAATCGAACGATTTTCGGATGTTCGAAGTTCGCGAACTGTTCGCGAACTGTCCGCATTTTTTGCCGGTGTTCGCGAACGGCGTTCGCGAACACATCGGCGGCGGTTCGCTACATCCCTAGTACTGACCCTGAAGCCCATGTGACTTGATTATGTACTCAAGGTCCACTTTAAATTCTACTGGACAATACTAGGATGAAATCAGACAGACTATTCACTAGTTTCTTTGGTTTTCAATATATTCTTAACATTTTCTGTCCAAACATGACCTCTCACCCTTAAGGATTACCGAGACAGAACTAAACTGTCTAGCCACAATATCATCCTAGTAGAGTGACGCCTAAAACTGAAAATAGCAAGGACTGGGCCAGTCCTCCTACCTCCTAAATTATCTTCAGTACTGTATTTCTCTTAAACACAATCATTTTCCCTGTTCCTAACATCTACTGCCTGGATTTCATAATTTAGATATTTTTCTCTTTCACCCAGAATGTGTAGAACATAGTCATCACTTCCTGTTTTGTCTTCTATAACATTTCAAAATTGTTCGTTTTTAATTCCCTCCGGTTTTGGCAGCTGTAGCGTACTCATGTTCCTAGAGTTGCAAAGAATTGCTCATGTATACCCTAAATTTTAAACAAAAGAGTGTTTCAAAAATGATAACGCTATCAAATTGATTTCATACTTGACCATGGTTTTATAAATGTATAAAAATTTTCATTGAATTCCTTATTCAGTATAAATCTCAATGTCAAAAGCCTATTACCCTTTTGGGCCCAGTTACATTTTAGGCATAGACCTTCAGTATAATCCAAAAAGCTCTCTCTGATGAGAGTCCACTTACAGCCGAAATCATTAGTTATATAGCACCTGCATACATCTGTTTTCGATACTTGTAAACAGGCATTTAAAAGCATGACTTAACTCTGTACCTGTTGCTTATTTTTAAAATACCTTATACCTAATATACTCCTTGGTAATTGGATTTTTAATGTAGAGAGTTGCTGAATAAAAATCTAAATAACTCAAAAATCACAAATTACAAAATTAAAACAAATTGTCTCAGAATATCACTGTATACATCATACTAAACGTTAATTTAAAGGTGAACAACTCCTGAGGAAGATCACTATGATGTGATCGAAACATTGGTATTTATTTAGCTTGTCTATTAAAATCAGTTACTTCAATTGAGCCTGTTGAGTGCAATTTATTTTATTTCATATATATATATATATATATATATATAATATATATATATATATATATATATATATATATATATATATATATATATATATATATATATACACATTTTTTTGTAGGATTCAAGGATCAAAGTACAAATGGCAGCTTTCACCCAGTGGCCATTTTCCCTCTGACACATCATCAGTAACAGTGAAATCATGCAATTCAGAATACAGGTTTACACAGGCACAACATTCTTTGATAAAAGATTCTGCTAGGTTTGAGCACTGTAATGGTTATCACATAGGATAGACAGCTAGAGTTTCTATGGGAATCAGCAATGCTATCGCTTCATTGGCTGTAAAACTGGGGGGAGGGTTAGTAATCTGAGTTGAGAAGGATTGAGCATGCTCATGAGCCCACAGCCAAAGTAAATTCCTGAGGGAGGGAGCAGAGTGGGTTAGAGAAGTGGAAGGATTTCTAAGTGATTAAGGGGATGCTGCAGCCTTACTGTTAACCTTTTAACAACCTGAGTGGCAGTTATCTAAAGATTTCAAAGAGGCTGTTCACTGATTAAATATTTGTGGGAGGGTTTACATGTCCTTTAAAATGGTCCCATATTACATCTCTTTCAGCTGCCATTTAGTTTATATGTGCTAGCCCTTATTCCCAGATGCCCATGCTTTCACACAGTTAATCATTTTAGAATTTAGTCATCTAACACTCTGGGGCACATTTACTAAGGGTAGAATTTCGAAGTTAAAAAACTTCGAAATTCTACCATCGAATTTGATACTTTGATCAAACTATTGTCAAACTATTTTTTTCATCGCAAATGGCAGTTTTCAAGCAAAGTAAAACGATATAATCCTACGAATGGAGCGATTCGAGGATCGTACAAAAAAAACCTTTGGCTTCTAAAAACTTAGCCAAAGACTTAGATACAACTTCGAACTTCAAATTCAAAAAGATCAACTGAAATTAAGTTGAAGTTTTTTTGGGTCGAATAGGTCCATTTTCGATCGAATAGGTCCGTAATCTGCCAAATTCGAATCCTACGAATCGAAGGAATATCGCATTCGATCGAATTTGATTCAAAGTTTTTCCCCAAAAAAACCTTTTGACTCCAGATGGGTTCTAGGAGGTCCCCCATAGGCTAACCAGCAATTCGGCAGGTTTAAGGTGACAGAGACAGTACTTTGATTTATTAATGGTTGAATTTGTGAAGTTTTTTCTATTTGAATCGAATTTTGGCCTATTCGATGGTCAAAGTACCCGATATTCTAAGTTTTTGAATTCGAAAATTCATTTAGACTCTTAGCAAATGGGCCCCTCTGTGTGTGATTGGCTCATCTACAAGACATAAAATGCTGTTGCAGCAGTTCAATAAAAGGTAACTCTTCAACAATATTGTATCACCTGATGTAGGTAAGCCTTTTCTCAAAAGAATATTTTAGAGTTTTAAGAACACATACACACAAAATAAAGTAGAAATCCTTTGTAGTTCATATTTTACAAGTGTTGCCATTTGAATCATCTAGTTTCAGATGATGTATATAGCATGGACTGGATGAAACAATATATGACATGATTAAACCCACCAGCTCTGATTCATCCAGAGCCCACGAAAGAAAGATGGCAAGCACATGTCATTACATTCTGTTATCATTTCTTTCTTGCAACTATAGTATCTACTTTAAGAGTGGGAGCTTCCCAACACAATTCTAAGTTGTAATCATGGTGTTCTCTGTCCTGGCAAAAGGCAACATATTGCCTGTAAAGATAATTAGCACCAAGTGGAAATACAGAATATCAGTCAGTGTGTATCTCACTCAGTAAATCATGTCAACAGCAGGTTTAATATCTGAACGATTTTCAAGACAACAGCGGAGGAGCATATTTCTATAACATTTCCAAGGTAACGCTGTTTCAAGTGCCAACGATTTCTCACAGTCGACTCAGAAGATTTGGAAACATTATTCCCATTATCCAGGATCAGAAGAAGGGAAAACAGACACTTTATAATAAGTCATGTTTCTAGTATTTCTTCAACAGTTCACTGCAGTGTTGTTTTTAGACAGAACCAGAATGAAAAAAAGTAATAGAACACAGAGAAACACGGAATCATTCCTTTTGCTTATTTGTACTTTTTCCAATAACTTGTTTGAAGTTTAGGAACGGCAGGTGTCCAAACAGGATTGTTTGCTTAGTGTGGGGAGATTTCCGCTGTTTATATCAATTACACATTTCTAAGATACCTACTTGTAGGCATCCACATTTTTATCCCTGTCACGTCTTAGCTGTTTCCTGTCTCGCCACTGAGGACAACACAGGATTTGCATTCAGCTTGGTTTCTGAGAGAAAGTGATTAACATGATATAGGTTGTTTTAGATAGTGAGCCTTTACTTTGCCATTTGTAAATATCTGAAGCAAGATTTAATATATATATATATATATATATATATATATATATATATATATATATATATATATATATATATATATATATATAATATATATATGTACATGTGCAAGATGTAATATATATACATATATACACAGAATATATATATATGTGTGTATATGTGCAAGATGTAATATATATATATATATACACAGTATATATATGTATGTGTGTATATATATATATATATATATATATAGAGTGTGTGTGTATATATGTGCAAGATGTAATATATATATATATACACAGTATATATATGTATGTGTGTATATATATATATATATATATATATATATATAGAGTGTGTGTGTATATATGTGCAAGATGTAATATATATATATATATATACAGTATATATATGTGTGTGTGTGTATATATATATATATATATATATATATATATATATATATATATATATATAGCTTTATTTATGCAACTGAAAAATAAATATTTGTCTCCTCTATGAAAAAGCTCAAGCATGAAATTAGAATAGTAGAGTTAATAATTTGACAGGCTGTAGGAACCTGAACAAAATTATATTTTCTAAGAGAAGATTGTGTTCGATTTGTCAGCACTTTTCGATTAACAAGGTTAAAGGGGTGGTTCAACTTTTAGCTAACGTCTGGGGGCATATTTATCAAGGGTCGAATTTCGAATTGAAAAACGTCGAAATTCGAGTTCAAAAAGACCACCCGAAATGAAGTTGAAGTTTTTTTTTTTTTTGGTCGAATAGGTCCGCTTTCGATCAAATAGGTCCTCATTCGGCCAAATTCGAATCGTACGAATCGAAGTAATAGTGCATTCGTTCAAATTCAATTCTAAGTTTTTCCCCTAAAAAAACATAGATTTTTTAAAGTCCACCAATTGACTCCAATTAGTTCCAGGAGGCCCCCCATAGGCTAAAACAGCATTTTGACAGGTTTTAGATGGCGAATGGGCAAAGCCGAATTTTTAAAGAGACAGTACATGATTATTGTCGATATTCTAATTTTTTTCAAATTCGAAATGAATTTGAACTATTCCCTAGTCGACGTACACAAAAAATAGCTTGAAATTCTAATTTTTTTAATTAGAAAATTCACCTCGACCTTTGATAAATCTGCACCTTAGTATGTTATAGAATGGCCAGATCAACTTTCCAATTGGTCTTCATTATTTATTTTTTATAGTTTTTGAACCATTTGCCTTCCTCTTTTCAGCTTTCAAATGGGGGTCACTGACCCCATCTAAAAAACAAATGCTATGTAAGGCTACAGATTTATTGTTATTGCTACTTTTTATTACTCGTCTTTCTATTCAGGCCCTCTCCTATCCATATTCCAGTCTCCCATTCAAATCAGTGCAGGGTTGCTAGGGTAGCTTGGACCATAGCAACCAGATTGCAGAAATTTCAAACTGGAGAGCTGCTGAAAAATAAGACAAATAACTCAAAAACCACAAACAATAAAAAAATGAATACCATTGCAAATTATCTCAGAATATTACACTCTTCGTCCTAGTAAAATTTAACCGAAAGGTGAACAAGCCCTTTAAATATCAGGAGCTGCAAGAGACAATAGCCTGCACTTTTGCATGGCATCTTCTAATGCCTAACTGTCAATAGCTTCATCTATTCTGCAAAATATAATCAATAATACAGATTTCTGTAACAAACATATGCTAAAAGTAGAATGATGCAAGTACGGGTATAGGACCCGTTATCCAGAATGCTTGGGACCTGGCATTTTCTGGAATATGGATCTTTCCATAATTTGGATCTTTCTACCTTAAGTCTACTAGATAATCATGTATACAATAAATTAACCCAAACAGCTGGTTTTGCTTCCAATAAAGATGAATTATATCTTAGTTGGGATCAAGTACAAGGTAGTGTTTTATTATTACAGAGAAAAAGGAAATCATTTCTAAAAATTAGAATAGGGGTTTGGTAATTTGGAGCTTTCTGAATAACATATACAATACCTATATACTGCATGTACATATATGAGAAGGTGTATCTTTCAAAGTAAACAAGGGGGTCTTGGCAGACTTTTTAAAGCAGGAGTATATGAGGGAAGTTAACATAGTTTTAAGGAATATATTAGAAAGACTTCCAAGGGGCCAAAGGTCCAGTCCTTTAGACATGTGATGGAACTTCAATAAAATAATGTGTACGTGGGGAGGGCAGAGGTCATAGTGGATCTAATTCAGAGTCTGCCTGGAGAGACATGTGATGATGGGGTGCAGGGAGTAATTCATTAGTACATAGAGCACCAGTGTTTTCTCCTGTATTAACTTACATATGGTTCATGGACACTATTTGCCACCTCTATAGGAAGGCAGAAATGCCCTTGGGACGTATTTTTTTAACAATATACAGACAGATGGCTGCTACACCGATACTCTGTGCCACAAGTGCAATTTAAAACAAGTTCATTACTTTCTGACCCCAGTTCTGGAGAGACACGTTTTAACTACATTATGGGGGGTATTTACTAAAATCTGAATTCATCTCATATTTTATTGAAAAAAACTATGACCAAACTCCCACGCCTTATTTTAGCTTATTTATTGATAAAAAAAATGTATTTAATCAGGCTTCTTCCTGAATTGCTCAAAGTTTTTCCCAATTGCTAGAATTTTTCACGTTATTGCTTGAAAACCCAGAAAAAGTAGGATTTTCGGACTAAACTCAGTGCAGACCAAAACTTCACAGGAGCCTCTCTTTTCGGATTTGGGCTTTTTGCAGCATCTGTGAAAAAAACTAAATTTTTTTGAGATTTCAACATTCAAATTTTAATAAATAACCCCCTAAGTGTAGGTCAGTTTATCAGTTGTCAAGGTTGAGGGGCTAAAAACAAGGATAGTGGAAAAAAATGCACAATAAAACATGTACAACTTTTTTTCCATGAGCACTAGCTTATTTAGAATACAAGCAAAAATCACATTCTTCCATTCATTTTTTATTGAGGCTAAAAATCACAAATGCTTAAAAAAATTGGAAAACTTTTGTTAAAGACAATTTCCATTGTCTTCAATGTGAACAGCTTTTTCTGTTGACTTTCAAGTTTTTTTCTTTGATGAATTATGATTATTTGAGATTCCAAATATTGAGAAAAAACCAACTCGAATTTTGATAAATTGGCCCCTGAATATAATATAACATACTGCTTATAAGGATAAACACTTTATATGTCATGTTGTAGAAGTGGTTTAAAGGAGTTGTTCACCTTTGAGTTAAGCTCCCCATAGATTCGACGATTCGTCTTGCCGAATGACCAATTTTAGGGAAGTTCGACCAATCTTTCGAAATTATCGTGCGGTTAGTGGGATTCGAAATATCGTACATCTTACGATTTTTTCGGCCGAGATCTGTCAGGAAATTGATTGGCCAGGTTACAAAAATCTTTGTAGGTCCCAGTGCAATCTATCAAAATTTGCAGGGCCAAGCAGGCAGCTCCCCTTTGTTTTCCTGGCAAATTGGTCTTTTTAGTTGATGGTCAATTCGTACGATCGTACGATCATTCCGAGAAAATCGTGGCCTCACGATGAGGATTGGATCTTTTAAAAATCTCAACATCTATGGCCAGCTTTAGTATGATGTAGAGCGTGATATTTTGAGACAATTAACATTTGATTTTCATTTTTTATCAGCTCTATTTTTTGAGTTACTTAGCTTTTTATAAAACAGCTCTCCAGTTTGCCATTACAGCAATCTGGTTGCTAGGTTCCAAATTGCCCTAACAACCACGCTGCAATTTGAATAATAATGAGACTGGAATATGAAGAGGAAAGGGTCTGAATAAACATATGAGTAATAAAAACAATACGTATGTAGCCTTACAAAGCATTTGTTTTTTTAGATGAGGTCAGTGACCCCCATTTGAAAGCTGGAAAGAGTCAGAAGAAAAATCAAATAAATTAAAAAGATAAAAAATTTAAAGATTTGGCCATTCTGTAACATACTAAAGTTGACTTAAAGGTAAATCCCCTCCCCCTTTTATTTGAAAAAGAATCTCACTTTTGCAGTTGTTGCACTTCCAAACTAAATTCAAATCTATACATATGTATAATTTCCTAATAAGATTTCTAGTAATACTGTAAAGTGATTTTGTTTAAGCTGATAAAAAGGGAATTGTATTTCCCTTTCTTATATATTAATAGCTAATGACCATGAGGAGAAAATGGGAGCATGAGCATATAACTAGGCCTATAGAATTCTATCTAAGAGATAAGTGGTCATGAAACGATGAATATAAAATAGAAGTTATATAGGACCTACCTTTCTACTTAGTGAGATCCATTTTAATTCTACAGCATTGTATCAACACTGCAGTTGCAGATGTGACTGGTTTGACTTTGCGCAGTGGAAAATATTAGTCCATCTCTGAGCTAGAAAATAGCCAACCATGTATACAGGAGCGCCCATTCTTTACAACTGCGAGGTCTACTTTTAGAGATGTCGTTCCAATATGATCTACATTCATAAAAGCCTTGTTAGCATTATGTTCCTTGGAAAACAGTCCTTAAATACTGATTTATGGGAACATATATATTGCTATATTTAACAACTATTTCTTATGTAACCATAACATAATAAATATCTGAATGAAAAGCATGAAATAGAAGTCAAGCTGTTTGTTGACAGTGTCTTGAGATCCCCAGCTAAAGGTCTACTGGTAGATCACGATCTACCTTTTGGGCACCCCTGATGTATAACATGCATCACTTATCTAATCCTGTATTAATATAATTATAGATAACACATAAAACTATTTGTCAAGATTTCTAAAAAACACAGAGAGATTTATGAATGGCACTTTAATGCCTAGGTGCCACTAAGTGAAATGCTTGGTCAGAACAAAGACAGCTCGGTATGATTGGGTGTCGGGCAGGTCAGAAGTTTTGTAAAGAAGGACTCCTGCAATCTGTAATGCAGCTTGATTCCCTTAAAAAAGGATTTCGTTTTGTACTTTTCTTTAAAACAGGAACAAGTGTGTTACATGTACTAGAAAGGTGGGAAAATGGTTTGCCAAAAAGTATCATTTATGACTACAGATTTAATCTAAGATAATAAGCTGCCTAAGAACAAAATTCTCATTTTGGTTCCTGTGTGAAAAACAACACCCAGGCTTTCTCTGAAGAGATGACTTGATATTTCTATGGAGTGAGGCAATATTTGTATAAGTTTGGAGGTGAGTCATTTGTTTCCCACATTAAACTTGTATAAAAACCAAGCATGAAATGTTCAGCTGTGGGCTTGTATTTCTCTGAATGTGAGTGATCTATCTGATACAAAAATGATGTAGTATTCACTAGCATGGCTGACCGCAGGTCTATGGGGTGAGAGGAGTTTTAACCTTATTCAAACTTGTCTTAAGCATCTCTATATGAGATGGTCCACAGAAGAAATAAAAAATAGTTGTGTTTTTCAGGTCAGATACTTCGATTTTCATCTTATAATGTGCATGTTTTGCCTGTTGTATGTACTGTAGGTAATTTACATTTTAATATACAGTATATTGCTTTCATTTGTATAGTGTTAGTACAACTCATTTACTCTTTGCTAAAAGGTGACTTGCTGGATGTGTTGTGCCATGCAGCTTTTAGGGTCAAACATAGCATTTGAACAGTACTATTATCAAGGAAGTCGCTGTACAAATGAACAAGTTTAACTAGGTAGAAACCAGCTATGCTAAATTGTAAGTATACCAGTATGTAAGCTACTGAGCAACTGGAAAACTAGATATATGAATGACCAAGACAAAGTCTATTTAAAGGAGAAGGAACCCCAGTGGACGCAAAAACCCTCCCCCCCTCCCCTGTGCTGCTTCCCCTCCCTCCACCCCTCTGGCCTACCTGTCCCGCTGGGCAAATGCCCCTAACTTGTTACTTACCCTTCTGCGCAGGTCCAGTCTACGGAGTTCACCGACAACATCTTCTTCCAAGCAATCTTCTTCCTGCTTTGACTGGCGCATGCGCAGTAGGAGCATTTCGCCGGTACGGATCTACTGCGCATGCACCAAAAGTCACGGAAAACTTCGTGACTTTTGGCGCATGCCAGTAGATCCGCACAGGCGAAATGCTCCTACTGTGCATGCGCCAAAACGCCGGTCAAAGCAGGAAGAAGATTGCGTGGAAGAAGATGGTGCCTGTGAACTCTGTGGACTGGACCTGCGCAGAAGGGTAAGTAACAAGTTAGGGGCATTTGCCCAGTGGGACAGGTAGGCCAGGGGGGAGGAGGGAGGGGAAGCAACACAGGGGAGGGGGGGAGGTTTTTGCGCCCACTGGGCTTCCTTCTCCTTTAAATCAGTAACTGTTCAGTAGCACACAGATCTGGGTAGCAGCTCAATGCCATTCTGTTGGTTCTGACTTATTACTCACTGTCTTGAAGTAGCACTAACACTAAATTACTCAAGACAAATCAGCAGGTAGAAGTGGGTGCATGTTATGGTACAGGTATTATTTACTCCATTTGGCTGGCTATAATAATGTCCAAGCATTTTGGAGTAGGGGGTGAAAAAAAAAATCAGAAATCTGTGATTTTGTTTTGTTTAATGACTTGGTTGTGTAATTTAATATTTTTAATCAAATGAAACTCCAGGTTTATCTTAACACCACTTCTGTGAATTTCCCCAGGTAAGGCTTCCACTACCAAAATAAAGGCTTGCTTTTGTAATCATGGTTTTATTGATGGGCTTCATGCAGTTTGGCAAATCACTGTAATACCACTGACGTGCTAGTGTAGCCCTATTCTGCTACTGAAGGAAATCCTTTGCTGATTTCCTTTATTTTGGTGCTACAGGAGTCCTGTGTCTCCACTATGTCGGAGTACAGGTGATCTCTAATTTGTTGTGACTCCACTTAGGGTCAGGACAGACTGGGCTGTAATACCCCTCCTTAGAAACCTCTGATCCACAATCACACACAGAGAACATGCGGAGGGGTTTATTAGCAGGACACTGTACCTTTAAATACATGGGATACCTGCAGCCAGCAATAACTTCACATAATCATGTAGATAGTTTGGTTTCTCAGCTGCTGGGAGATCCTGCATATGTGGAAAAATGGCTTTCTGCGCTCTGAAAAGAGCAAGCTTTGTTCCTCAGAGCCCTGACAAGGACCCCTTTCCTTCCACTCCCTAAACAAAGCATGCTTTTCTGCTACTGGGGTTCCCTACTGACTTTTCACACAGTAATATCAGCCACCTTACAGCACCAACTTTCTCTCACTCTGCTGATTCTCTCCCAGCACTTCCTCTGCAGCACTTCCTTCCTGTCAGCTTACAGGGGTAGTGTCTCCTCCCCCTTCCCTGCACAGAAACAACACAGAGAAAGAGACAGTTTACTGCTTCACTACACTAGCAAAGTATACTGTATAGGAAACATGTTGCCTAGACATCCTTACTTATTGTGAGACCATTAGCTGTCTTTCAGAATGTGCAGTAATAATTATTGTCTAAGGGATATATTTATTATGCAGCATAAAAATCGGAGGGATAATACACGACACATTGCCAGTCTTCACAGTGTAAAAAAGATGTAAAATACAGCTTATAACTTGTATGCCTTTTTTCTTAGTGCCGGAAGCAATGTAAAATAACGGTGGCCAAAATGACATTCACATGATGTAAAGTTACACACACCATGTAATATTTTACACAGCTTTTTACATTGTTTTTTTTAGCAAATTTAGTTTTACACCCTTAAGGGCAGGACTCCACGGATGATTCTGGTAAGATCTGATGCGCTGCGCAAAAACGCAGGCGTCACGTCGGATGCAACGGAAATAAGGAAAGTAATGCTATTGTCGGATCGTGTTGCATTGTTGATGCGATGCGACACGTCTGTCAGGTGCAGACGCAGCCTGCAGCATCTGTATCCTACAGTCATTAACGCTGTGACACAAATTACTTACCTTATTTCCGTCGCACCTGACGTGACACCTGCGTTTTTCGCAGCACGTCGGATTGCGCTGGAAAAGTCCGTGGAGACCTGAACTTAGTGTAATTGTACATGGAAAGCTGACGAGCATTTGTTCTGTGAGTTATGTTAACTTTGGGTGCTCTTTACCTCCACAGTCCACCCCCTGCCATTTAACTAATACTGTATAGTTAACTCCAGACAGGCACTCCAGCAGCAGAGGGTAATATAATGGAGTACAGATGTATGTGGGGATTCTACTAGGCATAAGGGGGCTGTGCTCTCCAAGGTGATGTTTTTTCAATGGGTTACGCTGCCTAGAAAGAACCCAAGAAAAATTATGCACTAAAGTATGATATAATGATTAAAATTATTAATGTAATTATTACTGCACTGGGAAAAAAATACATTTTGGAACACCACTTGCATGTCAAAATGGCAGCACCAAGCTTGTCTGAATTTCATCTTTAAGTATTTGATTCAGCTGTTGAAAAACCTGTAATGTATTAAATCAATTTCTGGATCATTTTTAAACACTGGGCAATATTTTCTTGGGCAGTAACATTTATCAACTAATCAGTGATCATTTTTTTAAACCAGCTGCAGGTAGAATAATAAAAGCCACAATGTTATTTGTTGCCATGCGTAACTGCCCAGGTGCAGATTTGTCCAGTGTTGATAAATGAGCGTTTTTTTCAAAGACAATAGGGTTTTTTTTTAATAATTGTTCATTTTAAAAGAAGCACAGCCAAAGGGTGTTTTCTCCTACAATTAATTAACTTTATGTTATCAGAAGCTCCATGTCAGAATTGCTTTTAAAGGGTATAAGCTTCTGGGTGCAATCTTGACAAAACACAGCAATTTGGGAGCTAATTTTAAATTGATTTTAAAATTAGAGCTCACCACAGTAAAATTCCACCACTCTCTGTTTATTACTATGGGATTTTTAGAGGCATATTTATCAAATGGTGAAAGTTAGAGTTCACAAATCATTAAATGTGCCTTTAAAAATCCCATAGCAATAAAAACAATGGTGCAATTTTAATGTAGTGAGCTCTGATTTCACACTTTTTTCTACCGTTTCCACTATATCTTGCATTGTCTTAATTGTGTACCAGAAACAAGGGCAAACCTGCATCCCCCACAGCACATCTGAATGACAGGTAAGAGGCAGGAGTGGGGACTCCTAAATGGCTCACCCGTCTGACCCCTCATGAATACAGCACCATTAAAGGCAAGCAGCGCTATATTCATGGGGGAGGCTGCAGGTGTCAAACAGAGAGGATAGACCTTCAGCAGTTTGAATTTGAGTGTGGGGCAGTGTGCAAAGTGCAAAACTGTCACAGAATGTGACTCTTTTTGCAAATTGCACACATCATAAATGACCCCTAGTACTTTACCTATGCACAACAGATTTGTGACGAGGCCATGAAAACTGCCTGTTTGCAATTGCTATAACATGCACATTATTTCCACGTACTATTGTGCAGCAAAAATAATTTTACTGAATACTTCAAGCATGATGATGGTCTGGTTCCAATTATCTTTGCTGTTGTTCCCAAACACATTTTATGTTGAAATGTGTATGTGTTTATTTAATAGAAATGATAGCTTTGCAGGCAACTGGAATTATCTAGCAATGTAAAAATGATCGAGATTAATAAAACAGATTAAGAATTGTGAGAATCTTTTTGCCCCTTCTTTCCCACACTGGTAAAATGAATACAAAATGCACATTCTATGAAACTAATCTTCGCCATCTTATATTGGCATGTGTGTTTCATCCACGGTGCACGGGGATTAAAGGAAAATAATAGCCTGAAACAATTCTCTCCCAATATAAAAAATTAGGTTAAATCATATTTTTAACATTTAAAAACTGATATTTTCCTCTTGAAAAGAGCTTTGTAATTGCTTGTAAAGTAGATGGTTTTGGAATTTCCCCACCATTGAATTTGTGCAAACTACATGTACCACAGACATATCCACCTGCACTGCTGTTGGAATATCCAGACATTGTGTACCATTGGTGAATCATGTCACTGTATTTGACAACTCATTATGAATTACAACACTGCCCTAATGTTTTGCTTTGAAGACAATGCTACTAATGCAGCTTATGAGCAGAAATTCATTTCTTGCTGCTGTTGTAAGGTTTCTGCAGAAACATACCAGGGCATTGCACTCTGACATTGATATACCTGGTGGTTTGCTGCTTTGTTATGTATCAATGGAACATGGTAACATAACACCAAGAATTGCCTTCATTTGCTTCACAAGTTATAGGAATTTCACATTTAATATGGCTATTCATCACTTGCGTTAAACAGCATGGCATTAATAATTATTCATGCACATCTGTTTTGTTTGGTTACACACTTTAATTTTTATTTCTTACTCTTTTTTTTTAAAAAAAATTTTTATGATCAAGCACGTTGCTTTTACCAGTTTCCAGTACAATAGCAGGAAATATTCCTAAGCATCTAAGGATAATAGAAAGCAGATTTAAATACCAACCACACACTTTTCTAAAGCTTTAAAATAGTCCCAACAAGCTGCTGTAAGTAATATCTGGTACGAGTGTTTTCAGCTTCAATAGAAACCTCCTTTCCAGAAGGAGGAGAAAACATATTAATGTGTTACATTTACACACTTGCTTTTGATGTAGTGCAAAGACTTTTATGGAAAAAATCAGCAGGACTATTTGCACATGTCATTTCCCCTTCACACGAGAGTCTCAGAAGCCACTGTTACATAACACAGAATGTTTATTTTTCATTTATTCATTTTTATCTATCTGTGGTAGATCAGTTCCCATGGTAATCATTTAGCCTTTTTATTCTTTTTATTTTCATCTCTTGTAAATTACATAGAGATGGCAAAAACACATAACAGCTAATCATGCTAATCTTGGATATTCACTCTGGTCTCATGGTTCTCTGTCTTTTGCTTGGAAATGTTTCCCACACATCCAAGACTCGGAAGTTGGTCTTAGTGTTTATCAAGGAATCTGTCACCCTATTGAAATACAAGTTTATGAGCAGTGTGAAAGTATCAGGAGCCAAACGCACGTTCTACTACTTTTCTTTCATTCCGCACCCTAAAAATGCACCAAATTTTAAACACCAACCATTCCATGAAAGGTGTTCTTAGAAATACAACTGGCTTTAAGTTGAAGTAAAAAGCATGAAATTAAAAAAAAAAGGATCCATGATTTAACCATTATTTAAACTATTTGTCATTTCCAGATAATTAGCAAACAAATGTTGCAAAACTCAGAATTGAAATTTTCGAACACTGCAAAATACATCCATTAAGACAATATACTTACCTTCTACTGCACATGCATAGTTTACCCACTTGCATCATGGACGAGGTATGAAATAATTTGCATATACTGAGCTGGATCCAAATCATACCCTGAGACAAATGTATATATTTCTGTGCAGTCACTTTAATTGGACATTGCTTGTGAAATATTCACCATGAGAACCAAAATTGAGGTAGGTTTAGCATGAAGTCAGAATGGAGACCATTAATTGGGATTTGGACTATTTGGAAGATAATTTGTTATTCTATTACAATAATAATAATAATGCAATAAAATTGTTCATTTGAAATTAAAGATCTTGCCTTTGGAAAACTTTATGATAATAAATGTACTAAAACATCTGAATGAAAAATATTCAGCCATTTCTAATTAATGTAGGAATGTTGCAACTGTGCATAGAGACACCATTTTTAGATTAATCACAATCACAAAAAGTGAATTGACATCAACAGGCAGAGACAAGGAAGAGAATGTGTGATAATGCTTTCATATTTCCTGGTGTTCCAGGGATCTTTCCCCTTTCAACCCTACATCCCAGTGTATTGACAGTTTGTTGTTTTTTGTAAGAAAATGTAAAAAAAAGATCTTGAAAAAGGGCATGATTTTTAAATGTATGAATGTGGTTTGCAAAACTTCCCAGTGACATTGTTAGCATATATTTTATATATTCCCCATAATTCTCCCTTTTTCAATTAAAAAATATGATCCTAACATGTTCCTGCGTAAGAAGAATTTTAGACATATAGTCCAACATATATATGTGATCAGTAGTAACATATTTTAATTCCATAATGACTGGCCCACTAATGACCATTTCAAATTAGTAGTATTTTTTAACTAACATTAAGGGGTTATTTACTAAACTCAGAAAAATACCTGTTTTTTAGTATAAAATCTGATTTAAAAAAAAAACACGAATTTTTCGGAATTCATTATTTGTATAATGAGCAGTTATAGGTGCACTATATCAAGAAGGTATCATGAAAAAAAGCATACAATTTCTATATATAGTCATAAAGTTTTAAAGAATCAACCCTTCCAGTCGGCCCACATTTCCCAGGGCACACCTGGCAAGATATGACTGCTATAATGTGAAATTATTATGTATTAACGCCAACTTGTGCTTCAAGAAGGGGGAGCTGGGATCCATTAATTTTAATATCATGTATTGGCATAACATAGTAGGGACCTAATCTGCATTATGAGGGTCCCACCTAGTTAATGACTTTAAACAACCTTTTAAAAAAACAAAAGATATTTCAGTAAATGTTCAATGCTAGGAACTGTTTGTGCCATGACATGTGCCATGACATGATGAAAAGTAACTGAGAATGCAGCCTTCTGTAAGGCTTTATATCTATGGACTATGCAGCAGGTTAGCTACAGTACAGCAGTATATAGCTTGATACAATGAGAGAGAGGTGACTGACTGATACTGTATATTTAGATCAATAAATATACATGAGATAAACTCAAAGGCAGTGAAAGGATCTGCAGATTATGAAATGTTTTTTCTTAGTTTTAAGTCCTTCGTTTGATTGCTTATTGTAAAGAATGTATCTGACAACTGTTGCATAATGGCCTCTAAATAAACCTTTGTTAATTATAAAAACATTTTTGCTAATGACCAAAGCCAAAGGGTAGAACATCTGAACATCCTATGGAAAACCATTTAACTGAACCTTAGGAGCAAACCTATGATTTCTTTAGCATCTTTCTACAAACTGTTTATACTAGTAATGCTTTTAGGCTTAAATTTCCTTCAGTTGCTCACTAAAACCAGGTGATGCTTAAGGTAAAAAACAGACAGCATATTTATTGGATGTTTCTATAAAGTGGTAAAAATTTCCTGTCCTTGGTTAACTGCCAGAAAAGCTGTTACTATACTAAATTAGGTGTTTAAAGTACTGTGGCGGATTTGTCTTTCAAATGTAGTCAGTGGTTAAAGTTCACATTACATTGTGTTTGATGTGGGTCTTTTGTGTCTTAAAATACAAATACCATAAAACTTCTGGTGAGTAACATTTTCTGACCCGGAGCTAATTTTCTGCTGCTGTATGAAATATCTGTTGAATACAATATATTAAATGTTGCCTATTGGAATGTGCCATTTATTGACTGCCTGTATTCTTCTGGTGGAAATTAAAATAAAATTGAAAGAATTTATATTTTACAGTAACAGAGGTGGCCAAGCATTAACAACTCTATATTCTTGAAGGCAAATTCTTTTAAACCTCAGGCCTGCCTAACAGGCCTGTGGCCAGACGATTTTCATTTTCAAAACATTCACATCTAATAAACTGCACAAAACCTAGTGTGAGAAAAAAAAGAGACAGGAAATGGTTCTGTTGCACGGTTATTGCATCCCATCGCCTGTGGGTAGCTTTGTTATGAATTTTAACTGTGTAAATATGACGTATATGACATCAGAATTTAATCTTAAGCTACTAGGTGGAGATTGAGTGTGACTTTATTGTTAGGGCTAAAATCAACTGGGTGCTGACAGATTTCAAAAGTCACGGTGCAAAAGCTTGAAAAGTAAAAGCTCAGACTGATAAGCTGTTCCTTGATTGACAACTCAGGCTTTGACTGCAAGTATTGAAAACATTTGGGCATGCTGGAAAAAAACATCTTATTTCATAAGGAGCTATACTGGGAAACAGAGGTGAATTTATAGGCTGATGTAGTACAAAAACCTAAGAAAAAACAGGTGTGAGGTTTATAAAACCAAAAACTGGGAAGGTGTGTTGTTTGTTAGAGATGGCGTTTGGTTTGAATTTTAATAACTCCTCCAGCTCTAAGCAATAAAATGAAGTTTGTTTGGCACTGGAGGCACTGAAATTACCATTTAACACGTTGGTCTATACAACACAATTACGCTTCATTATATGAGATCATGTTCTCTCATTAGTATAACTCAAAAGCAATTGAGCTCATAAAATGCCCTGCACAGAAAAGTTCAGTAGGAATCATGCTTAAGAAAAATACCTTTTAAATACTGATTTATTTAACTTTAAAATAAAGGCATTCTTACTAGTAACGTATTATTTTAAAGATCCTGCACTAGAAACTGTGGCTTACCAACTTTTATCCACAAGGAAGTTTTTAATTCATAATGTGTCCATCACCGTGCTATCTGCATCATAAACTTTTACAACCAGAGATGGAATGCCATTTGCCAAAGATTATATTTCAGCTGTTGCATCATCAATGCTAGATGGAAAACATATTATATTGTGGCAAAGTGTTAATATAATGTCATACTCTAGGGATAAATAAATGTGCTATGGTTCATCTCCTGAATATGAAATACAGTCTATGAATGTAATATTCGTTTCCTAAAGTGGGCACAAGCTGACTCCCCGTATGAAACCTAAAACACGTTGACCCTTCCTAGGGTTTGTGGTTTAATATATTGATGTTGTAGTATTACGAATGGATTTCATAAGTGGAATTTAGACTGCAATGCAAAAATATTACTTTGAAAGACTGGTATTTTTCATTTGACCTTAACATCTTGACAGTTATAATCTACACCTGAAGGCTTATTGTATATGCCAACTTAATAAATCCCATGTTAAGAGCAGGCGTAGACGCAAGACTGTTATTGCAGTTACTATACAAAAGTATAAATACAGTAGTAGAATATGTAGTTACGTGAGTCAACACAATAATATGCTGCTGTACCTTGTGAAACCCTGAAATCATGGCCCAAGTACTATAGTGGTTTTCATGCTGAGTTCATGGTGTACCAATAACAAAATTGGTTGTGCTCACTACTGTTACATTTTTTTTCTAAAATGTAGGGGTGTAATGAGGTACCAGCCTCCTCTGTGCAATTATGAATGCTATCCCAGTATAAATGTCTTCATGCTCAGCTATGGGATAAGTGTGGCTATTTATATTGATGGTTATGTATAGATTAGGAGGGTCAGGAGAAATAGGGAAGTATACAGTATATTTTGTTGTAATCATTATTTAATTATTACTTTAATAAGAATAAATTAATAAATTGAAGGGTATGTAGAAAAAAAATCTGCAAGAACTAGAAAAAAAACATGCTAGTTGTGTCGGAGTCTTTCACAAGAAACCACCTGTTCCAGATGTTTTATATCGTCTATATTGTTACCACAAGGCCCATCATAGTTTTTTCTGGTCATTTGATGGCTCCTGCTCCCATCTTCACATAAGTCTGCTCTGTCATCTGTCCCAGTCTGCTTTTGTCCTCATATCTCTCCCCAGGCTGCTTCCTTAAGCTGTTGTTCAGTATTCTTTTATTCTGGTTTGTGATACCTGCCGCCACAGCTCACCTCCCAACTGATCAGATGCAGAGATAAAAACCCCAATTTGGCCACATCCAGTTTCTCGCATACAGAAATTTGTTGTATGGCTCCAGTAGCAACACACAGCCCCCCTCAATCCTCAAGAAACCCTTTGTTTGTATAATTTATACAAATAATTTGATATGTATAATTTGGGTAAGGGTTTGATTTGGAATCATCTGTTTCCTGGACAACTGGTTCCCTATTAAGGATTCTTTACCATATATTCTGGGTAAAACGCAATTTCCATGACCACTTAAAGAGTTACAAGAAAATAATATCCAAACAAAGATGGCAATTTCTTTCACTGTCAACCTTCTCTTTGTGCTCCTGCCTTGTGCATCAAAATGACCTGCAAGATAGGGACATTCTTGGGAGTGCCCAAACATATCTTGCCCAAAAAGAATTAAGCTTTGCATACATAAATGGACACAGCACTTGCGTTCCATTCTGTGAGCTTCTGCACCTGATTTATGAATTTTGCACATTAGCCTCAGTTGGATTGAGCACTTATACAGAGATCAATTTGCATAAATTCATATGAACATGTACACCAGCATCGACCGCTGCAACAGCAAAGTCTGCAATGTCTGATTTTATTTAAAAATGTCCAAAAATGTCTCAAGCTTGAAGCCACCTGGAAAAGATGCCCTCCATTAGAAAAGGCTCATGCTAAACCATCTTGAGAATTCTTAAGAACTTAAGAAAAGTGAGAGGCGTGCTAGAAGGATTCAAATACACATTGATGTGTCTTTTGGAAAAATAAGACTGCTGAAAATATGTGATAAAATTTGAGCAAGTAAAAAAAAATCTTACTTTTTAAGAGAAATTATTATTTTACACACAAATTGAAATACATTTTCATCTCAAACTTTCAAAATCTGCCCTCATGTGCAGGGTTTTACATATGCTAGAAACACTGCTTTAACACTGAGTAAGATAACACTGTAATGTTAAAATACATTACTGGGCACGGGACATGTTTAGTAGGGAAGGTCAGCAGATGGGCCTAGGCAAAATAAATAACATTGGCAGATCTGAGATGGAAGTTCTATCACAATGCAAGGAGTATTTCCTTTAGCCCAATCCATAGAAAAGTAATGTTTTTTTGTTTTTCAAATATATAGTGATTTATAAGGGTCAAGGGCTGATTAATGTTTGACATATGTAATGCTAATAAGTAATGCTAGCATAGTCATCTGGGTAGTTATTGTTTAGTGAAGGTCCATAGGCCAATGGGATGAGATTTACATATAGTACTATAGGGCCTATATAGGAAATAGGTTATGTTTAAGAAAAGTAATCTTTATGAATGATCACTTGCTGATCTCTTATAGATTTCTCTATTTTCCAGTAGTTTTCTTCTTGCCTTGTCTACCCTTAGGTGTAATAATACCAAAGAAATGTGTAATGCCTTTAAATTCTCCCCAACAGACAATGGTTTCTGTGTGTAAAATATTTTGTTGTCTGGCCCTGGAAGCTATAGGGTTCTGGAAGGAACAGGCAATATAGCAATATATTTGAGCTGGCCAACTATGTCAAAGTCATACCTGGTATGGCCAGTCCTACACTCAACTTGCATCTGATTCATTAAGAATTCTATTGCTTAATTATACATTTTCCAAAGGGACTAAGTTTTACCTGCAACTTACTAGCTGCTTTCAAAGTAAAACTTCCAAACATGGTTGCCCTTTTATTGGCCACCACTGGCCACCAATATATAATGCATAATACATTTCAATAATACAGGCATGGAATCCGTTATCTGTAAACCCGATATCCAGATAGCTCCGAATTATAGAAAGGCCATCTCCCATAGACTCCATTCTATAATACATCCAAATAATCCAAAGTTTTCAAAAGTTTTTTTCTCTGTAATAAAATAGTAGTTTCTACTTGATCCAAACTAAGATATAATTAATCCTTATTGGAAGCAAAACCAGCCTATGGGGTTTGTTTAATGTTTACATGATTTCCTAGTAGGTATGAAAATTCAAATTATGGAAAGATCTGTTATCCGGAAAGCTCCAGGTTCAGAGCATTCTGCTCCCATACCTATACTACATTGTCCTGGATTTTGCAACATTTTTTTCTGGTCCCTTGAAAACCGTAAAAAGAAGGGCGAAATTATACTATTTTTATTGATTTATACTATTTATACTATTCCTGTTGTTTTAAGAAACACACATTCTAATACTGGAGTTTAACCCCTACAGTTTTATGGTGAAGAATGAGTGGTTTATTTAGCCCAAGTATATACAAATTTAGGGCAACATTTCGGGCTCCACTGAGTCTTTATCAAGCCTTGATAAAGGGCTAATCGGAGCACGAAATGTTGCCCTAAATTTGCATACACTTGGGCTAAATAAACAACAGACTCATTCTTCACCATATCAGTGTGCTACTGGTCTCACTTTACTCTACATGGAATACATGACCTGAAGGGCAGGCCAAGGTCATCCAGTTTGAGCACCTGACACCGGCACTGGGTGTAAAAACAAGGGTTTGAGCACTCCATATAAGATAAGTAACCCCTACAGTTTTGACACCAATAAAAAGTTTTTAAATCATATTTCCTTCATAGGCCAAGTTTAATTTAAGCCAAGTATAACTTAACGTTGGAATTGTGATCATTGGAGGGGACTTTAATCTAGAGAAAGATCCAATTTTAGTTAGATCCTCCTCTTCTAGAAGGCAAAAACTTACATACTGTGCATGCTTGCTTTCTATCCTGGCCTGACCAGGAGTCATTATATGTATTCATAGCTCAGCCAGTTCAGCCATTCAGTATCTGCATTGAGAGAGGGTTGTGTAAAGAAGTGCGTTGAAAGATATATGGTTTGTTTGGTGAAAGAAAGAAGAGCTTACTGTGGTTCACTAACAAGCACCTGACAGATTTATTACTTTGTGTTGATTGGACAGAACACTTGAGCACTCACTGAGACATGCCAACTTAGCCAACCTGTATCAGAACAAGAGGTTTCATTAACAATACAAAATTACCATATGTTAAAGCTTCAGGGCACAGTGATTTACCCAATATTAATCTTCAGTAATATTTTTACCTCCCCTTTAACTAGATTATGTAAGTGTGCCTAATAAGCTGATGCTTTCCCAATAGAAATGCTTCAATCTGATATCACCAACATTCCACAACCTGACAGTAACAAGACTGTTTGCAATAATTATAGAGCCATCATTCTTTACCATTTGAATTTACAAATGGTACTTTTTAAGTTTGTCCCACTTTCCTTATATTCAGAATTCTATGTATGGACTTAGAAGAAACAATTTTGCTGATAAAGAGCATTGTATTTGATAACTATTAACCCAAAATTGTATGCAGATGATGCTGCCAACTTAACATTTAATTCTACATTTGTTTAACAAAACTTTTAAATATATTAGAAACATTTACAGAATGCTGCCTCTAGAGTTAATTACAAACCCACACAGGCTGTAGCCATGAGTATCTCTCTATACACTGCCCATAGCCAGAAGAAAATGCCTAAGATCACTGTACCAATGCTATAAAAAATCTAATATTCCCCAAATTACTGTTTTAAGCTTTATCCCAACAAAAAGTCCAATGTATGTCATAAATAAAAATCAGACATTTATAATAAATTTCTTTGAAATTACAAAAAACCTAGAGTTGCGAGAAGCAGTCTAAATAAATCCAGTAAAATGGGTGACATGGCATGTCCAATTATACACAATTTGAATGCTTGTTTTCTTGATCAGATGGCATTTAAATCAAAATGATAAAGTATTGCTGAATATTGAATCAAACAATACAATCCATTCTCTCTTTAACAACTTTTTTTTTAATCCAAAATACATCTATTATTATACAGCTCAAAATCTAAATATTATTGACCTGAATCTGAAGCTCAAATGTTCTAGATTTATAAAGTGCAAAAAAAAACTGAAAAAACTCAAATGCAAAAATTCAGCATCTAAAAGCTGGCAAGTTGTACAATTGATTCAATTATTTTATGAAGTTGGATTTAAGACTTTTTCCCCAACTTCAAAGAGAATTTTACATTCCAATAGATGAACAATATAAATACTTATGTAATTTGCATTATCTTAAGAGGTGTCATGTTGATGTTTCCCCCCTCTAAGTATTATATGGTATCCGGGTGAATTTAAGAAAACTACACAAATGCTGAAATGGGAGGAAGATTTGGGTCAAACCAATACAGTTGCACAATGGCATAAGGCAGTTTGATTATTTTTCAAAATGCGCCAATCATTTACAAACTGAAATTATTATACAGGTGGTATTTGATGCCGAATACATTGCATATGTTTTAACCTATAAGAGGTAATATTTTGCATATGTGGTGGTCCTGTCCAGTTATAAAACCATTATGGATTAAGGTGTTACATTTAATCTAAAGCTGTCTGGTCAGCAAATTTTTGAATTTGGATACTAGACTAAGTATTGCAAAATTATTCACTTATTAATAGCAGTGAGAACTGCCATAGCCCAGAAATCAAAGTCTCATGAATTTCCCATATATAAAAATGAGTGGAATGTGATTGCGCTGAGTTTGATTTTTTAAAAAAACATATTTAAGCTGTCGATTTTCCAACATTATAGTTATTTTAAAAATAAATTAGAGCACATTCCAGTTTTGTCTTCAATAAGGAAGAATTGTAATTTAGTTGGATGCTTTATTTTTACAGAGAAAAGGAAATCATTTTTAAAAATTTGAGTTATTTTATTATAATGTCTATAGGAGATGGCCTTCCCATAATTCTGAGCTTTATAGATAAAGGATTTCCAGATAATGGATCCCATACCATGACCATGGGATTCATAAAAGGATTAAAATATTCTTTTTCATTCTGAATTGTATACATTTTTATCAATCAGAGACTTCATGAAATCCAAATATTGGCATCTGACTTTATCCTTAAGTATCTCTGAAATTATTTGCCTTATATTTCCAGGGAAACCAAAAGCCCAAAAAAGTACATGATACAAATCCATTAATGGTTCTGAAAACATCAGCAAGTTTCCTGCTATCAAAATAAATACAATCTGTTGCAGTAATTTTTTTAGTGTTAACCTATTCTATATAAAATATATAATAAATATATATGAAAAATGTATATATACATATATATATATATATATATATATATATATATATATATATACATATATATATATATATATATATATATGTTATTGCATCAGTACTGCACTTTGCATGTCCATTTATTGTCTGTTGGCTCTCTTTCACAGCATAAAAAAAGAGTGTAAGCATTATATATAAGTTGCAGACACAGTGATAAGGATGAATGAATTTTCCATCTAAGATCTCCAAGGACTTAAGCTACTTCAGAGGGAAATACAAAGAATAAGACCTGGCATGAATTAATATTTTTCCTAGATTCTGCTCAGATGTTTCTAACATCTTTTGACATGTCTCTCTTTCTCTCTCATGTGATAGCCACAATCAAATAGATAAAAATGTTTAGATGCCAGTTATAAATTAGTTCTGGAACAAAAGAAAAGAAAAAAATTCAGGCCCAATCTATCGTTTAGGCTTGCGCAAACAACTTTCTTATTGTTGATTTTTAATATATTTTTCTCTCTTATTTCTAAACCATCAACTTAGTCATGATTATTCTCTCAATACTGGAACTGCCTGTTTATAAAACATTTTTTGTTAAGGACTGAGGATGTCAAAGTCATTGTTAATATAGTCATGGAATTTTTTTGAAATAGAAAATCCTATAACTTCAATACTAGCTCAATTAATTTGACAAAATGCTCAACAAAAAATGATGATGAGTTAATTATTGCACAAAGGGAGCTTTTCATCCTGCTGTAGCATATAGTGATTTTGCCAGGTATGAGCTGGAAAGCAGTGGAGAGTGGAGCTCTTTATACACAGAATAAGGTGGGAAAATATTAAGTTGTTAAAAGTAGAAAAATTGGAAAAATCTGTCTCCTTCATAAGGTTATAGACCAGTTTTTTTTTAACAATACCAGATTATTCCTAGAAATTCTAATCTGGCTTTGATGGAAAATAGCTTTAACAAAAAAAATCCATAGCATCCTATGTGCTTTGATATCTTGGTACTTTAATAACCAGTCAATATTTTGGGGATATGGGCTAAGAATTTCTTGGAATGTTAAATAATTATTTGCTAAAATAACCTGAAATGTCATATCTACAGGCTAGATCAATCAGCATCCCCACACACATTAAATGGCCAAAATAATCTGCTGGAAATTTGATCGATGATTAAACTACCTCTTAGTTTATAGATTTTGTCTCTGTATTTAAAAATGTTTGGGGTTATGTACAAATATGGGCAAAATGTGTACAATATGACCATTTGCATCTATGTGGCCAAACTGAAAACTACATATTTGTTTAGTTATCTTAAGAACCAACCAGTTAGTTATTATTTTTACTTATGCTTGTTATTAAAATAGGTTAGTGTAAAAGAATTGATAATATTTTACAGATATGCCAAAAGATATACAATTCTAGGGTCAGAGTAAAAGGTTGGCCGATAAAATTGAAGTCATACTAACCTACAGCATTTATTTGCTGAAGCTCTGCGCTCCATTTATATATACCACCTCAATTCCTAATTTCGCAGGGACCACTAACCTTTACTTTTGCTTGGGTGTATTCCCTACATACTAGTAATGTGGAGGCCTCTAGGGATGTAGCGAACGTCGGAAAAAAAGTTCGCGAACATATTCGCGAACTTGCGCAAAAATGCGAGCGGTTCGCGAACGGTTCGCGAACCCCATAGACTTCAATGGGAAGGCGAACTTTAACATCTAAAAAAGACATTTCTGTCCAGAAAAATGATTTTAAAGTTGTTTAAAGGGTGCAATGACCTGGACAGTGGCATGCCAGAGGGGGATCAAGGGCAAAAATGTATCTGAAAAATCTGCCTGTGTGTGCTTGGAAGAGATAGTGTAGGGGGAGAGCTGTTAGTGATTTCAGGGACAGATGATAGTAAGTTTGCTGGCTAGTAATCTGCTTGATACTGCTCTGTATTGGAACAAAAAAATAAATAAAAGCAGTCCTTACAAGGACTACTGTTATTGCAGCAGTCAGCAGATGAGATCAGAAGCAGGACAGCTGCCCACTGCAGCTACATACAGAGCACTGCAGTAGAAGGTAGATTACTAGCCAGCAAAGCTACCTAAGCTTTAATGTCCCTCAAACCCCTGCAGACTTCTGTCCCTCCAATAACAGAGCAGTATCAAAACGATTACTAGCCAGCAAACTTTCAACTGTCCCTGAAATCACTAACAGGCAGCAGCTCTCTCCCTACACTATCTCTTCAGCACACACAGGCAGAGTGAAAAAACGCTGCAGGGCTTCGGTTTTTATAGGGAAGGGGAGTGGTCCAGGGGAGAGCTTCCTGATTGGCTGCCATGTACCTGCTGGTCTGGGGTGAGAGGGCAAAAAAAAGCGCCAACAATGGCGAACCCAAAATGGCGAACGTCGCGTGACGTTCGCGAACTTCCGGCGAGCGCGAACACCCGATGTTCGCGCGAACAAGTTCGCCGGCGAACAGTTCGCGCCATCTCTAGAGGCCTCTGCTGATTATGGAAGCAAGTTATTAGGGAGATGATGCAACGTAATGGGTCATTTCTCCATGTGCTGTTAAATATTGTTAAATATTGGCATTATGTGCTACGCAACCCTTATCAGTGTCTTAACTCTAAACAACAGTCACATCTATGTTTTATGTGACTTCCTTTTACATGCCAACTGATCCCCTTATTTTCGAGGTGAAGCTAATTCAGGAACTGTAACATCACTAAAATGTGCTGTACTGTTAAACTCATGTATTAGCAGAAGCCAATTTTTGTAAGTGTGATGCAGCTTTTTAAATGTTATAATAATAATAATAATAATAATAATAATAATAATACAGTACAGGTTTAGAGTAAAAATGATAAAGCTACTTCATTAAAACAAAGCATTGTACAAATTTTGGAAGCAAACCTTAAGTTTTGAAAGTTGAAAGGTAAAGCCCACAATGTACACAGTGTGTTTAAAGCTAATACAATAAGCATAAAAAGTATAATTAGAATAAATTATAATTAGTATATATTATAATTTAGAAATGTTAGGTAAAAATTGCAAAACAATGTAAAAGAACCCCCAAATCATTATTTCAATGTTTATATAGAAACTTAAGGTCTGAGAACACTGCTCTGTTACAAAAATTAGAATATTCTTGTAATGCGGGTTTCTAATGTTGTTAAATGTGCTGTTGAAATATGGTAGAGCATGCTATGCCTTAGTTTCTTTGTAGCCATATTCAAATTTCTGAGTAATGGGACTTATCTGATAAACAGCCTGGTCATTTTATATTAAAATTATGTCATATAAAGAGGTTTATTGAACTTTAAGCTTAGGTCCATAAATTGCTCAATTAGTTTTCTACATGGTGAGTAAAAAGTTCTAATGAGGACTTGTACACACGTACAGATCCAGGCATACAGAGCCCTATATATAAATTGTCAAAACCAGAAAATCTGTTGAATTTAATTATATTCTACTGTTCAAAAATATATAGAATCCTATAAGATTGAGAAATCATTTCTATTTTAGATTTTTCACGATTAGAAATATAGGCAAAAAGTATGGCACACGCAATAATCATTGAACTCATGTTGAAAAAGAGTTTAGGGCGCCTTTAAACAGTTTTGTTTTTGGCCAAATAAATGAAAATATCATCCACATTTTCCTTTTTTAATCAAAATGTGTATTTCACTCAAATTTCCATTCTGTAATCACAATGTCTTTGCTTTCGTTCATTTTCTTGAGAATGCCTTGACAATTTTATTTCTGCCAAAACTGTTAAGGTCCATCAAAACACAATTCAGTTGTATGCATATAGTTCATAAAAAAGTCCAAAGTTATCACCCATTTTAGAAGGTTGATGCTGTACTTTAACCAAAATCTTCATTAATCCCATTGAGCGAAATGAAAAAAACTCAATAGCAAAATGAAATGAATCTGCAAATAAAGGACTGCATGGATATATAACTTTGGGTGAGAACACAATGACTTTCCTGTGTGAATTCTAAGTTTAATTTACAGCTGCTGTAAGAGGTTTTTCCCAATGCTGATTTTTACAGCAGCCCAACACCTTTAATAGAATCAAGGTGGCAGACCATGAAGAAATGTATCACTTAGCAAATATGATACTTTTGCTGAAAGATGTCTTTTGACATCTGCTTAGGTCTTCAGCAGGAGGTGCAGAACCTGTTGACGAGGGAGTGCGATGTTCCTTAAGGACAAATTCATGTTGGCTTGAGCATTTATATAAACATAGTGCCTTGGGAAGCATGTTAGATGTCAAGATCCAAAAACAGCTGTCATATGAAATATGATTCTTTGAGTGTCATTATTTCATGGTTCCAATGACTTAGAAAAGCATTTTGCTAATGATTTGGGTAGTCTAGCTGTAAATGAGTTTCTAGGAAACTTGTTTCCTAGATAACTATGCAGATATTCTATTTCTGGTATATAAAACAATCTAATGGAATATAGTTTATATAAAAGTGTCTCCTACAGACAGTATACTGAGTAACTGGCTAATGGTTACTTTGGCAAACACAGCAGGCAGTTGACTCATTTTAAGATTCAAAGATGACTCAAAAACAAATTAGAATTTCTGAAAGGCATACTCTCTGTAGCTACTGTCAGCTTCATGTAATAACACCTATTCCACAGAGAATTTAAAACCAATGTATTAACACTCTACCACCAGTTAAAATGCAGTATATTAATTGCTTATGCTTAATTGCACTTATTGGGGAGAGGGTGAACCCCCACCCCCCGAAACGTTGATGCTGTTGGTAATATTATAATAAAAAGAGGGGTCATGTACTGTCCATGTACCACTTCTTTCTTTGCAGGCAAATGTTGTGCCCATCTAAGCATTTTACTGACAGCTACAAGCCTTTAGGGGTTATGTAATACAATGTTGTATAAGATGTAAGTTTGCCACATTACTCATAGGTAGCTATGCCCGTGGACAAACTCTGTGCATGTGCATTTTATTACATATGGAGGTTTGTGCTTCTGGAATTAGTACAAAATTGTGTGCATGCATACTGTATGCTTAAATCCTTGGGAGGGATGTTGCATTTTGGGACTCAGAACAAGGTGGCAAAATACTAATGACCAGCTGCAGCAGTTTAAGGTACACACAATTATTCTACTAGTGCTGCAACAAATCTATAAAGAATAAAAATTAAGAGAACCAAAGTAGAAATAGTCTCTTTTTGGGGCAAAAAAATTGATCTGCCACAACTATTTTGGCACTTATACACAGCCAGTGTGTACAATAAAAATGTTGTTTAGTTTGGAAGCATAAACATTTAAATAAATACGCAATTCAGTTTTCAAGTAAACAAGCTTTTCAATATGTTGTTTTGGCACAATTGTACTTTACTAAACATTACACATTGCTTTTAGCCACAAATAAATGTATCTAGTGGAAATAAGTCTAAAGCAACTGGACTCTGAGTATCCTTAAAAACATTTCATCACTCATCAAGCAGCTTCTTAATTTCAGCTGAGTGGTAGGGGATACCCAAAGATTATAAGTCTTTAAGTGTAAAATGGTTACCAACATTCAATGCATGTGTATAGAAAATGGATCCACACACACACTGGTTAATGCCGTTGGGAAGTATCGCCTTTTATTCAGCCACCAAACATTCAATGTTTCGGGGGGGAACACCCACCCGAACACACACCCTTCATCAGGATACAATTCTTAGTGCAGTAACCCATTTAAACCCAACTTCCCACGCCTTCTTTTCCCATCATGCAACTTTCCACAGTATTTAACCCTTATGTGGAATACAAGGAATTTAACCCTTATGTGTAATACAGAGAAACAATCAATTTTGAAAAAACAGGTTACAAAATAGTCATCTTCTATCTCAAATTGTCCAAGTGCAATAATTATTATACACAATATTGTATCTAAAATCTTTTAAAAAATTCACATCCATTAACACCATATTGTAAAATTCCATGTGTTATACAAATATTATAATACCTTACTGCCCTCGGTATTTTCTAATGGATATGAATTTTTTAAAAAAAAATTGAAATGCTTTTAGATACAATATTTATATATAATAATTATTGCACTTGGACACTTTGAGATAGAAGATGACTATTTTGTAACCTGTTTTTTCAAAATTGATTTTTTCTCTGTATTACACATAAGGGTTAAATTCCTTGTATTCCACATAAGGGTTAAATACTGTGGAAAGTTGCATGATGGGAAAAGAAGGCGTGGGTTTAAATGGGTTACTGCACTAAGAATTGTATCCTGGTGAAGGGTCCCGTGTTCCCCCCCGAAACGTTGGGTGTTCCCCCCCATGTTCCCCCCCAAAACGTTGAATGTTTGGTGGCTGAATAAAAGGGGATACTTCCCGACTGCATTAACCAGTGTGTGTGCGGATCCGTTTTCTATACACATGCGTTGCTAAGGGACCCGGCCGGGTCAACAGAAGAAACACACCACCAGTTGCAGGATTGGTGAACTACAGGTGTGCGGTAGGAGAAATTACATTGTACCAACATTCAAGGAGAATGAAAGGCTGGAGACACTTGGGGTGCCAAACGTTAGGCACCCCCAAGTGATTGTAGTGACTTACCAAAAACCCAGGGCCGGTGCTCCTATCAGGAGAAATCTGCACCGGCCCCGGGTTATAGGAGCGAGCACCACGGAGATATCTACTTCCGTCTTCGTGCAGCTGCACATGCGCATTAGAACTAAAAGCCGAACTTTAACTTTAAAGTCGGCTTTTTCGTTCAAATGTGCATGCTTCAGTCCGGGGAAATGCGCAGCTGCGCGAAGACGGAAGTAGATATCTCCGTGGTGCTCGCTCCTATAACCCGGGGCCGGTGCAGATTTCTCCTGATAGGAGCACCGGCCCTGGGTTTTTGGTAAGTCACTACAATCACTTGGGGGTGCCTAACGTTTGGCACCCCCAAGTGTCTCCAGCCTTTCCTTCTCCTTTCAATCACATTGGTTCTATTGACCTTATTTAGATAGGTGATAGCTGTTGTGTGTATGAATGTGTGATCCAGTCACAATGGTTCCATGATTCTCATTGACGCAGGTGTTAGTTTTTCAATGTACATGACTGGAAGTGTGAATTGTTGTGAAACTGCCAGTGTAAGAATTTCAAAGTGGCATTGTATGTTGTATGATAAGTGGTGTCGCAGGTCCCCCTCCTCTGTTTGGGGATGGTTGGTCCAGTTTGGCATAAATGGCCTCCTTCACAGCTCTTTCAAAATATCTGTCTTCTTGGTCCAAAATATGCTCATTACTGTCTTCAAAAAAAGTGTCCCTTTCCTTTAGCTGTACATTGACTGCTGAGTCTTGTCCTCCAATATCGGGCCATTCACTTACTGAGTGGTTATTTATTCTCCCCAATGTATAGATTAGTGCACTACAGTGCACAGGGTAGGACTTTACTACTAGTTTTCAGAGAATCCAGGGTCTCTAAAATGTAGTGGGGAAAGGGCTGGACCAACTGTCTAGATGCATCAACATTAAGATATTTCCTGTAGGTAGGAATACTATAACGTGAGAAAGAATGGTAAAAATACGAATTAATACAGTCTTTCTCTCAATATACTGTGTTGCTATTTAGAAGACCCCATTACAGACACATGCACCACCCTATGGCACTGACTCTCTTTAGTGTTTCACATTCCACACACCAACAGCTCATTCCTTCATTTGGGATCCAGCCTCAGTGAACTTCATGCATCAAAAAGATTGGAACAGCACTTGCTTAATGAAAGCAGTCATCATTTTTATAGGTACTTTCTCTTAAAATGCAGAGTTGACAGATTTCTGAATACATTTTACATTTCCATTTACAAAAAGGAAATTGTTTTCCCAATATTCATTAAACCACTTGTAGGAACCCATAATATTAAATTATCCTAGACTAGTTACCCTATATTTCTAAGCCCAGGGACCTTTATCCATATCGGGATAGTTTTCCCCTTTCGAACGATTCGAAGGATTTTAATCCATCGATCGAACGATTTTCCTTCGATCAGAAATTACTTAGAAAGCCTATGGGGAAGGTCACCATAGGCTAACATTGGTGCTCGGTAGGTTTTAGGTGACAAAGTAGGTGGTCGAAGTTTTATTTAAAGAGACAGTACTTCGACTATCGAATGGTCGAATAGTCAAACGATTTTTAGTTCGAATCATTCGATTCGAAGTCGTAGTCAAAGGTCGAAGTAGCCAATTCGATGGTCGAAGTAGCCAAAAAAAACCTTAAATGTGCCCCACAATGTACCAATCATGCAATATGTTGGTGCTCTATAAATACATGTTAATAATAACTGGTGTTTATACAAATGACCTATAGATGTCACTGTGCTCAGACTTATACTGTGCATACTTCCTGACTGCTTAAAAGTGAAAGTGAAAGTTACTGTTGTGTAATAGCTGCATGCCTCTGCTAATAAAGCATTGTTATACTCTACTTATACTCGGCTACCCAAAACATAACAATAACAATTACTCTCTATTTATGTAATCTGCATCTGGTTTCAAAATAATATTGGGAGCAGAAACACAAAGAAAATGAAGCACTTGCAATAATTACAAGATATAAATGAGAGTGTAGTTCAGAGTAGACTTACCTCCCTTACTATGTATTACAGCAGTGAGCCAAAAGCAGAGGGTTGAAGGTACAGAACAATGCTTTAGTTTATTAGGACGCAGACAGATATTCAGTCTTGTGTTTGGTTAGCAGGCAGAGGCATTAGGAACTTTGAATCATCATAGCACAAAAAAACTCTATAATGTATTAGTAAATGTTGTAGTTTGACCAAAATGTAGAGCAGGATTAGAAATGTGTTGCCTTTAGTGCCTTTTAGAATTGGGTCATTCTGAGATTTCAATCATTCGGGATATACAAAGATTGGGTAATGTGCTGGTTTGTAGTCAAAATAAAACACACTACCTAAACTTTCTTCAAACTTCAACTTTTAATCAGTTTCTACTAATCAGTCAATGTAAACACATCCACACACATGTTTCCACAGTACAGTTCTTGCCTGGGTCTGCTAGCTAATGCTTTTAAAAAGCATGTTAGTTACATTTACTATTCATAGTACTGGAATACATTTTTAACATTTTCCTTATTTGTGGTTTAAAGAAGCAGAAATTCCAAACGTTTAAAACATCCAGCTATTAACTTACTAAAGAACATGAGCAATGTGTGTATTTTAATGGAAGCTTTATACTACACCTTTTAATGCCAACATACACTACCCTTCTCTTACATTTGCTTTAGATGTGGGGATGTCCATGTGGAGTATTCCAGGACCACAAGCTTGATGATATTGATCCTGCAGATAAAAGTTATATATGTATTGCTTTGTTAAATAATTTAGTTCAGATTATAAACTGGAACTGGTTAGAATAAAATGCTGCTCAGTTTATGAATAAAGAGCAACAAAGGTAATAACGCTGTCCCATCTAAGGAATAGAAACAGAGCTCAACACCACTGTTTCAGACAAAAATACATTGAGCAACAGGTAGACTAAAACCGCATTTTTCACTTCTATTGTTTTAACTACAGCTTGACAATTCTAAAAAACAAATTGTCATTGTCTACACTAGTAAGGTTTTCATACACAACTAGAGCAGCTAGTATGATATTAGATGAGTGGGGATTTATGCACAGTTTATTTGACAAAAGGAAAGTACAAACTATGACATAATGTGTATAAACAAAACTACGTCTATGTACAGAGAATCCTTCCCAGACTTGGTGTTCTGAAGAATCAAAGTAAGTGACATAAGTTAAAATTGTTGCTCTCTCTCTATTATAAATTAGCTTTGCATCTGTACATCGACACCTGGATCTAGGATAATCTGGAGAATGGAAAGAACAACGAAATAACAGCAGTCCTTGCAAGGTAGAAAGGAAAGTTGCACCTTGAGTGCCTTGTATCAGCCCTGTAATGTCAGCTTATATTACACACCAAACTAATTTTCTCTGGTAGAGCTTTTTATGAATAAGTTGGAAATATTTCTGTTATAATACTAAATGATATGGTTAGTAATGCCTTGCCTTATAACTAAATAAAGGGAAAGATCATTTGTCCATTTGTCCATTTTTGGGTTTTTCAGTATTCTTCATTTCTTGTTACTAATGTATCTCTTTGCTTTGTATCAGTGATGCGCCTAGTTTTTCACCTCCCTTTTATACAAATGCGACTGTGAGAATCAAAGAAGGCATTGGATGTTCTATAAATAGTCATTTTTAGTGATAGGCGAATTTGCAGTGAATTTGCGCGATTCGCCGCATGCGAATAAATTCGGGAAACGGCCGGAAAAATTTGCTGCCGAAAATTCGCCAGTGTCAGAAAAAAATGTACGCCGGGAAATGTGCGCCGTTTTGCGAATTTTTCACTGTTTCGTGAATTTCGCTGGAAATTTGCGAATTTTTAGACTAAGCGATACGGCGTAGATTCGCCCAACACCAGTCACTTTCTGTTCAACAAAAAAATGCAGCTCATCTGCTAATTTTTTAGCTTAAAGAAAAGCATCTATCTTGCAATGTTTTTCTCCAGCAGGTGGCAGTCAATTGCATTTACTTTTCAGAAGAAGCACTGCCAGGATTCATAAACTGATTCAACATTACTGTTATTCTGAATTCTGCTTTAATAGTCATGTGTTTTTCTTTCTTTTTCTCATGCTAGACAAAAATAAAACAACGTATATAACAAACCAAAGATTTAGTAAAAGATAAATCCATGTATTTTTCAGATGAATATATATGGGCCACATACATTCTATAATTTGTAGGAAAGGAAATTAGCACCACCTTAATGGTTCAGCTAAAATGATATATAGCTGTTTTTGTATGATAATTAAAAACACATACAAAGCACTATAACAATAATACATGTTTAAAATCCCTTGTACTCTAGATAGTTAGGACTGTGTTCACAGGAGTATAAAGTAAATAAGCCTAGCAGGACAGTCCAATGGAAGGTTCCAAGATTCACTGAGGATTAACTTTACAGCTGTCCCTTATGTGATAACAAAGGTGGTCATGTCTCGTTCTGCGAAAACATCTAGTTCCTCAGCTAATCCTGTTAAATCCTGGACAGTGTTCAATTACTTTCAGAGTCACCAATACATATTGCTGTAGATTTAGGTTTAAAGGGAATAGTAAGTATTAAACACAAGGGAAACTTAAGAAATAATAAGGAAAATCTGCAGAAATGTTGTACATAGAAAGGAGAGGTGGTAATAGTAGAATTGAAATCAGAAGGGATTCAGACCCCCACCAGAACACAAAAACATTTATAATCTGACTCAGTTGAGAGGGATTCTGAGAAAATATATCAGTTGTGGTTTTTGAATTATTTAGCTTTTTATTCAGCAGCTCTTTGGTTTGCAGGGTCAGCAAACATGCATTTATTTGAATAAAAGACTGGAATATGAGAGAGCCTGAATAGCAAAAGTTAGTAATAAAATGCACCAATAACAATACATTTGTAGCCTTATAGAGCATTTGCTTTTTAGATGGGGTCAGTGAATTGGAATATGGAATTACCTGGAACTTAGATCATACATTGCTATATGAATTATAGTGGCCATTTAAAGATTACTATCACCTTTTAGTACATACTGACAGTACTAGCCAAGCAATTTTGTTTCCAGATAAAAAATGTTCTGCTAATGACATATAAAAGTCAACATTGCACCCTGAAGGAGAAAACTAAAAATAATTAAAACAAGAAAAACAACAATATGCATTGTTCCATAGGATTCTATCTTTAAAGATTTGTATGGCAGATATCTGCCATTATTAATCATGCAGAAGCCATAGCTTGCCAAAGCTTTTGTTTAAAACAAGGGCCTGGCCTGCAATCAAATTTACATTTACTAGCTTTGTACTAAATACCTCTAAACCTACATATAGGCTAACCTTCTGACTGCCTTATCACTACAGTTTTGATATTGTAAAAATTGAGAGCATTAAACAGACAGAATTGGTTTGTGGATAGAAGTAGCAACTTGTTCAAATATATTTTAAAATGGGGGCTCAGCAAGAGTCATCACACGACGGAGGAAGGGGTAACTCAAAGCATCCCCAACCTGGGTCCCACACGCGTAAGGCTATGGATACAATAAATTACTTTTCACTTTGAAAACCTTTGCCTGGTGGAAGTCTGCCTTTTTGAGTGCCTGCTTCAAAGAAGTTTTGAGTACCCAAATGAGGCTAAGAAGAATGGAACCACCTCTTCACCAATTTTCCAGCTGCCTCATGGTTTTTGGGCCCGAAAGAGATCTCAAAGGCACAGGACAACATTTTTTTTGTCCTGCCAGGCAAGGCAGACCCATAAGTGCTTTGCCATGTATCATGTATATACAGTAGCAAGTCATTAACTTTAGAGTCCACTTGCTATGGAGGTATTATATGCCTTATGCCCCTCTCTGGTGTATGAGGATTACATGAGAAAATGCAGTGCTATGCCATGCAGTCCACAGCTGTGGGAACCCCAACCCTCTGTATTTCAGTATTTCAGTATTGAAGTTACCCTTCTGGATGGGAGCAGAATGGAGGAGCCTCACCCCAAATACTATATTCTCTACGAGGATGTAAAGATGAGGTTTACCTACATGGTGTGAGGAACATGGTAGGATGTTAACTCTTCTGTCTTTAAAGTACCTAGGATCTGCCCGCTTTACTTCAACCTCCCCGCTCAGTATATTAATGTTACAATTTGGCATCCTGAGCTCAAAAAGCAGAGCAGCGGAGTGTCTCTGCATCATCTTCTGTCCATTCGTATCCTCTATGGGTCTGTTTGCCGAAGCTTGCAGAGGCATGTGCAGTTGAAGCGTGACTGAGGGGTGGGGGCTGGCGAAGCACATGAGTGTCCTACTTCTCACCTGTCTCCTGACTGCCAACGGGCATGTATTGCTAAGAAGCCCAGTCACTATTGTCCTGCCCTATGCAAATGATAAGTACAGGACTGCCTTGTGTATGCCATTACTGTGCTCTGCACCCGGATGTGTTATTTAATCCAGCACTAGGCGCAGTGCTCAGAAGTGCCTGAGATGCAAGTGTAAATTGTGTCTAGGACTTTATTAAATGAGCTTTCCCAATGGCAATAATGTGAATCGCTGGTTGTAAAACCCATGTATGGCTTCAGTCTTCCCAAATTCACTTGAAGTTTCCTCAAGAGGAGTTTTGGGAGACTGATGTGACACATGGGTTTTACAATCAATGATTCACATTATTGCCATTGGGAAAGCTTTCACTTGGGAATAGTAGCCCACAGAAGCAGAGATTTATCGCTAGCGATTAATCTTCTGGTGTGCCATTGCCCTAGGTGACAGAGATGCCTTAATTGTAGAATAAATGTTAGTGCTATGTGATGATGGTCAGACTTTGATATTTAGCCTTTAATAATAGTCTGTGAAAACACACTTAAAAGCTTATTTACAAAACGAGACACAAATGTTAGAGTACTAAGGGAAGCAAAGTTGCACCCCATTACTGCTCATTTTCCCTGCACTTGTATTGCATCTGGGGCATTGTTTTGATCAATACCTCACACGGATTAAAAATCCAGCACAGTATTCATCAGGAAGGCGTCTGTGGGCACTCTTATATTTACTCAAAAAAAATAATGCTGTGAAATAAGACTTTTTCCAATATTATTTCCCTATGCTACTAATTTGTACAGAACTCTGTAATTCTCTGAAAATTAACATTGTAATGTGGAAAACGTAAGCAAGTTTAAAGCATGCCTTTTTCTACTTTTACCCCCTACTGACAATTTTTTTTGGCTGCTGTCTTCCCTAAGAAAGTTCTTTCCTTCAGAAATTAGCAGTAAAGTTTTCAGCAAATAAACAAAGAATGATTTCCTGGGGAAATGCGTTTTTTTTAATAACAGTATGGCTCTGAAAAGTCTTCTGTTCCGTCCTTTTTACCGATGTGGTTTCACAAGAAGACAGAGATTATTTTATTGCCCCGGGATGCCAGGAAATTTTTATTTCTCTTCTTTAGATCTTTTGGATAAAAGTATGAGAGTGTGGAAAAGAATTCCCTTTGCCGTCTTATATTTCGGTTCTTCGTGAAAATATGTTATGCTTTCTAAGATCTGATACTCTCTCGTTTATTTTTAGCTACCTAGCAGTATTATTTTACACTTTTTTCAGATGAATTTCTTACCCCCTGCATTTTTATGTGTGATTTGCCAGCCAAATTATCAGTAAGGACTTTTGCACTGTTAATGCACATCCACAGGTTATTAATAATATTTCTTGATTCACAATTATTGCATACTTTTGTTTTTCAGTTTGAGCAAAAGCACTATTAAAGTAGGAATCTGCCTGAATTAAATGACTTGATGAAACTAGTTACTATTTTTTCTGTTAAAACATGCAGCTTCAAACTGTTAGCAAAGGAACAGACCTTCTATAGTATAGAACTTAAAAGGGAAACTGTCATGGGAAAACATATTTTTTTCAAAATACATCAGTTAATAGTGCTGCTCCAGCAGAATTCTGCACGAAAATCCATTTCTCAAAAGAACAAACAGATTTTTTAATATTTAATTTTGAAATCTGACTTGGGGCTAGACATATTGTCAGTTTCCCAGCTGCCCCCAGCCATGTGACTTGAGCTGTGATAAACTTCAGTCACTGCAAGTTGGAGTGATATCACCCCTCCCCTTTCCCCCCCCCAGCAGCCCATCAGCAGAACAATGGGAAGGTAACCAGATAGCAGCTCCCTGACACAAGATAACAGCTCCCTTGGTAGATCTAAGAACAGCACTCAATAGTAAAATTCCAGGTCCCATTGTGACACATTCAGTTACATTGAGTAGGAGAAACAACAGCCTGCCAGAAAACAGTTCCTCCATAAATTGCTGGCTGTTTCTGAAAGCACACAACCAAAATGGACTGAGATGGCTGCCTACACACCAATATTATATATGTTTTACCTTTTTTTGTTGCATATTGGCTGCTTAAAGGAGAACTAAAGTCTAACTAAAGAAGTAGGCTAATGTTGTACATTATGTTTTGGGTTTCTATACTAGCCCAAGTTAAACACAGTCCATTAGCAGGTAAGATCTCCAATGATGCCCCAGTAGTTCCCCATCTTCTTTTCTGCTGATTCACTGCACATGCTCTGTGCTACTGTGACTTACTGAGCGTGGGGACCAACTCAAAATACACTGTATATACAGAATAGAAATGTCACAATATAAGGCTTCTTAATACTTAATATGGATAATTACTACATGGCAGCTCAGAAACTCAGCTAGAATTTAATAATCAGCCCTGTAGCATCAGCTTATATTACAGACAAACCTCATTTTCTGCTTGATAATTTGTGACAACCCCTAAGTTTAGCTTCTCAACAGCTGCTCAGAGCCCACTGAGTATGTGAGTGTTGCAGACACTTTCCAAGATGGTGACCCCCTGTAACAAGACAAGAAGTCCTGAATGATTGCTACTATTGAGAAGCTGAAACGTTATGCTGGTGCAATAAATTCAGTATATATATGCCATTTTAACCATATTCATTTTAGGCTTTAGTTCTCCTTTAAAGCAACAGTAACAGTAAACATTAAAGTGTTTATAATATAATATATATCTAGGGGCAAATTTATCAAAGGCCAAGGTGAATTTTCGAATTCAAAAAATTCAAATTTCGAGCTACCTTTTTGTGTACCTTGACTAGGGAATAGTCCAAATTCAATATGAATTTAAAAAAAAATTGAAAATTTGAATATCGAAATTTATCATGTACTGCCTCATTAAAAATTCAACGTCGACCATTGGATATCTAAAACCTGCTGAATTGCTGTTTTAGCCTGTGGGGGACCTCCTAGAACCTATTTGGAGTCAATTGTTTTTTTTGGGAATTTTTAGAATTTGATCAAATGCGCTATTACTTTGATTCATACAAATCCAATTCGGCCGAATACGGACCTATTTGGCAAACTTCGACTTAATTTCGGTTGGTCTTTTTGAATTCAATTTTGAAGTTTTTGAAGAATTTGAAATTCGACCCTTGATAAATATGCCCCCTAAAGTTTATAATATAATGTACCCTGCACTGGTAAACTGGTGTGCTTGATTCAGAATCACTATTATAGGTTATATAAATAAGCTGCTGTGCAGCCGTCAAGGAGATAAGGCTCAGGTTACATAGCAGATAGCAGATAAGCTCTGTAGAATATAATGATGTTTTGCCCTGTGCCATTTAGCACTATTTCAACTGCCTTTATTGCATAGCAACTGCTTGTATAAACTATAAAAGTGTCTTTGAAGCAACCAGATCAGTTTACCTGTGCAAGGCAACAGTACATTCTATTTTAATTACTTTAAAACACTTTTTTTTGATATTCCTATTCTGTCTCATTGAGCAGCCATGAGAATAACTGCATTGTGGGAAGACTCTTCAATGAGACATTACTCTGCATGCCAAGCACTCTACCCCATCAGAATTTTGCAGCAGTGCCATAAAGCAGAAACTACTGCTTTGTTTTATTACTGTGTACAAGCACAGCTTTGTAAACAATAATAAAACAATATGAGTACCAGAGTTCTCTGAATGGGTATCTGAGGATGCAAATTGAGCTTTGTAGAGAAAACACAGGCCTGATCTTCAAGAGTGTTCTATCAGGGAACACTGGGTAAACTTCTAAGTATTTACTAAGGTTTACTAAGTATTTACTAAGGAAAAAAATACCCAGGAGCAGGCAAAATATGGAGAGAAATATTGGCTGTCCATTCATATTATGCATTCTGTTTTTTTTTTTTACTTATAGTTTATTAATAGATTTTGTTTTTTCATAAATAGTAAATGCATTCTGTTTTTAACCCTTTTCAGACCTTTACTCTTGTTGTGCTGCAAGTTGCCGGTAAACAAAAGGAAAGGAACATATGAAAATAAACCATAGAATCTACTGTGTTGACACAATATAACTTTTATTTTTGTGCTGCAGATTCTACAGTGTGTGGCAGGTAAAATGCTAAATCCAATCAGAGCTCTGAGTTATCTAATACTATTCCAAAAACATATGGGAAGGTTAATTGGGCCCTGGTGAAATCAACCCTAGTTTGCATGTGAGTGGGTGAACACTGTAAATGGCAGGGAACTTAAATTTTAGATTTTGATGTGACCATCTCTGTAAGTGCAGTGTATACTGTAAGTAAAGATTAATTGGACCTATATATCACAGCTCTCGATTTTGCAGCATGATAATCCCACCCAAAAAGTATCCAATAACGAACTTCTGTTTTGTGTTTTGCCATTCATTGTTTTTGACATTTTACCAAACATTGATAACAGATGTTTGTCTGACATATTTTCTTCAGATTACAATAATAATAATAATCTGTCACATAAATGTTTTACACAAGGGTCCTGAATTACATGGCAAATCACTGTTAGAACAATTGTGTGCTGTTATATTCTACCCAGGAGAGGTGTTTTTATGGGAGTTTTAAAAATGATATTTAATGTTAAATTTAGCAATATATATCTGCTTTATATGTATATATGTTCAATGTATAAACTGTATTTATACAATGTAAATGTAATATATATATATATATATATATGTATATATAAAATGCTCATTATTTCTAATGGGAGTACAACCAGTCAGTGATATCCATCAAGAAAGCATGTACATAGTGGAAAATCTTGTTTCAACAAAGCACTGCAACATGAGAATCATAGATCTAAGTGGAACTCCACATGGGACTAGTTTTTAGTGTTGTGTTGCAATCAATGTGAAAAGTTATATGAGATGCTGTCTTTACACCTGGTTACCTTGAGTGTAGTATTTGTTTTTATTCATTTCTAAATAGAATAAACTTACCTTCCTGTTCTCTCTGGTGCACTCACTTGTTTCTAAATCCTATACTAATAAATCATACAGAATATCTACAAAGGTACATAGAGTGCAGTATTAATTGTGTTTTTTACTGAACTGAATTAATTAGTTACATTAGTAACAGTAAAAAAAAACAAAAAAACCCACAGATTAATGGGACAAGGCACATTAAAAAAACTTCTCTACTACGTACCTTTGTATCTTTCTGTAAATCAGCTACAGGAAGTTGAAGAACAAATATATCCGGGTCCCGCAGTGCACATTAGCTATCTAGAAACTGCAGGAACCCAGTAGAACTTCAGATAAGAAGAGTCCCCTACTCAAGAAGTAGATAGAAGCTAATGCATTCAGTACAACTAGATCTAGGCTCTCCAAAAAAAGGTTAAGACTTTTTTATCACCGCTTTTGTTAGGGCTAGGTACTAGTGTTTCTGAAGCAAACAGATCTGTTTTACCAGTGCAGGGCAACAGTACATGATATTTTCATTACTTCAAAACTCTTTGGTGTTACTGTTCCTTTAAACAGTATAAAGCCTTACCCATAAGACTTTGGTGAGGGTGGTCTGGAAATGAAATAAAAAATGAGCATGTGGCAATAATAGCAGAGAGAGATTAAAATAGAAATTAACCCAAACACAGTTGAAGAGTGATGGGGAGAAAACAATGGGACAAATTCACTAATATGCAAATTTTCACCAGTGACCCCTTCGCACACTCCCCGTCACTTCACCAGGCGCAAATTCATTACCATAATGCTAATTCACTAAACTGAACTGAAGTTGCGTCTCAGCAGCTGGCAAATTTTCGGTAGCTGGACGAGCATTTCATAGCGAATATTCACTAGCATTCATTTCTGCCTAGCGAAACTTTGCTAGCACTCGTGCGCTTAGGTTAAAGGAAAACTATACCCCCAAAATGAATACTTAAGCAACAGATAGTTTATATCAAATTGAATGACATATTAAAGAATCTTACCAAACTGGAATATATATTTACATAAATATTGCCCTTTTACATCTCTTGCCTTGAACCACCATTTCGTGACTCTATCTGTGCTGCCTCAGAGATCACCTGACCAGAAATACTACAACACTAACTGTAACAGGAAGAAGTGAGGAAGCAAAAGGCAGAACTCTGTCTGTTAATTGGCTCATGTGACCTTACATGTGGTTTGTATGTGTGCACAGTGAATCTTACGATCTCAAGGGGCGGCCCTTATTTTTTAAAATGGCAATTTTCTATATATGATTACCCAATGGCACATACTACTAAAAAAGTATATTATTATGATAATGGTTCATTTACATGAAGCAGGGTTTTACACATGAGCTGTTTTACTCAGTATCTTTTAATAGAGACATACATTGTTTGGGGGGTATAGTTTTCCTTTAATTTGAATAGGGTGGGTACCTAAAGTTATATAGATGTCTTTAATAGTAATGTTGGTGCAAATATTTGAAGTGGCCACTTTTTAAAACAAATGTCCAATGAGCCATAATAAAGACAGAAGAATTCCTCTAATGCCCTAGACATGACCCCACCCTTATATAATATGTTTTTTACAACTTCTGGCATACAGGATATGATGTCACTGACATATGATTGAGGAAGATGTTGCTTTGTTTTATCAGTTTCTGAGGTGGCGAAGTAAACTCTGGCGAAAGGGGTAACGTTCAGTAAAACTTGCATCTTAGTGAATTTGCGGGGTAACGACCATTCGCCAGAGCGAAAAGTGGCCTGGTGATAACGAAGTGTAGTGACGGCATACCTCCCAACTGTCGCTTTTTCAGAAGGACAGTCCCTCTTTTGACAGCTCAACCTGTAGTCCCTATTTTCTCTGCACTGAACAGCCAGAAAAAGAAAAAAGTTTCTAACTTACTTGGCTTTTAGCAGAGAGCACAGAACAGCTAACAGGTGCAAATAAGATACTTTGTAACCATTTTGAGACACAAAAAAACAGTTTAGATAAGGAGAAATATTTTCAAACTTTCATAACCTGCTAAATTTTGTAAAATGAACATGGTAATTAGGGGTGTGGCCAAAGAAAGGGGCAAGGTCAAAAAGTTTCGCTGCGCTACGTGCAAAAAAACTTTTGTCCCTCTTTTTACTTCCAAAATGTTGGGAGGTATGGTGACGGTCTCATTCACTAGTGAATTGTCCTGTACGCCTGTTTGTGAATTGGCGATGTCCCTGCGGATGAGATTTCCGGCGAATTGTCGCTAGCAATGGCCACTTTACACTTTAGTGATTCTGCCCCAAAGAGTTGATCTGTAGCGCTGGGGAGATGGATCATGGTGGTCCTTGTGTTTGGCTTTCTTGAACACTGTGTGATTTGAATAAGCAAAGCTGGCCCCATTGGTACTAAAATGATGCCATCAACTCTGCAATTGTACCACTGTGATTTGAGGACCTTTGCATTTATTCTGTTTTAGGCACTGTGGAATTTGTATTGATACTACTGAAAAACCATGAGGTCCGTATTTGTACAGATGGGAAACTATAGGATCTGCAAATGTACTCCTGGGGCTCAAATCAAATGGTTAGGAAGTAATACAAGAAATGGTTACATGCCCAAAATGTGCAGCCTTGGCCATAGCTGTACCCCTCTTCATGTCAATAAACAAAATGTTTCTTTCAAATGTAAATCAAGCTAAAATGGCTACAGATGGGATTCAGGAACACCTCCAAGGTTTTTTGTAACTCCTCATGATTAAGCCTCTAGTTCCCAATCTTTTTAATGAAATAGGTACAGCTGCTCTTATAATTGTGTTAGGCTTCAAACTCAGTTTTGAAGAAGCCGTAGCCAGTTTTAAAAGAACCACTGTTTCAGTTAAACTTAGCACCTCCCTTATTTAGAAGCATCTGTGCTGGAATACATTAAAAATATTTGTCACAGATACAAGAGATATTGCTATTAAAGCACATAATTAACTGTTCAACTTTTGTTCACTTAACAAATGTTTATTACACTGACTACATATCAGATATCAAAAAAGTCTCTTTTAAAAGTGTTATTTAATTGAAATCATTTTTAAGAACATAATGGCAATTTAAGCCTGCATTCAGTTATTAAATTTGGCTAATCCATTTTTTTAAATTCATTTGCAATACTTTTGTGTCTTTAACATTGAAAATTAGAATGCAGGGGGAAAGTATTTATTAATACTTATCATGAAATGCATGAATATCATTTATCTAAATAAAATGTGTGAATTAACTCCAAAATTACAATTTGCTGCATTTTTGCTGTATTAATATTTAACGTCTCCTGTAATTTCAGTTTAATTATAATCTGCATAATAATGTAAACTGTAAACCTGTTGGTAGCACACAATGTTTTTAACAAAATTAAAAATACATATTTTTACACATCCCAGAAAAGAGTGCAAGAAAGCAGCAGCTGTTATATATATATATATATATATATATTTATTTTTTGTTGCTGTGTATTTATCTGTATAGCCCTTGTCCCAGCTTTTCTTCCTTCCCCCATACAAAGATATTTTGACCTAAAGGCAAAATGGCCATGTCTTATTAGTGAACCAAACACACAGGGTCAGAAAGTCCAAAATTACTCTCCATTGTCCCCTATGAAAATCTCATGAATGTACTACCACTAGAACAGTTCTGCCATGTTTTCAGGTTAAAATTAGGTAAAAAGTATTGGTTCTAGGACTTTTGGGGAATTCTAATAGCATCCAATCAGGGGCAGCTTTGGACTTCTTAAAAACTGTGTGGTCCAAATTTTCCAAAACCTCCCTGTAGTGACTGAATTAGGCCACTTTTATTTATCTAATTTGGAGGGTGTAGCACAGATGAGTAGTGATGGGCGAATTTGTCCCGTTTCACTTCACCGTAAAATGTGCAAATCACGAATTTTGACGCTAGCATTCAAGTCAATAACAGTAACAGTACCTGGTACTTGATCCTAACTAATATATTATTAATCCTTATTGAAGGCAAAAAAACCTATTGGGGTTCTTTAACATTTAGATGATTTTTTTTTTAGTAGACTTAAGGTTTAATGATCAAAATTACAGAAAGACCACTTATCCAGAACACCCCAGGTCCCTGAGCATTCTGAGTACTATACCTGTATTTAGCAGTTACAGTTGTAGTAAGGGTTTTAAGATGTTTTAGTGTATGTTACAGAACTAAATATTCTCTGTGCTGCTTTTTTCCATGGTGTGCAGATTATTGTTTTCTATCTTTACTCTTTCCACCAAGGATACTCACACTAAAAGGATACCCAGCAATACCTGACTTATCAGTCTTGGAAATATCTAGGGAATAAAAGCACCATTAATATACACAAATCAAGGGCAACACATTTAAATATATGAATTCTCCCAAACAGGGCTAGCATATGTTTATAAAATGCATTTAATTGTGGATGTATTTGTATGTAATTTTCATCTGCCTCCAAATATTTTAACCTGACAAACAAGAGAAGTTTATATTGCCCTGAAGAAAAAAATAAATACAATCTAGCTAATGTTTACTTAAATAAATCATTATGATTTTATTCCATAACGGATAACCGACACAATTGTTAAAATAAAATCTCGGAAAATGTATTTAAAAAAAATAGTTACTTAAATAAGAAATGAGTGCCGAAAGCTTGAATCATTTTCTTTTCCAGTTGGCTTGCAAAGGTATGATTTCAAATTCCATTAGCAGTTTTAATGGCAGGGCATAATTCTTTACAACAAATGACAGCACACGGGGATGTTTGTTTGTGTTAGAAACTAGGACGTTTTATGTTTTTCTTCATAAAAACGGTATTGTGATTTAATAAAACATTTAAAACGGATTAAGCCACAAATACAGAAATGTCATTTTCCCCCATATGTAAACATTAAAACATATAATACCTTAAGACCTTAAGCCAAAAGGCCAGTGCCTATTTTAGAAAAGGATTAGAAACACCAACAGGTTTCACTAATTACTGCTGATGACCACATGGCATTTTCTGTGTACAGTTTTCCAGCAGCTTTGATGCCACTCAATACATAAAACCCATACACGGACTGTAGCTTTAAAATCACCTTTTTTTCGCCATGCAAAGCTACGTATGATGTTTAAGTAGAAAACTTCTAAGCATTCTGAAAACGCTCCTTGCTATCCAAGACAAATGGCATGTGCTCACTTCACAGGCTTTAATAAATATTTCTCTTGAATAAATCACAAGCTAAAACATGGAAATTCCTCACTGCATTTCTTAACCTCATGCATTATTACAATTTCAATTGATTAAGTCACACGTCGTACATACTATACCTTTCTTGCCTTAGAGAGTCAGCTAACCAAACATCCCTGAAACTTTGAAATGGAAATGACTGCTACTTAACAGACCTGTTAGGTTTTTTGTGGGGTGGGGGAACTTAGGCTGGCGGTCTCCTTTTTTGCTTTGTACTTTGATTGCAGCCTTAAGTGCAGACAGAAAAGCAATCAAACACAGTGCAGGTGATGCTAGTCTTAGGTTCCCTTACACTTTTCCAAATATCAGGAAGCCAGCAGGCTTAAACACAATTTTTTAATATTCAAAGAATATTTTTTTTTTTTTTAAATGTCAGACAATTTGATTTTGAAAAAGTCAGATTTCTCCCATATTCACCTGTGGTCCAAGGCACAATATTGCAAGAAAGGGCATCATTTTTTTTATTGCACGGCAACACTTTATCATTAACATATACTAAACTACCGATTATTGAATTCTGCTTCTTGCTGAACTTCATTTTCATCTATGGAATGTTTGTTCTGACATGTGTTTTTCTCCCTGCACTGCTCCCTCCGTTTTTGTTCTGCAGTTTTTATAAAACAGCCCTCGTTCTGTCCTAAACCATGCAACTAACACATTACTTAATCTTACTGGCACATTGTAAAATTTTACACATGCGCTCATCCAGATAATTACACAATTAATTTTCACTTAGTACAGCTGAAACAGGGATAATGAAATTTCCACTGGTGTACTGTTACGTCCTAGGGGTCATGGGTCAGTTTCCTGTTTGGATAAGGGTGAGTTTAAAGAGGATTTCTGACAGTCTCCTTGCTTTAACTGAGCCTAAAAACATTGCAAAGGAATTTCAATTTACAGCTCAGTTCAATGAAAGGAGCAGATGTTGGAAGTGTGTCGTTGCCATTCTGGAAGTACTCTAAGTGCAGGTGTAGTTACCAAAGCTCTCAACCCCCACTCTTACTATTGTACCTAATAAGCTGCCCTAATTACAACTTTCCCTGTTTACACAAGTGGAGAAGAGACGGTGTCTGACAGGTAATGGCATCAAGTCAGCGGATGACAGGAAAGTTGGATGTGTTGATTTCTAAATAGACCTTAACAACAAAACTGCAGTGCACAGAGGACAGAACAATAAATCTAACTATTCCCTCTTTTTACTGTAGGTCTTTTCATTTAATAGGTTATAGCGGATAAGAAAACCAATATGTAGCAATAACAGCCGACATAACCACCTGCTGCCCCATGAGCAATGATCGTGTAATACTGAATGATTGTGCTGAAGTAGCACACGGCTCTGCAGTTCATGCTTTAGTGGAAGTGAAAAGGATGCTTTAAATAAAATGCCCTGGGCCATCTACTACTGTCTGATGGCTTACTTATGGAAGCTTATTGTTTTGCTCATTTAGATTATTGTTCCTAATATATGGTTTAATGGAATGTATGCCTGTGTTGTTTTAATAGTTGCGGGACAGGAATTACTCATATTTGAATATTCAAAAATGTAATGTGTCCTTTGCTCAAACAATTTGTGTGCCCTCAGATACAGTGTGCATGTTTGATTTGCATTTAGTATCCATAAATGGAAATATTACTCTTTAAATATATTCAGTTAAAAAAATCATCAAATACAATCGGGTCTTTAACTTCAGCTTTGTATAGCCTGCCATCTTGCTCTCTTGTTCCCTGTCTTTATTGTAGCAGGACTAACATGAATACGTAAACAATTCCAAATTCAGAATGAATGTATATTCTAAAGTTGCTTAGCATTATGTTTTCTTGTATTAGGCAAAACATTTTGACATTCCATTTAAGTGTTCCAGCTCTAATCATAAACATAATGCCCTCATAATGTTCACACAGGGCTGCAAAATACAATAGGTCATGTTAATAAGTTAAATGTCCATACCCCTGGGTGTAAATCTCAATAAGGAGCTCACGGAGTGCCAAACTAAGTAAATGAAATAAAGAGATACACTTTAGTGTAAAGTGAACAGTTAAATATAGTTAGTTTCCCAGACACCTTGTGCAAGCTCTGTTTGTATTGGTCCACAAAGCTTTTCACAGTGTGTCATAGCATAGATGGCCACGTTTGTGAGCGTGTCCTAGAACTCTGCCATTCCTGGCATGGGATACATAAAATCAAAAAGTGTCTCCAGTGTGGCACAAATAAATTGCTTTGTGAGCTTAACATACAAGACAAAGTGCAATCCCATGATGGGGATGGTGATATATTTACATCTCTGAAGCTTATAGGCACTGACAATTTTGATGCCTTATACCAGGGGTGCCCAAAAGGTAGATCGGGATCTATCAGTAAACCTTTAGCTGGTGATCAGTAGATCTCAGGACACTGCCAACAAACGGCTTGTCTAAATCACCCTCCTATTTCATGCTTTTCATTCAGATATTTATTATGTTAAAGTTACATAAGAAATAGTTGTTTATTAAATATAGCAATATAAATTCTCTCATAAAACAATATAATAAGTAATATAAATAATAAGTAATATTTCCCATGTAACAGAATGCTACCAATGCTTTTATGGATGTAGATCATAATGGGACAACTTTACTAAAAGTGGACCTTGCATTAGTAAAGTATAAGCACTCCTGACTTATACCATCCACACGAAGAAAAGAACGTCCACAGAACAAAACTTGCTACATCACTGTTCTTTTATGAGATGCTATAGCTATTTTCTCATTTCTTCCCATCATGCACAAGGTTGATATTATAAAACTTAAGAAATGAAGAACTGGGTATATCAATCAGTTCAGTCTTAATTGATTGACCTTGCATGTTTCCTTATCTACTTGGGGAAGTATGTGAGAATATTATTGAAGCTTACTCCATAGTAAGAGGTCTGTATAACAGAGGCACCAATGTAGGTCTAGTGGATAATGCGGATAGGTCCAGTAACACTGTCTCATGTACTCTCTCATCTGTAATTGTATATTAGTGAGCAGAAATCATCACACAGTTTCAACCAAGCAGATGTGACTCCTATTACTATAGATGAACAGCATGTCTTGCCAGAAACCAAAAGCTACAGATATGGTGGGAGACTCTGGGGTTTCTAATGATACAGAGATTCAAAATGGAAAGTAAAATGCATCGTTCCAGATTAGAAATCAGCAGGAAAACTGTAAGAGGGCCCGTTGTTTTTGTTTCTTCTGTCCATGTACTCACCACATCATATTTCTGAATATTTACAGTGCTTAGTGGAAGAACCTGTAGATAAAGAAGGACACAACATACCACCGGGGGTGCTGCTATCATGAGGAAAGTTGAAAATCGTATGCCCTGCAGGTTACCAAGGGCAGCAAAAAGAAGCTCCTGGTAACTTTAAAGGAAAACTATACCCCCCGAAACAATGTAGGTCTCTATAAAAAGATATTGCACAAAACAGCTCATTTGTAAAACACTGCTTCATGTAAATAAACCATTTTTATAACAATATACTTTTTTTAGTAGTGGGTAAACATAAATAGAAAATTGCCATTTTAAAAAATAAGAGCTGCCCCCTGGGATTGTACTATTCACTGTGCACACAAACATACCAACAAACCATACATGTTAGGTCACATGAGCCAATTAACAGACATAGTTCTGTCTTTTGCTTCCACACTTCTTCCTGTTACAGTTAGAGTTGTAGAATTTCTGGTCAGGTGATCTCTGAGGCAGCCCACAGACCATCACAAAATGGTGGCTCAAGGCAAGAGATGTAAAAAGGCAAAATTTACTTCAATATATATTCCAGTTTGGTAAGATTCTTTAATATGCCACTTAATATGATATGAACTATCTGTTGCTTAAGTGTTCATTTTGGGGGTATAGTTTTCCTTTAAGAGACAAAATTTAATTTTTTAAATCGGAAATGCAGCTTATCTAGTGCAGAGAGCACATTTGTGCAATGTGCCCCCCCCCACCAGTTCTGAAGCTCTGAAATGTAAACATGGGGGGGCAGCATACCTCAAACGTTTAGCACAGAACATGCACTGAACTTGTAGTTTTTGCATCAATCCTCTACTATCATCATCGTATTGCCAACAAATAGATTTATGAGCAGCATCTGCACAGTATATTTAGTAACTTGAACAACAGCATGCAGATCATGTATCAATAATCAAGCAGAACCAGAGAGCATGTATCACTGGGGAAATTGGCATTATATTTTGACCAGAAAACATGGGAGAATGACATAAAGGTTATTGGAAAAACTGTGAGCAAAGTAAAGGTTTTTTCGTTGCATAAACTAAATATTTTTCAAAATAATATCATTTTTATAGTGTATGCCAAAGAGCAGTACTTTTTTCAGCATTTATTATATTACCCCACAGAGTGTTAAATCAACAGCAAAACGTATTTGACTCCACCAATCACATGTTTGTGTTTATAACTCTAACTTTAAACCAGATTGGTTGCTATGGGTTGTTGAACAAGCAAAAACCATGAGACTGAATAATCCCAGTTACAGCTGAAAGGGAAATAGATTTATGTCTGTTATATTAAATATACCAAAGTTATAAAATTATATCTCTAATTTAATGCAGATTGCCTATTAAAGAAACTCTGTGGAGCTTTACGGTGTGTACTGTAACACAGATGTCTGCATATTGGCTAGTACTCTAAATTTAAGAACTGCCCAAAAACCTAAAAGTCAAGAAAATTAAACGGTCTCATGTTTATGCTAGGATATAATTCTTGCTATAAATTGGTTATATATACAACTAAAAAGGTTAAAAAAATATTTAATCTGAAAGATGATACTTAGATGATACTTTAAAAGAGCGTTATAGGGATGGACTAATTTGCTGAACATGAATTGGTATTTAAAGAAAAGGACAACCCTAAATATACACACTATAAATAAAGGCATGTCTATTAGAAGAACTAGACACTTTGGATTTGCATACAGTAGGGGGGTTATTTATCAAGGTCCGAATTTATCTCAATATTGGCTGCTACAAACTCCGATCTAAACTGCTCGGGTTTTTAACGCTTATTTATTTTTACATTTTCCCGAAAAATTACCTTTGCGGGAAAAGCTCAGATTTTTCCGACTCCGAATTTTTCAGAGTTTTCACCTGAAAGCTCCGAAAACATTGTGAAATTGCCCAAAACCCTCGACACAACCAAAAGTCAATGGGACTGTTCCCATTGACTTTTATGCAACCTTGACAGATTTGAGATGCTGTGTTTTTATATTCGGGCTTTTAAGCCCTCGGGGTTAATAAATTCCGAAAAATTTGTGATTTTCTTAAACCTATTATAACACAAAAAATCACAAATATTTCGGATTTCGGGGAATTTCGGGTATTCAGAGCTTAGTAAATAACCCCCTAGGTGTAAACAGAAATTCCAGGTTCCACAAAGATAATGGGTGATTACTGGTTTTTAAGTAAGTTTTGCAACTATTATTTGGGTGTTTCTGTAAAATTAAACACAACGATAAAAAGTTGTGACGGTTTAAATTAAATGTAAAAGCCATAACAATTATGTTTCAAAAAATGTCCAGCATGAGTATTTAAATGTGGAATAGGATTATAAGTAGAAAGCTTACATTTGTAGGTACATAGAGAGATTTTACACTGTGCATATATCACTTTCTCATTATACTATTCGTACAGATATAACTTTTAGGAGGTTGACTGTAAAGCTGTGGAAATATGGACCAGTTGCTTAATATATTGCAGTCATTTCCACCCAAACTGATAACAAGTCTATGGGGCTGATTTATGAAAGTTCATTTCTCCGAATCATACTTTTTAAGGCCATTAGTTCACGGTTGTAGAGGTTTTCGGAGATCAAAACGTTCATTATCATACAAATGTTTTGTTTGTTCACGAAAAAGTCGGAGTTTATGAATTTTTTCAAAAGCTATTTTTGTTTGTTCTTTTTTTATTTGGATCTTTTAATAACTTTCATGGCATTAGTGATTTTAGAGAAATTTAGTTTAATTATTATTTCAAAAAGCTCTAATACCAGTAAAATTCGACCTTTAATAAATGGGCCTTTATGTGTAGGCACATTTACAGGAGAACTGAAGCTTAACTAAAGAAGGAAGCTAGAAATGTTGGGCTTCTGTAACAGTCCAAGGCAACCACAGCCTTTTAGCAGTAAAAATCTGTGCCTCCAAAGGTGCCCGAGTATCTCCATATCTTCTTTTCTGCTGATTCAATGTACATGCTTTGTGCTGCTGTCAGTTACTGAGCTTATTATTATTATTTACATATATTTATAGAGCGCCAACATATTGTGCAGCACTTGTGACCGACTCACAATATACAGTACATATAGAATATAAATGTCACAATATAAGGCTGATTAGTAATTAATACAGATAATTACTACATTGCTACATCAGAATTTAATAATCAGCCTTGTAGCATCAGTTTTTTTTACATGCCAGCCTCATTTTATGCTTGATGATTTGCAACAACCCATAACCGTAGCTTCTTAACAGCTGCTCATTGCCCACTGAACATGTGAGTGCCGCAGACACTTTCAAAGATGGTGATTGCTGCTATTGAGAAGCTGAAACTTGCAATAAGTTCATTATATAAAATATGGCATTTATTTTAAGGATTTAGTTCTCCTTTAAAAGGGGAAGGAAATTCCACCCATCAATATTCTATTTACAATGTGCTTGTCCCTTCTTGTACTGATCTATAATAGCACGGTTCATAAACCAGTACCTAACACCTACCTTGACCAGGCAGTAAGTACAGTTCTGCCTCCATGTGTTGCACTTGCATCTCACATTAGGCCTTATCTACGGTACAATGTGTATTTGTTCATCAGCCAACTTGAATATCTAAACTTTCCGGATTTCTTCTCTAAATGACACTAAACTCCTACTCTTTTTTAGATATACGGTAGGAGCCATATACACGTTACAAGTATGGTGTGTGCCACAGAATGATTAGGTGACAGACCGTACAACAGAACCTTCACTCATATCCTTGTGATAGGCTCAGAGGCACCTATAAATTAAGCTGGGGTAGTTGATTTCATAAAAAAAGATGAATTAAATTAATTTAGTTATACATGTACAACATTTATTCACAATCTTCTCTCTTCAGAAGTTCAAACTGACAAACACATTGCATGTAGGTTATACTGAGGTTTACATAGTGCTGTGTGCTTTCCAGTCTGACCCAAGCTTGTAATTTTAGGGAATGTTCTTGAGCTCTGGATTTGCCAGAGCAGAGTTTTTCATTTTAATAGAAGGGAGAAAGAGCTAGTGAAATAACTCATTTGTATGTTATTACTTTTTTTTTATTTTTTTTTTTAAACAAATTGAAAACTATTTGCAACACTCATTTAGCTTTGTGCCCGTTCTACAATATCTTCTAGGGTAGTTACAATGCTGGCATTATACTGTCCCTTGTCAGCTTTCAATTACTTCATGCACCTAGCTGATCACCAACTTATTTCCTGGCTTAGGTAAATAGGGGGTTTTTGGTGCACTTCCCAAAAGTCATTTCAGAAAAGATAAATTAAATAATGATTGCAATTTAATACAGTGATAGTGCTAAAATATTTCCTTCAAGTTTCAGGTTTGACCACAAGTTTCCAATAATACACTTATTTTACTGGCTAGTTCAAACCTGAGGTTTTATTAAATTCTACAGCTGCAGTCAATATTTATGTATTCATCAACCTCGTTGGACATTTTAAATATTATGGCAACTTGAGTGTGTTATAAGCACATCTAGAGAACACTTGCATTTCATTTTAGGTGGGAAACTTCATTTGAAGGCATAACTGAGCTGGAAAACACATATGGCACGTGTTTCAAAGGATATATAATTTCATACCTTTTTAATTTATTTATACTATTGAAGGTTTTAAAAAATGCCTTGTTTTCCCTGTTTTTATTGGTTTCCTGAGTCTTACTCCATAAATACTTTAACAATTTAAGTTATTTATAATACAACTATTGTATGTTTGCTAAAGTATAAAAGTCAATGTTATGTCTGCTTTATGTCTCAATGCAGCATCCTAAAACCTGGATAGTTTTTGTGCGAATTTATCCTTCCATATCCTTGCAGATTACCTGTAAATGTATACATTCAGCAGTATGTTATAGAATATTTATTGAAGGGTGAAGGGGAAGCTCTCCATGTAATACACTGTAAAGGATACTTCAAAAATCATAGAGAAACAAATTGTATTTTGACATATATTTCAGCAAACTGGCATTTCAATAAACAACTCATTTTCTTTTTCCAAATGCAAGGGACTGGTCATCCAAAAACATTTCTTCTAACACATAGAGGTAAATGATACATTGTTTGGCTGGCATAATAGAAAATGTGTTATTATCCACAGAAAGAAATCAGTCAACTATTTGAATTATTCTATTTGGCACTAGATTTAACACTAGACCATATACACCCAATTGCTAATTTACTGCTTTGGGTTAATGCATTGTTGTAAAGCAAGTATTAAATGTGAGTCACATAGTACTGCTCCCAATTTCTGTACCCCAGTAGTTTGCAGGACTCTTAATACAGCCCCCATACGTACTGTATAATTTAAATTGTTGTGGGTGATTATCATTTCTAGCATGTAGCAGCAAGAGGCTACTTGAAAAAATTTTTTTTTGAGATTTATTATACCCCGGAGCTGCAAAAAGCCTGAATCCAAAAATCCGCCATCTCAGACCAGTCAAGGTCCTGTATAAGAAAACGGGAGAGGCACCTATCTCAATTTGAAGTTTTTGTAGCCTGCACTGGGTTTAGCCCGAAAATTCATTGTTTTTAGGCAAAAACTTGAAAAATTCGAGCCATTCGGGAAAATAGCCCAAAAAATTTGAGCAATTCGTGAAAAAGGCCAAAAAATTTGAGCAATTCGGGAAAAAAGCCCAAAAATGGGCAATTCAGGAAGAGAACTGAAAAATTAGAGTGATCCTGGTATTCTCTCTATTTTATCGAGTATTTCCATGATCCAATTAAATCAAGGTTTTTTTTATTAATAGATAAGCTAAAATCGGGCATGGGAGTTTGGTCTGGCTTTTTTTTTTTAAATAAAATATGAGATAAATTTGGATTTTAGTAAATATCCCCCTAAATGACACTAGTTCTATACAGATACGGGGTCCGTTATTCTGAAACACATTATCCAGAAAGTTTGAATTATGTGAAGGCCATCTCCCATAGACTGTAAAATAATTTACATTTTAAGAGGTCATGCCGATAGCCCACCTTGAGACATCAATGAATCGATGCGGTCCTTGATCTGATGGGATTTTTAAACCTGCCTGATCAATATCTGACGACTTTCTGTAATTTGGATCTCCATACAGTAAAGGGCCCCCATACACTGCCCAATAAGCTGCAGACTCAATCCCTTGGCAGCTTATATCTGTCCGTGTATGGAGATCTTTAAGGTATGGAGATCCAAATTACAGAAGACCAGGTCCCAAGCTTTCTGGATAACATGTCCTATACCTGTAATAGTTAAGGAAGCTAAACTCTGAGTGAAATCATTGCAGACATCATAACTTTTAATTAAACACATACTTCTCCACAGCTCTTACTTTCCTTTCTTGGTGTCTTGTGCCCTTTACCAGAATTTCATCTATAGCCTCAACCACATATATCTAATTCTTTCCTACCCACAAAGTTAATTACTGTCTGACCCACACTTTGTCCACCAAAGTAACACACCTACACTATATTGTCTCAAAATCAAATAATTCTGGACAGGCTAATGCATTGCAGAGAAAGCACAGCTAAAAAAACAAACATGTTTTTCAAAAGGAATTTTCTTACAAATGTTGATAGTACCGTGATTAAATATTACATGTCACCACTAGAGGGAAGTTGCTTTAGTATTCATGCCTTGCAATGTGCACACTGGTTACAAGAACATTGCCGTTTTTTAGTGTTATGTTATTTAGGTGACATCAAGCTTTCTGTATGAGCAGTAAATACTTATCAGAATGACACAATGGCTGGCCACAAGCCATACTTAGTTCACAGTATCTCAGTAACAAGCAAGAGCAGGGTTTATGAACTTATTTGACTTGCTACAAGCCTTCTGTGATCTCCATTTATTAAAATGGACAGCAGCCTTTCCTTATATACTCAAATTTGCATTAAAATCAGCATATCCTGAGAAACTCCGACATCCCCAAACTCTCACAAGTACTGAACACAGACATTCTTAAGGATTTCTAAAATAGTGCAGTAACTTGTGACTACGCTACTACATGCATGCATTTAGTTCACCCAAGTGCAAAATAAAGGTAATTTAAGCACTTCTGGGAAAAAAACTATTCTACATTTATCATGATCAGCTAAACATATGCTGTGATTACTTGTTTCTCATGTATGCTTGCAGACTGCTCTGCTGCTGTCATTATGTTTTTCTTGAAATAATCCCTTAAAATCCATCCACTTATCATTTACTTCTAAATGGATGACCCTTGTCATGCTGCGTTTCACCAGAACAACTTGATCTGTGTGGTCCATGCTGTAAATCCCCTGGAGAATACTGAAAGAATTTTATCTAGCTTTTGTCAGTCTGTGCCATCATTTAAGTGTTTCTAATCTGTTCTAAATGCTTGTACAAAATACCCACTTATCATTTCTAGCGCAATTATGTTTAATGGAGTGACTGTTATATATGTATTATATATTCTGATAGCAAAACAGCATAAGGTATTATAGGTAAAAAAATGTTGCAATTCCTTTAATGCGTCCATGCATTTATGTGCACTCCCAAAAGGCCAGTTTGTATGGTTACATATCAAATGTATAAGGGCATAAAAAGCTCTGCCCACAGGCCTCGCAGAAAACGAAAAGTGCTATTTATTAAGGGACAGCTAAACAGTCTAAATATTTCTCACTGTTTGCCGTTTTCCGTGTTTACAATCTCTCACATCAATTTCATCTGAGAAAATTCTTCTAAAGTTGCCCAAGGCTTCTATTAACTTGATTTACTAACAACTAACTTTGTCATTTTTACAAAAAAGTCTGAAATACTGTGCTCATCAAGTTAATTTGTGAAATAAATTAAAATGAATTATGAAAGTAAAATAGGATAAAAATCGAAATACACTTTAACTACCATTGACTGTAAAAGATTGCCAGGCTTTAGTTGCCAATTGAAAAAAACTGTATTTGAAGAGTTTTTGAACTGAAAAATCTAGAAAATTCTCAAATCATGGCAAAAAAATGAATTTAAGCGTTTATTATTTCCCCCAATCCAATATAAAAATTCTGTTTTAAAATAAATGCTGGCGTGGGCCAATGGATAGAATGGCATTCCGATTATTAATAAATCACAGTAAAATCTTCATGGCCTTTAATAAATCTGCTGCTTAGTAAAAAAAATGACATTTAAATTGAAGGAAAACTATACCTTCAGAATGAATACTTAATCAACAGATTAAGGGTTCCAGGGGGTGGTCCTTAGTACTTTAAATGGCAATTGTAATGGAAAAATGGCAATTTTCTATTTAGGATTACCCATGGGCACATACTACTAAAAAAAGTATATTATTATGAAACGTATCTATTTCCATGAAGAAGGGTTTTACACATGTTTTATGCAATATATTTTTTATAGAGACCTACATTGTTCAGGGTATAGATTTGCTTTAAACAATAGATTATATTCTTCTTTTAAAATGCACTCTATGGGCCCATTTACTAAAATTACTTTTTTGTGTGTTTTTTTTTTCCCTTTTACCAGATTCTATTTGTTACCTCTAAAAACCCTGTTGTTTTTTTCTCTTACTTTAAATTTGTGATTTATCAAGGGGCAGAATTATTAAGGGTTGAATTAAAAATTCAAAACTGTCAAATTCAACTAGGGAGTTATTGAAATTCGATTTGAGTTTTTTAAAAAAAAATGTGAATTTAGAGATTTATCATACTTTGCCTTTTAAGAACTTGGATTAGACTATTTTCCATCTAAAACCTGCCGAATTGCTGTTTAAGTCAATGGGATAGGGCTCAATTTGGAGTTGTTTGCAGCTTTCCTGACAATCTAGTTTTTTAAATGTGAATGAATTGAATTCAATTTAAATTTGAGTCAAATTGAGTTGTAAAAATTCTATTTATTTTAATAAATTTCAATTGTGCCTCTTCAAGAGTTAAAACCACAAAAAACTCACAAAAGTTTGCCACTATCCTTATCCAAATGTACAATTTTTTTAAATTTGGCCTTTGAAAGTTTTTTTCTGCTACAAATGACACAAAGTAATTTAAGAAATGTGTGTGTTTTAGAGAAAATTTCTTGTTTCGTGGTTTTGAAAACCTCTAAAACCACTAAAATAAGAATGTTGATAAATTGGCCTCATACTAAAGTGGATATTTAGTAAATCTGGTTCACACATTTTATTACAAGATTTTCTTTTTTACAATTGTGAGAGATTTAATGGTTTACCGTGGTTTGTTCCACTTTTCTCCTGCTGCAACCAGATCAGATATACTGTATGGAAGTTGGACCTTCTTTATCCCTGTCTCATAACTAGATTCAGTTTGATAAGGACACTAGCATTTTGTTCATTTGAGTTTTCCCATGTGGAGAAAATAAGCCAGGAATTGCCTCTGAGAATAGCAGTGCTATGTCACATGCAGACAGGGGCATAACAACAGTGCTGCCCCCCCCGCCAGAAAAATATTCGGAGGGCCCAGCTTCACTTTAAATAAAAAGAAAGAGGCAGGGAGGTGGATTTCAACACTAGAAAGGAAAGAGACCCTGTGGTCCGGGCCCCCCTTTTCTCCAGTCCCCCCTGTGACCACGGGGTCTGCTTCCGCTATAGTTACGCCAGTGTATGCAGAGAATTATCACCTCAAAACATGGACATCTGTATTCAGAGGCAAAAGCAGCCTGTGTGCCACAACCACAGCAATTTACATAGGCATAATTCAATTAGTGGCATTTCTAGATTTCTTCCCTGAGACAAATAACAAGAGGATGTCCTTTGTGCCCTGAAACCATAGACCATGTAAACAGCAGCTCCTCAACTTAGCCATATTTAACTGGTGTACTATTGTCCCTGCTCCTTTTTGTGCAGTAAAGAAACAAAAATATAGTTAAGGAGTTCGCTAATACAACCCAGCATATATCCAGACTGAAAAGGAAAGACAAAAACTGTGGTTTCATACAGTAACTCACCTGACTGCCAGGAGGTAGGTAATGAAGTGCCACAGCAGAGTGACATAGACTGATATTGTTCAAATTTTAAAGGGGAAGTAAAGACTAAAGTAGAATAAGGATAGAAATAATGTATTTTGTATACTAAACATAAGCATGAACTTACTGCACCACAAGCCTAATGAAACAAATGATTTATGGTTTCAAAGTTGGCCAAAGGGGGTCACCATCTTGTAACTTTATTAAACATCTTTGCAAACCAAGACATGCTCAGTGTGGTCTGGGCTGCTTAGGTATCGTCATAAATTATCAAAACAGTGCAAGTCAAATAATATCTGCCAGAAGTGGATACAGCAAGACTGATTAATAATCAGAATATACAGACTGTACTGGGTTCTGTTTTGTCATGTAATCTGACAGTGGCTGCAGCAAAATAATCCTGCAAATAGAATCCCATTTTATCTGTTTAAATCTGGCTCCCTGATCTTTGTCCCTGCAGCTAGCTAGAGTTGGAAACAGTAAAGACGATGTAAAGTCAAAAATAAAATCCAATACAAATCTTTACACAGTTGCCGACTGCTGTACAGGAAAACAAACAAAGTTGCTTGAGTTCTGCATGGCTGGGAAGTAAGGCAGGGGCTCCCCCTGCTGTTCATAAATATGATTGTTTTTCCTGCAGTGCAGTTAGGGACCGTCTGACAATTCCTATCCACAGCAGTAAATAAAGGGAGAATTTCACTGCATACAGTCAGGTTTCTTATAAAAACGGTACACATTTTTTAAATTGAAGTATATTGGAGATAGGTTATTTTTTCATTAAAGAAAGTAAAAATGGGATTTTATTTTTTTACCTTTACATGCTCTTTAAGCAATTTTGACCTGTCGTGCCAGTAAGCCTGCTACCCTGTCTATAAACTCTACTTGTACAAATATCTACTTGCTGCCTTGCCTTCTTAACCCTGCCTTTGCTTCAGTAAAGTTGTCCTGTTTGCCAAGCATCATCTGTTCTGCTTTTTTCCCAGTCAGTTTTTTCCTTAATTCCAAGCACTTCAGACTAATGGCATGTGGGTCTTTTTCTTAGTTGGAGATGACTTAACTGAGAAAAGTCTAAGGGGCCCATTTACTTAGCTCGAGTGAAGGAATAGAGGAAAAAAAACTTCGAATTTCGAATGTTTTTTTTTGGCTACTTCGACCATCGAATGGGCTACTTCGACTTTCGACTACAACTTCGACTTCGAATCGAACATTCTAACTAAAAATCGTTGGACTATTCGACCATTCGATAGTCGAAGTACTGTCCCTTTAAAAAAAAAACTACCGAAGTCAATTTTAGCCTATGGGGAAGGTCCCCATAGGCTTTCTAAGTATTTTTTGGTCGAAGAAAAATCGTTCGATCGATGGATTAAAATCCTTCGAATCGAACGATTCGAAGGATTTAATCATTCAATCGAACAAATTTCGGTAAATCTTCCGACTTCTATATTCGAAGTCGAAGAATTTAAATTCGGCAATCGAATATCGAGGGTTAATTAACCCTCAAAATTCGACCTTAAGTAAACTTGCCCCTATGTGTTTGCTTCCATTCCCTCTATCTGTATGTACTTACAAGCATGTGATTTGCATGTTAGTGCATACACAGAGCAGATTTTGGCACCAAAACTGCATACTTATTTCATACAATGGTTCTGCAATAACCTCCACTCATGTCAGTGCACACAGATAGAGGGTACAGAGGGCTGTGTAACAGCTTTACTCTGCTGGCCAACGGAGAAAAAAACGATGTGTTTTTAGTCCAAGCCCAAGAATCTTATTTGGCTCCTTGGCGGTCATGTCAGTAAGAACTTACCACTGTTCATGACAAAAAATATAGTTGAGTTATTTTGGGTTTAGAAAGGCAGGCAATGGGCATTTTCCTGGCAAGTGATGAAAGGACTAATCATATAATAAATATGGTCCATACTAGTGTCATTTGTAATACTTAAAATATAAATATATATATATCATCTGTTATATTATTAGAAATATACGGCAAATGCTAGACTGAAAGAACATTAAACAAGTCATTTCATCAGTTCATACATCTTTACTGTCACATAACATTTTCATATAAATGCTGATGTTAGAATTTGTTTATCATGTCATTTTACCGATTAATTTATTATATTTTTCTGTTGATACCTGGAACATTTAACTTTATGATCTGCCTCAGTTTGCTTTTATATGCGAAAGTCAATGTTTTTCCAGTACATAAAGAACTCTAAACAATTTTGACCCCCTTACACTATAGGAGCAGTAGGAAAATGCCTTCAAATTTCCATTTTTCCTGTGCTGAATGAGGTATTCTCTAAAAATGGGCACATCATAATATTCTCTTTGTTGTGTAGTGTAAGAAAGTCTCTGTTCAGGGTTTTCTTGCCGTAACACAAGCGCTGAACCATACTGACACAGAAGAGAGATGTGGAAAACTTTTCAGTGGGGCTTGAAAAAACTTTATTTACCCTTCGCTTAACAAATATCTTGTTCTAACAAACCATGCAGTAGGCCCAAGCAAGGAGAACGTTTTAAAACATTAGGACCACATGTATATAAATAGTAGTAGCAGCTCTGTATTTAAAACAAAAATGTAAAGGTTCACAGGTCGGTTATATTTATCTTAGGTTGTCATGCTGTTCTTTTTACTGATGGTACTTGTGAATTTCAATGGTAGAGCTACAAGTTGTACGTCATGTACCATATCTAATGTTTGTTATTGTGTTCAATAAAAGTCTCAACAGTTCAGTGCTGACAAAAATACATGGCAAGATGAGAGGAAGTAACAGCTTGGGTGTGAAAAACCCCTGCATTCACCATTAAGAGAAAGTTCAAAAGTTATTGTCATCTTATATTAATACCGAGACAGGAAAATACACAAAAAAGAGGAAGTAAAAGGAGGATGTGTTAGTAATGACAAAAGCACGATTTTGTTATAATTTGTGCTTTAATAGAGTCATAATTTATGCCATTGCAAGGAGTTCTTTGTAAAATGCTTATGGGGGAATGTAATACTGTATTAGTCGGCAATGCAAAAATCGTTCGCAATTCGGTCGTGAACACTTTTCCCTTCACATGACATTAGGAAAGTTAATTATATAATTTGCAGTGTAAGTAATAAAACTTCTTAATGAAAAGTTTGCTCCAAAAGGTTGCACCACCTTGAAGCAGGTCTTAATGGTTCGTAATTCGCAATTAAGATTTGCAATGCAAGTTGGGGCAAATATAATAAAAATTGCAAAGAGAACAAATTTGCGAATAAAAATTAGCAAAAACTGCGCCAGCTCTCTTTTTTTTTATGACGGCGCAAATTCGCCCATCACTAGCGACCGTTATTACATTTCCCCGCTTAAAGCTTATCGCTAGCAGGTGAATTTTAACTCAGGTGAACGATCGTTACTGCGCAAATTCACTAAAGTGAGAATTTTACAGAACATTACCTCTTTCGCCAGAGTTCCTTCACCACCTTAGACCAGGCGAACTGATAAGATGAAGCTACAGCTTCCTCAATCTTATGTCAGTGACATCATATCCTGTATGCTGAAAAGTCATAATAGGTCTAAAAATTGCTGGTGATTTTTCAAAGTCAAAGTAAACTTTATTGTCATCTCAGCAGTATACAAATATACAGTGAGACGAGACGACGTGGCTCCAGCTAGTACATA